>OY998239.1:87046629-88246629 GCA_963922005.1 Cornus suecica | reverse complement strand
TGACAACCTCACAACAAGGTTTGGGGCTCGAGCCTTAGGTCTCCAACCCTAACACAACCAAGGGAATACTTTTGTACCCACAAAAAAAGAAAACATAGATAACTAAACTTTGGTGCCACATTCACATACATACATATATATATATTTAAATGCACATGTGGTTCTTAGATTTGGCCAAATGAGTGAGCAAGATAAGCCAATGCACCTACAAGGGGTGCGTTAATATATGTTGCTGGCTCTGACTGCTCATAATCTGACCGTTGATCTGGGAAGCAATCGCGCTGATCGGGCCCACCAACGATGGCCCCCACCAAAATATTGGGGTTAGGGGATTGAGAATTCATGACACTGAAGCCTGAGGAGCACTGGATCTTTGCCGGGTGGGAGGCGATGGACGGTAGGGATGAACCCCTGTGGTGGATCCTCTGTGGGTACCTAGTACCATATCCAACCATGAAAGACATCTTCAAGGGGTTGTCTCCTAGTAGGTAGTCCACCTATTAAATGTGACACAAACATTCTAAATGTCAAAAAATAACATACATATATAATCACATTGAACATTATAGGTGCAATGCCTGTATCCATCACTACAACGAAATTAGATATGGATGAGAGTAATAGTATAACGAATTCAAAAAATAATATTGATGTTAAAGTAAATATTGATATGACGTAAAACTATCAACACATATACACTATCAACACATATGGAGACATTTTCTTTTATGTCAAAAGTTTAGATCCAATCATTTTCAAAATAGCATCAATGTGAGAGCACATATGGAGCACATATTTGTGCATATTCTCGTGTTTAGTGTGTACCTGTTTCTTGGCAATAGTTCTGAGCAACTTCGGGGTGACAATAGAACCACCACAATTAACAAACTTGTGAGCAGAGGTTAAATACTTGGCATAGGTGACCAACAGAAAAGAGGTGGAAGTCACATATTGCATGTTACTATCATTCATCTTAAACAAAAGCCCCCCTGCAAATTTAAAGCCAATATTTCATTACTTTATCCACATGTATATATGTAAAGCCAATATACATATATACATATAGAACAGGTGTATAATAGAGGACCTGGGGTATACTGGGTTGAAGAGGATGGGGCCCCTGGAATGAGTGAACAGATGTAGTTATCTGCATGACCTTTGTAATCATGGAGAGATTGGACCTTTTGGACAAGAAAAGCCTAATTATGCAAATAAAAGGAAATTTGATTTAGACAAAGCATGTGAAATAATTGAAAAACATAGTGATGAATAATATTTGAGAATGTGGGACCTTGACCTTGGAAAGAAGAATCCTGGCTCCAACATGCTTGTTATCCCAACCAAATGTATTGTCAGTCTCATCAGCCCCTAGTGTTTGCCCATTCACTTGAATGTAGTTGAGATAAGTTGGTTCCTTGGTGGCTCTGTGCAACCAAGCAGCACCCCACAACAACTCATCCTGTAATAAAAACAACACTGGTATAATGGTTCGCGGTATTGATTTCGGTTGCATAATATTAGTCTTAAAAATGATAAGTATCATTTTTGTGTAACTGTATCGGCATATTTCACGAGACGGCAAACAATTATATATGCATGTATACAAAAATAAAAGGCTAAAAAATTGGGGTTACTAGATACCTGATAACCAGAGTAGGAGCAATAGAAAGGGCAAACAATTTTTTTTAACCCATTGCTATAGGGACCTCTGTACTTATCAGCAAACTCAAATACCTATTCCAACATAGAAACAGTATAAAAGGTGAGATTTGTAGAAAAAAATGTTAATCTCTAATGTTTGTTGGTGTATATAAAGTGGTGAGACAAATATACCCTTATGGCCCTCCTGAGCAGAAGCTTAGAGTAAGTGGGGTCAGTTCTTCTGAAGACCAAAGAAGCAGAAGCAAGAGCAGCTGCAGTTTCAGCAGCTACATCTGAGCCAGGGGTATTCCTGTCTATCTTGAACACAGTCCTTGGTGTGTCCATGTCTTCTGGTCTCTCCCAGCAGGCATGATCTTTGTTAGCATCACCCACCTGTACAAACACAGACAGACCCACAAATCACGAAAAATAAAAAATACATAAATCATAACATAACTCTTCTCCTTTGTCCCTAATAATGTGGGCCAAAAATTCTCAAAAAAATTAAATAATATATAAAAACATTGAAATGCCTATATGCAAAACAGAGAATGAAATGAGAAAAGGTGGAAGTTCTCATTTAATTTGTAATGGCATTGTGAGGTCCCTCTTTGAGTGTGTTCTTGTCCCTAAAACACACACTCACACACACTCTTACAAATCACAAAAACTACAACATACCCAAATAATAACATATACTCTTGGCCTAAAATGCTAACAATAATAATAATAATAATAATAATATAAAATTAAATTTTAAAATGCCTATTTGCAAAACAGACAATGAAAAGAGATAATGTGGAAGTTCCCTGTTAATTGTAATGGCGGTGTGATGTCCCTTTTTGAGTGTGTTCTTGTCCCTAATACAATGAGACTAAAATGCCCAAAATTTGTGATGTCCCATTTTTGTGAAATAGGCAGTGTACAGAAAGGGCACAGACCTATAACACACAGACAAACACACACACACACACACACAAATCACAAAAATTAAAAAATACCCAAATCATAACATGAACTCTTCTGCTTTGTCCCTAATAATATGGACCTAAAAAAAAGTTTTGAAATGTCTAATACGGTGGGACTAAAATGCCCTAAAAAACAATTTATCTCATTTTTTGTGAAATAGGTTATGTACAGAGCAGAGAAGGGCACAGACCTGGACATAAATGGTGTCTGGTTGGGCAGTGGCTTTGAGAAGATAATCAGTAGCCCAACGAATGGCCTCCCTTGCGTTCTGCAACTCACTCTTCATCAACCCACCAAACTCAATCACACTCCATGAGAGCATGGTGGTTGTGAAAGCCATGGGGAACCCAAACTTGACATTGTCCCCTGCATCGTAGTACCCACCAACCAAATCAACCTGCATTGTTCACATCCACACCAAAATCAACAAAACCCACTTCAAATCTGTCAAAATAAGCAAAGAAAACACAAGAAAAAGAGTGTTTGGTTGGTGAGAAAATGTGTACATACATGGACGAAAGAGCCATCTGAGAGACCAGAGTCTCTCCTCCAAGTGACCCTCTGGTTTGGAGGGAGCTTCCCAGACCTCTGACCTTCAAAGAAGAGGATTGATTTGGTGAGGGCTTCTTTGTAGTTGTGAGAGGCAATGTGTGGGTGGTGGTGGTGGTGGGTGTGGAAGGCATTGCAGAGAAACAGAGAGGAAAGGAAAAGCAGAGGAAGGAAAATGAGTCGAAGGGAAAGGAAATGAGAGGAAGCCATTTGGGTTGAGCTATGCCTAAAAACAAACAGAGCCAAACCCAAACCCCAATCAACCAACTAACCAACAACTACCCTGCAAGTTCTGCAGAGAAAACACTGAGACCTCTCTCTATTTATAAAGCAAAAGCAACCATTGTAACATCCTTTTTTCTAGAAAAAAGGACAAAAAAATAAAATAAAAAATAAAAAATTGTCCTCCTTTCAATAATTATTACCACTTTCCCTTTTAGAGTTTTTTTTTATTTTTTTGAAATAAATGAATTCATTAATTCTACTCATTCGTCTAATAAAGCAATTAATTTCGATTTTGGGAAAGGAATTGATGACTTTTTTTTTTGGTGATTGGATGTTTACTGTAAATATTATTTTAGATATATTTGAAAGGATAATGTTGGGATCCTCACTTGTCTCCATTTCTTACTTTTGACTAATAAAATTAAGACACATGTTCAATGTTAATTAAAAAATAATAATGAATATTATCCACTATCATGAGTTAAACCTGAATCCAAATTTTATTTTTTTTTCCTAGATTCTGAAATGAATGAGTGGATTTCTTTCCTCTCACTCTCCCTCTCTATGCGCGCACACATGTACATATATTTTGTAGGAATGAAGTCAGGTGTCACAAGGAAGAAGTCACATTATGCATTATGGGAGACAGTAGAAAATGTTTGAAATTAGAAACTGAAGACATACTCCCTGTGATTATCTAAACTGCCAAAGAAGGGGAGAGAATAATTTAAATATATTCTCATTAACAATTTCTTACTATGTTTAAAGATTTACTTAAGCCCAAATTGGTCATGGATTTGTTTGTCAAGACTTTAGCTTGAGGCCAATTTATTAGGGTGTGACTGATCTGGATTTGAAGCTTTTTGTCCATTATCCTGAGATACGATCCTCTTCAATATCAAAGCAATTCCTCTGCACTATACTTGTTATCTTTCATGTCCGAAACCAATTGATTAAATAACTCGGCAAATTCAAGTTATCTGGGATTTGCTTGTATTTCACTTGATGGAGGACATTGTAAATATATATACATATATTTATATGTGTGTCAGTGCGCAAAGAGAGGGAGAGTGAGAGGAAATGGATCCACAAATTTCAGTGTGTAGGGTTTTGATGGATCTATTAATGAAGAGAGGGAAAAAGAAAAAAGAAATTATTATTTTAGATCCGGATTTAACCCATGATAGTGGGGAATACCCATTATTATTTTTTAATTAACATTGAACAAGTGTCTTAATTCTATTGGTCCAAGTAAGGGATGAATTGTTATATTTGAAATTAAGAACCAATAAAGTCACGGAGCAAGGGTAAGTGTTTACACCCAAAATGAGCAAGCGTTTGATGATGACGTGACCAAAACGGTAGCTTGCCGATATTTAATTAAATCAGGTCGACATTAATTGAAGCATGCCGATTTGGAGCTGAAGTGGGCCGAGAGAAAACGTGGCGACCAAGAAAGCCGAAGATCATTTTTGGAAGATTTTTAATAGAATTAGGATTTGTTTTTTATTTTATTTCTTTGGGAAATAATATGTTATGATGAAATCGTATCTGTTTAGGATACTGATTTTGATTAGGTTTCAATTTTTTTTTGAACATTTCATTATTTTAGTATAAATAAAATAGAAAACCTCTGTTTTAGGGGTCCCCGACCATCACAAAAATTTATTCGTCCTTTTCAATATCATTTATTTTTCTTGCAAATTTCAATTATCGTTCCTTTCAATTTTGTTATCTTGCACTTTCAATACCAATTTATTTTTCATGCACTATTTCAATTCCTTGCAATTGCACTTTTCAATTCCTTTTGCGATTTCTTTTGGTTACCCAAAAGTCCTATTTGTTGAGGCAATCAGAACTCATTCGTGTGAGTTGAGTTATCTCTCGCACAAATTGCCTGATTCTACTCCACATGTTCAAAAGAGACAAAAATCCGTTCCTTTTGAACCGGTTGAACTCCGTCACTGGTTTTGACACGCCCGCACCCTATGAATACGAAGAATATTATAGGCCCTACTATTCGGCCGATAATGAATATTTTTTGGAGTGAACAGTAAGACATGATACGAGTATGGAGATATGGTAAATCTCTTAAAAATAAAATAGGCTAAAACAAGAGAGAAAGAAATTATAAATTTAATTATGTTAAATATTAATAATAATAAAATTTAATTGAAAGGAGATTTTATATCTAATAAGAGTTTGTTACACAAAAAGCATATAACATCATTTAATATGTTTTGAAAAAAAAATCAGTAGTTATTTTATTATGTTAATAACATAATTGTTGGCTAAAAATGTATTTTGAAATATGTGAGAAGGTGCCGCATGCCTAATTGAGATAACTGAGAAGTGAGAACTATCTTATGATGTCAAAACTGAAAAATATATAATCAAAATTATAGGTGTGTTTCAGAAGTATGAAGTACCCATCCGCAAGTATTCATGAATTATTATATCCGTTAGGATTTTATTGCGCTTGTAAAAAATATGTGTGCCCTTTAGCTTTTGAAAAAATTATAATGCAAATACCTTGAGGCTCATTTTTACTTGCTTCATCATATAAGTTATTTGAGTTTTAGTGTTTTGATTTGCAAACTTAGAATTTGGTGGTCTCTTATAAGAAGGCATATGTTGCATGGTTTTTATCATTAATCAATCAAAAGTTTCTCATTCATCTACAAAAGTAATGACTGATTTCTTATTTCTTTTATTCTATTTTTATTTTTAATTATTTAAATTTTGCGATTGGATCATCCGACCTGCCCGACCGGAACCCAAACTCAATTCAAGTAGCGACACCCGACGGGTACTTGGCGTGACACCAGATCAATGATTAAATTTATCTCTAGTACCAACTATAATAGGTGAATGTTTCGCGGTTCGACCCAAAAGCTTAAATTATGGGTGAGACTAACATTCACACATTTATAATTTCCTTTACTTTCCCATCTTAATCCGAGGTGAGACAACTCTAACGGTAAGGAATTAAGTCATTTTTGTTCTTGGGGATTGAATATCTTGAGATGAATTTTCATCGGTACATTCAGGACCGGCCTTGGGGCTAGGCAACTGACTAGGGCCCAGGCCCAAGGGGGGTCCCAAAATTTTTTTTTTCCTCTTTAAATAATATAGGCCACAAAAAAACATTTGTATTTAAAATTTAAAGAAGATGAAACATAACAGACCAACCCAATCTTTTATAAATTTCTTTAAGTAGTATGGACCAAAAAATAATTTGTACTTAAAAGTCTAAACAAAATAAAATTCAATAGACTAACCCATTTTCTTATTACTCTATTGAGTCAAACTCAACACACAATATTTTATTAGGGTTGTCACTTGCTATTGATTCCAAAAGAAAAAAAAGTTAATGTCTCTCCAACTACAAGCAACTTTGCGACACGAACACTCTCAAATGAAGTAACAAGCGACGATTCCAACATGATCCTCTCTTGACTTGAACATATATATATAAATATACTCACTATTAAATAATATAAATAGCTTGAAAATTGATAATGTTATATATGTATATGTATATGTATATGTATATGTACTTTTGATAATGGTGATTGAATATATTTTAATCCTCTATTTTACTAAATTGCTTTAAGAAATTTATAAATATATATATATATATATATATATATAATCGCGAGTAAGAAATTGATATATGTATATATATGTACATGCATATTTTAATTTTGTAATTTTCATGAAGCAATTCCCACTATGAAAAATCACTGTATCAGATTAGACAACTTAAAAAATTACTGTCAAGTTTTAAAGATTTACAATTTGACACCTACTAAATTCAAGTTTCATTCATGCTTTTGCAAATTTTCTTTTCTTATCTTTTTTTTTTTCTACTGAAAAAATAAACAATTAATTCATTAGATGGCAAATTTTTTTAAAAATTTATTCAATCGGGGCATTTGCTTATATTCAAAATGATTTCATCCACACTAATTACAGTAATTATTCAATGTGATTGTTCTATTTTTTATATTTTATGTTATAATAACTATAATTTAACGCTAATATTTTGGCAAAAATTTGAGTTTTGCGGTTAAGTTTGTTGCATATTTTCTTTTCATGTGAACGAGATCGTACTCTTTATAATGCGCCAAGACCTGATTTATTTTTTTTATTTTTTTATATTAATATATTTTATGCTTAATAAAAAAAATATTAATATTTTTATAAGAGGGGCACATATTGAATTTCGTCTACGGCCCAAATTTTTTTTATCATCTCAGCCGGCCCTGGGTACATTTGAAGTCATTTATTGTACCTTTTTCATTTAAGGCTCATTCGCAGTGGAGAGTGACAATCAACAAGTACTATGCTAATTAAGTTTGATTGAATTCAGAATGCTAAGCTTCCATTGATGGTCCAACAATTTCTTACCCGCCTTAAGAATAAATAAGTTCAGCTGTTGAAGCAGAGCTTGTAAGGTAATAAGGCATTGTTGGATAGAGAGTGAGGGCTCCATATTTGTAGTCATCCATTTGGATATAGATTGATGCGGTTAGACCAATTCATTTGTCCTGGATTCGGATGGGAAAGTGAATGAGTATATAAATTGGTGGATGTTAGTCTCATTCATCAATTTAATTTTTTTGATCAAATCGCGAAACATTTATCTGTTACAGTGGTCTGATCGCAACGAAGACTTTAATAAAGCCAAATCAATAACTTTTAGAAAATACTATAAGAAATATATTTCTTTTTATGTGCCTCTAGTTCTCCTAATAAAAATGGAGGCAAACCAATAACTTTTTGGTCTTATGAAATAGCTTAATCATTATTAATTGCCCTTTTTTTTAACGCTCAACACTTTTGGAGTGCACACGGTTTGATTTGGACTAGTTTCGAAGACTTTAGTAATCGATTATTCAGATTTTTGCCAACTTCCAAGATTTTTGGAAACCATTCTCGAACTAAATTTTGTTTGATTAGTGGATCCGCACCAAACAAAACCATGAAAAACCAGTTTGATTTGGTTCATTTCAACAATTTCCATTTTTCTTCTTTTCACCTTCCCAAATTATATAATAGCAGCTATGGTTGAAAAATGAACTATTTTAGAACTGTTCCCAGACCTAACTGGAAAATCAGTTTATTTTTCAGATTGGACAAATTTTTGGACACCCTTACAAAATCCACCCACATTATTTTGGAGAGATTGTTCTTCGGAGACCATTCACTAATTTTTCACCTTCAAATAAATAAAAAAAAGAAGAGATTACTAGAGGAAACACCCACTAGTTATCAATCAAATCCTTGAAATGATGAAATATATTGAGTTTATTTTACATGTTTGAAAATAGTTGAGAAAAATATGTTTCTGAATAAAAAAGAATCTCACAGCTGTAGTCAAAGAAGGGCAATGAAAATATCACTCTCACTCCCACCTCTTGGGAACAAGATGAAAGAATATGATATGGGCCTGGGCCCTCGAGTGAGTTCCAAAAGAGAGTTGCGGCCGTATTCAAAGTTTAGAGCGTAGATTGAAATTCTAATTGATGCCTACTATGACTTAATGTATACGAGTTGTGGAGTCGGTTCATGTAATAATTTTAAAGAACAATCTCTTTAAGTAAAAATAAAATATAAAAAATAAGACCTTGTCGGATAAAGGTGTTGAATAAGGGAATGGGCTCGATCCTTGAATCTTGAGTTCACATAGTGACTCACACACACTAGTGTCTAAAAATTGCCCACACCAAAAGCACAGCCAGGAATGGACCACTCGAACCGGAAATAAGACTAGATTGATCAAGTTCTGGTTTAAGCCCCCATGTCATATAGTACCAAAATCACCCATTCCTCTAAGATCTAGTTCTCAAAATCGAGCCTTATCTCCATTGTCCTTTACAATGTAATCAGATCCAAATAAATTGATATTGTCTGTTTTGAGCCTTCAAGTACTGATAAATACTCAAATGTGATCTTTAATTGTATTTGAATTGATGCACTTGTCAATGTTTTTTTGTTACTGCTCTTAAATATTGTGATTTTATATTTCATATTTAATTTTATAGTTGTTGTAATTGGCTTTGACAAATCGTATTCAAATATTCAAATCCTTGAGTATGAGTTCGAATTTTAATTGTTTTGTACGGCCATTTAATATGACATGAGTTGTAGGGCCAATCTATGTAGCACACTCCGATTTAATCCTCCGGAGGGGTTCTGTTGAGGATTAATCTATGGGGCTAATACATTTGATATATATATATATATATATAATTAAGTTATTGGTCGGTGTTTTGAGGAGCAAAAATCTATGTATTATTTCTACCAAAATATATCAAGTGATAGAGAGATCGAATGACTGTGTATGGTAACTCTGGAGTTGGATGAACATTTCAAAATATTACAATTTGAACGAATTTTTTCAATTATTATCTCCATGTATACTAGATGAATTTTTTCAGGGTTATTCTCATTTTCACCTCTTTAGGTTTGTCCTGATTCTATTTTTACCCTCCAGAATTTTAAATCTTTCAGTTATATTCCTTGAATTGGTGAAATCACCTTCTTGCCCCAGAATATTATATATAATATTTTTTATTTTTTTAAAGTTAAGCATATTCACATACATTGTCTCAACTGAAGCTCGAACCCTTGACCTCCCATTTGAGAACAAGGGCAGAAATTGCTTGGTCATTAAGCCTTTGAGGGTAAATTATATTTTACATAGTGATTTGAGGATAAGGGGGTCTAAGTGGGACAAAAATGAAATCCAATGGAGAGTAAATGAAATATTTGAAATTTTAGTTGGTGAAAATGGGATTAGGGCAGACTTCAAGGGTGAAAGACAAAATAATTTATTTACGCCATGTTTGGTAGGCGGTCTTTCTGGTTTGGTTTGGTCCGGTCTGGTCTGGTCTAATCTGATCTGGAAAAGTCTGTTTGGTAAGCGGTATGGTCTTACTATTTATTTATTATTTATTTATGTATTATTTATTTCTTTATTTATTATTTCTTCACTTTATTATTTTATTATTTATATTATTAAATTATTATTTATTAATTTATAAATTCTATTTATTTATTATTATTTCATTATTTAATTCATTTAATTTATAAATTATTTATTCATTTTTAATTATTTAAAAATATATTTTATTAATTTAATATTAATTTATTATTATTATACTCATTTTTTATTATGATTATTATGAAGTATTTATTCATTATTATATTTACTTATTATTTATTATTATATTTATTTATTATTATTATTTATTTCATTTTGTTTATTATTTATTATTTTTATTATATTTTTAAATATGTTTTATGTAATTTATTATTATTATTTATTATTTAGTCCATTTATTATTATTATTATTATATTTATTTATTATTATGTTTTATTTAATTTATTATTTATATTATTAATTTTTAATTTTTAATTATTTATAAATATATTTAATTATTTATTCATTTATTATTATTATTATATTCATTCATTTATTATTATTAGGTATTATTTATTTTATTATTTATATTTATATTTTATTTTTAAAATATGTTTTATTTAATTTATTATTACTATTAATTTATTATTATTATTTATTCATTTTTAATTATTTATAAATATATTTTATTAATATTATTATTAGGTATTATTTATTTTTTTATTTTATTTTTTATATTTTATATTTTATTTTTAAAATATGTTTTATTTAATTTATTATTATTATTAATTTATTATTATTATTTATTCATTTTTAATTATTTATAAATATATTTTATTAATAAGACCAGACCGGACCACCAGGAATCACTTTTTTTTTTGTCTGAAATGAAGCCATTTTGGTCTGATTTGGTCTTACTTGGTCTAACCAAAAATTTGGGACCAATGCTACCAAAGACGGTCTGGTCCCATAAAACGTAAGACCAGACCACCTACCAAACAAGGCCTTACTAATTGTAGAAGCAGAGACACATGGACACCGACATAGCGACAAGACAAATTTAAAAAAAAAAATAGGACACGACACGCCTATAAAAAAATGTATATAGACACATTGTATTGTAAAAATACTTCATTTATTACTTAAACAATGCGAATTAAATAAACTTACAAATAAAAATTAACAAATAGATTAAAGGAAATTCCTAACATGTTAAAAAAAATCTTCATTCTATTATCATTCAAGGAATCAAATGCATCTCTCCCCAATATCCCACATCTCAGTCAGACGAAGATTGGAATGTACAAATACTAAGGGCCTCATTGGTTTGTATTTCTAAAGACTGATCTTGAGAATTCTGAAAACTGTTTTCTGAGAACAATTAAAAGGAGTTATCTGAAAACTGATTTTTCTGATAACAGTTTTTAGAAAATTCAACCAAACAAATTTTGTGTACAATTATTGATTTTCAATTTTCAAAAAATAAAAAAACTGATCTCAGAAATACAAACTAAACATACCCTAAATATTCGATTCTTTTTTGTGTTCTCTTGTTTTTTTTCAAAGAGTGAATAAATAAATAGGTACTTCAAAGATGTCCAAGTATCTTCAAAGTCAAATATTGAATTAGAGATGTTAAAGTTCCATAAATGACCCACTAAACTACGGGCTCCATCAATCCTTTATTTTTCATGGGATTAACCTTTTAGCGTGTCTTTGACGTATTTACATGTCCAATAAAAATACGATAATCCTAGACGAAATATCGGTACTTCATAATTATCCATCTTATTAATAAGACATAGGAAATTAAATAACATTAATATTTTCACATGGATAATTCTTTAGGTTTCGAGTCACGACAATAAGCAAAACTCTCAAACTACGTGTGTGAGAGAGAGAGAGAGGTGTTGCTAAAAGGAACTGGTCCGTGAGCCACACTGACACACAAAAGTATCCAAAGAATAAAAAGCAGTGTTAAGAATAGCTTTTGCATTATTTAATGGGTTAATTTCAATAAACCCCCCTATACTATCCAGATTAATCAACTAACCCCTTGTCGGTCCAAATTGCCCCCTATACTATTCAATTTCATCAAATTGCCCCCCCACGTCACATTTTAAGTCAAAATGCCGAAACTACCCTCAATAGTATAAAGGGGTTTGTTGATTCAACCATTTAAAAAATTTATTAATTTCAAATTTTATTTATTTTGTCCGAAAACCTGCAAAATATGAAAAAAAAAAAAAAATTTGAATTTTTTTTTTTATCATGTTGCAGTTTTTCGGAAAAAATATAAAAAAAAAAAAAATTTTGAAATTTTTTTTTTTTCACATGTTGCAGGTTTTCGGAAAAAATATGAAAACAAAAAAAAAATTTTGAATTTGTTTTTTTTCACATGTTGCAGTTTTTCGGAAAAAATATGAAAAAAAAAAAAATTTTGAAATTTTTTTTTTTCACATGTTGCAGTTTTTCGGAAAAAATATAAAAAAAAAAAAAATTTGAAAATTTTTTTTTTTCACATGCAGTTTTTCGGAAAAAAAAAAAAAAAAAAAAAATTTTCATATTTTTTCCGAAAACCTGCAACATGTGAAAAAAAAAAATTTCAAAATTTTTTTTTTTTTTTATTTTTTCCGAAAAACTGCAACATCTGAAAAAAAAAAAATTTCAAATTTTTTTTTTTTTCATATTTTTTCCGAAAAACTGCAACATGTGAAAAAAAAAAAAATTCAAAATTTTTTTTTTTTTTCCATATTTTTTCCGAAAACCTGCAACATGTGAAAAAAAAAAATTTCAAAATTTTTTTTTTTTTTTTCATATTTTTTCCGAAAACCTGCAACATGTGAAAAAAAAAAAATTTCAAATTTTTTTTTTTTTTTATATTTTTTCCGAAAAACTGCAACATGTGAAAAAAAAAATTTCAAATTTTTTTTTTTTTCATATTTTGCAGGTTTTCGGACAAAATAAATAAATTTTGAAATTAATAAATTTTTTAAATGGTTGAATCAACAAACCCCCTTATACTATTGAGGGTAATTTCGGTATTTTGACTTAAAATGTGACGTGGGGGGCAATTTGATGAAATTGAATAGTATAGGGGGCAATTTGGACCGACAATGAGTTAGTTGATTAATCTGGATAGTATAGGAGGGTTTACTGAAATTAACCCTTATTTAATTAAGAAAAAACTTTTATATGCCATTAATTACCGGGATATCCTCGAAAGAAAATAAAATAAATACCCAATGAGGGTGTATAGTGATAATGGTGTCTTGAAAAATGCAAATTTCTAATTCTGAAAACAGAAACATCAAAGACCATATGGGAAACTAGGTCAAAAAGTGATTGAACCAGATATCAGACTATACTGCATGTTTGTAGGAGTGGCCTACTTCTATAGTCATGTGCTCTTCTGATATCCTCTCACATGGCCGAAATGAAAATAAATAAAATAAAAAGGCAGAATAATTCATGTAGTATGCTATCTCCATGTGCTTCTCTGGAAATGCAGATGCATATATGTATATGTATATACATATGCATGTGTATACATATGTGACAACTTAATAATAGTAGAATCAAACACAGACATCCTAATTTGTATTGGGTTAGAACTCTGAAAGTCTCATGGAATGACAGGGCTTGGTTTGTCTACATTACAATTATTGACTGTTTTCTTTATTTTTTGTGGGAGGCAAATAATTTTCATAGGGTAGGAGGCTCTTTCCTAGTTCCAATTTTCTTTTCTATTATTATCGTTTTTTAATTTTGTCTCTTTTTAAGAACTAACCCACTGCATAGTTGAAAAGTTGTATTCATATCAGGGGTGTAAATGAATTAAAAATCAAAAAAAGGATTGAAAATTTTGGTTGAAAAAAGGGTTTATTTCGTATTCGTATCCGTATCACCGCCCCAATATATGAAAACTCTGTTCGGTAAGATCTGATGAACCAGATTTCATCTGATGCTATTGCGGGCCACATCGGTAGAGTCAACTGGCTACCGGATGGATTTTGGTCCATCAGTTCGTAACAGGACTGAGAAACCATATGATCACAAGAGCCCAACACAATTTCTGTAATATCATCCACAATTTCAACTACCAAAAAAAGAAAAATCATCCACCTCTGAGTCCGCTATTTAATAATTTATTTATTTATATTTTTTGCTACTATTAGATAAAACTGATAATTAAGTAATGAAAATTTCAAGATCTGAAATTTAATTACTTTTTTATAATTTTCAATTTATCAGACAGACTTTAGTGTTAAGTGATGACCATATTACTTCAAATTTTACCACTTAATGATTGTCAAATTTCTTATTTATCGCATTTAACTGAATAAGTACTGAATATATTTAAATTTAAGTGATAAATAAGTGTTATCAAACATATCGTAAATGTTAAATGCCCCAATGAGAATCATAGTATGACTCAATTACGTTAGCATTGTCTTAGGTAGACCTGTCAATGGATCAGATTCAGATCGGATCAGTTAAATCCAAATCCAATTTGTTAAGAAATCGGATTATCGGATTCGGATCCTAATCGGGTTATCGGATTTTATTTTCAATCCATATCCGGTTAATATCGGATTCGGATCATAATCGGATTATTGATAAGTCTATTGATAAGGATGACCAAAACTCCCAATCCACGATCCGAATCCGATAATTCGACAGATTTTCACTTAATTAATTCATATTCGAATTTCTTCATTATAGAATATTTGATCCAAATATTTAATTACAAAAATATAAAAATCAATAAATACTGAAACACTAAAATTATTCACTTTTAATAATAGTATTTATGATCAATCATTATTAATAAATAATAAAATAATTAACAACTAACATTTATATACAAGTACAATATTAAATATATACACATATATATAAATATATATACATATATATAAATATATATGTGTATATTTTATCGGATCGGATTAAGCTAATCCAAATCTAATTTGTTAAGAAATCGAATTATCGGATTCGGATCATATTCGGGTTATCGGATTTTTTTTGCAATCCAAATCCGACTAATGGATCGGATTCGGATCAAAATTCCCAAGTGGTACCATGTCACTTAAAATTTTATCACATTTTAAGTGTTACTTAAAATTTTAAGTGGTGTTCAAATTTCTTATCAACCGCAAACAGGTTATTAGTAGTTTGAGTTCCCAAGTTTAAGGAGCAAAATTTGGTATTGCAACATGAGCAAAGTAAAAACTACATATATAAAAAATAAATAAACATGAGAGAAAGACATTATGCTGTCAAATTTTGGTATTCTGGACTGTTTAATGAGAACCACCTTTGTGATTCCAGTAGGACTACACTGATATTCCTAGAAGTTGTATAGACACAGTTGGGCACTGTAATCACCACCAAACCATTAGCATTAAAACCATCAATAACGGGTAAACAGCGACATCTAGCATGAATGAAAAGCTCTCTACCCAAATGCACACACAAAAGGTGCAAGTCCAGCTCCCTAGAGGATCCTGGAGCTATGCCTAGGCGCGACTTTAACAACAATGGGTGTTAGATCAAATAGGGTGCTTATATCTTCAAAATCCTGCTATCCGGGAATATCTTTCTATGTTACCTAGGAGTGCGGCCTCAAACCGCCCATCCCCTGATTTGGCTATACTTATGTAGCCAGCCATGTTACCTCCACATAAAAAGCTAAAAAGGCTCTCATCGCCCCTTCTGAAGAGGGGAGGATTTATTTAAATAAATAAATAATCAAACGGTCAAAAAGTGCACAGTGCGCTACAGTGTTTTATGGCGGAGTAAATGTTGCATGGTTTGCTATACAGTGGTTTGCTAGAGTACTTTACGATTTCAGCTTAGCTATCTCAACCATTCCTGATGCATCGGCCTCATTCTACAATTTGTGAGAAAGCAATACAGAAATGATTTGGTGTAGATTTGGGTATAAATTAATCTAAACAAACCCTAAAGTCAGGAAGTTCTAGAGGGGGACTAACCAAAATCAAGTGCTTAAAGGGAAGTTAAAAGAAACGGAAGGGTTAGACAAAAGTTAAAGACTATGCCTGAATTTTTCGGCTCCTCTAAAAGATTATAAAACAAAATAACCTACAAAAAACAGAAAAGTTATATAAAGAACATTCCATCTCAGGATAATAAATCTCAACTTTATTGTCAAATGACAAGATCTAAAATTATTTTATATTCAACAATTCCCTGAAGCCCTAAACTTATCCTAATTCGCCCAGTTTGGAAAGCATGTTTTTGTTTTGTTCTTTTGGCTCTATTCACGTAACAAAACATGTTTAGAGGACCTTAATTACTGTTCACTTTGTTCTTTTGGAAACAGCTTTGATGAATAGTGTATAAAATATGAGAACAAGAAAAAGGTGTTTTCTTGTTCTCTTTGAGATTTTCCAAAAAAAAAGAAAGAAATACATGGAGAAGATGAAAAACTGTTGCTGCATACTCGAAACAAGAACCACCACCCACCGCCACCACCACCGCCAGAACCCTAAGTCCCAATTCGACCTTCAACCCTAATCTTTTGGAGAGAGAGAGAGAGCCAGCATGTGTGTGAACTGTGTATGTGTGTGTATATGCGTGTGTGAACTGTGTATGTGTGTATATATGCATGTGTTTTGAGAGGAATGAAGGTGATGAAGACTATTAGAATTTTTTTTCCCCAAACAAGTTTATTTTCCTGTTTTTTGGTTCCCAAAATAAAAATAAGAATTGGTTCTTATTTTTTGGTTCCCAAAACAAAAACAAGAGTTCCCAAACCGGGCCATTAATATACTTCCAAACTAGTTATGTCTTCTCATCTAACAAAGATTATGCTAATTCCGCAATAAAATTGCAGATCTAAAACTTTTACCACTAGGATTTGTTGTAAAGACGAATTCATCTCATCTAAGACGAATTTAACCCTAATAAGGATTTGTTGATAGTCTGAGACAAAAACAGTTAACAAATATCAATGCAAAACACTTTGCAACAAAGTCAACATAAAAAAACATCATTTCATTTCAGCAAAAACATCAAAACATGACAGAAACTTAATTATAGTCCTAAAGATCAAAAACTTAGTTCTTGCAAACAAAATTACATATTAAAACAACTCGGAAACAATACCCACCTCAGTTTCTTAGATCTAAATCAACTCAACCAAATTAATCTCCCTTCTTCCTAAAAGAGCAGCCCTCGGTGAGTCTGGCACGACCGCCCGTCGGCTGGCACAGCACTGTCTGGCAGTTCCCACACACCACCACTGTTTGGGAGTGACTGAACACAGTCGTACTACACAATCACACACACAATATCATATATATCACACACAGTTTCAAGCATTTTCTGACCAATTTCAAGCAACAACACAAGTAATCAATCAAATTAGATGGAAACAAAAGGATGATTAAGCAAAAAACTTACATGTTGAAGCAACCCTGGCACTTCACATCCTATAACAAACACAAATAGCATTTCAAAAACCCATAATATATATATATATATGTTCACACACATAAAGTTTACACTTAATCTATATATATATATAAGCAAAAAAAGCATATTAATATAGATACCATGAAGAAGGAATTGGGCGACTGCACAAGACGCTTGAGTTTGTGCTTCTTCTTCTCGAGATCAGCAGGAGGATTGAGCAAATCGACATCGTTTGGGAGAACCTAGGAGTTTATTTACATACATAAAGCTCTATCAGTATAGAGACTATACATAAGAAAAAAAAACCTAAACGAAGCAAACTCAAAACAACAAATCGGATTGAAACGAATTTCTTTGAAAACATGACACACACATATAAATATATATATATATATATGCATATAAATAATATATAAGCTAATTGACATACCATTTTCAGTTGTTAGAGAGAGCTTTAGCAGAATAGCAAACCTAGAGAGAAAATCAGCGGCTGAAGAAAAATGAGGCAGTAACAACGAAAGGCAATGCTATGGTTTATATATGATTATACAGTGAATTTTAGTCCGTTCGATATTGCAAGGTTTGATCTCAGCCTTCCGTTCAGCGTGTTTAGGGTACCTTTGAATTGGGTTAACTGAAGGTTCAAATTACGTTTTCACCCCTATTTATTGGAGTTTATTACACAGGACCATTAAGTTTGGGCTTTTTAAGCCCATTCTGAGCATTGTTACCAAGTACAAAAACTATTTTGAATCCAGTTTGAAGGTTTCTGATTATTCTTCTTCTTCTTTTTTCATTATTGACACAATATATGAAAACAAAAAATAATACAGCCGGGTGATTTTCATTACCTAACTTTTATTTAAATTGAAAATAATATGGAGTTCTAATACTTTTATTTTTAGTTATGTGAATAAAATGAAAAAAAATCAGTTTTTTAATAAAAAAATATTTTTTTCTTGTATTCATGTTGTATCTTAGCATATTTTCCAAATTAATTTAATATATCATTAGGTTCACTTCGCATGTAGTTATGTCCATATATCTACTTTTTATTTAAAATTAAAGTTACCTTCTTTCACTTCATGTAAATAATGAAAATTAATAGGCTCAATCCTAATTTTGTTAGGCCCAATGTTAGCCAAGCCCATGTGTATGTGAATGATTAATTAGTCCACGATCTAAGACCCTTTTAATAGGCCCATCAGGGTTGAACCACTTCCTAAAAAATAGGGATTAACAGCCCACTACCAAAAGGTGGTGGGTAGTTAATAACAAACTGGGTCATGACCCCATAAAATCACATGCACGATCCTACGAAATGGGATGAGATCAAAGCTCTTGAAATGTACATATAAGGCCATTATAGCCCAAATAAAGTCATCTTTGATGTGAGTATATTTTTGCTACTTACATTTGGCGTCGTCTGTGGGAAGGTCGAAATAGTTTTCCACTTGCAACAGTTTCATTTTTTATTTTATTTTAGAAAACATGGTATCCACACGGTCAACAAACAATGAAGTTAGGTTCGAAGAAGTCACGCGGTTAGAAGCTGTGGAGCAGAGAAATGCAGCCATCGAGCAGCAGAACGCTGAGTTACTCCATCGAGTGGCTCAGGGTCATTTTCCTCTCCAAAATTCCAATCCAGCAGAGTGCACAGATGAGCCAGAACCCTCCAACTCCCATCACGAGCAAGACGTATCAGTCGCCCGAAGAGATAAAGTGTTGAGGGAAGAGGAAGAATCATCTCATCCCATAACAAGGGGAAGACTAGCAATGCATGCCCCGACCCTGAACGACTTGCACGAAATGGCTGCTAAAATCCAGAGAGACGTGATAAAGGATTTGAAATTACAGACTCCTGATGATCTGGCCATCCATGCGACAACAGATATGACCCAATCTCCATTCACAGAATAAATAGAGGCAGCAGAATTCCTGAAGAAGTTTGTACTACCAACTTTTACACTCTATGATGGTACGAAGGATCCACTCGATCATATCTATCAGGTGCAGACCAAAATGACTATTTATGGGAGAAACCAGGCACTCATGTGTAAAGTCTTTTCAACCAGTTTGATGGAGGCACCACTTCTGTGGTTTAGGAAGCAGACTCCCGGATCCATCAGTAGCTGGAATGACCTCTGCAGACACTTCATCGATCAGTACTTCAGCAACCGGAGGGAGAGAAAAACAATATCAAGCCTTTTCACCATGACCCAGGAAAAATGAGAGAGCCTCAAGAGTTTCTTATCCAGATTCAACATGGAAATGTCTTATATTGATGACTGCGACCAATTGTCAGCAGTAGAAGCATTCCGTATGGCGGTCATCCCTGGCACAAAATTCCACTATTCACTAGTAATATGGCCCCATGTCAACATCGGTGAGCTCAACTCCAGAGCACAAGGGTATCTCAGAATAGAAGAAGAGGAAACAGTCAGACAGAGAAGAGCCTCACTGGTAACGGTGGAGGCAAAATCCAAGGAAAGGATGAGGGACCAGAGGCCTCAACGACCCGATCCACCACGGAAAACTTCATCATCCAAAAATTTAGACAAGCGTCAACGAACGGAAGAAAGAACCACTCCACTTAAAACCAGCCTTAGAAAGCTCTTCCAAGAAAACAAAAACAAAAACAAAGGGGTTTTCAGACCACCTCCACAGATCAGACAACCGATGGAGTTGAGGGACATGACCAAGCACTGTGCCTTTCACAGTGACTATGGTCATCATACAAATGACTGCAGAAACCTCCGAAGGCAGGTAGAGGCAATGATCGCCAAAGGGGAGCATGCAGATTACATAATGAAGGATCAGCCAAGACCGGACAAACCGCACAGGACACAACAAAATAGCACTACATCCGGACAACCAGTGAGGGTCATCCACATGGTCCAAGGAGGTGAAGAGGTATTGGAGGACGAAGGAAGCAGAAGGTCAAAGCTAAGAAAATCACACAAACTCAGACGAATCGGCGAAGTTTGCCAAACGACCCTCATCTAAGGAGAATCAAGAATTATGTTTTCAAAAGCCGATATGCAAAATATTCAGACGCCCCACGAAGATCCTCTGGTAATCACTCTTCTGGTAGCTAATTGTCTGATCAAACGTGTAATGATTGATCCAGGAAGCAGCACCAACATCATGACGAAGTGGGCCTTTGACAAAATCAGAATTGATGTATCACAGTTGTGCCCGGCTCGGATGCCTCTGGCCGGTTTTAACGGACGACGCGTTGAGCTAATAGGTGTAGTCCATTTGTCAGTATCAGCGGCACACCGAACCCTGAAAAAAGCTTTTGTCGTGGTGGACGTCAAGCCATCGTACAATCTACTGATGGGACGAGGGTGGATCCATCGGATGCAAGGTGTTCCTTCGACACTCCATCAGGTCATACGGTGCCTCGATCCAAATGGAGTGGACGTGACAGATATCCCTAGAGACCAGGTAGCAGCGAAGGAGTGATACTCAGTATCCGTGAAGGATCTGAATCCAAAAAACAAACAAGTGTTGGAAGCGCCAGAAGAGTCCTTGTACAACGAGAAATAGCAATTACAGTCAGACCCTTCCTCAGAGGGTCAGGAGACTTAGGCAACCACATAGCCCCTAGAAGAGGTGAATGTTAGTCGGACGGACCACACCAGAGTCACATTTATCGGCTCATACCTCCAGAAAGAAGAAAACGATGAGTTGATTCACTTCCTCCAGCTAAACTCAGACGTGTTTGCCTAGTCTCATCTTGATATGCCAGGCATAGATCCCTCGATCGCTCAGCATAACCTAAATGTTGATCCATATGTAAGACTGGTGAGGCAGAAGCAGAGGAGGTTCGGGGTAGAAAGGAACCAGATCATATCCGAGGAGGTGGGAAAGCTGCTAGAAGTTGGATTCATAAGGGAAGTAAAGTACCCATTATGGTTGTCAAACGTGGTGGTAGTCAAAAAGAAGAATGGGAAATGGAGGGTCTGCGTGGACTTCACCAACTTAAACACGGCATGCCCGAAGGATTGCTTTCCCCTGCCAAAAATTGATCAGATGGTAGATGTCACTTCAGGATATGAAAGACTCTCTTTTCTTAATGCATACTCCGGCTACAACCAGATCCCGATGAATCAGACTGATGAGGAGAAAACAACATTCATTACCGAAGAATGTACGTACTGCTACAGAGTAATGCCTTTCGGACTTAAAAATGCAGGTGCCACCTATCAAAGGCTTGTCATAAGGATATTCAAAATTCAGATGGGGAAAACGGTTAAAGCCTACATAGATGACACGGTGGTAAAAAGCAGAAGGAAAGACGACTATCTCAAGCACCTGAAATAAGTGTTCGATGCACTCCGAAAGTACAGGATAAAGCTCAATCTAGCTAAGTGTTTGTTCGGAGTCTCATTCGGGCAATTCCTCGGGCATATCGTCAACCGAACAGGAATTGAAGCCAGTCCATCGCAAGTCAAGGCTCTGATAAGCTGCGAAGAGCCAAAAACGCAAAAGAAGGTCCAGATTCTGACAAGAAGGGTAGCCGCACTGAGCAGGTTTGTATATCGACTGACAGACCGATGCAGACCATTTTTTCAGGCAATTAGAGGCGGAAAATGAAGCATATGGGGATCGGAACAGGCCGAGGCCCTTCAAAAATTGAAGCAGTATCTCCAGAATCCACCAATCCTCGCCTCACCAAATCTAGGAGAACCACTACATCTGTACCTTGCAATATCAGCAGCCTCAACCAGCGCAACGCTTGTAAGAGAAGACAAAAAGTGACAGAAGTCAATCTTCTTCAGCAGCAAGTCCCTATCTGATGCAGAAACCAAATACACTATGGCGGAGCGAGCTGTTCTTTCTCTAATCAACACAAAGAGACGACTGAGGCACTATTTTGAAACCCATCCAATCGTGGTGCCGACCACCATGCCTATAAGAGCTATCATGTCCAAACCCGATCTGACGGGAAGAATAACCAGATGGGCGTTGGAACTCGGGACATTTGCCATCACATATGTGCCACGAACAGCCATAAAAGGTCAAGCCTTAGCTGATTTTCTCCTAGAAGTAGAGCCAGAGTCAATCCTGCAGGACCCAGATGAGCTCGAGTGGACGCTATATGTAGACGGATCAGTTGGTTCAACAGGTTCGGGAATTGGGCTTTAAATTATAACACCAGACGGAACCCAAATCCAATAATCAGTCCGTCTGGAGTTTTTTGTCACCAATAATGAAGCTGAATATGAGGCACTCCTGGCTGGGCTGCGACTAGCTCAGAGCCTTTGTATTATAAGGCTCTGTATTTTCAGTGACTCATAACTGGTGATGAAGCCAATTCGAGGCGAGTACGACGCAGGGGAAAAGCTGCAGCCCTATAAGAAGCTGGCTCAGATGAAGCTGGACAAATTGGAGCAGTATACCCTCAGTCAGATCCCCAGGGAGAAAAATAAAAATGCAGATAGGTTGGCCAACATGGCTTCAGTCAATGATCAAGATCTTACCAGAGTCGCCTCGATCGACTATCTTGATGTCCCGAGCATCCACCAGCCAGATGTCGTGTGTGCAATACCTTGGGAGCCGATTTGGATGGATCCTATAACAGAATACCTCAGGAACGACACACTTCTTGATGATAAAGTAGAGGCTCGAAAAATTAGCATGAAGTGAGCCAGATATGCCTTGCTACACGTCCAACTTTATAGAAGATCTTTTGGGGGTTCATACCTTCGATGCCTCACACCTTCAGAGGCATCAGCCATAATGAAGGAAATCCATGAAGGATCATGCGGAAATCACTCAGGGGGACGAGCGTTGGCCCATAAAGTCCTAAGCCAAGGATATTTTTGGCCTTACCTTTCCCAAGATACCGAAGCTTATGTTAGAAGATGCAGAAAATGTCAGTTTCATGGAGACTTCATCCATCCTCCACCAGAACTGTTTAACCCCATTTTCAGCCCGCACCCATTTGCACAATGGGGGATCGATGCAGTTGGCCCACTTCCTATGGCTCTCAGATCAGTAAATCAAGCACTGATAGCAACTGATTATTTCACAAATTGGGTTGAGGCAAAATCTTACTCCACCATCACTCACATGCATATAATCAAGTTCATATGAACCAATATCATCTGCAGATTCGGAGTTCCGAGGGTGATAGTGATCGACAACGGAATGAATCTGGATAATCAGTAGACCAGACAGTTCTGTACTGAACATGGAATTCAGTTAAGAACTTCATCGGTCACATACCCTCAAGGAAATGGCCAGGCCGAAAGATCTAACAGAACCATATTGAATACCCTGAAGAAGAAGTTAGAAGACCATAAGGGAGTATGGCCGGACAAGCTTCCAGAGGTATTATGGTCTTACAGAACAACATCAAGAATCCCTACAGGGGAAACACCATTCTCAATGGCATATGGGACAGAAGCAGTCATTCCAACAGAGCAAATAGTGCCGACAGCCAGAACATAACTATATCAGGAGGAACTGATCGACCAACAGCTGGTTGATGGACTGGATCTGCTTGAAGAAAAATGAGATCAAGCCGCCATCAGGCTGACAGCCTACCACCAGAGGGTCAGGAACTCCTTCAACAAAAAAGTCAGAAGACGAGAGTTCCAGGTGGGCGATATGGTATTAAGAAAGAAGATCGGGTTAATCGGAAAGCTCAGAGAGAATTGGGAAGGACCATACACAGTCACAAAGGTCATAGGACGTGGGGCTTATCGCCTCAGGAATAATGACGGCAATATGGAACCCAATTCACAGAATGCCTCACGACTGAAGAGGTATTGTCCTTGACATTCATTTTGTTTTCAGAATAATGAAACAGATGCATCTAAGCCTAGCTTTATTGATATGTTTTAAAATTTCCAAGTTTGTTATTCTGACTCAGTCAGATGTTATTATCTTTGTAAATTCTTAATTATAATAAAAGATGGTCATCCTTCTTGCAAATCAAATAACCTGATTCATAATTTCCTAAGTAGTGAGATGACAGAGGCATATAAGTCTGACTCACTATTTCAGAGGAATAAAATAAAAATTTCCTAAGTAGTGAGATGACATAGACATATAAGCCAAACTCACTCTTTCAGAGGAATAAAATAAAAATTTCCTAAGTAGTGAGATGACAGAGGCATATAAGCCTAACTCACTCTTTCAGAGGAATAAAATAAAAATTTCCTAAGTAGTGAGATGACAGAGACATATAAGCCTGACTCACTCTTTCAAAGGAATGAAATTTAAAATAATTTTCAAGTAGTGAGATGACAGGGGCATATAAGCCTGATTCACACTTACAAAAAGAGTAAAGTATTAAAGTAGAGGCAAGTTAGCCTGACTCATATCGATAGAAGCAAATAAAAGTACATATTCCATTAAAACATGCAAAATTGTTGTCTTGTATTACAAAAATTGCCCGTAGGGCATAGTACAAAGTACAACATTACAAAAATAAGTATAGAAAAGCCTAAGTGGCTTGGACCACTGAAGTCCTTCCCTAAGGAATCTACATGTGTGGTTGGAGGGAAGAACTCTATAGAGGAGTTGAGAGGGTCAGCAGGAAGATACCCTTTGAGGAATTCAGTGAAAAGGTTCTGAGCATAACTAGGCTCGGGGCTGACATATGGCTTCTGAACCCCTAACTGATTATCCATGGCATCAGGATCCTTAACCTTCCTCCTTGCAGGATCCTTCTCTCCAGTAATGAATCCCTTCCGCCAGAATTCACCAGCCACTATCCTATTCATCCTTGAATAGTGCTGGTGCATGTCAAGCCCACCTTTCTTGCACATCTACAGAGCAGACTGGGAGATGCCAAACTGGTGTTGAAGAGCCTCATGATCTGATGCAAGCTTCTCCTTTTCATTGGACAGCTTGGCATTCAACTCCTTTACTTGAGCAAGTTATTCTTCCAGCTCAGCAACTCTAGAAGGAAGATCCCCCAGCTGAGCCGTCAACTCCTTCTCCTTGTCATCCCTCTCAGCTAATTCGGTCCTGAGGCGCTCGACTTCCTTTATATCTGCCTCGTGAGCAAGACACAATGCATTGACGCTGAAGAGAGTCTAAAATAAAATTTTAAGGCAAAGTGGATCAGCATTAAATATAAGAGCATGAATAAACATGAAATTAAACAGACATATACCCCTAGTAACAAACCCGGAGTTCGACCAACAATAAGGTTAGGATTGGCCTCTCTATGTAATTCAAGCTCTTCTGGTGTCCAGAGGTCCTTTGCCCGAGCTATCATTGAGGACATTGAGGTAAGACTGGGAGTTGATTGGTCTGAGGAAGCAGAACTCTTGTCCTTACCCTTATGTTTCCTTTTCTTATTGGGTCTCTCATCCCCTACTGGTTTGCTTCGGGCAGAAGATGGGTGGAACAATTCAGGGATAGTGGTATGCACAAGTGCAGACCCAGAAACATCGCCCGCCACGGCAATGGTCACAGCCTGAGGATCAGAATCCAGAGGCACTTGTTCTTATCCTGCTGGTGGCGCAGCTATCTCCTCCAAGTCATCATCATCATCCTCGATGACAGGTATGATCGGATCCATCATGATCTTGAATTTGGCTCCTAACCTTGATATACCCTGCAAATTGGCAGGAGTAAGCAGGTCAGCGCATGATTTTCGGTCCGACCAGACCTTAGACTTCAATAAAGAAAAATGGGCCTCAACATCCTGAGCCACAATGTCTGCATCATCATAACCTAAAGACTTATACACAAAATCTGCTCTGAGCTGATCACACCCAGAGTAGAGGCAGGACTCCTTATGGATAAAAGAAAAAGGAAGAAGAGCCAGACGTTTAAAGACACTCGAGATCGGCCATTTTCTAGAATATGGATAAAACCAAGCCCCTTTTACCAAAACCATCATCTCCTTCCAATACTTATCCGTTTTTTCAGTCCCATGGCAGATCGCCCGACCCTTGAAGGGGTAAAAGTTGTACCTCCCCTCGCAACCCTTCAAGTCCATAATTTTATAACAAAGTAGAAGATCTACCAGACCCAATGATAGCTTTTTCTCTCTGTTTATCAAGATCAGCATTGAGATTATCCGAAGGAAGTTTGGGTTGACTTGCAGAGGGGTTATTCCTAGGGTGAAGAAAATGAAGTGAAAGAGGGGGTGAAGAGGGAATCGAAGCGCCTTTATCTGAAGAGCCGACAATAACACTTCATCCGGACCTACTCCGTCTCCCATCCTAAAGTCATAAGAAGGATCATATTCCATCACGATCACCTCTTTAGGGATCTTACAGTCCTTCCTCAGACTTTTAATGTTCACAGATTTTCTTTTAGGGGCTTCAAGAGGCTCAGCTACGAATGGGGCTGATTCAGTAGAAGGTCCAACGGGAACCCCTTCAGGAGCATCGGCCCCTACATGATTAGATAGAATAGAAGCCTCAACGGGAATAGTATCAGGAACATCTGCCTGATTATTCACCCCAGAAACAGTTATTCCCTCCTGATTATCCGGCGCATAAACTCCCAAGCTAGGTAGGTCCAGACGACTGGGTATGGGCAAATAGGAAGAAGGAGAGGATGAAGAAGATGGGTTTGCAGAAAAGGGGCTGGGAACATCAGACCCCCCATATTCCTGAGGAATTGTCCCTTCAGTAGATCTTGAGGCACTACTATCAGACATGGTAAAAAAAATAAAAATGGCAACTTACATAGAGAATACCAGTAAGATGAAAGAGGAACTTCCGGCAACCAGAATATGAGCAACGATGAAAGCTTAAGCACTGCTAGGAATCGCTTACAAGATTTAAGGGGATAAAAGTAAAAAATGAAGCCATACAAGGGTTTATATACACTCGGACATGCCAACAGCCGTCATTAAATGGCTGAGGAGGCGCGCTGATTCCCAATGCCTCAAACACGACAAAAGAGGAACAGACGACCGCTTTTTCTTAATTTGAAAACCACACGTCTCCTCACAATAATGACGCTGACATCATCATGAACAGCTGTAAGCAATTATTCCAGTTGAATTCGGGTCATGCCCACGGACCCGTATGCCAGACCCGAATGGGGTTAGTGTAAATAATGAAAATTAATAGGCTCAATCCTAATTTTGTTAGGCCCATTGTTAGCCAAGCCCATGTGTATATGAATGATTAATTAGTCAACGATCTAAGGCCCTTGTAATAGGCCCATCAGGGTTGAACCACTTCCTAAAAAATAGGGATTAACAACCCACTACCAAAAGGTGGTGGGTAGTTAATAACAAACTGGGTCATGACCCTATAAAATCAGATACACGATCCTACGAAATGGGATGAGATCAAAGCTCTTGAAATGTATATATAAGGCCATTAGAGCCCAAATAAAACCATCTTTGATGTGAGTATATTTTTGCTACTTACACTTCTCAAAAAGTTTAAATAATCTGAAATCTTTTTTAAAAGTTGATGAAAAAACAATCTTCTTCTTTTTTCTTTCCCTAAATTATAATGGGTAAGTGTGTCATAGAAAAAAAAATCGCTTAATTTAGTGGCTTAAGTTTTTCAACTTTACCACACTCAATTGAAATTAAGAAAAAATTATATTTAACCAACTGAATTTGAACCAAGAATCAAGTCATGTGTAATTATTATTTTTTATTTATTTATTTATTAGGCATGTGTAATTCAAGAGAGTAATAAATGATCATTTCCCTATTTCATTGTCATGCTCTCATTTTCATTTCTATTGATTATAAAGTTGATAAGTTACTAGTAAGTAAAATATTATTTAAAAAAAATTTCTTAAATAAAAATACTGAAAATTGGGTTACTTTTCTTTATGACAACAAATTATAGATATGAAGTTGGATAGATATGGATACTTTGTTCATATACATGTATGAGTATACTTTTTCCTACCATCCCAAACATGTCCTTTACACATGTATGTTTATTTACAGTTATTGAAACTTATGATAATAAGACACCATATATAATTTATAAAAGACAACAAAACAATTCACTTTTCCCACCAAACAATGTCTAGAATCATCAATATCACTACCATCTCATTTATCTTCTTCCTCATCTACTCCCTCACAACCCCACCACCAATCGCAGCTGCGGACGGCGGCGACGAGAAACTCACCGCCTATGACGTCCTCAAATCCTACGACTTCCCGGTGGGTCTCCTCCCCCAAGGAGTCACCGGCTACGACCTGGACAAAGCCACCGGACAATTCCACGCGTACCTGAGCGGCTCTTGCAGTTTCTCTCTGGAAGGGTCGTACCAGCTCAAATACAAATCCACCATTACTGGGTCGATCTCGAAAGATCGGATCAGAAACCTCAGTGGCATAAGCGTGAAGATCCTCTTCGTTTGGGTCAACATCGTCGAGGTTGTTCGGAGAGGCGACCAGCTCCGTTTCTCCGTCGGGATTGCTTCTGCTGACTTTGGGATTGAGGATTTCGAGGAGTGTCCGCAGTGTGGCTGTGGATTCGATTGCAATGGGAATGGCCAAGTAAGAATGGTTACCACAAACCCTTTTGTTAATTTCTTCAATTTAATGTGAAATTGAATGTGTATGGTGATGCACTATTGGGATTTGGGTGATGGGTTATTCTTGATTTGGGGTTAATCGAGATGGGTAGTGATTGTATGTTGTAGTATATGTATTACATGTGTTTTCGTATAATTTCAATTGGGATATAGGTATATTTGGTATAGTATTTTTCTTGTGCCCCTTTTGTTTCTTCCATTTAATGTAAAATTGATTGTGTAGAGTGACGCATTATTGGGATTTGAGTGATGAGTTGTGATTGTATGTTGCAGTACATGTATTATATTATGTGTTTTTGTTTAATTTGAATTGTGATGTATGTATAAATCATATATTATGTTTCTCCTACAGCAATTATTGTTTTAAATTAGTATTTTTACACTGCAACCATCTTTATATTTCAAATAAACAAGCCTTGGAATAAAATAAGCTTTATTTTGAGCTATTTGTTGCTCATCATGGACTCTAACTTTTACATGATCAAAATTAACAAGTTTTCAGTCATTGATTAAGTAGACTAGAGCATGAGTAATTAGAGATGCATCAGTGGATCTTTGTTTTCCATTTTTATATGTTGTTCTTATTGGTATTAAGGAGAGAATGATCTAAAACTTGTACCCGCAAGCAGATTGCTCCGACTTGCAAACTTTTTTGTTTCAGACTTTTTTATCTTAAAATATTAGTACATTAGTGCCTATCTGAGTCAGTTGAAATAAATAAAGACGGGTATAGGGAGAGTTTTAAAGGCTACGTGATGAAACTTATACAATTTACGGAATTATACTATTCGTAGATTGGTGTATGACATGTGAGAGATGAAGAAACATATGGAGCAGTTAATAGTTGAAGATTCATTTCAGAGGGTGATTCCATTTCCTTGTGATTCTACATTGTAGTAGTGGAAGGTCCTTTTTCTTTTTAATCCGATTATTAAAGGAGGATTATTATTTTTTTATTGGCAACGATATAACGTTAAGGTGGCCGTTTGTGTTCGTGTGGATTTTGTCCCTCCTCTGTTGAACCTAGTGCACACAGCTTACATACTTGCCTTTATCTTGCTGAGTTTTGCTATCTCAAATATATATATGGTTATCAAAAGTATTGAACATAAAGAAAGAAATCATTGTTGGATCTTTTGATGACAACAGTACTTATCACCTTTATAATGGAAATTGGAATGATATTAAGTCCTATTTAATCGCAGAATTGACATGGACGTTTCTGTTTGTGAGCTCTGAATATCTGTTACATGTTAAGAAGTAACCGTCTTATGTCCTTAGCAGAGAGGCAAAAACTTGATGTTTGTCTGCTTTACTAAGACGATAGCTATCAACAAATTTCGCCCTGATTCCTGGAACAATCTTCGTAAGATTTGAAAAAACACGAGCGAAGCTTCATTTTGCTGGAACTTTATGTAGTGCGAAGTGACCTGTGCTTGGATATTTATAGCAGTCATGCTTAAAAACAGTTTATGAACATTTCCCAATTAAGTGAAACGCTGCTGGACTTTTGGAATATAGTTATTGAAGCTTAAAGCCAGCTGAAAATTAATCTTAAGCAGAGCACTTAGGCAGGGATAGAAGTCGATAGGAAATCTGGAAAAAGTAAATGACAATTGTATCCTTTGATGACGAGTTTCGGACAGAGTGTTGCTATGATTATTCCAAAAATGGTAGACTGCCAAGGTTGAGTAGCAAACCATAACCTCCTTTATAGATCTCTTTTATGAATCCACTTTGTGCTAACTTTCTCCTGAACTTCAACTGTGGAGTAGAGAACAATGTACTATCATCCTGGTTTAACATGATAGATATTGGTTTTGTACTCTCTTACAATTATAGTAGGAGAATTTCCTGAGCTCTATTTTGTTTGCCTTAAAGACATATATTGGAAAATAATTGGTATATATATAGATCTCTTTGTTGTTGTTTTTTGTTTTTTTTGTTTTTTTTTAGAAAGTGAACATGCAAAAAATTTCTTCCAACTGTTTAAATTTGATCTTGTTTTGCCATTTTTGAGTTGAATTGAGAAAAGTTGATAGGGAGAACAGATTAGAGATGGGAAAGATATCCAATTAAAATACTTGTGCATGTTTGTTTTAGGAATAGATTTCTTTCAAATACTTGACAATTGTTTTCTAATGTGATTGGAGTTTGGTTATAAGCCTCCTTGTTTGCATTGCTTTCCTTCAATCAGGTGGTGCTGTCTCTCCACATTATTTTTCTGTCTTTTTGGAGTTATATTATATGTTGATGTAGTATAATTTGAGTATATATGTAGAATTAAATACATCAATTAAAATCACATGTGTTATTGATGCAGAAACATGATCTAGTTGTTTTGAGTAATTTATGTGATTATAAATGTCAAGTCTCAACCTTCAAATTTTTATTTTTTTTTCATTATGTCAGTTTGATCCTACCAAAAAGTAGAAATGTGAATTGAATATGATATATAAATGAGATTGTTGGCAGTTTGGTATGCAATTCGATTCCAATTTTTTTAACCTGACAACCACAAACAATTATGCTTCAGTTAGCTAATTATTCTGTGTGGCCATGGATAAGGTATTTTATTTACTCTTATTTCTTTGACCGAGTAGGAATGAGTGAAGCCAAAGAAAAGGAGTTTCATGAACACTCGCAACCCTTGGTAGTGATGCCATCATTATGATGGACTAATATCATATGTTATATACTGCTTATACTCCTTCCGCCCATAATAGTGGTTCAATTTGAATTTTTTAATATTTTATTAATTTGAATTAATTAATGTATAATTTTTAATTTTGTTCTTAATAATATAATATTATAATGAAATCCGGTATTTATTTAAAATTAATAGAAAAAAAGTATTTGTTTAAAATTAATAAAAAAAAGATAATTGAGAAAAATTAAAGGTTAAATTACGTTTTGGCCAAAATATACCCTCTAAGCAAGATATTCATTTTACTTGGGGTCACAAATATATATATATAAGAACATCCTTTGGGTCACAATCTATCAGCTCGTTTGGGGTTACAATGCTCTATTTGATAACAATATATTAATTCCTTCAGAATCACAATATTTTATTAGTCCATTTAGGATCACAATATTTTATTAATCCCGGAGTCACAATATTGAATCACATTAATCAATTGTAGTAAATTCAATTAAAGTAGCTAAGAGTAGGCCACCGCTGTAATAATAATAATAATTAAAAAAAAACATGGGTTGATAAATGATAAAAATGATCAAATTATCAAATGGAAGTTCTAAATTCGAAAACAATCTATAGCATATCCCTGAAGGAGCCTAAAACAACGTTACAAAACACAGCTCAACATTTTTGTAACAAAACATTCCCATGATAGCTTTTGTGTGTTGTATCTATGATCGGTTGTTGATCTTGCGTTTAAGGAGCATCTCTCTTAGCTCGGCAACGTCGACCTCGTTGGCCTTGTTCTCCGGTCTGTAATACCCTGTCTTTGGATCTGGAATCCATGAATGACTGCTCGAGCTCTCTTCTCCTCCTTTCTTCCCCATCATTTGACTCCTTCCTATTCCTATTCCTATTCCTCCTCTCGCATTACCAGACTCTACCACGCCTTGTGATGCTGCTGCTGCATATCCTCGCCTGTAAATCATACACAATCCACTATTTATTATCATATATATATATATATATATATATAAGTTATTGAATCCCTGTTTCCCCTGTTTTTATTATTAAAAAAAGGGCAATCACATCCTATTGGTGTGAATGAATGAAGAAGACGTATATTTGTGTAAATCATATTTGGGTTTTGTATGTAGATCTTAAATCATTCAACCTGTTTTACTCTGTATATATCTTTTCTATTCACTCTAATGTATTTCTCCATATCAATATATATATATATATATATATATATATATACACACACACACATAAGGGGGAGAAATATGAAAATTACCTGGCTGCAGCGACAGAGAGTCTATCAACAGCGAAAGAAGAGAGAAGCTTAGCATTCGAGAAAAAGCGAGCCATTTTTTATTCTAATGAGTCGAAACTGCAACGGAGAGAAAATTGAACGCTACTGTAAAAAGTCGGATGAAACCTTTCACAGCAGTGATCGAAGACCTCTCGAAACAATCGACCTCTCTGACTCTCTTCCTCTCCAAGGCTTTTTAGGTATTTGTAAAAGGTATTTGTGAAGGAGGAGGAAAGAGAGTTTATATAGGAGAGACTAGAGAGAGACCGACCTCTCTCATTAGGGTTTAGTGGGGTCCGCGTCATTTTAGTGCTAATCACCTCGTTGCCTAACACTTGACCTAACTAAATTAGGATACCTTTCTCGTTTTGGTTTTTGCCTCCCCACTCTTAAATTACCTCTATACCCCTTCTGTTTTATTCACTAATCACTAATGTGTTTTCATATATTAGATATTTTATATTATGAAATATAATGTATAATATTAGTGGGGTTTGCATAAGTTTTCATGTCACATACTTTTGAAATATGATAAAATGTGCCTTACACACACAAATTGAAATCATAATCTTGATGTAGAGTTTGGGAAAAATTAAAATTTTTGTAAATATAAAATAAATTAATATATATATAAAAAAAAAATTCAATGGGTCATTGGCCTCCCACTCTTCTCTTCTCTTCATAAGTAATATTGTAACGGACTCATATAATATTAATTATTAAAATGACTATCAAAATGAATATTAATTTTGGGTAATCATATCATACATTTCAAAAACATAATCATGAAATACGTATAAATTATGCAACTAGTTCAAGAATATGATAAAACAATAAAAAAAGAGGGGATGTTCTATGAAAAATTGCAAGATTCATATAAAATTATAAATTATTTATTAATTGGTCTATAGTACGTGACATATGTATATTATGTAATTCTTTATCAATTAATTTAGAACATTATGCGATATATACCACCAAAATAGAACCAAGTGATTTTAAATTTAATGTTGGTGGGAATCTAATGGTTGCCAAGTGGACGGTGGTGGGAACTTTGGGTTAGAGTCAAGTCCAAGTCAACACGGGTGGAGAAAGAGTGAGGAGTCTCGGGCCGTCCATTGTGCACGGCGAGATGAGATAGAAACGACGTGCGATTACGGAGGTTCGCGGTTTTGGACTACTGGAATGGTCTAAGGTCCAGCTCATTCAACGCTAACGACAGCTTCCCCCCCCCCCCCCCCCTCCCCCCCTCTCTCTCTCTCTATATATATATATATATTCATTGAATGCAGTGATGAACTCATTTCATCAATCAAATTACAAGTTACTCCTTGTTCTAAATATTATAGACATGCATGCCATATAAGAATTTTATAAAACATTTTCCAAATAAATACAGTTTTTATAAATAATGAAACATGGTTTTCCTCTGGCCCCCCTTTACGATTTTCAGAACAAATACACCTTAAATGAGTTTTAAATTTATTTTCCAAATAATTTGAACGGGGTCAATGATCAAGTACCTATAATTTTAATATAGACTCTGATATGTCCTGAATTATTTTTAATTGGACACTATATTGATGTGACTAGTGCACTAAGGTCAAAGGTTCTAATTATGTGATAATTTAGATCATGGCATTTAATGTGAGCTTCCATTATGTGATAATTTAGATCATTGAATGGATTTTTTTTTTCTCCAACAGGATTCGAGAGCGGGTATGGGGACCCCGACCCTCCCCAATTATCCACACCGCCCCATTAAGCTTTTCCGTCATATTTCGTAGTTTATTAAATTAACCTTAGATATATATTGAATGTTGCAAAAATATTCTCATATAGAGAGAGAATTTGGTCACCGCTGTGGACCTGATTCTACATTTCCTCTATATTTGAGCTAGGGTTTGTGTTCCAAACTGAAACCCTAAGTTCTCACTATGTTTTTAGATTAAAAAAGTATATATTGACAAGTGCAGTTGGTGTAATACCCCGCTCCAATACTTGGTACGATATTGTCCGCTTTGGGCTCAGCCCTTATGATTTTGCTCTTGGGCTTCTGCCCAAAAGGTCTCATATCAATTGGAGAAAACACTGCACATATAAACACATCCCCAGACCTATACCCGAGCGATGTTGAACATCACAGCCGAGGTGCGGGACAGGTATGAGACGAAGAAAAAATAAATAACCGGAGACGAAACAGGTACGGAGGACCAAAATTTAATCGGAGTCGGAATAGGGGAAAGGCGATCCTGCCCCACCCTATTGACATCCCTGCATTTAATGTTTCTGACATCATTTAGTAGTCTCCTTATAGGTTTCATAAATAATGAACACTTTTTAGTACTGACTTTTATTACTAGTTTATCATATAGGGCCAGTTTGGTAGGCTTTGTTTCAATTTGTGTTTGGGTTTGTTGGTTTAAAAAATTGTTTTGTTTTCTGTTTTTGGGCCAAGGTGTTAATCCACAGTAAAAAAAAAACACGCTTCTCCTTAGTTCAATTTTAAAAAAACACGTTTTTGGTGTTTCCTTGAGTTTATTGCACTGTACAAGAAACACAATTCTGATTATAAAAAACAAAGAAAAAACATTGAAAAAAAAAAAACACGACCAAGAATCATGTTTGAAGTTGTTTCTCCTCTCTCCATTTCAGCTGACAACTCTTGTTAGGATTCATGGTGATTTGAGGCGATTCTACACACGACTTAAGATTCGGCCACGCAATCATCATTTTCATCCTCACTTTTGCACGATCTAGGGTTTCACAACGATAGGCGATGCCTAGGGATTCAATTGGAGCGCGTTTGGGTTTCAACACAACTTGCATAGAGAGACGATTTCGTTCTCGATTTGAACTCAGGTTTGTTTAATGATTTTATTGTTTAGCTTATTCACTCTTCCCCCATATCTGTATATGTTTTGTTCGAGCTCAATTTATGCAAATTTTTTTGTAATTTTTTAGGGTTCTATGTGTGTATTTTTATGTATGTGTGTGTGTGTTCGTGACTGTGTGAAAATCCCCCAATTTTGTGTATGTGCGTGTGTATTTATGTGTGTGTGTGTATGTATGAATTTGGTGTATGGGGCATGTATATATGTCTGTGTATGTATGCGTACATGTGTATGTATGTATGAACTTGGTATAATTTTTGGGGGTTTAGGGTTTCTTGTGAGGTCAGATTTTGTCCTAATTTTTGCAGATAAAGTCTGGTGAATTTGGTTATGTATTGAATTGATTTTTGAGGGGTTAGGGCTTCAGTTTAAGTTTGGTGATTTTTTGCAGATTAAGTCTAGTGATTGGAAGTAATCAGAATTACTTTACATGCTTTGAAATTGTAGAAACACTATAAAAGTTTTATATGGTTGGATGACGTTACTGCGGGTTTTTAGGGAATTGAACAGCAGAGGACAATGATTTGGACAACGTAGTTACTATTATTCAACATGAACAACATCGGCAGAAGTACATTATATATGGTGGTTATATTTATCTAAGTTGTTTGTTCCTACCTATGTGTTTTATCGTGTTTTTTTGTGGTTATTGTTATTGTAATTGACTAATGATATTCCATTTACTCATTTTTTATTTGGGCCCGTAATAACTATATTCAGATATGCTTTTACATTGGATGACTGTAAAATATTATTGAATTTTTATCATGAAATATATGTTGGAGGACAATGTCTTGAATATGTCTTGTGATATTGGATGACTTTAAAATTGAGTTATTTTTTAGTTATGTCTTGTGATAATTCTTGCTATCAGGTGAAAAATAAAAACTGGACGTGTCATTTTTATGGGAGGAGTTGCCGAATTTTTTTCATTTTCAATGTGCTTATGATGAACAATACCAACTTGTCACAGAAGACATTTGATACAGAAGTGCCTTTCAATTGCCAAATATTTGCTATCATTAATTTTTGTATTTTAAAAAAAAAACATTTTAAGTCACCAAATGTGTTTTTTTGTTTATGTTATCTGAAATTCAGAATAAACTGCCAAACGTGTTTTTCTGTTTCTGTTATGTAAATTCCTGAAAAAACAGGGCTCTGCCAAACGTATTTTTTTGTTTTTGATTTTTTAATTTTTATACAAAAAAAATCTGTACCAAACATACTTATATTTTCGGATAAAAAAACAGAAAAACAAAAAACATATTTTATGTTTTTTTCAATAAAAAACACAAACAAAAACATGTTACCAAACAGCCCATACAAATTGCACTCTCTGCTACCACTAATTGTAACTTCCAAAATTTCACATCAAAGTCAAAATTATTCTTTTTCTATTGGATTAAACCAAAATTTAACATAGATAACATATGGGATCTTTTGAAAGGTTTTTTTATTTGATTCTTCTAGAACTAAGATAAAATAATAATATTATTATGAGCTTCAAATATGACAAATAGAGTTTATAAAAGGGTAATTTGCACTAACACCCCCTGAGATTTGCATCTATTTCACCTAGGTGCTGATTTTTCAAATTTTGACACAAACATTCCCTGAGGTTTGATTTTGCTTGCCATGACACCCCAAATGACCAAAATACCCTTCACAAAATTCCAAAATATTAAGGGTAATGTGAAATGACCTTTATGCCCCAACCCCAAATATATAAAATTCAAAAAAATGTATAAAATTCGAAACTAAATATTTAAATTTTAAAAAATATATATAAAATTAGAATAAAATATATAAATTTCAAAAAATATATATATTTTCAAAAACAAAATTCAAAAAATTATATAATTTCGATAAACATATATAAATTTCAAAAAATATATAAAAAATTCAAAAACATATATAAAATATGAAATATATATATAAAATTTCAAAGATATATAAATTCGAATATATATATATTTAAAAAATAAATAAATAATTAAAAATATATATATTTTCAAAAACAAAATTCAAAAAATTATATAATTTCGAAAAACATATATAAATTTCAAAATATATATATATAATTCAAAAAATATATATAAAATTTGAAAAATATATATAATTCAAAAATATATATATAAAATTTGAAAAATATATAAACTCGAATATATATATATTTAAAAAATAAAATAAAAAATTCAAAATATATATATTTTCAAAAACGAAATTCAAAAAATTATATAATTTTGAAAAACATATATAAATTTCAAAAAATATGTATATATATTTTTTATATATATATATTTTCGAATTATATATATATTTCAAATTTTATATATTTTTTGAAATTTATATATGTTTTTCAAAATTATATAATTTTTTGAATTTTGGTTTTGAAAATATATATATTTTGAATTTTTTATTTTTATTTGAAATATATATATATATATATTCGAGTTTATATATTTTTCAAATTTTATATATATATTTTCAAATTTTATATATATTTTTGATTTTTTTATATATATTTTCAAATTTATATATGTTTATCGAAATTATATAAAATTTTTAATTTTGTTTTTGAAAATATATATATTTTGAATTTTATATATATTTTTTGAAATATATATATTCGAATTTAAATATTTTTCAAAAAATATATATATATTTTTGAATTTTATATATTTTTTTGATTTTATATATATTTTTTGAAATTTATATATATTTTTCGAATTTTATATATATTTTTCAAAATTTAAATATTTGTTTTCGAATTTTATATATTTTTTCGAATTTTATACATTTTTTCGAATTTTATATATTTTTTCGAATTTATATATATGTTTTTCGAAATTTTATATATTTGGGGTTGGGGCATAAAGGTCATTTCACATTACCCTTAATATTTTGGAATTTTGTGAAGGGTATTTTGGTCATTTGGGGTATCATGGCAAGCAAAACCAAATCTCATAGTTTGTGTCAAAATTTCAAAAATTAGTACCTAGATAAAATAGATGCAAATACCGTTTATAAAAAGAACCAGTAGCCCAGAGCACACAATGCAAATGTATGTACGCATTCGATTGCTCTGATCATCGTTGTCTATGGATTTTATTTAAAATGAAAACGTTAATTTAATAAATAAAATGAAAATTAATCTTTATTCCTCGGAATTTGGTACAGCCTTTTGCTAACTTTCACAGACTGTTATGCTTCGTTTTCACAAAACAATAGAGAATACATTATAGGGTAAATTATAGTTTTACCCCCTATAGATAGGACATACTACAACTTGACCCCTATAGATTGGATAATTACACTTGCACCCCCTCAAATCCATTTGTGGCCACCGAGAATAGTAAATGACATAATTGCCCATGCCGTTTTATTCATTTTTAATAATTAAAAAAAATAACTTTAATAATAAAAATGGAGAAATATGAAATGACCTTTGTACTCTGCACACAATAGACAATTATTCCCTTCCATCTCCAAAACCTAACCCTAAATTCCTCCATCCCAAAGCTACTACCACCATCCCGCTACCACCGCATCCGCTCCATTTTCTTTAGCCAAGCTCTATGTATATATGTATATATATGTTGTGATTAGAGAATATATATATGACCTTTATGACTATCCAAACAAGGAGGAAGCTTGAACATCTTAGATTCTGAGCATGTCTAATTGAAAAATTATTAACCATAGATGAAATGGATTTCTGGTATGATTTTTCATTCATATTTTGACAACATTTGTAAAATTGTATTGAAAAATTGTTGATAACATTTGTAAAATTAAATCATCTCTGTTCTGCAACCACTGCACCACCGCCACCAACCCTGTCTGCCACCGATACCGCCGCTAAATCCCCCATCCACCGCCGCCACCAACATCCGCCTCCTCCGCGACCCCTACTTCGCCCGTATCATCGCCATCTCTCCCACATCATGAAAACCCTCATTCGCCTCCATCCTCAAGCCCATCATGCAAAATGGCGTCGCCTTGTGACTCACATCGGAGCTGATGGGTGAATTTTTTTGATTGGCAGTGGTGGTTGGGAATGGGGTAAGAAGATGAAGGTAATGTGAGATTTTTAGGGTCATAACGTTATACTACAAGAGAGTGAAGTCCTAGGGTTTGATCAGGATACACCCATTTCACATTACAATTCATGAACATAAACACAATTACGAATATTAAAATTTGGAAGTTGATTGTTGGTTGATTCCTGATTTTTTCTGTTGATTTGTATTTATTGATTTAAAAATTTAGGGATTTTGATTCCCTGTTGAATTTATTAATTTCAAAAATTGGGGATTGTGATTTTTCATTCAGCCAATTTTGGGGATTTTTAAAAATTTGGGATTTTCCATTTGTGTGCTTATATATGATTTATACATAAAGGACAATTGTGTCAATTCACAAACAAACTAGAGGGGCAAAACTAAAATCTCACTAAATCAAGGCTTAAAGAGTAATTTCCCATTCAAAAATTGGATTGACCGGAGTTGACCTTGCCGGAATAATGAGGGAGGGGGGAAATTGTTACACAAAGCCAATCTAGAGGGGGTGCGAGTATAATTATCCAATTTAGAGGGGATCAAGTTATAATATATCCTATCTAGAGGGGGTGAGACTATAATTTACCCTACATTCTAATAATTACTCACGCAATTATAATAATAATTCATACATTCAGTGTTGAGGAGCTACTGCATTATTCAAAGGCAAAACTGCATTAAACCCATCTCAATTATAATATTGGGAGATAATATAGATTGAGGTAGCAAATTGTACACGTCTGTATTTGCAAATTGGCATAATTTTGACTCCATGGACTTTCATTTTTTATTTTTATTTTAAAAAATAAGAAACTCACACACCCACGTAGGAATGGCAAAAAAATCTGTCCCGGTGAGAAACCGCTCCTATTTAAGCGGGTTGGAGGATCCAATAAATAAATGGGGGCGGGAAAAAATCCCGGATTGGTAATCGGGGCGAGTATGGGAAGGGATCGCTCCGCGCCATCCCGATTATACTAATTCTTTTACAAATATACTTTTAATATTATTATATATTATTAATATATACCCTTTATATATAATAACTCCATTTTTTTTTTATATTTCACTCAATACTAGTCCCCTTATCATTTCATTTTTTTATTCTTAATTTCATATCAATTATATTAAAATTTACATGGTTTATTTTTTTTTCTTGTATAATAATAATATATCTAAAGTATAAATTAAGAAATTACACATTACCTTCATTTGTATAACTTTTTTTTTAAGTGTGAAAACCGCCACGCCCCGCCCCACTCCCCACCTAGCCTTACCCTGCCCCACCCCGCCCCGTTTAATAATAGGGTTTGGGGCGGGTATGAGGGTAGTAAAATTAAACGGGGATGGGGGATGCGATCCCTGCCCCACCCCATTGCCATTCCTACACCCACACACTCACACAATCCCACATGAGTCCCATGGGACTCAAATCCCTTTGGGGGGAAATGTGATACCATCAGATTACAAGGTATTTGATACTCTTTTGTTTTTTTATAGAATAAAAAAGATAAGTTTTGAGGAGCTGGTACTTCGTAATTTTTTTAAAATATTCTTTCAAAGTGTAGAAGTTTTTTTCTAAAATTTTGCCTACCACCCTTCAAACACGAGAAGACAAAAATAGATTTGAAAAGACAATCCAAACAAAAGCTCAAATGAATGGAAATCATATAGAAAGCGTTGCTGCGTTGCACCTTCTCTTAGATCCCTAATATTTGCCTCTCATAGTTATTTCTCTACTAGCATTTAACTTGTATTATCCGCTAATTGAGAAGAAAAACTCTATTTTCCTCTCTCTATTTAAAGAGTAAATCCTTTTATTTCAGCCAATTATTTATAAGAAAATTTAATTTACCTAATCATGTGTATTTGATCAAATTACAGTGATCATTTTACAAATTAATCTTAAGGAATGTGGCACAATCGTTTCAACGAATATTTATTAGAAGTTGGGTACTTACACAATTCACTTTTTTTATTATTTGTTTAATCATATATGTTGATGATCTAATTATTGTGAAAAATCTTAAATTTGTCACTAAAATAGTTATATATATATATATATTGATATTCTATATTTTATGAAAAATCCAACGGGTTAAAATCTCGTCAAATTCCTCGCACTCTTAATTAAACAAAGAGAAAACTCAAGAAACAATAGAAGGAAAGAAGTGTTATTAATCACTACAATTGTGGTGGATCCTTTGAGATTGTTCATTGCATAGAAGGAAAAAGTGAAATGCCATTAATAGAGCTACTTGTGGGCTCTGGAGGGTGGCTTCTGTTTGGGCCTTAGGGTCCATTGAGCTTGGATTGTCTTGTTGGATCAAGCCGAAATTGGGCCCTACAGTATTGGTAATTTGCTATGTAAAATGTATCTTTGTTTGAGACTTCATATTATTAATCAACTTACTAGTTACAAGCATAGCACCATTCAGAACTTTATGATATGTTTGGTACTCAATAATGAAATACTCATTTTAATAATTTTTTTGTTCATCATGTCTTATAGATAGAGAATGGGCATTCTTTGAAAATGAAAAATAAATAAAAATTCATTCAAGAGAATGAAAATCCATTACATTAGTAAACTTATGAAATGTCACTTTATTACTGGACAAAACCAAAAAAAAAATTTCCATTCTCTATTTAGTGAACCAAATAATAGATAATATGAATATCTCATTCCATATTCACCTTCATTCCATTCATGCGTATCAAACGCAACATTAATGTTACCTTGTGGCATAGCTGATATACATAAAGACTTCCTATGATCACATAAATAAGGGGCCAATATCTCAAATGTAACATGATAAAGTAATATCACCAAAAAATTTCTACCTTAGGCTCATATTTGTTTGCTCTATTAAAGGGAAAAAAATCGTCTCAAGTAAAGGTTGAGTAAAGAGTCGTTTGAGTCAAATGAAGAGAGTAAAGATTGAGTAAATGTTGGATTTAATTGTAACTCATTGTCTCGACTTGTTCCTAAATAGTTTCTCATCAGAGAAAATTAACTAAATATAAGTTTTCTATATCACATGTGGTGGGGAAGATTTTCAATTTAATTTTAACACTCAGTTCAACATGCTCAATGTCGACAAGCATTGTGACTTCGCTCTCTGAATTTTAGTCTCTTTTCATATAAACAATTAAAAAGGAAATCTACACTTAAAAAGAAAAAAAAGAAAAGAGAGTCCTATTTGGTTAATCTTAAGCTTTAATACTGGAATATAAAAATTGTCATTGCACTGGGAATTGTTTTCCTCCGTAAATTGAACCACTACTCTTGTTTTCAACTTAACATTTTTACGTCAACATGATCTATGCTTCATAATTTCATTCTGAAAAAAAGAGAAGCATAAATATCCATGATATATATATATATATATGTCTCAAATTACATTGATGAACTGGGAGGGACTGCATAATTGTATGTCACGAGGTTTTGTTTTGTTGCTGTTGTTATTGGTCTGAGGGGGAAGTCAAAAGTGTGCATAAGTGGTGTGGAATTTGTGTTCTTAAAAGACATGATTGTGTTTCGAGAGCGTCTGAATATTATAGAGTATGAGTGTATGACCAAACAAAGCATTTACTTTGCAGCAAGTGCAGCTTCACACGCTAGCTACCTACTGATCTCATCTGATCTGATCTGATGATATATATATATATATATATATATGCTTATGTCTCTAGATTTTGATCATGACCTCATTCAGAATCTATGTTCTTCTTCGACAAGATATACAGGTGATTTAATTGTCCAGGCCCATCCCATGTATATTAACATCCTCGTTATAATCAATGTTTCCCTAATAGCTAGATCCAGAGCAGAGGTGACAAAAATTATCTAAATTTATCAATTCGTCCGAATTTGCTTGTTAAAATTGGAAACAGGTGAATGATTTAACATGCGGGTTATTAACAGGTCAAGTGAAAGTACCCATGTCAACCCATTAAATCACATCCATACGCATATAGAAGTTAGAATATGAGAAATACACAAGGTGTGGCACAACTTCTTCTCTTTTCTCTTATTGCGAACACAATTCTCTTTTGCTCAAATAAATGGACTTTTATTCCTCAATTCCATTTCTTTTCCGACGAGTTTTGAAAATTATAGATTCAGCCCATTCTTCTAAACAATTACATATTTGACCCATCCCGTGCAACTCCATATTAAATTGTCTTTCTCATTTTATTCATATTACTTTCTTTTAGGTGACTAAAATTTTACATGCAAATTTTGTTGATTTATATTTGTTTTATTTTTTTGGAAGAGAATTATGTGGATATTAAATTTATTTATTCTTATAGATGGGAGGAAAATTATTTTCACATCGCCCACTTTAAAATCAGAAATTATTTTTATCGCCCTTTTTCAAATAATTTTCTGGATCCCTTAACTTCTTAATTAAAATTACTGGTTATTTCTTAACCAAAATACTATTAGTTTGTCCTCAATGTGTTGAGTCAAAAGCAATATCATTGTGTTTAATTATACTATATGAAATGCAACCCCAGTTGCTATTTTTTTTTTTGGGCACTAAAAAAGGAATTAAGACCGAGATATTCTGTCAAATTGAATAACTACCATATACAAAATGACTTGTGGGTTAACCCAACCCATTTACAATCCAATATGTTATTAATCTGTCATAACATGTCAAGAATGGGTCACCGACCCGTTTATGACCCTCTCGTTAACGATCCGACCCAAACCCGCCTTTTTGCCACCTCTAAACCAGAGTGACGGATTTAGAGATCCAACTCAATAGGGGCTAAATGCTAAATATCCAAAATTTTAAGGTAAAAAATATTTTAAAAAAACTTTCTGTGGGGGTCATGCCCCCACTAGTCCTTAGATGGATCCGTCCCTGGCTACAACCAAGTATCACTAGGTTCGTAACACTTGTGAAAGGTGCTAATACTGCTATGTAGCACCAATATTCACTTTTTAAATTGATTTTATCCAAGTTAATTATACCATTACCACAATAGCGAACCATGCTCTAGTCCGGAGCAAAGATACATTGAAGCTGGAGGGGGCCATGGACCCTCCCAAGATTTTTAAAAATTCTTTTAATTACCTATAAAAAAAATTATTTTACACATAAGCCAATTAAAAAAATTACATATGGCCCCTCCCAAAATTTTTAATTTTTTTTTCTAGTACCCCACAAAAATATATATATTTCATAAATAAATTTATTTATGGCCCCCCATTATATATTTTCTGGCTCGGCCACTGGCTATAGTTATGAGATGAATTACAATTTTCATATGGAGAAAAATATATAATAAAATATCTCTGAAGAAAAATGTAAACTAAAATATTTGAATCAGATAAATTGTTATCCGCCTTCTGTGGAGTTTATGAGTGTGTAACTGTGTTTGTCATGGCATAAAATTCTGAGAAGAACCATTGGTTGGTGAGTTAATTAAGGTGAGACAGACAAGACCCTAACTGCCTTAATTGGTCTCCTTGTCCATAAATTAATCCCCATGATCTCTGTCTTTACATATATGTATATATATATTCACACCAATACATATATAGTGTAAATTTGTTGATATATACACGTACGTAGCAGGATGATGGTGATGATGGCGGGCATGGCATGACAGAGGGTTTTTACTCCACTCCCAGCAATTGTTCTGAGAATTACTCGATTGCTCTTTTCCATGCTTTTAATTTAGCAATCAAAGCTCTGTTTATAAACAATGGACACACAAGTTCAAACACATAAGCATTTGTCTATAAATAGTGGACCTTCTTCCTTTAGCCCCTTGCCAATATCTCAGCTCCTATACCATAGAGCTACACCAAATATATATATATATATATATATATACATGGTTTTGATAGTACTGGGTGTGCAATTCCTGTTGGAGAAGCAGGGCACGTGCAAATCCTCCTTGGCCCTTTTGCACGTGCTCCCCTTCTCCAACACGGGTTTCTCACCTCACCCGTCTTTCTCTTAATGCAGGATATATCCTATATGTATATGTATAATTTGCTAGGTTATACATTTTTTTTGTGCATAAATCAAATAGTTAACAAGACATGAGTTGTCGCCACAACTATATTTGAGTAAAATTATTTATATTGATTTGTTTGAAGGAGGAATGTAATCGATGGAGTTTTTATTCATTTGATGTTGCGGATAAGTTCGGCTCTTATTCATTACCCGGATATAATAGGGCAATCCGTGTAAGTATCATTTTTATTGTATATACATTTAAAGGTCTGTTGTATTTGGTAAGAGCATACTTCCATTGGTTGGTTGGATTAGATTAATTGGCCTTTTTTTTTTCCGCAAAATCTACCATAAAGAACATATGTCTGGGTGAATGGTGAGCAACAATAATCACCCAGCTCTTAAAAACTTAGTTGTTATTTACGTACACAATGTATGTAATAATTTTAGTCAGAGGCGGAGTCAGGAAATTGACATAGGGGGACCAATGAAATTTTTTATAACTTTTATTAGTAAATTTTATATTTTTTCTGGGTTATTAAAAGAATTTTTTTTTTAAACTTGGGGAGGGCAATGCAATTTGTTATAGATTTATTGGTAAAAATTATATTTTTCTAGCCTACCTAAGGAATTTTTTTATAAAATTTGGAAGGGCATATGCAATTTTTACAAATATATCTCTAATATATAAATTTTTTGGGGTTAAAAAGATTTTGAAAAAATTTGGGGAGGGGCCTAGCCATTGAATGACTTTGCCCCTGCTTTTAGTTGTGCGCTTCCGAGATACAAAGGATTGTTATATTTTTTTTCATATGCATGTTTATAAACTAGTATAACCAATGACGGATCTAAAAAAAATATTTATTTTAGTAGGACTTAAAACAAATTTTTAGTGGAAGTTTAGTTATAAAGAAATCTAAATTATATGGTATCTAAGGTAAAGAAAAAAATTCTGTAAGAGCTAAATGTTAAATATTCAAAATTTTAGGATAAAAAATATAAAAAAAAACTTTCAGTAGGGGCGACTAGTCCTTAGTTGGATCCGTTCCTGAGTATAACTGCGATTTGTATGTCGATTGAATTATTATCCGCAAAAAAATAAAGACAAACTAAATAGTCCTTTTATCCCATTTCTACTCGTTGAGATTATATTTACTGAGAGCATTTTGGAAACCAATCTTTTTTGTAAAATAAGAAATCACTCCAATGCAACAAATAAAGATCATTGTCTTTTTTTACCGACAATATGATATATTTATTTATGGAAGAATGGCAGTAAACATCCTTAAGGTTTGAAAAAGGTGCAGAAAATCCTCTCAAACTTCACTTTGTGCAAATAACCCCCTAAAGTATCCTCCGATTGGGCACTTTGCACCCCTGCGACACTGTTCCAACAATTTTTTCTGAAAAATATGATCACATGCAGATCACATCACTTAAAAAAAAATTAAATTCCAAAAGAGCCATTGCCTAATGACTAACATACCCCTCTTCCAATTTGCTTATATATTACCACATATATATGTAATATGCACATTTGGGCGTGTTTTCTTCAAGCTCCAAGGTCGAATGCTCCTCCTCAACTTCTCAACCCAGGTCTGATCTCTCATCATCAACATCTTGAAGCTTTGCACAACCTACGAACTTCGGATCTTCTCAGCACTAGTGTCTACTATAATGGCATTGACACGTTAAATAATTTTGTATCATATGTATATAATTTCATCTGTATCTCTAATCATATATATACACATATATTCAAACAGGATGTTAATAGATGGAGGAAGTTATTAATTTCTTGTGGGATGAAAAGCACTAGTATACTATATATCCATTATCCAATGAAGAACATATATGATATATTTATATACATATATATATTCATCAAAATGGATTGATTTGATTAGGCTAAGCACTAGCTTCGATGAGCCTGTATATATGTTAACATATATCCATATTCATTACTGTAAGTTTCTTTTTCAAAGACATTTATGCATATATATATATATATATATATATATATATGGGAGAATGACAGTAAACAATCCTGAGGTTTGAAAAAGGTGCAGAAAACCCTTTTTTCTTCAAAGACATATATGCAATAGGGATATTTTCGACATTTCATAATTATAGGTATTTACTTATTTAATTTAAACAGTTTAAATAAGGGCATAAAAGTAATTTTCCTTTTCCCTCACCGGAAAAGGTGTTTGAGGGTATTTAGTGCCCCTTTTTAAAATTTGAGGGGTGTTTTTAAACCATTAGGGAGTTTTCGGCATCTTTTTCAAACTTCAGGAGTGTTTAGTGTCATTCTCCCATTTATTTATATATCAATTACATGTATCAAATCTCGAATCACCGTTAATAAAAAAAATAGTGATGTAGAAAAGTTTTTCTCCTATTATGATAATTTTGTACCGTTAATGTAAGTTGTAATGCGGGTGCTGAAACTTTGGTAGTGCTTATTGGTAGATAGTTTTGTGATTCTGAGATGACCATCCCTTCCCAGTTAGGTGGGGACTTTGGGTAGATATATATATATATATATATAGATACAAGTCATGAGGTTTTTAGGGTTGACCCTCTAGTGATCCACCACTCAAAGTCAGGTGGGTATTTTTGTTAGCTGGTTTGGCTTTGAGTCTATTTTCCAACCCGGACAGTTAGGTAGAGCTTTCTGGTATATGGAGGCTAATTCTCCATTCCACCATTTTTATTAGAACAGTTTACATGGGACCCTTTGGTGTGCGTCCAAGGTTATGATTTTGAAAAATTATGATATATATATATGGTCCCGAAATAAAAATCATAAGGACCATATATATATATGGTCCCGAAATAAAAATCATAACCATGCATGTCGAAATTAATATGTCACTATCATATAATAGTTTTTGAACACATGAAATATGATCTATGCAATACAAAAATTATTTCGAGAATATAAATATGTTTGGATCTCACATTCATGCATCAAGTGTCACTGCTCATAATTATAAAATGTCATCTCATTATTTCAAGCTGTTAAATTTAGCATAATGTGTCATGTCATAAATGTATCACCATATTTAGAAGTTTGTAGTGTTGTAAATATTTGTCTGTATTTGATATGTTGTTTTAAAATGAGTATGTGAAGCTCAAAAATTTAAAATGCTTTATTTGAACAGGTTACTTGCTCCATAAAAAGGAGAGCTTATACCATCTGGAAAAGCCCCTGATGTTATTTTCCATATAATTTTTCTCAGGAAATTGCTAACAAGGGCACATTTTGTCATCTGAATTTCTCAAAATAAAATCATTTTCTGATTACAACAAAAACAAGAAAATATAAAGACATTCCTACTATACTCACAAGCCTTTTGGTACCAAATGAAAAAATAAAATAAAATTACATATATCAAAAGTACGACGAGTACATGAACGGAATGTTTTATTGCAATGGAGCTTGTTCAAGCGCAGACAAAACACCGAAGGATTCAAGTCTTGCATCAATGTCGGAAAGAAGAGAGATGAAACATGTATCAGCACTAAAAAATACTCTTTTTGAATTGAAAGTGTATCGATACTTGAATAGTTTTTGACATTTAGAGCTCCTCAAATCCTTCTTCATCACCATCTTCCTCTACCCTCTGAAATTCTCTCCTCCAGGTTTCCATCTGTCAAGGCACATACAGTAACATCAGATAACTAAAACATGCATGTCATTTGCCAGCATTTCCAAAAACACGCTCACCAATGTATCGGCCTCAAGGCCTTGAATACAAAATCAGGAATAATCGGGAGCATAGCAAATCATTGCATAAGAAAACTAGGGTATGAAATGTTATGAAAATCCGAGAGAAAATGTAAAATTGTACATACGAAAGGGTAAAAAAGAAGGCCAAATAGAATTTCGTAGGAACATGGAGAAGATCAAAAGACTGATGCAGAAAATTCTATGCAAAGGAAGCAATCAAATTGACAACTGAAATTGCCAACTAATTAACTTTTTGGACATTGGATGAGTGAATAAGTTACTTATCATACATTGTTTAAACATCACTCTTCCCACAAATTCCAAGTATTCCAGGAACTGAGAGGAAAACACCTGCTATATGACTCCCACACTCATCAAGCAACTACCTTGCATCAGGATGTTTTACATTGTAAACGTGGAATAAGCCTCCCTACCTGATTATCAGAAAATCGCAAATGCTCTGCAACGAAAAGTACATTTCTGTAGTCTCCGGATGCCGGTTCTTTACCTAGGTTCCGGGCAACTTCATCGTGGGCAATCATATCCACTCTGAAACCGTTTCTCATGAAAAGCTTGTCCATCCATATCTTTGAGCACTGTGCAAAAGAGCAAAAGCGGATTGCGCCTTCTAAAGCACTAAGCCAATGGGGAAATTACATGCCAAGGCAAAATCATAGAAAGCATACCTGGATCCCAACTTCAGTTTCAGTCAACCAGGCAGGCAATTCTCCCAAAACAAGACATCCCTTCATGGCCAAACTACCAATAATGAACAAAATCTCTTCAAAATTTGCCAAAGTCATCACAGGGAGACCCTAAAGAAACAAATAAAATCATCAAGTCGCTCATTTAACACTCCCAAAGTTCATGCCAAAAACAAAGACTATAAGCGAACGTTGTTATGGATAATACAGAAGACCTAATCACCTGAAATGCCCAAATACTTGGCCGATTACCACTAAATCCTTTACTGCACAGAGTTTCTTGAATATTAGAGGATTCCAGTGGGGCATGAAGTAGCAAGCAGCTTCTTGGAATCTTAGCCCCGACATCTATTGGTTTTTCAAGAAAATTTTGTCAGGGCATCTTCCATTGCGTATCAAAACAACAAATGAAAACATAACAATGACACTTGTATGGGTAAAATATACAAAGAACATAAGAACCCAGAAACAAGCAATGCAAAGAAACAACAGGTCATGGGAAAACTAACAATGCTGCAGTGATCAAAACCCTATAGTTTTAAACATGTTGTATGCAACTTTTATATCAATTTGACTTTCTGCACAAAGGTAATAAATAGAGAAATATATCAATATTCAACGAAATTTCTCGCAAAATCTGGATCTTGAGTGGTCTTTGCCCTCTCGAACCAAATTTTAGCAAATGCTATCATCTCCTAGGAATACCTAACCCAAATTCCGCAGCTGCATTACGTACTCTTAAGGCTACAGATCAATACAATAGGTGAAATGATGCACACCATGAAGCTTTTGAGATGCTCTTGTGAATACGCTTTCTGGAGATACATCGAATATTACGGTTGAAGTTGGCCAACTGAGCCTATAAGGCCGAGTGTCCATTCCATCTGTCAACAAAACAACCTGCAGTATGTAAGTAGAGAACTATATACTTCGGAACTACAATTAATCTGTCAATGTGGCCTCTATTTTGTGTTGCCAATGTACCTGCTTAGCTCCATCTATATTGCTTATTGTACTAAGCAATTTATCATCGATGAACTTAGTTGCAAGGCAATAATGGTGTGAACGGTGCTTCATATCCGTCTCAATATTAGGAGGAAGAAAGCACCCAGCGTATGCATCAACAAAAAGAGGCTCTGCAAATAGAACATCAAATCCCATTCTTGTTACTTCATTAAGAAACTTTAGCTGTAAAATTCAGAGTTCCTTTGAGCAATATTAAATTGTGTAAATGATAAGGCAAGGACCGAAAGAATAAGAGTAGATGAGTTCGTGGAAGGTAAATGTGACACCGAGTAAGCAAATGACAATAAAATTCAACATATTTACCGAACATAAAAAATAAAAATAAAAACTCAGACTAAAATAGTTCTTCGATTTGCACAGAAGAAGAGTAATTACCAAGTCATGTGCGGTGATTGAGTTTAAACCGAAAAATGTTACGAGGAAAACAACACACTGGTCTAAACTATGAATAACACAACAACAAGGCATGTCCTTTGACAGAGCAACAAATCACTGAACCGAATTAACTAAGAAAATGTTTCATGGATACGAGTTTGAGTTCACATTTGCTTAACCACTAGAATAACCATCAAACCTTGTCAAGACATCATAAGCCTAATTCAGTTTTAGGACACTGACCACATTGTATCAAACTATATTATATGTACTGCATCAGTTCTTGAACACCCACCACACTGTCCGAGAATGGCGTATAGTTCAAGAACACCCCATATAATTTGGATTAGACTAGACAACCCAATCTGAACAATTACATATCGATTTCCAACAATTTAAGTACTTACGATTGGATTGTCCGTTAACTGTTTGATATTATGTCTCAATGAAAATTTCTGAGATTGTAACAAGTAATCACTTAACAGAGTTGTGTGTGTACAACTGTTGTATATATATATACATATATATATAGAGAGAGAGATAGGAGGTGGGTTTGCCTGGAAGAAGGGACTCCTGAAAACGAAGAGAAGCGCGAGATAACGCGGATTGATAAAGTGGGTCCTCGTCTACGTGGTTGAGCTTGGCTCTGAAGCCGCCATTTTTGGTGTTCTTGAAGGCGCATGTTAGAAATGGTCGCACAGTAGCAGCAGCCAGTGGCGGTGCGAAGCCCGCCAAACATTCCATGGTAACGACTTTTGGCGGTTCCACCAAGGACTAGAAGAGACACTGGCCGTTAAAACTTAGTCCTACAGCTATAAGCTTTACCTAACCCCTTCTTTTAATGTAATTTCTCTTACTTCATTATTACAATATATTGAAATAAAATAGTTTTACTTTTTTCCTTTTCCATTTTTTTCAACGCCTCGCCTAGTCTATTGAACTCGTGCAAATTAATCCATATAGATCGAGTAAATAGTCACGTTCCTAATTCCAACAAATTATTTTGCATCAAGTGAAGTCATGCTATTACTTATTTATATGTATGATTTATTTAATAATATAACAAAAACTCTTATCGGGCTTGTGGTGGGGCATGAATTCGGGTTTCTTGAATGTATTTTTATATCGCTTGTGTGTTTAAGCATGTTTTAGAAGCTTAATGAAGAAGTAGAGTCTTCTGTATTTGTCAGAATCTGGCGGCATAATTTTTGTAAAAATTTATAGAAATGTAATGTTTACTTCAAATTTTGGTGTCAATATAGTACTTGAACAATCTTTTTACAACATAGTGTATTAGATTGTTCAATATTTTTTAATTGTGATGATACTATAATTGTTTGATGTGATTTTTAATCCAAAAGGATTCTGTTTAATCCCCAAAAAGTATATAATAATACTGATTAAATTCAGTTAAAGTTTAGTCAAATTCGTCCAAACCTTCCCCATTATTATCCATACTAGAGGCAAGTGTTTAATACTTGGCTTTTAAGTTAATATTTATATAATACCTTGTAGTTAAGTCCTTAAATAATTTCCAAAGCCCCACAAAAATCTTTTTGTACCCGAAATAAATAAAAAGAAAAAAATTCAAATGTAGCATTTCTTTTTTCTGTTTTTCACCTCTTACCAACCTTGAGGGCAAAATTCCAAGAATACCCTTTTAAAGTTAGATTCACATATTCAAATTCATAGAAGTTGAAGGTTAGTGGACAAAAAGTTAGGTGGAGTAGTTGCCAAGAGAAATTAGTACCAATATATTTATTATGAAGACAACACCATAAAATTGCCACCAAACACCTCTTCCATTACACACAAAAAACACACAGTGAAGAGAAGCAAAACCAAAACCAAAACCGAAGAAGAAAAATGAATTCCAAAACCCAAACTGAAGAACACCCAGAAGACCAAAACCAGCTCGCCATTGTTGTCCCTAGCAATCATCATCCACTACCCACAGCCTCAATCTCTGTATCTCTCTCCACAATTCTTCCTACCCATTTCGTCCTACCCCCCAAAATCTCTTCCCTTTTTGCCCCTCACCCCAACAAGGTCAGAATCCCCTCACAAATCTCATCTCTCTCTCACCTCTCTCTCTCCTCCTCTCTCTCTCCTCCCAAACCCTTCTTCAAATCCACCATCTCTGCAAACCCACTTCAGAGCCCTCTGACATTGAACCCTCGCCGCCCCTCCGACCCCTCCAACGCCGCCGGAATTCGTCGAGCTTCCATTGTCTGGTTCCGAAATGACCTCCGAGTCCAGGACAACGAGTGCCTCAATTCGGCCAGCAACGAGTCCATGTCTGTCCTACCCGTTTTCTGCTTCGACCCGAAAGAGTTCGGCAAATCCGCATCTGGGTTCGACAAGACGGGTCCCAATCGCGCCACATTTGTGATCGAAGCGGTCTCGGACCTCAGGAAGAACCTCCAGGCAAGAGGGTCTGATCTGGTGGTGAGAATTGGAGAGCCAGAGACGGTGTTGGTGGAATTGGCGAAGGCGATTGGGGCCGACGCTGTCTACGCCCACGGCGAGGTGTCGCACGGCGAGGTTAAGGCTGAGCAGAAGATGGAGGCGGCGATGAAGGATGAGGGTGTGGAGGTGAAGAAGTTCTGGGGGAGTACTCTGTTCCATGTTGATGATTTGCCTTTTAAGATGGAGGAAATGCCTACCAATTACAGTGGGTTTAGAGAGAAAGTGCAGAGTTTGGAGATTAGGAAGACTATTGCAGCTTTGGATCAGCTCAAGGGGTTGCCATCTAGAGGAGATGTTGAGCCAGGGGAGATTCCATCTTTGGGGGATTTGGGTCTTAACCCAAGTGCAGCAATGGGTCAGGTATGATTTTCAATTTTGTTCACTTTATATGTATTGGTGTTTGTGTTTCTGTATATATATTTGTTATGGTATTGGATTTTGTGAAGTTATTGTGTGTGTGTTTTTGTATATGTATTTGTGTATGTATATTTGGTAGATAAGATAGTGCACACCCAACTTTTTAAACAGCCCATTTGAAGAAATTAGAGTAAGGTCTTCAATTATATGGTCTAGGATAATTATAGATAAGGGACACAAGTGTTTATGTGTCTAAGCTGTCAATCGTCCTAAACATGAGGGTCATGCAATAGTTAATTTCACTAAGGGTGGTACATGCTTTCCAATGTAGAAGGTTGACACCAAATAAAATGATTTTTTTTTTAATTAACTAAGAAGAGTTCTATATTATAGATTTTGGCATTTTTAGGTGAATAATATGGAGTAATTGATTTTATTGGTCTGTAATGATATAGTGATTTGAACGTCGGTGCTTTATTTGAATAATAGAGTAGTTGTTCGCTTCTGCTTAAGATGGTTTTGCAAGATGCATGGCAAATGTGTAATGAAAGTATTAAGAATTGGTAATTGTGCCGAATTCAGTAATTCATCAATCTGATCAGAGGTAATTCGCCTCTTGGGGAAAGTTTTGAGCAACTAATTTTGTTTAATTCTTTTACCAGAATATATGCACCTTCATACATGAGAGTAATCTCGAGTACTAAAAAAATAACTAATTGTGCATTTAGTGTGGAAGATGAGACTGTTGATTGTTTATGCATAATATGATCGAGAGATGTCAATCACCTATCTCATTCTGTTGGAAGTTCTATACTTCAGTTGTGAAGCTCCACAGAGTGCTATTGAGAACATCATTTAGAGTATTATAAATAATGTTCAGTCAACTATGAGATGTTGGTTAAACTCTTGAACCCAGTAGATATGTAGTCACAGTCACTTGAAAGCCAAATTGTGCATATTCTCGTTGTATGCAGAATAATCAATGTCCTGACTCCAAAAAATAATATTATAATTTTACGTAATGAAGGGAAGTAAATCTAAGCGACGACTTCCATCTTTTTTTCTGACCACTGAAAATATGGTAATTTAATGTCATGTAGGTTGGAGCTGCTAACGCTCCACTCAGGGGAGGCGAAACTGAAGCAATGCAGAGACTCACAAAATTTGCAGCTGAATGCCAAGCACAACCGCACAAGGGGACCAAGAACGGAAACAACGAAAGCATCTATGGTGCAAATTTTTCTTGCAAAGTCTCTCCATGGCTTACTACGGGATGCATCTCTCCCCGTTCTATGTTTGATGAGCTGAAGAAATCTGCTAGCAGGTATGGCTTAATCTTCCTGTTTATGTTCCTCTGCTCGAAAACATTGCTGTAGTTTATCATGTGACCAAAATGTTCTGATTGCGGAATGATGTTTCATGATTGACAGCATAATCTCTGCTGCGTCAAACCAGAAAGATGGCGGAAGTGGTGGGTCAAACTGGTTGATGTACGAGTTGTTATGGAGAGATTTCTTCAGGTACCTCAGAAAAAATATTAACCTTGATTGAATGCTATTGTTAATTAAGACTTCACAATGTCCATTTTCTAATTCATTGTGAAAATCATGGGTTATTTTTTGTTTGAAATTTAGTGGGCTCTCTCGTTGAGCTTCTGTTGCTATAACTTCATGCGCTAATTTCTCGTCATTTGGATTATCAGATTCGTGACCATGAAATGCAGCACTGCAAAACAACACAATGCTGCTCCAGTCCCTGCCGGTGCTGCTGCTTAAGCGATAAAAAATTTAGAGGTGGAAAGGAAAATCTGTTGTCAAAAATGGTTTCTTTTGTTGCTTTATGAAATTTCAACCTGTAGCTGTTAGGATCGTTGCTGGACTGCTTGTTGTCACCGCCAAAATAAGTGTTGAATATGGAAGCTTGGTCATGTTCTCCTCATAGCCGAATGTTTTATGTGTTTTTTTTTATGAATTGCAGTTCCTCTTCTGGTTATGATCTTCTTGTTTTCTTGTAGCTTCACTTTTGTTGGGAATGGATGGTAAGGTCAATATATTCTATCAATTTCGTTGTCATCAGTGATGGAAAGTTTCTTACTTTTCTCAATTTTCCAAGTAGTTACCTCTGATAACGAATGCGTTAGTCATCCTATTGCTAAACTAAAGAAAATGCCCACCATTCAATGTGTTTTTCTAAGCATATTATTCCAGTTTGAATTGGTTTTCCAAATCGGTCAAAAACCGTTTTATTTGACTAATTTATTGAAAGAGCTTTTGAGTCTTGAAAGAACGTTTTAAAAAAATATTCAAAACTTTTGCATAAATTGAAAGTGGAAATTCTACCAAACAGGCCAATTCTAACAGTTCAGAAAAAGTACCAAAAAGTTCCTTATAATTCTTCTGTGATTGTTCCCCACCACGACATAATAGTGAATACAACCAATTATAAGTTGCAGGGGGGAGAAGGAAACTACACTAATTACCTTCCTGACTAAAAACTGTAGATACAACTCTCATATGATACCAGAAACTTTAAGAGAAGACAATACAACAAAAATAAACCAGAGCAACATGAAGTACACACAGGTAACCCATGCCCAGAACCTGGGCCCTCCCAGCTCTGCACCCAAAATCAGACGCCTCAATACCAGAACGACGATACAGCCTACAGATGTAGAGAAGAACACGAGCAACGAGAAGCTGAGTCCCTCGGCATTCTGGATCCGCAGTGGTTCGTTATGCACTATGAAGTTGTATGCAGTATCAATAAGCCATGGAACGCCAATACCCACAAAAATGTTCACCGAGTTGCTGCAGAGAAAAACAACAAATTTGTTGGTTCACCGAATCATTGACAATTCAAAGAACATTAAGATAGTTGTGTTAATGTAGAATCTAAACTGAGCAAGAAGATTAAACAAAAGGCTAACAACAGAATTCTCAAATTTTATGTGTGTAGCGAGAGATAGATCTTTAAAATCCCATATATCCTTAAGTTTTGAAGAGACATTCCTATCACCCAAATTGTTTTGCGACTTTGGTTACATAATTGACGTTCAACCAATTTTGCCAGGTAAGTTTTATAAAATATTTTTATCTTGTCTGAAATACAAAATGATAGATACAAGAGACATGGTATCACTACTCATAAATTTCAAGTAGGATTTCCAAGTCCACATCAAAAGATATCCTTTCACAGTTTTTTTTGTTTTTTTTAATTTTTTTTAAAGAAAGATATAAAGTTCAAAAAAATCTTTGGCTGATATATGAAGTACAGGTATATTTTCAGTTGTAAACCGAAAAAAGATATTCCACGCCAAGGTAATTTCTAGTTGAGATGTAATTAAGAAACCTCCTGGTAAAGCTCTACCCTATGATCTAATAGTGGTATTAAGTCAACTGAAGTGAGGGAAAATATCTGAACTTTCGGAACAGTTAAAGATGTATAATTTCAATTTTCAACTTGAATAAATTTCACAAAACAGCTCAAAATAATCTTCTTATATCTGCAATAATATATTATCCACAAGATAAGATCCACAAGCCTCCTATAAAGAATTTGGTTGTTTAGATCACAACCCAATTTTAGTGCGGTCCAAGTATCATTCAAAGTTGAAAAGTACAAACCTGCAAATGATGTTCGCAATGGCAGAGTCTGCTGTTGTCTGTCGTTCCGCAGCAATCTTGCTGGCCACTAAATCAGGCCACGAAGTCCCACTTGCTAATGCAGTAAATGCTATAACATAAGCGTTAATTCCTGCAAGACCATAGAGCATGTGAAAAAATACTATGGGTCAGCGGTCAGATTGTAGGCTGAACTAAATGTAGGAGCTTTATCTCCAGTCAAGAGGAAAACCTGTGACACAGCTTATAAGATCTGTGATCTGTGTTACAATGTAAGCTATCCCACTGATGAATAGAAGAGAGCATATAAAGGCAATCCACCCATGGGCTATCTGACAAGGAGGCACAAAAGCAAACAGAAGTCTCCATGGTGCAAGGAGTGACTGCCAGAGAAGTCTTGCACCCCACAAGAATGTAGTGTTCAATTTTCTCGATTCTGTGCTTTCCAACTGTTTAAGGAAGAAGAACTATTCATGAAAACTAGTTAAAAGTTAGGAAGTTAAAATATATGTAAGTTTTCCAGCGATCTTCCACAAAATTGATTGCACGCTTCAAAAGGCAATAAATCAAAAGATATATATTTTTTTTAATTTAGAACCATGTTAGATTAAAACGTTGATCTTGATCGAAATAAACAATTATGCAGAATCAACAAATATTGATCAAAATAAGCTAAATAGACCTCATGCTTCCCCTGCAGAATTGTTTACTTCGATCAGGTCAAAATTTAATTTGGCAGGGGACTTCAAAGTTTTGCTTCCACTGCAGAGTTGTTTATTAAATCCACTTTGATATCCTCTTGGAAGATAAGAAAACAAAACACGGCAAGCCCATAATCAATCTCCAACTCCATGTAACCAAACTAAACACTCAAAAATGAATAGGAATCCCAACTTCCCATAACAGCAAGATCCTGACCCAAAAAGCATCACCAAGTTTTTCGGCCCTACATTTTGGGGGTGCTGGGAAGATATGACTGGATAGAAAACCTAAATGTTGGCACTATAAGGACTGACTACAAAAATATATCAAAGTCTGCAATTTTAAACTGACTAAGAAAAAGAAGTACTCGTAGACTTTGTGACCCAGGAGAAATGGAGTTCTGATACCAATCGCCGAAGGACAAGTAATAACCAGAAATAGAAAAGAGAGGATAGACAAAGGAGGTGAGAAGACCAAGAAAAGGGTGTAAAAGCAGAGTGAAGGATATAGGTTAGAGCGACTGAGGGTTCAGGAAAAGCAAGAACGCAGGATAGCAAGACACATAGGAAAAGAGGTCTCAAACTCACTAGATAATTTCAACAATCCATACCTGCATGGTCTGATTACAAAGGAGCCCTAATATATGCAAAATCATAACAAAACCATAAATATTAGAGTACTAATATACATTGGAACTCCGCTGGCCAGACAAACGGAAAATTCAAATACTACTAAATAACAAGAAATAAAAATTAAACCTAACTATATAAAATCACTAGTTTTATCTATCTGTATGTCTAATTAAAAGAATTAAATTATAGATCATGTGAAATACCATGAACGCATCCACAAATTGCTGCTTCCAAATTAAGAGCAAGTGAGGTTCTTCAACATCTCTCTTTTCCTTGTGATGTTCATTGGACTGTTCACCCAAATCAGAACCAGGCACATGTTCATACAAGGGATCTGCAAGTTATACTTTGAGAAAGATAAATTTAGATTACAAATATTGTGAAAAATGAAATTTACAGACTGGCAAAAAATAATAATATACAGTACAAGAAGAAGTGCCATTTTATTTATCCTTCCTTCACTTTCCCAAATGAATGATGTAACTACGGCTTCTACCTGAGAATAGTATCCCCGTGCTTTGGAGTTTCCATGGTGGTCTGAAGTTTTTCTTCTTTTTATTTTTGGAAGAATCCTCTTCCACCTTTTTTTTTCCCTCTCTTTTACTTTGTTTTTTGGGTGTAGGTGTGGGTGTGTTTCTGGGCAAGAAACCTCCTAATATTTTGTGATTTCTTCTGTCCTATATGCAATCTGTTTTGCACTCTCTTCAGTATTAAATATTATTTCTTATAAACTCATGAAATCAAATATCAATTACTAATATTTACAACTACCTATCAACCCTAAAGGTACTAATACTTTAAACTAGTATCACCTGAACAGACTATATTTATATTATTCATTATTTTATTATTTTTTAATTTATATTATGTATCACTTCATTGCTAAGGCGTCTCTGAGTTTTACCTGTTTCATGGCTTGAATGTATAGAAAAAATATCAACAATGCTTCCATCTTCCCCAACTTGAAGTACTTCAGAGTGCTTATCATAGATGTTGGCATGCTTAAATGAAGCAGTCTTTTCTGGCACCCAGTCCTCGGGTCTCTCAGTTCTGGCCCTAAAACATAACACCAGCCAAAAATAAAGAATAATAAACAACAAAACAAAAACAAAGAAAACACACAAAAAGAAAAAAGAAACATACAGAGGAAGAGAGAAATAGGGCCAACGCTTGTCTTGAGCATAAGCATGTAGCAGCAATAACCCAAATTGCAACACTGTCAGAAAGGCCTCCCAAAGAGTGACAATGTCTGGTGTCCATACCTGTAAACCAGAACCTTTTCATCATAAAATTCTGAAAACATGCACAGCCTTTAGTCAATAATTCGTTGCCAAGGTTTTGTAGTCAAACAGAAACTCATGAATGAAACTCGAATAGTCAATCTAATTCTCATCATTGAGTCTATATTATATTGTGTAACATGTATGTGCCCCATGTGTTTTCACATCAAAACAAACAAGATAATAGAAACAAGATGACAAGGAGAGAGACAAAGATTACCTCTAAGATTATATATAGCCATATATATGCCCAAAAAGACCAAAAGAGCTCTACTAGCCAAACTCCTATATCCGATATCTTTTTCAATTCTCCAGCTTTTGGAACCACAACACAAACAGCATGGATGGGAAATAGATCAAATGCAGCAGAACCAACAAGCGTTCCAGGACCCAAACCTGTTAAATGTGTGGATGCTTAACAAACATTAATATGTAAATGTTGAAAAAAATTAAGGTGGCAAAGTTAAAATACATAATCTCAAGATCATGGACTAGTTTCTTGCAGAAACAAGGAATACTGGAACAACCACCAAAATATAGCATGCAAATGTTTCTAGAAATGACAAGAAAATATCACTCGTATTGTCTAAGAATTTATGACTAGACTATTCCAAGACTAATGAAAGCCCTACCTGCAGAAATATAAGACCAAGTCTCATTATTTACTGAGATCGATTTACTTATGGATCGCGCAAAGAGTGAGATCACTACACATGTATTTCAAAGAAGCAATTGCAAAAAAATATGCAAAGATGTTTTTACATATCAGTTTAAAAACAAAAACCAAAAACAGAAAAACAACAATTGGATTTGATACCACACACTCTGCCATAAACAGCCTAATTCATAGACATATCCAAACCTACAGAAGTTCTCTGTGGGGTCGGGAAGGAGATTTTTTCGATTTCTCTTCAAAAATTGGATACCTTAAATACATTTTTGTTGTCATTGTCACAAATAAGCTATTAGTTTATAAGTAAAATTGCTTTAACCCAAACTTGAATTCCACATCTAAATTTATAGTTGGTGTAGAAAGGTTTTTGATCACCTGTGAGCAAGAAATAATTTCTGCTATAGGGAGAGAGAGGAAGTTAACAATTTAAGTCAATCACTCGTAATTTAATAAAATGGACAGATGTATTGACAGAAACACAAGCCATCTGTTATAATTGAATGTAAATGCACGAATGGCGAGATAACAAAACAAACCTCCAGCATAACGCTGCCCGAGATTTCGTATGGCGTCAATAGTAGCTAAAGAGATCTGGGGAAAACTAGTACCAAATGCCAGCAGAGTGATGTCCGCAATTGTGTAGTTCCACACCTTTTCATGTCTAATAAGTTCAGCATTCGTGCGAGGATCTATCTCCACCACTTTCCGAGTTTGCTTAACAACATTTTCCATAGACCAGAAAAAACGAGCAGTTATGGCCGATAATCCAATGAAACAATAAGCAAGCGCAAGAAAATACAAGAAGGCTCGGAATCCATCCCACAGGGTAGTTTCTACTTGAAAAAACAAATAGTTATCACATTGTTCATGCTCCAAAATACTAGACATTCCACTCCCACTCTCGGCAGTTTGATTGTGCAAAGCGGCCATCTTGAGCTGTTCGAAATCACAGCTCAAATATAATACAGCACTTCTCCTTGCAATGCAAAATCATCCCCTAACACAAACAAGAAGGTAAAATCTATAATTGGAAGTTGAACATCTAAAAAAATATTCAACATAAAATCCATTAGCAAGCTCACATTTATTTTCAATTAACAAGTCTAAGGGTCTGCTTATTTTTCTGTTTTTCACGAACTGAGAATTAAAAAATTAAATAAAAGCTTTGTTTTGTTCGGTTATACAACGAACTTTTTTAAAAATAGTTCTGTTTTATAGTAGTTATTTGAAAACAATTTTTTTAATTAGGAGATACAAACCAAGCAAACCCAAAAAGAACTTCATTAGGTGTCTTTTCAGTGTTATTGCTTGTTTATCACTACAAAAGAGGAAGTACTCCTGCACATACAAAAATATAGATATATAGAAATAAAACGTATGTGTATATATGTATGGGTATAAGCACGTATGTGTACATATGTATGGGTATAAGCACTAAGAAGACACACGAAATATATAACATGAGAACTTCCTGGTGCAAACTCTTATCATATATATATATTGAAAACTAAGAATGTGATACACACAATGGTTGGGGCCAAAATTAATTGAAAGAAAATAGAAAGTCCAAGATATGAAGAACACCATACCTGAGCACGAAGAGGTCACCGGAGGCTTCACGGTGCCGTGATCTGACAATCACCGCTCACCGGAGCCCCAAATCATTCAAAAAATCGAGAATGAGTATTTTGTGGTTCTCCGATTTTTTATAACCATAATATCCACACCTCTACTAATTTTGATTCTAAAAAATTATTGGCACCTAATAAAATTTGAACATAAAACATTTTTGAGACATCAAATTCCAATTCCAAACCTTTTTTACTAGGTGGACTTAATGAAAAATGATCTTGCTAGATTAAATTTAGACGAGGGGATCACAAGTGTGATCAAATGGCTTCTATATTCCGCCCAATATATTTACCTACCTACCTTATTCAATAATCAATTTTCAATTATTGATTCCCTCATATTTGTGAAAAAAGTAGTAACACATTTCTAAGTGATATATAAAATGATTTAATTCAATAAATAACATACAAATTAAACCTTCGACACTTCTTTTTTTCTCTTAACAACAATTATTGACAAGGAAAAAAATCAACTGAACTTGTGCTCCACTTAAACGAATGAAATCGTGTGCACACTTTTTCTGGACTAAGGCCTTATTATTTTTAGTTTGGTTTGGTCTTGACTTGTTTTTGCTTTCTTTTAAAGGTAAAAAGGAATTTAATTTTTATAATTTAAGATCAAATATTTTTCCCTACAAATGCTAGGTGGCCCCGCATTCCACTACACATCATCTTTTTTCTCCCTCTCTTTCTATATATATATATAATTCATGGTGGATCCCGCTTGCCACTATTCTTTTACTCTCTTTCTATATAGGGTAATTTGCACTAACACTCTCTGATGTTTGCATCTATTCCACCTAGGTGCTGATTTTCAAAATTTTGACACTAACACCTCCTGAGGTTTGATTTTGCTTGCCATGACACCCCAAATGACCAAAATACCCTTCATAAAATTCAAAAATATTAAGGGTAATGTGAAATGACCTTTATGCCCCAACCCCAAATATATAAATTTCAAAAAACATATATATAAATTCAAAAAAATATATAAAATTCGAAAAATGTATAAAATTCGAAAACAAATATTTAAAATTTGAAAAATATATATAAAATTAGAATAAAATATATAAATTTCAAAAAATATATATAAAATCAAAAAATATATATAATTTGAAAATATATATATATATTGAAAACTAAGAATGTGATACACACAAAGGTTGGGGCCAAAATTAATTGAAAGAACATAGAAAGTCCCAAGATATGAAGAACAACATACCTGAGCACGAAGAGGTCACCGGAGGCTTCACGGTGCCGTGAACTGACAATCACCGCTCACCGGAGCCCCAAATCATTCAAAAAATCGAGAATGAGTATTTTGTGGTTCTCCGATTTACGGAGATTCAAGAAGTGTGTGTATTTGTGCGTCTTTGTGTGCGTAATCTTTTGTGTGAGTGTACTACCTGCCCATGGAATCGACTACTATTTCCAAATTATACCATTTTTTGGGTAATTTACACGGACCTCCCCTGAGGTTTGGCCTAAATACACGGACCTACCCTCGAATTTCAACTTTGTCAAAGACCTCCCTTAAATTCCAAACGTTATATCATTGACATCCCAAATACCCATAATACCCTTGAGTATTTAAAATATCATTTATGTTCATGAAACCGGTTTGTGAAATGACTGATTTGCCATCATCTCTCCCAAATATAAAATTAGTAAAAATATATATAAATTTCAAATAAAATATATTAAATTTAATTTTTTTTATAAAATTCGAAAATAAATATATTTCGAAAATATCATATTAAATTTTTTTGTCAATTATGTAAATTTGCATAAACAATTGTTTTGTATTCCGTAATTCAAAATGGGAAAAAACAAGATAATATTAGGCAAATAGTTGTGCAAATAGCCAAAATATACAAGTATACATTAATTAAAACTTCAAAGAGCTAAAATACAAATTTGCTCTGAAAATATATGCATTTTGCCCCCATTGTAACATGAATTGTCTGAAATACCCTTAGAATCATTCGAAAAACATATATAAATTTCAAAAAATTATATAAAATTCGAAAAAAATATAAATTCGAAAAATATATAAAATTTGAAATATATATTAATTTTGAAAAAAAAATATAAATTTCAAAAACATATAAAATTTCAAATATATATAAAAAAAATTCGAGGAATAATATAAATTTTGAAAAAAATATATTAAATTTTTGAAAATAATATAAAATTCAAAAACATATATAAATTTCAAAAAATATATATAAATTTTTTATTTTTTTATTTTTTTTTTCAAATTTTATATATTTTTTTTAATTATATATATATATATATATATATATATATGTTTGAAATTAATATATGTTTTCGAATTTTATATATTTTTTTGAAAGTTAATATATTTTTTTCGAAATTTATATTATTTTTCATTAAGGGTAATATTTTTCTTTTCAAAATTAATAATTTTTTTGAAATTTAATATATATTTTTTGAAATTTATATTTTTTTTCAAATTTTATTTATATTTTTTCGAATTTTATATGTTTTTTTAAAAAAATTTATATATTTTTTGAAATTTATATATATTTTTACTAATTTTATATTTGGGAGAGATGAGGGCAAATCAATTATTTCACAAACCAGTTTTATGAACATAAATGATATTTTATATACTCAAGGGTATTATGGGTATTTGGGTTGTCAGTGATATAATGTTTGGAATTTAAGGAAGGTCATTGACAAAGTTGAAACCCGAGGGGAGATCCATGTAATTAGGCCAAATCTCAGGGAAGGTCCGTATAAATTACCCTTTTTAAAAATAAAATAAAAACGGTGGTGTGGGTTCTGGGAACTTTATTATATTTGTACCAATAATTTAATTAAAAATGATTTGGTTTTTTTTATAACCATGATGTCCGCATGTAGACTAATCCATATGAATAGGGTAAGACTCGAATTATGTCCGAAATCATTATCCTAACGAATTATTCAAACCTAATAAAAATCAAATATAAAATCTTCTTGAAACATCAAATCTCAAATCTTTTCGAAGGGGAACCCATTTCCGTTAATTCAAAATGGTCTTGTTGGATATCACAAGTGTGATCAAATGGCTTTTATATTCCGCCCAATAAATTTACCTACCTACCTTATTCGATAATCATTTTTCAATTATTGATTCCCTCATATTTGTGAAAAAAGTACTAACACATTTCTAAGTGATATATAAAATGATTTACTTCAATAAATAACATACAAATTAAACCTTCGACACTTTCTTTTTTTTCTCTTAACAACAATTCTTACTGAACTTGTGCTCCACTTAAAACGAATGAAATCGTGCACACTTTCTAGAGTCTAGACTAAGCATTACACATTTAATAGTTATAGTCCTTTGATCTATCTTGATGTAAACATTTTTATTTTTTTATTTTTTAGAAGTTAAGAAAACACATATTTTCGAATATTTTAATTTTTCTTTTCAGATCACTTCTATTTTAAACACATGTTTTATCTCTGTGCGCTAGGTAGGGAAATTTTCTCTGGAAGTAACACAGACCCGACCTTGTTTATTTTTATGGAATGAAAATAATAAATATAATGATTGTGCATACCAATCTTTCCTACCATTTAGAGGATTTTGACACTGATGGGTGAAATTTGAACAATGCACTGGCCGGAGCTTTCTTTTTAATTTTAAACCATTTCTGACAATGGAAAACATACCTCCATGTCTATTCAAAAAAGATCACAGACTCTGAAATGAAGCATATTCAAGAACATGTAAAGGTCCAGGGAAAATGATTGAATACCAGGAGACAAGTCTGACGTGATATCTCAAACCAATTAGGACAAGTGATGATTTATACACACGTGTATTACACATCTTATTAGCTTGGGGTACCCCGTATATTTATCAAGCTACCCCGTATATTTATCTCCGGGATACCCAATATCTTCTCAAGGTCGAGAGCACTTGTAAATAATTCACTACTTCAATCAGCTTTGGTATCCATAGCAACAAACTAACAAGTTCTAAGCCATTTCACTACTTCAAACCACCATCTTTGAGGCAACACCTGAAACTCCAACTTCTAAGCCATTTCACTACTTCAAACCACCATCTTTGAGGCAACACCTGAAACTTCAAGTCAAGACAGGGATATTGAGAAGCCAATTTCACTTCTTGAAACTTTTCGTTCGTAGTATTGTGCTTCTTTTCAATTGGTTGAGAGAGAAGAGGTGAAGCACTGGAGGATTGGGAAATTCGTGTTCTCCACGATAAAACAACTCAACATCAAGAGTTTTGAACATCAGCACGAAATATTGAAATTTAGCTAATCTTTGCAGTAATAATATAACAGCATTGTTATTCAAATAGTCCCATAAAATGAAATGGAGGCCACAGCAACTACATATGTGAGGCAACTATATGGAAATGCAGAGTTCAAATGTTTTCGAATTCTCCAATAACATTACAGAGTCGATTCCAGTTGCAGGGCCTCTTCTATCCAAACCTGGATATATATAAAACTCGCAGCAATCAAGAAACACTGCTGAGATTCCATCAAAATGCTGAACAAGTCGGACGAACAAATAGTATTATTCCACCGGAGAAAGAAATTAATGACATATAAAATGAACTCCTCCAAAAGCTTCTTTCATAATAGAATGATAGACAAGTGCTAGGGAGGAAAAGCAGAGAAAACCATATGCATTTTAAAGAACATCCATTATCAATCAAAATGTGGTGCTATATAAAGCCTTTCTCTAATATAAGTGATCTCAGATTATATGAATACCAGACATCACTTATCTGAAACTAAATTTCTAGATAACATAGACCAAGAAAAATAGAAAACAACTTCAACATGTTGATAGATCAGATAGATGGAAAAAGGGTAGAAGAGCTCCAAAACCGCTAAGCCAGGCAAAACACACAAAAACAGAGGAAACACTGCATTGTGGGTCTCAATCTTCATCCTCCCCTTCATTCTCAGCAATGTTGAAGTACCGTAGTTCGTAAATGTGTCGGTCTTTGTTGGAAGAAATCACCCGAAGCCAATCCCTCACATTGTGCTTCTTCAAGAATTTCTTGGTCAAATACTTGAGATACCTATAACAGGAGAAAATGAGATAGGAAAGAAAAAGGAATTATGAAGATCTAGTTAAACCAGACTGGATTGAAGCCAAATATATTAAAGAGAATCAGAAAATACAAAATCTTCAGATACTATCCAAGTTGTGAGTAAATAATGATGCCTTCACTCTAATCTTGAGATACCAACCCACCAACCTTTTCTTGTTACAGTTGGCTATATATGGTACAACATAAATATATGCAGCAAAATACCATATGCTGCGCCAATTAGGGGATACCTCATCGTAAATAACCCTCCCTCAAACCATTACAGTATAAGGACTCCTTTCGAAAATACAATGCACAAGCAAGAGCAGTATTCCCATTACTGTACAACTACTATACGGCATGCAGAAACTATAGCAGGCACAACACACTATACGAATCAAATCAGTGATGTATTCAACTAAATGATCACCTAGTTATGTACTTGGGAACTCGATTACGTCAGCTAAATGATCACCTAGTTATGAACTTGGGAACTCAATTAGGTCAACTAAATATGATCACCTAGTTGTGGACTTGAATACTCGATAATGTCGACTAAATGATCACCTACTTGTGGAGTTGGGAAGTCGATAATTACGCTAGGGAGACAAATTGAAATGTAACAAGCGAAAATGGCTGACCATTAAAACTACATTGCATTCTCCTCTATTGTAGAGTCAAGCTAAAAAAATTAATACAATCCAATAGAAACTCAATAATCATACAATTTCAACATCTCATTGCATTTGCAATTGTAGAATAAATTTGTTCACAAATACAATGCTGCAGTGCAATTACTAAACCCTAGTTTGATATTTTGGGATGTACCCATTTTGATTCTACGGCAATAATTGTTGTCAGAGACTACACAATATAAAGAAAAGATAATAAGAACCACTTTTCACATGTACCAAATAGGGTTTCTATGTGTCTGTGTGTGGGTCTATATATATATATAGCTATACATGAGAATGGATTATTTTTACCGTTTGGAGAAGCTGCTGGTGGAGGTGACGGTGATCTTGCTCTTGTCGCGGGTGATTCTAACGGTATCACCTAGGGCACCGGCTTTGCCGCCAAATTTGATTCTCTCTTGGAGGAATTTCTCGAGTGAAGCAATGTCCATGATCTTGTCCTCCACCGGCTTCCCACAGTCGATCACGAACGTCACTCCCTTATTCTTCCCCTTAGCCGCCATTACTGTGCCTCGACTCATCTTCGCCTCCTGCATATATACACATTCAAATGTATCTACAAATTCAGGTATATATATATATATATATTCACGTACATAGATGGATATAGATATGGAGAGAAAGAGAAAGAGAGAGGTTTACCGGTTTGAACTGTATTGCGGCTGGAAATGAGATTATGTTTTGGGTGGAAGAGGTTTTTAGGGTTTCTTTGGGGATGGATAAATCTAGGGCTTTGGGTTCGCGGTTGGGTGGAGAGGCAATCCAGTGCGTCAAGCATATCCGACTATATTGGATCCAACGGTTGCCATTAGGAGGGTTTAAAATACCTTAGGCTTCGTTTGGATGGCCAGGAGAGAAAAAAAAAAAAAAAAAAGATATCATAAGTTATGAGGAAAAATAAAAGAAAAGAAAGGATAACAATATTTTAAATTTATGTTTGGACAAATTATGAAAGAAAATAAAAGAAATAATATCATTCTTGTTTAGATAAGCCAAATGAGATAAAAGAAATGAAAGAATAATAATTAAATGACTAGTATATCCTTTAGTTAATAAATGTATTCTTTTAATTATAGATTATAGTTTTATCATTTTAATATTTTGAGTTGTTATCCTTTATTTTCTCTTCAATTTTTTTCATTTTTTGAGGGATAGCACCCAAGAGCTTTATAGTTATAACCATATCCCTCCAAATCCTTTATTTTCTCTTATAAGTGGCAGCCCAAACACACAACTCTCTATCATTTTTTTTATTTTCTCCCCAAATCACTCCAAATTCTTTCTACCAAACGAAGAGTTAATATAATCTAATGATGGAAACTTTACCTGGGACCTTTTTAAATTAGGATAAATTACAGTTTGACCCCTAGAGATAGGATGTATTACAACTGCAGCCCATGAAATTAGATTATATATTCATTCTTATTTTTCATGTTAAAATATTTTTACAAATAAGTGAGGGTATTATAATCAATTCACTCTTGGTCAAAGCATTGACCATGCCGGAGGGAATTTTTGTTACTACTTACAAACTAAAAAAGTGTCAAACTATAATTTACTAAACGACAGATAATGCAGGTGTAATATATCATATTTTGAAGAGTCAAATTATAATTCACGCTTAAAATTAACTACCTAATATTTTTCTCTCTTTCGATTATAATTAAGAAATGTTATCAAAGAGAAAAATATAAGCTCTCTATTTTTTTTAATAAATTTAAGTATATAATAATAACTAATATAAATGTTTATATAATGTAAAAGATTATGACATGAATTCATAAGCTCTCTTAAATTACTCATTTTCTTATGTGTATTTTTCAAATATTATGGCTGCGTTTGGAAACCAATGTTTTCGTTTTTGTTTTTGTTCTCTTGAGAACAAAAAATATTCTTGTTCTTGTCCTAAGAGTAATCCGGAAATAAAAATATGTTTGGTTGAGAATTTGTCTCAAAATTTTTGAAGAACAAAAAACAAAAAAATACGTTTGGCAGACCTTATTTTTTCAGAAAATCTGAGAACAGAAACAAAAAAACATGTTTGGCAGCGTCTGTGTTCCTTGGATTTTTAAGAACAAAAATAGAAAAACATGTTTGGCGAGTTGAATTGTTTTTTAAAAGATTTTATTGAAATTTTGTCTAAGTGTTGGAATTGAGAAAATTCATACAACGCCTTCCCCTAAAAATGACTAATAGTAATTTTTTTTTGATAAAATTAAGTAGCAATAAATATATGAAAGAGAAAAAAAAAATTATGAAGTTAATTTTTTTTGACTAATAGTAACGTATCTACTATGTTTTTTTTGACATTAATCTTTTGACTAATAATTTTTATGAAGTTAAAATTAATTTTTTTTTAAAAATGTAACGTATCTACTAATTTTTATGAAAGAGAAAAAAAATGTTTATGAAGTTAAAATTAAGTAGCAATAATTTTTTTTGACTAATAGTAACGTATCTACTAATAGTCATTTTTTTAGAAAAAAGCTGTGACCTTACCCCTGCAAGTTGGATATTTGTGGCTTGGTATGCTTGTCTTTTATCTTAAATCATTTTTTTTTTATAATTATAGCATACATATATCAACTTGCATTATCATTTTATAAGTATTATTTACTATTGTGGCAATTGTGTAGAGGTACTTGTCATACTAAAGTCATTCACACTCTTGATAAAGGTATCCCATATATAGGATACCCAAAGGTATCACAGGTACAATCATTGATTGGCCACATGTTCATAATTCAACTGGTAGGGAGCTTCACAGTGCTGGCATGCCCACCAAGCTTTCATTGCCCATCTTTGGACTTGCTTCGTATAAGTTCAAAGTTTCTGTATGGAATCCGAATGGAGTTTATGATAGTCAAAAAGTCACTTCTCTATTGCGAGCAGCTGATAATTGGCTTCGTCTTTTGCAAGTTAATCACCCAGATTATAGGTTTTTTGTGAACCACGGCCAATTATGGAGGTGATCTGAAAGGCAGAAATCAGTGCCCCAAGTGTTCAAGCTACAATGACCTTGTACATTGCTGGTTGGATATGCAGCAGGACTTCGTTCAACATTTTCTTCCATAAATATTTTTTTCGATCTAATGTGTCATTAAAATGTCCTTTATTCATATACTACTAATATCAAGGTAAATTCAAAATTCTTCAACCAGTCCTAGCAACATACTTCACAAAAAGAGTCATTAATCTTAGCAAGATGGTTCAAATCATACAAAGTGGTACACTAAGCGCGTCTATTAGCCCAAATCTCGTCAGCTATACTATTGCGAAACCCCTGCATAAATTGGCTGTCGTGATGACCTTGTAAGACCTCGACATCATCATCATCATTATCTCCATCATCAGCTCCATCTATCTCCATCTCTTGCGCATACTCTTCCAATATCATGTACATGTCGTGAATACTATGCTCTTGAGTGGAGTTATCAGCATAACAAGGTAGTAAAACTTGAGAAAACGAGTTCAAACAGGTAGCGTTCTTCCCTGCTCATAATGCACTTGATTTACCTACTAATGACAAATATACAAAAAATATCATGTCAAGCATTATAATAACACTTCCGATTATAAAAAATACCATGTCGTGCAATATATTTTTTGATAAGTTGATAGGCCAAACAAAGGCAAGATTAATAACAAGAGTAAGCAAGAAATAACCTCAGCACAAATGAACCCTCTTTCAAAATCAGTATGAATAGTTCCTGCACCTTGAGGACCCTGGACTGTTTTCAGATTTTCTAGCACTTCACCTGCACCAAAAAACATTAGGAAAGTACCAAAATGTTAGAATGAATATGAATACAACTCATTTTTTTCTCTACATGGGTTATATAAATACAACTGTAAGCGTAATGGTAATAGTATCAGATTCTAGAATCTGATTCATATATATGTAAAAGAATAAAATATATTCATCATTCATATGTATGTGTGTATATAGCATATATGTACAAAACTTTGCACTATGCTAACTGAAACTAGATTCGGGATACAATTTGAGTGTCTTTTATTCTGATTGAACTACAGAGCTACTGAATCAGTCAGAAGAGTTAGCTATAAAGTTCAGCTTGGGGGCTGAAGAACATGTTTTGAATGCCAAAATCTATATTGATTATAATCGCACTTATGTATATTTACTGAGACTCTCAAGTATGCATTTTTAGGGCTCCTCAGCAAACTATAGTTTGAAATTACGACCATCTCTAGCTTTAATAACTCTGAAGGAAATGCTGCTGGACTTATTCCTACTACAGACAATATCAAGAAAGGTAGAGACCATCACAATACTTGAGACTTCCTAAACATCAGACATACAAAAAGGTAATATAACTCATAGCTTGATCAGTTATTGTCTTAAGCAAAATCCATGTGAAATTGTTCATTGGCCTATTTTTATTTATATCACACTGCAGTAATTTCTCTCTCTTTCTGTAGTTGTTAATTATAGAGACTAAAAAATATCCAAACTCGGTTTTCACTAAAACGAAATTCAAATAATTTGTCCATAAAATAGCCAAATAATGCGCAATTACACAATCAATAACTTACATCCTGTTTAGGGTGGCTTACTGTAGCCTCAAAACATGCTTTTTAAGTTAAGTTCATTTCCATGAAAAACCAAAGTGTTTATAGCAAATTATGAGAAAGAACTAACAAAAAAAATCATCACTTTGAAAGCTCGTTTAACAATGGCCACCGTTGTTTTCAGCAACTCATTCCCGTGATTTCCTTTCAATAATATTGAACATTAAAAACATTTATCCCTATTTAAAATTAATGTTACCTCTTTTAACCTTGTTTCTTTAGTTATTTATAAGTTTCGCTTCTCTAATCTATTCCAACATTTCTTTAAACTAAAAAACTTCTATATTCATAATTTTCAAAATCCAACTATAGATCCTCTTCATTGCACCTTTTTAAAAGTTTATTCAACAAACATCCTTTTTGTTTTGAATTCATTCTAATAAAATCTAACACAAACAGTCTTCTTAAATCAAGAGGAATTGCTCTGCGGATTGGAATAAACACTCCATTAGCACTCAAAATGGGCAAAAACTAATAATCTGTAGAAACATCATGATAAACTTAAGCAGTCACTCAGTTTAAAAATGTGAAATTTAATACTTGATTCACAACAGCATTCACCATGTGGCGGAACTCTTTCTTCATGACAGACTTGTGAAGCAAAGCTGCAGGTTTGCTTTGTTTCTTGGTCTTTGATGTTGCAAGCAACACTGACTGATCTTTACCACTTGACTGAATGGTTACACTTTTCTTGTTCGCTAATCCTACATCATTCAAACCATCAACAAAAAATAATTGTTCAGTACATTACCTAAAACTCCAATTAAATTTAAACCCACCACATACACAAAATCCAATTGCTCCATTAAAATTGTATATTAGAGAAATACAAAACTAACCACAAATTGGGGAATCCTCATATATTATTACCCTTTATACAAAAATTAAAATTAAAATAAGTACCTCGATTACTCTGCAACAACATGGAAATCCTCTATTTGCTCTCTTTTATGATCTTTATCAATTGTTTCCACTGAAATGTGTTTTTCCAATTCTAATTTTAAGGCACCAACTCCATACTACTGAACATATCTTTAACATATATCTCCAGGCATCTCAATACCCAAAGGATGATTTTATTCACTCTATCACATAATATTGAACTTACAAGGTTTGATGCATGGGTAATACTCCAATCCTCCATAAGGATATGATGGTTTCATCCATTTCTCAATATAAATTGTTGAATATTGAATATGGTGTGGGTTATTTATCTATTTGTTTTATTTTGTACATGGTTGGCAAACACATACAAATCTTATAAGTCTATCAATGTTTTGTCATATTTAATAATCGATTACCTTGGGTAAAATAATGATAGTAGGTCTGAGTCAAGAACAAATACAACTACTTCAAAAAAAAAAAAAAAAAAAACACAAAAGTTGTAATTTACATGTAACTGAGTTATAATTCTGAGAAAAAAATTCAAATACAAATCGTGATACATACACATGGTTAACAAAATCACATATACACATACACATAATATTCATATATATATATATATATACACACACATAAACATATACATACACATAAACTCGCAAGAGAGACAAGACCCACAAATCTTGAAAGCAAATCTGATATGAGAGAGAGATGAATCCATCGAATTCATATATACACATACACAAACACACATATACACATACAAATCATGACACACATATACATTAGAGTCTAAAGAGAGACGAAACCTAAAAATCGTGAAGAGAGAGGAGACCGAACCTGTATTGCTTCTTGGAATTTGCTCGATTCAGATCATCGGAGTGAATGAGACACGTTTCGTTAAAGGAATCGAACCACCGATCGCTAATTTGAGGTTACCCAAACATGAAAATGGATGGTCGCGCCGCTCGCCTCTCACCAACACAAACCCTAGAAACAAGTTTGGAAGATGTTTTTGAAGTATTGAGAGAAATGTTTTTTCTTTTCTTTAATTTGATGGAGAATAGTCCTTGGTGTACAATGCAGAAGACCAAAAGAACACCTTTTTATGTTCTTAAAATGGGCCGTGTTTTGCCCCATGTTATTTTACTGTTCAGGAGAATAGATGGACACAAAATATCATCCAAACACAATTTTGTTCTCTTTTGTGGGCCCAAAAACAAAAACAAGACCAAAAACAAGCTATCCAAACGCAGCCATATGTCTTTTAAACTTATTAGTTTTTCAAGATCAAATGTGGTAAGTTTGCTTTCGGTGTTTTTGTTGTGGCCCAGGAGCACAAAAAAGGTTTGCAACATGTTTGGCTTACCATATTATGTTTTAAACAGTAGTAAAATACTTCAAAAAATTGGGCTAAAACTCAAAGCAGGAATGACAAATGTTTCAGCCCTCAAGTCTAAGTATAAATTCTTTTTTTCTAATTTTATTCGATGGTTTCTTTCTCTTCTGTGTAGCCCTAGCTCTGGCGATTCAAGGCGACTCGAACTTAGAAACCATTAATCGATTGAGAATTGGTTTTCAGACATCGTTTTCCACCTTACTCCGACTACTATGATGAGTCCTCTCTCCAAATCCCCTCGTTTCAAACACACACAAACACCCAGACAGACGGACATACATACACACATACATACATATATATATATATACATATATATATATATATATATATATATACATATATATATATATATATATATATATATATATATCTTCCCTAATTTTTTGTATACACGCATTCATATGTATATTAACATATTTATGCATGTGTGAATTATGTGCTTTGTAGGGTTTCTATACAATCCAAGTTTTAATTCTTTATCTCTATTTTGATTTCTGATAAATAAATTCTTTATTCATTCTGTATGTATATATATATATATATATATATATATATATAAGTATGTGTGTGTGTGAATGTGTGTCTATGTGGTTTAGTTATAGAAAAAAATTACTAAATTTTGTTAAATTATCAATGCTTAGTAAAATTCTAGGAAATATAGATATAGATAGATAGATGTGGGATTGTAATTTTTTTCAAATTAGTGCAAATATGACTTTTAATCACAAATAAATTTAACATATTTTTAATAATTTAAATATAAAATTAAAATTATTGTCAAACAAATATTTTTTATTTTTTAATTTCAATAAAATTTAGTAATAGTTAGATGTTACCAAACATGTTTTACATATTTCTACTTTAAAAATTTATACAACAAATATACATTACCAAATATAATTTTGATTTTAACTGAAAACATACTACAACAAAAATATTTGTTTTGTTCTAGCTCAAAACAAAACAGTTGTTAAACGGACCCTGTAAAAGCATAACACTCTTTGTTGAAGTTTAACTAAAATAAGTTTGTGTTAACCATTGAGGTGGTACTGTCAGGTTTACCCATTAGCTATTCATCCTTCAAATAAGAATAGTGAGTCTTTGGCTTTCTTTGATGGACTTGCATCTAGTGGTTGCCTCATAAATAACAAGCTTCAGTTGTAAAATGTATTAAAGAGAGGAAAGAAAAAGAAGTGAGAAAGAAAAGAAGTGAGAGAAATAGAAAAGAGATAAAGAGAGCATAGAAAAAAAAGGAATGGAAAGAGCAAGAGAATTTGGAGAAGAGTTAGAAAAAAAATAAAGTGAGTATTTTTTAGTGTGTTGTATATTGTATTGTTGTTATTATTTAATAGAGAAATAGTTGTTGATATTTTTTGTGTGTGTGTGTGTGATATTGGGCAAGATTAATTTTGAAAAATAAAAATTGAATTAATTCCTAATAAGTGGTATCAAAGCTATGACGACAACTCCAGATGTAAAGTTCGCGGTGGAGAAATTTGACGAACGAAAAAACTTTAGTCTCTGACAAGTTTTGATACGAGACTTGCTAATTCAACAAGGTTTAAATGAAGCGTTGAATGAGAAGCTCGTAAATATGGATGAGACTAGGTGGAACATAATTAACTCAAAAGCGGTGAGTACCATTCGGTTGACTCTGATAGATGATGTGGTATACGATGTAGTTGACGAAAAATCAGCAACAGATTTGTGGCAAAAATTGGAAGATCTCTACATGGGAAAAAATATTGCCAACTGACTGATTCTGAAGCAAGAATTGTACTATTTTCATAGGAAATAAGGTATGAATTTGCATACTCATCTTGGTGAATTCAATAAAACTATATGTGATTTATCCAATATTAGTGTTCAAGTAAGTGACAAGGATAATGCAATTATTTTATTGATATCGGTTCACTCGATTTATAAGCATTTGTTTAATACTTTGCTTTATGGGAGAGATACTGTGACAATGGAGCAAGTGAATAGTGTTCTATTTTATAATGAGAAAATAAATGGAAAAATGAAGGAAGTACCCGGGATGACTACGCTTCTGTTGCTGGGAATAGAAGAAAATTTGAAATGAGGTAAAGAGGATAGGACAAATGGCAAGGTGGAGCTTCATGGAACCATAAGCCATTTATGGAACGACAGTGTTATTATTGCGAAGAAAAGGGACATTTCATAAGGAATTGTCTAAAAATGAAAGAAAATGGTTACAATACTGTTGCGGTTGCCGAGGAAAAAGATGGAGATGATGACGTGTTTGAAGTTTTATCAATTACGAACAAAGAAAATGAAGCAAATGAGTGGATTCTTGATTTCGCTTGTTCCCATCATATATGTCCTCATAAATAATGGTTTACCTCATACAAACCATTTGTTGATAAGGTTTTTATGGGGAATAATTATTCGTGTGAAGTTATAGGAATTGGACAATTAATATAAGGACCACAAATGGATTGATGAGGACTTTAACTGATGTGTATCATGTTCCAAGTGTCAGAAATAACGTGATTTCTTTGAGTGTCGTGGTGTCAAAAGGTCGTTGGTTTGAAGCAAATAATAAACTGTTGCAGGTTGGAAGAGGTCAACATATCATGCTCATTGGAAAGAATGTTGAGAATTTGTTTGTATTATTAGGAAATATTTTTTTGGGTGGAGTTGTTCGGAGTTAAGATAGAATATTTTAGTAAAGGTGGATATTGTTGAAGTTTGACTAAAATAAGTTGGCGTTGACCATTGAGGTGGTACTGTTAGGTTTACCCATTAACTACTCATCCTTCAAATAAGAATGGTGAGTGGTTGTCTTTCTTTAGGGGGCTTGGAGCTAGTGTTTGCCTTATAAATAGCAAGCTTCGTCAGTTGTAAAATGTATGAAGAGAATAAAGAAAATGAAGTGAGAAAAAGAAGAAGTGAGAGAAATAAAAAAAAAGATAAGAGTGCAGAGGAAAAATGAGTGAAAAGAGCAACTGAGAATTAGGAGAAGAGTGGGGGGGAAAATAAAGAGGAAAAATAAAGTGAGTATTTTTTAGTGTTGTATACAGGGACGGACGCACAGTATAATGAATGGGGTCAGTTGATCCATTCAACTTTTGATTTTTTTAATAATTTTAGTAGTAATAAAAAAAAATTAGAGGGTTTATAGGAGAAAAATATAACTTGACCCCATTCAAAATTTTCAAAATTAGGCTTATTGCCCCTCAATCTTTCAAAATTTCAAAATTTTTAATTTTTAATATATTTGTCACTTTTAAAGGTTGACCCCATTCAATTTTATTTATGGATCCGTCCCTGGTTGTATATTGTATTATTGTTATTATTTAAAAGAGAAAAAGTTGTTGATATTTTGTGTGTGTGTGATCTTGGGCGGAATTAATTCTGAAAAGTAAAAATTGAATTAATTCTGAAAAGTAATTGAATTAATTCCTAACATTCTTGTCACTCCTTCACACGACATGATACCGACAAGGAATGCAATTAGACCATTGATTCCTTCTCAAATGTAATTTTTGAAAATTAGTAATACCCATTTCAAATTGTGCACTTCTTCATAATTTAATTTTCTTTTTAGAATTTGGTGTTTTAAACCAACCTGAGCGTAAATTCTTTAGGTACTGGTTGTCCTAGTACATTAGCGATCACTAAAAATGTTGCATGTTTTTACAAACTCCAAAGCATCTCTCTGCATTTTTGGCTAATAGTAGCCTTATTGAATCACCTTAGGTCAAGTTTGCTACGCTGTAATGGAATAAAATCGAAGTGTGAATTGAATGAAAATGAGAATGATAAAGGAATGGAATAAACATTCCCATTATATTGTTTGATTGCAAAAGGAACACATTAGTCATGGAATGAACTTCAAAATAAATTTTTCCAAAAATACCCCTTTTAGTAATAATATATTATTTTAATAATTTAATATTACTATCTAATTATTTTTATAAAAAATAGTGGAATGTAATGAGAACAGTAGTGATGAAAATGGATGTGGTGGTGGTGGTAGCGGTAGTGGTAGTGGAAAGTGATGATGGTGATGGTGAAAAGTGGTGAAAGGTGGTAAAGATGGTGGTGGTGGTGTATTGATAAAAAACAATGGAAGTGAAAGTAAATGGATATGGCGGTGGTGGTAGAATGTAAAGAAGGTGGAGGTGGTGGAAGAGGAGAAGATGGTGGTTTGTTTTATTTAAAAGGTGCAAGAGTTATTTAGTAATTTTATGTTTTAAAAGCATTACTAAGAGCCCGTTTGGGAGGTGATTCGTGATTCTTGATTCCAAACAAAAGGAAAATGAAGAGTAACGAAACATGTGCTGTAATTTTTTTCTGAAGCGGAAGCATGTTTGGTGGTAATGATTCTGATATGAGAAAAATGAAAGCTGAAGTAGCAGAACATGTTTAGTGGAATTGGTGATTCCACAAATATTGGATGAAACTAAAATTTATTTGATATTTAAATATTTGTTTAATTATTTTTATTAAAATGTATTTAATATTTTTAAATAATAAATAAAATTTTAAAGTAATTTAAATATTCATTTATTCATTTTTTCAAATTATTTAATATTTAAATATTTATTATTTATTTTGTTTTGTTTTATTTATTACTATTTATTACTCTTTTTTATTTAATTATTGTTATTTATTAGTTAATAATTATTAATCATCATTTTATTTTTGTTTATTATTTTCACTAGATTATGTAGGTTAATTGTATGTTTGTTTATTAAGTGGTACCTTTTTTTTGTCTTATTTTTATTGAGAGAGAGAGAGAGGGGAGTAAAATGGAAGTTGGATCAAAATTTGGAAGCAGTTGGAATCGGCCTTCCATTCTACAGTGCACTGAGCACTTGGAATCACCAAATCAGTCCAATTTTGCTCCATTGTAAGGGCTGCTCTCAATTGTTGGAAGTAAAAGCAACAAGTCCATGTTGCTTTTGGCTCTGAATAGTGTTGAAGCAAGGAGCAAAAATATGCCTAAAAGATTGGAATGATCATTCCATAATTTTAGTAATGAAATTTCATTCAAGTATTAAATTTTTATTATATTATACAAAATAATGAAATGGAATGAATAAACATTCTATTCCTGCATACTAAACATAACATTACATATAAGCTATGTCTTGTGTGATTTTTCGTTTGATCCTATGGGCCCGTTTGGTAACTTGGTTTTGGTTTTGGCCTTGTGATTTTGGTTTTGGTGATCTTGGGTGGTTTTAGGTAAATCTAAAACCATGTTTGGTAAGGAGTTGGTTTTTGTCTTGATATAATTATATATATATATTAATATGTATTAAAAATATATAAATATGAAAAAATATATATAAAATTGAAAAAATATATTAAAATGAATATATATATATATATATAATTAAAAAATATTTAAAACTCCCGAAAACAATTGACATTTCTATTTTTTTATTCCAAAAAATATATATATAATATATAAAAATATTTTAAAATGTTAAAATTATATATAAAATTCAAATAATATATATTAAATTCGAAAAAATATATATAATTCAAAAAAATATAAAATTCTGAAAAATTATATTATATACTGAATTTTTTTAAAAATTTAGAAAAAAAATATATAAAATGGGAAAAAATATATAGATTCGAAAGAAATATATAAAATTCAAAAATCATATAAAACAATATTTAAATTTCTATTTTTTTTAAAATTCAAATATATATATATATATATAATTGATAAAAATATTTTAAACTGTGAAAATTATATATAAAATTCAAATAATATATATTAATATATATATATAATTGATACAAATATTTCGCACTTTCCAGAAAATTATATTTTCTAAAAAAATATTTCCAGAAAATTATAAAATTTTCTCACTTTCCAGAAAATATAAAAAAGTGCAAAATATTTATAATTTTTTCCAAATTTTTTTTCTCCAACTTAATTTTCCGAAAATATTGTTTTTCATAATATATTTTTTGAAAAAATATTTCCAGAAAATTATAAAAATTTTGCACTTTTTTTTTTATTTTTTGAAAAGTGAAAAATATTTATATTTTATTATAAAATTTTCGCACTTTTTTTATATTTTTTTAAAAGTGCGAAATATTTAAAATTCAAAAAAATATATATAATTCAAAAAAAATATAAAATTTTGAAAAAATATATTAAAATATGATTTTTTTCCAAAATTTTTTTTTTTCAAAATATAAATTTGAAAAATACTTTTCCGAAAATTTATTATATCCCAAAATATAAAAAAATTTCCGAAAAATACTTTTTTTGCGAAAAATATATATTATTTTCCAAAATATGATATTTTGCGAAAAATATATATTATGTTTCAAAATATGATTTTTTTTTCGAAAAATAATTTTTTTCGAAATATTATATATTATGTTTTTCAAAATAATTCATATTTTCGGCCATATATATATGGTAGGCCAAAACCAAGGTTTTAATGGTTGGTTTTAAAAATCCCAAAACCAAGTACAAAAACCACCAACGAAACATGGTTTGGTCTTTAAATCAAAAACCAAAACCAAGACCAAGCCCAAAACCCACTTCCCAAACAAGCTCTATGTATCTCTTTCATGATGTAACATGCCTCATCGAAATGAGACGCAACGTAAATAGAGCATGGAAAAACTTCTGTTGCATAAGATTTCATTAATTAATGTGTATTTGGATGCTCAAATATCTTTTGTGGACTTCCAACGAAATATCGGGTAACTCTCCATTCTTGGCTCCATGATGACGGCCAAGTGAGAAAAGATATATACATTCTCGTGGCCTTTTTTCGGTATATGTCAGATTGTGAGTCTCTCAAAATGAGTAATCATTTCCTTCACTTTTTCGATGTATGATTTCATTTTCTCGTTATTGGCCATCATTATAGACACAATCCGAGCATTACTTGATTCGTGAGGGACGACACTTTGCTCTAGTCTCATAAATTAGTTGGGAGCAAAAGTGTGGAGCACCACGATTATTAAAAAAAAAAAAATTTATTCATTTTCTCCACCTCCCAAAAGTATGCATTAATCTTTTAATCATTCGCCTCGTATTAACCTCGAACTTGCTCTGTTACTAGATGAAAATATTTACATTTTCTACGAATTGTAGCCATCTTTAGTCTAGCAGTATCAAGGCTTCCTAGTTTATAGTCTAGAGAAAGAAAAAAAAATATAGATTAGTAGTTGAAATTCATTTTTTATGATTTATTTTATCTAAAAATATAGTGAAAATAATATAACTATTAAATGCTTTTTAGTTTGAAGCCATTTACTTGAAGTTTCAAAAGACATAAAATAAAATAAAATAAAATAAAAAGTAATTTCAAGTATTAAAATATTTATTTAAACACAGTGGGAGCAGGGAAAATAAAATAAAATAAAAAGTAATTTCAAGGCTTAAAATGAAATATTTGTCGCAATGAAAGAAAGATGGAGGATATAGATGCAGCAGGCAGTACACCCTGCTCTTCTCTGGCCGTCGATTCTGTTCTCCGCGTCGGAACTGTTAGCCCTCTCTCTCACTTATTGAACTTCATTACATACACATATATGTATATATATTTATATGTATGTAATTACTTGTATTTCAGGCCGGTATAATCTGGGGTCTATGTTCTGGTCCCTACGATGCCAAACAATTAGGTACTCCATACTTCTTCGATTCAACTAAATTTATTCACTATTTCAAACTAATTTATGAATTTCAATCCGTTTTCTCTCTTAACTGTGCCGCTATCGTTCAAATATAGGGCTCACTGGAATCGCCCGTGCTTCTTTCGTGGTAGGAAAAGTTTTTTAATTATGTGTGTGTATAACTGTGTGTGTATATATATATATATATATATGTATGTATATTCTGATGTCTTCGTTACTGGTGACTAAAGTACACTCATTTGCTCTAACAGCTTAGAGATGGTTGTAATTTAAATATTAAAATCCTTCAACATGCCCTCTCATGCCTGTTCTTATTTTCTGTTATTGTCATAGAAGGAGAGTGACGATAGGGCGGGGTTTGAAGACGGGACTTTTGGCCTACCCATGATCTATTTTAAAAGTTTATGAATTTCTTGCTCGCCGGTTAGCAATAAATCATATTCCTGTATATATAATTGAATATTATCCACATTGATAAAGCTTGTTCCTTTATATTCCTTAGTTATGGATATTTATGTATGTGAGAATTTGTCTCGATGACTTCGTACTGTGTGGGTGGGAGAGAATCTATATATCACCATCAATGGGCATTAATCTAGATGGTATGGCCACAAGTTAGCAACAATATTGTTTGTGGGTGTGTGGGAATTTGCTTGAACTTATCTAAAATACAGATATTTAGATATATTTATGTGGCACTTTAAGCTCACTACTGTTTTAAACTTACCTTGCAGGCACAGTCGGTTGGTAAATTCGGCTTCCAATGTGGTACGGAAATGTTTTAATTCTTTTTAGCATACAATATTTTTTTAACAATCCAATTTAGACAAAGATATTGATATGCTTAGTGATTCATGTTAGAATCGAATTGTTTTTGACTTTAGGAATTTCCTATTTGACCTTTGTGTATCTTAGGTCCTTGGTTTTGGTAGATAATATATATGAATCAGATAGGTTTTGTGACATTAGGATTTTTGGAACATTGGCAGTGTGCTTAATGATTCTAGGAAGAATTCTCATTGCCGCTTCTTTGACTTAAAAGTATGCATCTGAGAGTAGTTATGTCTTCATTCCTTGTGCTGCTCTTTATGATTCTCTTCTTCGATCTTATCAGGAATTTGTGATTAGATGATGGGTTTAGGTTGGATGTTTGTGTTTGCAACTTCTGACGTTTAATAGAGAACACTGAAACGGAGCCTTCTTTTACAGAGGAAAGGTTCCAAAAACACAACAACCTCACAAGTACTGATCATCTCATTCCTCTGAAGGTTTTGATCCATTTATATTGGCAGTAGATTTATACATTGTTGATCAAGCATGTTGCGTTAAACAATCTAGTAGATGTTGGATGTATAAATAATGAAGCCAAAGAGTAACCAATGCATTGGAAAACACAAAGAAAGGAATAGAAAAAATTAAGCCAAGGAACGGATCTTTAATACAGGACTACCATTAAAGTAGGTCACAAACATGAAGCATGTGTATAAATAAGATTACGCAAGTATAATTTATATAGGACTTGAATAAGCTGTTTGGAACAAAATAGTGCAGCAATGCTCATAATTTTACTGCAGCCAGTCCTATAAGTTCCAAAAATTTAAGGTATCCAGGATTTTAAAAGTGAACCGCATTTGTAACGATTACTATGGAAGCATCGGCTAATGGTGGGCTCAGTGAAATAATAAAAGTTATCATTTGAGAATGATTCTTTTTTTCTTTCTGATGCTGCATTCATTGATGTTGAATTATCACTAAGATAAATTGTTCTTACAGGGCTGTATGGTAGGAGTAAGTGTTTGAAGTATTTCAAAGGTTTTAGGATAGTTTAGCTCAAGTGTCTGGGAGTTAAATTACATGAAAATTTCCAAATTTACTTTTGGAAATAAGTTCCCCTATATTCTCTTTATAAAAGGTGTTGCCCAAGAGTTTCCCTCGAGTTATTTTTCTCAGCTCATAACATACATAACGCACAACAATTGGAAAGAAATTGATGGGCAATTTATGATTGAATCCACAACCAAATTCATAATCAAAATGACTAAAGATAAAATGAAAACAAGGAATGGTGAAAAAGTACAAAAAACAAGAGGAAATAATGAAATTTTGAAGAATAGCTGAACAGATTGTCTTCACAGTCTATCCAACCAACCAAATCCACAACCACCAAAATGCACAACTAATCCATCCAACCAAAGAGAACCCACGGAATATTAGGGAGGGGAGGGGGTCATACAGAAGTGAGTAATCAGAGAGGAAGATCATCAAAGCGATTCATGTTTGAAGATATCCGGAGCGAGCTGTTGTATGGTGTTGGAAAAAGAGGAAGTGAAGACTTATGTAGCAGAAACACAAGGATGTTCAATCTAGAGTTTCAACGTTATGGCTCTCTGTATTTTTTAAGTAGCTACTAGCTGAATCTTATCTCTGTGTTTTCTAATTATCAGCCCCTTGTGCCCAAAACTCCCAACACGCCGTTTAATAATGTGTTTCCACTCTAATTAGCATCTGCATTCAATTAATTATCAGAGGTTATGTGGTTGGATGTCTGTTAATGTGTCCTTAGAGAATCTCAACCCAGAAGTATTTTATTAGAATTATGTGCTTCTGCACTACATTTGCTGTTTGCATCTCATTTTTTTATTTTATGAGGTGCTTCCGTTTTCATTTTCTTCTGGATTATGTTAATTAATAAGCCATATTATCATTTGTTTGACAAGTGTCCCCGAGGGTATCTAAACAGATGTTCCCGCATAGTAATACTTGAGGGGGTATCAGATTTGCCAACACTTACTATCATTATGCATTCAGTGCCTAATTTTATGTCCAGTTAGCAGGACCTGTGAAGTTCCATTTCACCCCATATTTCATCATTTCACCATCTTAGTTTTCTTGATTGTTTTCTTCCGCATATACAACTCAAAATCTCTTGTTTTTGCTTTTGATCTTAGTGTATGTCCCTTAATGTTCTGGTTTTAGTACTTTCTTGTTGTTTTCCATTTATTCAAGTCTTAACCATCTGGTTCATACTCTCTTATTCTTTAGGACTTTTTGCTGGAATTTTTTCTCTTACTCGCTGTGGGATTCAAAGATATCGGAAGCAAAATGACTGGGTTAGTTGTATCTTTCTTTGTTTGCCACTGTTCTATTTAGATGACTTAAATGACTAATAATGGAAATTTAGCACTTAACGGTTTGACAACTTGAAATTCATGTCCCCTAAACCTTATTTGTTCATCCAACACCCAAGACTTTTTCTAAACCCCTATCTTATAAGAAAGGAAGAGCTTGAATAGGAAAAACATGGATTTCAAATGTGGGTTAAAAACAAAGTCTCATTTTTCTGTTAAAATTTTCCAGGGGGAAATTTTAAATGTCTTTTTGGGACTGTGACATTTCATTGGGACGTGGAGTGTGAAAGACATGGATGGTACCATATTATGGTATCCTAAAGTTATAGATGGTGGATCTTCAAGAGTGGCATAAGTGGGACAAAATTTTCGGGTTCGGAGGTCAAGAGTTGGATATCTTCTAGTGTCCTCTATGGATAATTAATACTAACATTACAATGAATTCAAAAAACTGAACATATATAATTCTAATTTCATTCAACATTTACATACCAATTTTCTTAGTGGTGCTGCTGTTGCAACATCAATTATGTGTTACTCGAACCATTGAGAAAAAGTAACAATATTGAACCAATATGCATTGAACTTGAGCCTCATAAGAGCTTTGGTCAGGGGGCATCGGGTGTAGCATCAGAATAGAAATAGCGTAAGTAGTGTAGAACCAGAAGAGAGAGAGTGAGAAGAAGAGGAGGAGTTAATGGAGAAGATCTATGTATTTCAGATTCCTTCTGTGGATTGGAGGACTGAGGTTAGTGGAGGGTGATGCTCTCGTGAGGTTATTGTTAGAAGGGTGTTAGAAGGTGGGGGTTTGGAAATGCATTCGGAAGGGTTCGGATGTTTTTTCCCAACACATTAGATTCAAAGCTAGGGATAGCAGACATGTTCATTTTTAGGAGGACTCTTGGTGTGGGCAGCAACTTTTAGCTGTAATTATCTCAGATTTGGATTTATATTCTATCCAATATAGGATTGAAATTTACTGCACCATATCCGTTTTGTTAACAGCTGTATCTGAGGGATGTGTTCAGCATGCACTTACTATATGTATAACCAAATATTATTATCATTCAAGAAAACATAAAAGCTTTTCAATCTGTTGACTCATTCGAAGTGGACGTGAATTGATCACCTATTGATGAACAATTGCGACATTCAAGGATTTTTTCTGCTCCATCAGGTGAATGCTTTGATTGCGGGCGCTGTAGCGGGGGCAGCTGCTGGTGCCGGCACCCGTAAGTGGAAACAGGTTGCTGGGATGGCTGGTCTTGTTTCTGCCGCTTGTGTTGTAGCTGACAACTCCTAAAACAATTTGAAGCTCCTCCTAGTGAAAGTCTAAGAGGAGAAAAACAGGTCCCCACACCAACGCAAACTCAAACTAATCTTACGCATCCACCTGTATGCTGCCAATTCATATTGTCTTCCTTTTCCTTCTCTGTTGGAGAAAGTATTGATTGAGATCGTGGCGTGTTCTGCACCTGTGTCAGGCGTAGTCGCATAAATATTTTGTTAGGGATATTCTAGGGTTCTGCATCAACTATATTTACAAAAGATGTCTGAATTAGATTATTTGGACTTCAGGTGAATCTTTGTGATATATAGACTATAGTTGTACACAGTCTCTTACTAAACTTTGTTTGAGACTATACATTATGCAATCACATTGATTTGACCGGAAAAAATGTATGAAATGTAATACTCCACTTGAAATGCTACAAGGATTCTCCGAACTAATGGTTTGATTCTGCCTGTGGATTTGAGATGTTAGGATGGGAAGAACACAGCTGTTTATATATTTTTTTCATTTGAAGAACCACTAGCCAGTTCTGATGGAAAAAGAGAAGCAAAAATACGTGAACCTGCATAATTTTTAGTAGTGCATAATTTACATTTACATTTTCATTTCATATACATATATATATATATATGTATATATATTTCTCGATAAATGCAAATTATACAATCTTTGATCCTGTATGAGCTGCAGGGAGTGATTAAATATGTTTGGAGAAAGAAAGTTAAATAAATGGAAAATAATCATTATTTGGGAGAAAATAATGATGGGGATACAATAATCTCATATTTTATTTTTATTTTTATTTTTTGCAGGTAATAATCTCATATTGTTGAAAAAGTAAAAGAATCAAAAGTGAAAGGCAAGTTAAGAAACACTCCTCAGAAGTGCTAAAAGTAGTGTACGTCACATTGCCTATGTGAAAGTGTTTTCTTTTCCTAGTAATTTTGTTTGATTTTATAACACTTATTTATCGCTTAAATCTGAACAGATTCAACATTTATTCAATTAAGTGCGTTTAATAAGAAATTTGACCATCACTTAATACATTAAGTGCCACTTAAAATGAGAATTTTTTTTAAGTGACATCATCACCATTGAAGTTTGAAGATTGAAAATTTACAAAAAATCAGAAAATATAATTTTTTTAAGCACCACTTAAAACCTTCCGTACTTAATATTAAGATCTTAAAATTTTCAGTACTTAGGCCCTGTTTGGTAACCAGTTTTTGTCTTGGTTTGTTTTTGTTTTCAAAGACCAAACTTGTTTGGTGGGTTTAGTTTTTAAATTCAAAACCAAAACCACTTAAAACTTTGGTCTTGAATTTGGTTAAAAATAAAGTAAAACCAAGACAAAAAAAAAGTTGGTCTTTCTTGGTCTTAGCCCACAATTTTTGACTTTTTTTTCTTTTTTTTTTCTCTCTCTCTCTCCTATATATATATATATAATTCATGTACTAAAATTAAAAAATAATATATATTAATATATATAGAATAATATATATATTTTATTTTATAATAATATATATAAAATAATATTATTAAATATATATAAAAATAATATATATATAAATATATATATAAAATAATATATAAAATTAAAAAATAATATATATTAATATATATATATTTTATTTTATAATAATATATAAAAAATAATATTATTAAATATATATAAAAATAATATATATATAAATATATATATAAAATAATATATAAAATTAAAAAATAATATATATTAATATATATAGAATAATATATATTTTTTATTTTGTAATAATATATATAAAATAATATTATTAAATATATATAAAAATAATATATATATAAATATATATAAAATAATATATAAAATTAAAAAATAATATATATTAATATATATATATAGAATAATATATATTTTTTATTTTATAATAATATATATAAAATAATATTATTAAATATATATATAAAATAATATTATTAAACATATATAAATTAAAAAATAATGTATATATAAATAATATATAGAATAATATATATTATTATTTTATAATATATATATAAAATAATATTAAATATATATATAATAATATATAAATTTAAAAATAATATATATATAAATATATATAAAATTAAAAAATAATATATATTAATAAGATATAGAATAATATATATTATTATTTTATAATAATATATAGAAAATAATTTTATTAAATATATATATATATATATAATATTTTTAAATATATATAATAATATATTATAAATATATATATTTAATAATATATAAAGTTATATACATAAAATAATATATAAACTAATATATATATATATATATATATATAAAGTTTTTGTTTTTTCAAACCAAACCAGAAAGACCAGACCGCTTACCAAACAGAGTTTTAGATTCAAGACAAGACCAGACAAAACCAAACCAGACAAAACCAGCTAAGACAAGACCAGACAAACCCCTTTCCAAACAGACCCTTAATTTCCAGTTTTATCAAACAACACATAAGATAAAAATAAAAAGACATTTAATTTCAGGGACAACTTAGTAAAGTTTTGTCTAATTTTTCAATTGGAAACAAACTTTGATTCAATGAGGTTCCAAAAATTTATAAAATGATAACGTTGTAGCCTATATTACAAATACGGCAATTCACAAAAAATATTTTTTTAAAAAAATCCAATTTACAAAAATAAATTTAAGAAGAAAAAATAATTAAATTTAGTCTATAATACTCTTCACCCCTTAAAAGTTGTTTGAGTCTTTACTCCTTCATATATTCCAACTTGTTAAATTCATAGTTATTTTACTCAAAATTATTGTTTGTTAATGGATTTTTTTTTTTCAAAATACTTATTAAAATTTATCGTTTCTATAATGTCGGTGTCAAAAGTTACCCTTTTTAAAATTTTTCCAAATACTTTTATCTAAAATTAAAATTCTTACATCTATCAATTATCATAATACCATGTACCCGATCAAAATATCGGGGCGGGACTCGGGTCAGTCCGACCCGAAATACAGTATTGAAAAACTACCGACTTTTTCATTCCTTCTTCAGTCGACTTTTTGGAGGAGTCCAAAACCCTAAGCAGCCACACTACGTAAGTGCTTTCAATTCTTTGATTTCTTTCTTATATTCTTCTAAAACCCTAGCTTTCGATTTCTAGGGTTTCACCACAATTCGTTCGTCTCCTTTTGCAGGTTAACAGTGTTTTACATACATCTATTCATTTGAATCGAGATGAGGTATGTCTGTATCTATATCTTTTCCAGCGTTTTTCATATCTATCTTAGTTAGTCATTTATTTGTTTTGTTAATTTTGTTTTAGGTTTGTCAGATTAACGTATTGTAACCACGATATTAAAATTGATTGAACCAAACCCTAACCCTAACCCTAACAATTTTTTTTCCTTTTTTAGTGTCTTGGATGGAGTAAGTATCACTAAATAATTTCTTATGTGTATGTATATATGGTATTATCGACTATGCATTTTGTTTAGGGACTTGGTTTTCCAATTTATTTTTTCATGATTTAGCTAATGGTTACGTGTTTACTTACACCCACAAGTCGGTTTTGCATAAAAAACACAATTTTTTTTGAAAAGGGTGTTTTGGGTTGGTTATTAGGATACAGACAGTGGAAAAATTCGTTCTTGTTTTTCTTGATTTTTAAGAAGCATATTTTAACGAGAAGGTGCACAAATCTAAAATGGCAGAAAAGAAAGAAATTAATTCTTAAGCAGATTTCTTTGATACATGATGTGAATTGTTTATTTACCGTCTCATATATCAATATTCATAAATTAAACTTTTCCTCAATAAGCATGCTTGGAGTGTACTAATTTGGTTTCTCTTCTCATTTATTGCAGTCGGCCGATGGAAGAGGATGTGACGGTAAGTTCTTTTAATGATCATTTAATATTCTGCTACACAACTATTCATTGGCCTCTTTATTTCTTTTTTATCTTCTGAATATGACATCTACCTACATTTGCAATGTTGCACGGATGTTTAATATATTCTTTTGACAAGTCATGTGTTTACTTCACCAATTTGATTGTTGATGAAGTCGACTTTTATTATCGGTTGATGTTTTTGTTAGCAGCAATTTAAATACTTCTGTTAGCTTGTTTAGGTTGATCACCTTTTGTTTATACCAGCTTCTTGGTGGCTCCTCAAGCTTATTTTGAGTATCCTTGTTATATAGCTCTCAAATTATTTACCTTGATTTACTGATATAAGCGTGGAACTTTGGACAGATCTATTAATCCAAGCAATCTACTTCAGACTCAAATCCTTACAAATTATTTCTTTGTCAACATTGCCTTTGTTTGCAACTCTGTTTACGTGCATGTGGTTCTGTTTTCTGACATTAAATTCATATTGCTTGACTAAACTTTTTGTTACAGGTCAAGAACGAGGAAGAGGAATTCAACACTGGGCCACTTTCTGTTCTTATGATGAGCGTTAAAAATAACACACAGGTACAGTGTTCAGTCTTAATGGAAAATTTCATTCATAAGGATAATTGACACCAGAGGGAAATAACCTACTGCAAAGGAGGAACATACATTAGAGTGCTTGTTCTTACCGGGATTCCCTCTAGTTGTTGATAGATGAGACCGTGCAACCAATATTGAGTTTTAAGTTGTGATTAAAGGGATTTGCATATAGTGTGTTGAATAAAACATTGGTCACTGTTCCCCTTGTTCTGACCTCAGAGCTCTCAGAACTCTGTATTTGGCTTTTGAAACCAGGAGGGAATTGTCCTTTTTCCAAATATTAGGTGTTTAATGGGATTTTGTTTTGTTTGTTTTTATTTTGTTTTTGGCTTTTGTTGACATCTTTTTATTTCTGTTTTGTCCAATCAGGTACTTATTAACTGCAGGAATAACAAAAAACTTCTGGGGCGGGTGAGAGCTTTTGATAGGCATTGCAACATGGTGCTGGAAAATGTTCGAGAGATGTGGACAGAGGTTTGTTACCGCTCCTTCCTCTCCTCCCTCTCTATTTAATGCTGTAGTGTGTATACATCATAAGTTCTACATCTCATATTTGTTTTTGCACAGGTGCCAAAGACTGGTAAAGGCAAGAAGAAAGCTCAGCCAGTCAACAAGGACAGGTTTATTAGCAAGATGTTTCTCCGAGGAGATTCTGTGATCATTGTCCTCAGAAACCCTAAGTGAGAGGTACTTGGTTTTCCATTGGATTCAATATTCTAGAATCCAATTTGGGTTGCATACTTTACTATAACCTCATTTTGATTACATGCAATTATACACCAGTAATTATTAGATTTTCTCTATGTGGTTGATTTGTGCTCCATTAAAATACATTTTTCAGTAATTGGTTAATACTAAATGACGAATTTATTAAGCCAACAAAACATGGCAACATGATCCAGGACGACGCCAGACAACTACACCCAATCCAGCAGGAAACAGAATACACCAGAACAATTCCTTGTATAGGGGACAAACAGGGGAAAAAGGGACCAATGCACCCAACAAGAATCTTCAAATTGGTTGCTTGACCATCAACGAGAAGCAAACATAGTTACACCAATCCCCACCATGAATATTCTCTAATTAAACTAGAAAAGATTGCTATAAATCTTCATGTAATCCTCACGCCACAGGTTCCATCCAACTTCATTAATACCTGACAATATGCGCTTCAGAATGTCTAGAGTCTCAAATAGAACTGCTTTAGCCAACTGATCTGCTTCGGTACTTGCATTATACTGAGATACGAGGTTTCTATTCCACCAGATTTTCCATAAGCAGCCAAGTGAATAAATTTCTCAGATATTCGTTCCTTCTATGTTTACTTCTAACAACAAACCAATGCTCTGTCTGATCAAATGAAGCAGCAACACTCCTATCCCAAACCAGAAAATCAACTAGCCAAGACCACACTGACGAGCATAATGGTCTTCAAAAACAAATGCGCCAAAAACTCCCAACTATTCAAGCAGTTATGTTGCACTTGGGTTATACTAACTCCTCTCTTTTGAAATTCAATGGAGAAGGAATTTATTTTGCAAAACCAGTAGAGCCTGTAATATTGGTTGCTCACTTGGGTGGCATCTTTCTTCAGCTAAATTTGAGGCCCAATGTATATGTCCTTGTCTATCCAATTACTTGGTATTTGTTTGCTAACATTATGTTGACATAAAGAGGCGACGTAGATTCTATTTAGATAGGAATAGATGCTATAACTCTGTTTTACACCCCCATTTTAATGAATGAGAAAAGGTTGATGTGAAAAATATAATTGCTGTTGAGAATATATTGTTCAAGAAATGTTATGCCATATTTTTTGTGTTGTTTACCGTTCAATTTTTTCATTCCAGTTACTGTGGCAATTTATATCAAGTCCACTCGACCCGGTGCTTTGTACCCTATATTTGTTTTTTCAATAGCGTTAGCTTTGGAAGTTCTCGGGCATGATTTACTGCACTCCTATAAAGTCGGTCGTTTCAAGTTGGAATCCTTTGTCGTAATAAATGCTCTTTGTCTGATGCAGATACATGGCTATATGGGTAATGGAACACCGGAGTTTACCATGCGGTGAGAAAGAATGGTTCCTGGTTCCCCCTCTAGTCGAGTTGCTTTCTTTGTGTAGAACTGTTATGTCCGTAGAAACTTTGTTCTGTAGCACTGGATGAGAACTTGTTATAACTCAAACCTTGATCTCTACTCTTGCTCAATTTTTACACCACACTAACATATATTCGGTTCATGACAATTTGATTACCTGATTCGATGTCTTTTGTCTTTTAGCATGTTCTGTTTCAGCAAAATATCATTTTCCATGAATTGAAGATTAGGGGTTTGCTATCCATCCCCAGAATCAGTGTTTCGTAAATCTTTCTAACAGGACCATTCTCAACATATTTTCAATAGCTTTAGAGTTCATGTTGGTTCCGTTATCTAATTTTGTATTCTTAGCGAACAGCGGACCGAATTTTCTTCCTTTCCAAGATGGGGGTGCAAAGACAACCTCAGGCCGCAACCTCGGGTTCGATTATCTCAAATATATTTAGTTTGTTACATTTTTGCATCTTATATATTTTTTATTTGCTTCTCTCTCATTTAACTTCGTCATAACAACTTTCATTGTATCCAGTTTTACCTTAGATGTTAAATGAATTATTATAATTTTCCGGAAAATAAAGTTGATATGTGGCCATTGGCATCTTATCTCTGAATGATTATAGGTTGCACAGTCTCATATCTTCCAAGTTAGGTGTTTACCTAGGTTGCAACAATCTCGTATCTTCTAGGTAAGGTGTTTATCAACCCAATTCCATGGAAAATATAGACTTTTAAAACTGTGACACTTGCTGTTGCAAAGTGTGATTGAGTTTGAAAAATTACAAAAAAAAATGCAAAAAGTGAAAGCTAAGGACAAATGGGCTGATGAGCTCCTACAGCTATAACCCCCTCCTGTATTAGTTGGTTCTTGGATTTAGGGTTTACTCACTCTTGCCTTCTCACTCTTACAGTCACTATGCCAATCCTGAAGATGAGGAATCGGTGGTGGTAGCGTCTTCTTTATGGTCGCTGAAGATGCGCTGACGGAAGTCAGAGACCATGAGAGGGAGACCCTTGCGAAGGGACACCTTTGGCTCCCAACCAAGCAGGTCCTTGGCCTTTGTGATATCTGGCTTCCTCTTGTGTGGATCGTCCTCTGTGTTGTCTCTGAACTCTATCTTTGCATTCGGGTCTATCGTTTCTTTAACCACCTGCACCAATATATATACAACCAATTCATCATCTCTAAAGCCTACCATTAACAAATAACAAATCCTCAACGACATTGGGTCCTGTTTGGTTTGTGCTTCTACTTCATTTTCTATGTTGAAACAGGTATTACACTTGTCCAAAGCATGTTCGGTACCCACTTGGGTGTTTTCAAAACATTTCAAATTGTCTTTTTAAATTTGGATTGAAAGTAAAAGCACCATCGAAATCAGAATCAGTGATGTTATTGGAAGGTAAATAAGAAAAAAGGATGATACCTGAGCAAGTTCAAGCATGGTGAATTCACCAGGATTTCCCAGATTAAAAGGTCCCACATGTTCTCCTTCCATCAGCCGCATTAGACCCTCCACCTTTCACATATCAACCACAAATATCAGAGTCCATCAATATAATTTAAATATCTTGATATATTTAGCATTTCAATTTTCATCAGAAGCACCCATCCCAACCTACCCTCTATTTTTTTCATAATTGCATCAATAAAATATCTAACCAGGAAGGGTAAGGCCTACCCCATAAATACCTTACTAGTCAAGGTAAGGCCTACCCAAGTAAATAGGGATGGCAATGGGGAACCGCCTCGCCCTTTTAGCCCGGATATGGAGATTCGATTACATAAATATGGTAGGGAATGGGGCAAAAAAAAAATTCTTCCCGAACCCGCCCCGGGGCGGGGCAAAATATAAAAAAAAATTTCCGGGGGCGGGGCGGGTTCGGGGATGGGGATGGGGATCCCCGCCCCATTGCCATCCCTACAAAGTAAACCTACTCCATCTGTCCCATATTAGTTGTCCATTATTACAACTTTACCTGTCCCAAAATACTTGTCCAGTTTCGAATCCTAACACAATATAACTTTTCACTTCCCTCAACTATCCTTCTTCCACTAACTTTAAACAAACACCGGACTCCACCATAATACTTTATTGTTAAGGGCAAAAATAAAAATTGCACAAACTACACTCTCAACCCATAAAATATTGAAAAGTCTAAATTGAACAACCTTCGTGTGGGATAGAGGTAGTACAAAACAACAATTTTAGACAGAAAGCATAACAAGTCATCCACTTCTAATTTCAAAGCCTAAATCAGCTTAAAAAATTTATTTATTTCGTTATTTTAATTTATAGGCAAGGGAGATGTTTATATGTTATTAGCTTAGTCCTTTGAAAGTTATCATAATCCAAATAAATAAATGAATAAGCGATTTCTATTAATTATTTGACAAAGGGAGGGTTAACTGGGCTAACTTTTGCCAATTCAAGGTCAAAAGTACAATATATTGCTTTAAACAATGTTGTGTGTACTAACTCATGTTCATTTATGGTTACCATAGGTCCTAAATCTTAGTCCAACTCATGGCCTTCATACATTGCTGCTTTAAATAACCAAACCATGTACAAACAGACAATGATTTGTCATCCTCATTTTAGCATTACATAACAGTGATAACACCAACAAAGCTGTGCAATAAATTAATTCCAAAACACTATGCAATGTCTATACAAAAACACAATCTCATCCTTTAAGTTGACAAATTCAAAAGCAAATTATTTAAGCAATGGGAATTTGACAAATACATGAAGCATATATATATATATATATCTTACCAAATCAGAAACATATTGGAAACTCCTTGTCTGCTTCCCATCACCATAAACTGTCAATGGTTCCTTCCTTAGGGCCTGCATTGTTGTCATATTAACTATTACTATCACAAATTTCATCTATTTTAGTGGCCAAAAATACATCCCTGAACACTTTTGTTCCAAAAATCCACTTACTTATTTATTCCATTTTGTTGGTAAATGCAAGGCAAATCATGACTTTACGTTCATAAAGGCAATATATGTATACATAGTCTTCTTCCCTTCACTTTTATCTTTTCAATATATATATATATGTATGTATACATAGATTTTATATATACTTTTGAAAGAAGAACACCGTGAAAAAGTGGGCAGCAATGACCCTGTCATGATAATTGAATATTCTATACTAGTGACATTGTTCACACACAGATAGGGACACATATAGGTAGACCTGTCAATGGATTGGATTTTGATCCGAATCCGATCCGATCAGATTTGGATTGCAAAAAAAATCCGATAACCCGAATATGATCCGAATCCGATAATCCGATTCCTTAACAAATTGGATTTGGATTAGCCTAATCCGATCCGATAATAATCCGATCCGATAAAATATACATATATATATTTATATATATGTGTATATATTTAATATTATACATGTATATAAATGTTAGTTGTTAATTATTTTATTATTTATTAATAATGATTGATCATAAATACAATTATTAAAAGTGTGAATAATTTTAGTATTTTAGTATTTATTGATTTTTGTATTTTTTTAATTAAATATTCGGATCAGATATTCTATAATGAAGAAATTCGAATATGAATTAATTAAGTGAAAATCTGTCGAATTATCGGATTTGGATCGCGGATCGAGAGTTTTTGTCATCCTTATCAATAGACTTATCAATAATCCGATTATGATCCGAATCTGATATTAACCGGATATGGATTAAAAATAAAATCCGATAATCCGATTAGGATTCGAATTCTTAACAAATTGGATTTGGATTTAACTGATCCGATCTGAATCCGATCCATTAACAGGTCTGCATATAGGTGAATGTGAACAAACTATACACACACATTTATGTTAATTTGGACATTACAAAAAATACCTGGGCAACAAAGTTGCTGACAACACGACCATCATCAATGCACATTCGAGGCCCATAAGTGTTGAAGATCCTAGCAATCCTCACCTGCCCAGATACACCTTCACATAAATACATGCATATCTATATATATATATTTAAATCGAAGTTAGAAAACTAACCTCAACTCCAGCACCTCTATGGTAGTCCATGGTCAACGTTTCGGCCGTACGCTTTCCCTCGTCATAGCAACTTCGGACACCTGTCAACGTTGGCCATTACATTATAGCATTCTTTAGGCAGATCTCAGATTGATCTTTATGACTGACATTTACAAATATGCCCTCCCCCACTTCCAAGTTTTACTGTTCTACCACCACCAATTAATCTACTAAAAAATAATACTCCCCAAAATAAATGTTCACTTGACAACCCTTGTCAAGTGTCCACTTTTGAAAAGTCAAATCACTTTATTTGGTCAATTTAATTTTTAACCATTAAAATTAAAAAAAAATATACATTATAAACTATTATATCATTACGATGGAACCATGAATAAAATTAATATTTCATTCACTAATAATATAATAAAAATCATCATTTTAATAAATTGGATTCCCAAAAAAAAAACTTCCCACCCATTTGCTGGACCCGCAATTCACGGACTCAGCATAACACACATCCAACAGGGATGACCTGAGCCTCCCACGGTGGAACCACCCATTTGCTGGACCCGCAATTCACGGACTCAGCATTGACCCTTCTATTCAAAATTGACAACACTCGTTGCACAACTGCAATGAGCTCACTAACATAGGAAACATTAGTTCTCAAATTCCAACAATGTTAAGTCTATGTTTAAAGGTTGTTTTTGATTTTTTGAAGAAAAAAAATCATTTGAATGGTGTTTGACAAATTTTTTAATTTTTTTTAAAAAATTTGGAAGAGCGTTTTAAAGAAGTTAGGGTACCAATTTCTCAAAACAACTTTTGTTTCTCTTAAACAAACCGAAATTATGTCAAAGAAGGAATAAGTATTTGGATGTAATTAAATTCCATAAACTACAAACAATTCACATAATAATAAACTTTACTGAATCCATGTGACATCGCTTTGCACGAGTTTCATGAGTAGCACAACAAAGAGACAAATTGTCCAAAACTAAGTAATTCAGAAATACTAACCGATGGGATTGACGTTGCCCCAGTACGTCTCCACCTGAGGGTGTTGCAGAGGATCACCATACACCTCACTGGTGCTCGTCAGCAAGAACCGCGCACCCACTCGCTTAGCCAATCCAAGCATGTTCAATGTACCCACCACATTCGTCTTGTGAACGAACCCACCAAATTTCACAATTAAGGACCACCCCATAAATACAACAACAACACAAATTGAATCATTATTAATCAAAGGTCGGTTCGGTATACATTTCTTAGAACATTATTCTGTTTTCTGAAAATAAAAAACAAAAAACTGTATGTACAAGAATTTGTCTTAGATTGATTTTTCTCAAAACTGTTATCGAAAAACTCAATTATAAAATTGTGGGTTTCTAGAGAATTCTCTTTTCTTATGTGTTGGAAATTTGGAGAATCATTATCAGAAATAAAAACAAGAGAAAAGGATATAATGGTCTTGACAGGATTGAACTTGTAGTGAACAGGGGAGGCAGGGCAAGCAAGGTGGTAGATCTGATCCACCTCCAGTAACAGTGGCTCAACGACGTCGTGCCGGATGAGCTCGAATCTGGGGTTCCCAAAATGGTGCTTCAAGTTCTCCTTCCGACCCGTAAAAAAATTATCCACCACCATCACACTGTCCCCTCTCTCAATCAAACGGTCCACAAGGTGGCTACCCACGAAACCCGCCCCACCCGTCACCACGATCCGAAGACCCACCCGTTTCAGACCCAGCGGTATCTTCCCGCCCGAATTGAATTGTTGCTTCACATTGTAGTGCGCGCGAAGACTATCGGAATCGAATTGGTATGGGTGGGAGATGGAAACGGCGTCGTTTGAAGAAGGGGAGGAGGGAAGGAAGGTGAAGAAGAGCGTGGCGATGGAAATGCCTACCAATACGAATAGCAATCGCTGCTCTCGGAGGAGGTATTGAACGGGTCGGTTCAGGGATGCCCATGGCTTCAGTTGCTTGGGCGAGTACGAATCGGACTTGGGTTGGTTCTCGTGACCCCTGAAGATCAACTCCGAACCCATCTTCTTCTTCTTCTTCTACTTCTTCCTCTCTCTCTCTCTATATATCTATATATATGTATATGTATAGGCCTTGTTTGTGTTTAAGATTTCGTTTACGAAATTGTTCTTTCTTCGTTGGAGTGGAGTTTGGAAAGTAAACGCTGGTTTGCTGTAGTTAGGTAGGATCCAAATAATATTGTAGTGGTAACTGTGGTATATGATATTAAAGCTGAAATTATTTTTGATAACGTCAATTTGAGCGTTTTTGGATGGGTGGTTTAAAAACAAAAAAAAATAATTATTTTGCCCCGCCTATACAGAAACCCCCTACACTTATCAAATTGTATTAGCTTGCCTCATTTTATATTATTTTGGATTAAAATACTCTTGGAATTTAATGAAAAATAATTTAAAATTCAAAAATATATATAAAATTCAAAAAAATATAAAAAATTCGAAAAAAATTTAAAATTAAAAAAAAAACATATAAATTAAAAATATATATATAATTTTTTTTTTATATTTTTTAATTTTATATGTTTTTATGAATTTTAAATTATTTTTCATTAAATCCCAAGGGTATTTTAAATCATTAAATCATTTTTTGAATTTTAAATTATTTTTACAAATTTTATATATATTATTTCGAATTTAATATTGTTTTTCAAATTTTATATGTTTTTTGAATTTTATATATTTTTACGAATTTTATATATTGTTTTATGAATTATATATATTTTTACAAATTTTATATATTGTTTTATGAATTATATATATTTTTATGAATTATATATATATTTCGAATTTTATATATTTTTTACTAATTTTAAATTATTTTTCATTAAATAACAGGGGTATTCTAGTTCAAAATTATACGAAAGAGACAAGCTGATACAATTTGATAAGTGAAGGAGAATTTTCTATATAAGAGAGGAACAAAATAATCTTTTGTAAAATCACATAAAAGTTTACTAAAATTAACCCTTTTTGAAGTTGTTACGAGTAGTGAAATAAATCGTACAAAAATATCAAATTGATATTTTAAAATTTTAACGTTAGCGAATTTAGCAACACATTCAAAGCTTAATTAATTGATATTTTGGTTTGGTACATTTCAAGTAAGAGCAAGACGCAGTTGGATAGAGGAATCGAATTTGGAAGCTATAAATTGTCTCATTTGGCCGCTAACTATTCTACTCTCGCATTTATTTAGCTGGAAAAGATCAATTAAATAAATAAATAAATAGTGTTCATTTGTTGACTCAATTTTAGCCATTGATTAATCTTGGACCTAGTGAAAAAATCAATTAGTGGGTTATGGCCGAATCGAGGACAAAAAAAAAGCGCGAAAGCTACTTAAAAGGCATTCTGGTTAGGAATTTGGACGCTCATTTTCTCAAGTAATGTCAACATCCTTTGGCCCGCAGAGATATATGTTAATTTATATATTGTATATTCCATATACATATATATATATATAGAGAGAGAGAGAGGATTCAGTGTTTTAAGGCTAACACCACTTTGCCTAACCGGAGGATAAGGGATTGCCCATAGTTCTTTTTTCTCTGTCCTTTTGCTTTAAAATTTTAGTTGTTAATAAGTTGGTAGTTAGTATTAGAAGTTGTCCTATCAATAAGGAATTAAGTTAAAATTCAAATATCCACATTTTTCTTCAAAATAGATGACTACTTGCTGCTTGTTTGGCAAGCCGAAATGTTTTTGCATTTTTTTTTTAATTTGATTAAAAGTAGAAATGATTTTTTTGTGGTGGAGTATCCAACACTTCTTGCAATATCTAATTTTTGTTCCAAAATCATTTAGAAGTAAAAACATTAAAATATGTTCAGTAAGAAAGTGTTGCGAGTTTGAAAAATATAATGACTAAATTGAATAGATCATTTAAGAGCTTTTAAAATTAATTAATTAACTATTTTAGTATTTCATCGCTACAGTATCCTTTGATACAATGCATGGACATGTAAAACAACAAATCGATCAGTGTTTCAATTTTGCATCTATACGAAAAAAAAATTAAAATAATAATAATAAATAAAAAAAATCTTATATCAAACGTTAACCTATATAAAAAAACACTACTACTCTCCCATGTGCCAAAATGAAACAAAAAAACAAACCAAAAAAAAAGAAGAAAATCATGTAAAATGCCAACTTTCACATCATAGTATGGTTGAATTATGTAAGTGCATGTTATTTCAATTTGATGTAATCAATATAATGATAAGTATTGTGATTTCATATTGATAAATAATATTCACTGATGTATTGTTCACTGTAATTATTACTCAGTGATGAACTACTCATTGAGTACAAGTACTTTTTTATTTTTATTATTATTATTGTTTTTATAGTGTTCATAAAGTACATGAAAATTACCCCTTCAAACGCTACTTGTAATCACAGTTGCTTTATTATCTCAATGTTTAGACACTTCCATCATTGATACACTTTCTTCACCCTCCAACGCATCCAGGCCTAGGAAATTCTCTAACAAGATTGATAATTTGAACAGTAAATTAATCTGTTCAATATAAACATACATATATATATATATATATATATATATAGATATTACATGGGACTACCTTAACCCATTCAACATCATTGGATCAAATTCCCAGGACCAGATGTTGCCAATTTTTTAACCAAAGCCAATGCATTACTGGTGATACAACTCATGTTTGATACCCTAATTCTCAGCAACTCAACTTGCCTCCCCTTTTGGCCATCAAAGCCATCCAAACAAGTGTCTTCATCAGTAAGAGCAGCACTCACCCAAGTAGTTACGTCATCCATCTGATATCCAAAACTCTGCCCTCTCAGCTTTCTCAGCACACCAAGTGACCTATGAAGGTTGTCCAGAGCGTCCTGCACGCACTCAATGCAGTCCGAGATCGCGCCTCCCCTTTTTCCTCCTCTCATAGCCCCACCTTTCTTCAACCTAGCCAAGTGCTGGGCAACCTTCTTGCCCTCACCTATGGTCACCGAAACCCCGGCACGTGCCCACTGACAAGGGCTGTCCTTGGCAGTGTCTGAAAATGGAGATAGAGAGTGCATGCAAAGAGCAGGATACTGAGTCACACTGCATGCATTTCTAACATACCTATTGTCCCCATATGCCAACAAACATAAATCTGCTATACATGCCAGGACCAGGACCAATGTCGCGATGACACGTGCCATTTTGTTACGAATTTTAGAAACTAAAAGAGGGGGATTAAAGAAAATAAATGGAATAGGTGTATATTACAGGAAAAGAGCAAGTTACAGAGGGGGTTCTATATATTGTGTCTATATGAAGGTGAAGAGTTCAATTGGGGAACCCTTTTTAAAGAGAGAAGTTTTTGGATGAGTTGGCAAAGGATGGAGACTTTATGGGAGGAGTTTGTTAGAGAAGCAAGAGGGTGGTGAGTGCAATAAAGAAGAGGGGATGTTGATCCATCATGTGAATGGGCAGGTGAGTTTCTCATGAACTACCTAGGAGGAGATCTATCGGGATTCTTCTTTTGTATTGGCACACATATATAGTTATGTAACGCATGCTGTCCATGTACTGTATAAAGATTGTATCATGACACCATGAAATTAAGAGATGCTAAGAGTTTCAGTAAGTAATTGCAATTGGGTTTGAAAATAGCTACACAAATAAGAGATGGTACTCATCACCACAATCAGATTGTGTTCAAGTATAACATTATACCATGTCTTTCTATTATATTGCTAAATCACCACAAATTTTTTTTTTTCTCCCCCTGGGTAAGTCATGTGTTTTATCCGATTCCCACACACTGAACTATGTCCAGAGTTACTTGCTTTGGTGCTTTTCTTGAATCTCAGGCTGCATACAACCACCTTAAGCCTTATTAATGTAACACAAGTGGGAAAGTATCATATTGGATATGTATTTACATAGAACACGATTTACGTTTCTAATCGATAGAGGTGCAGCTTGGCCGGGTTGGGTGGGTGGACCAACCCATGTTATGAGCAACGCTACCCAAGTTCAGGTTGATCACGGGCTAGATTTAGGAGGAATTAAGCCTTACCATGGTCATTTGGTCAAATTGGATCCTTTTTTAAAAAATAAAAAAAATAAAAAATCTGTATGTTTAATTTTTGTTTTCCAAGCAGTCCCGTATTTGCAGATGAAGGACCTCAAACTATTGCACATGCAGACGTGGGTAAACTTTTTTGATGTAGAGATATTACAACGGAAATTACCCAACCATGTAGATAAACTCTTGAAGAGTTCTCCTCCATATTTTCGAGAGACTCCTCTCATTATAAGTGTTTACTAGTCCAAACCTATAACTCACCTCAACCCATCAGCTCTATCGTAATACTATCTTTTGCCTTAGGACTATATGTCTCTAAACTCATGACCTCAAACGTTAACCTAAGCATCTCTTTATAAAGTCTTAATTACATATACTCAGGGACAGAGCTGTGCTTTAACTGGTGGGGGCCATGGCCCCTCCCAAAATTTTCAAATTTTTTATTAATAGCCCAAAAATATATGTATTTTGTAAATTAGTTTACAAAAAATTGCTTATGGCCCCTTCCAAAGTTTAAAAAATTCCTTTAATAGCCAACAAAAATCATAAAATATTACCTATGGCCCCCTCCAAAAAAAATTCCTGGCTCCGCCCCTGCATATACTTGTTGGACAACGACAAAGATCACAATTCCTTAGAGACAAATTTTCCTAACAAATAACTACTAATAAAATGCAATTTTAGAATAAAATCTAATTAGACTAAGAATAGGAGCCACAAATCCCCACACACGCAGTATCAGCCAATTCACAAAGAAGAGGTACTGAAAGGCACGAGATACAAGATACAAGTACACATTTACAAAGGCTTTGACCTCCAAAATAGCACAAGTAATTCTGTCAAAGTGTCTGCAAAAGCTCAAGCTCACAATGCACTCCCTTCCCACTCCCCACCTTAGAGTGGCCAAGGCTAGCCCTTGAATAGGCTTAGCCTCCGAATTCACCACCTTGATTTTACTCGTATTTTACGATAGCTTCGAAGCAAATACTAAACTTCCCTCTGTGCTACAAAATCGAACTGAATTTTTTCCAATTTCTTTTGCAAGGCGCAAACATAATAAAACTTAAGTATCCAATTTGAACATACTGCAAGGGATAACAACTTTTATAAACATAGCAAATTTAAGCCAAAACATACTTACTTCCTGAAACATTCTACATTTTATGCTCCTAGATGTATAAAAAATAATTGACACATAACCTAATTTGTTGTTACAAATCTCGTTACCTAGTTTGGCTCATACATGTAAGATCGGACACATAGGAGAACAAGAAGAAACCACTAAAGCCATGTGGTTTTAGTGGTTTCTTCTTTATGCAAATATATATATATATATATATATATATATATATATTTGCATAAATGAACTGGACACATTTTGCAAAGACCAGTACTGATTGAAGGACATTAATATGCAGAATACAAGGTATATACAACTAGACATATACACACTTATTTTATTACTCCATGAATAAAAGAGTACATGAACTAGAGGTAACACTCACTACTATAAAATCCTCGTGCACTGATCTCCAGTATAATAAGAAGTTTATACCATTTGAGAAGAGTATAAACCGATTCATTCAACTATAAATTACAAAGCAATTAATCACATTTGCTTAGATAGATGAGACAACGGTTACATTTTCTTATAAAATAAGAGCAATGTTATTATAGAGAAGGGCATCAACCCTTAAAGCTAAGTACTGGTTTGCAATAGATCAGAAAATATGACAATGATTTACCAGCAGGTATATTTTCTCAACAGTTAAGAAAAAATGTGAATTAGATAAAAAAAGAAGGATAGACTCCAAATAAAACTCTAAAGAAGTTTCTGAATTGAACATCACCAGGATAGACGGATTCATCCATCACAAAACAAACAACCCGCATGCCCTAGCACCACTTGCATTAGCATTCGTACATCCTCCCCTTAAGCAGACTTTTTAATGATCTCTTCAGAAGGAACCTCAAGCGTCGCTCCTGCGTGATCTTTACCCGGCTTCACTTCTGTAAGTTGGGCATTAGCATGTGAAATTCAGTCATATTTAGCATTGCTTATAATTTCCCGAATAATAGAACTCACACTAATTGAAAATTTGAAATATAACTGGACAAAGTGCCACATATAGTAAGCCATAGTATTATAAACAGGTACATAAAATATGATTATTGATATGATACGCCGAGCAGTCATACAAATCCATTCAAGGAAATATCGTGCCGCACAAAAACATAATGACAGCAGGCTCCTTTATTTCATAATTACATAATAACAGTAAATTATGCTGTTCAAATGAATTAAAATATTCAATCTTTTGTTAGAGCGTAAGAGGTCTTTCAAAATTAAAATTGCATCCATTAAACAACAAACTCCAATAATGGGTTTCATTTATAAGCTCCATATAGCAGTACCAACAAATAAAAACATTGTAATATCATCAAAATAATCTATTGTGACTAGCATTCTACCCTCCAAATTCAAATTTGAATACTTCACCAATTTAACAAACAAGAGCCCTAAGCGATCCAAAATAAACACAATCAAAATAAATATCATCAAATTATTCTTTTGTCTCACCCTGAAATCTCCAATGGGTTTCACATATTCCAATCTCATATATCCTCTAACACAGCATTTTCTTGTAACACTATAAGCCCCCCAGCGCATCAATGTTAATCAAAACTACAACTTTTATCTTGTAAAAAATATATGATTGCAATGATTGCGAAAACATGAACACAGACATTTTAACAAACACATGGTGTGCATGTGAATGGAAATGAATAAGAACTTACCGTAACCACCGCGAGAGTTGAGCTTGGCCTGAACGATCATGTTGGAGATGAAATGGGAGGCCTCGCGAGCCTCCTCCAGGAGTCTCTGAATATCGGTGTCGGAGCTGACCCCACGGTTCTCTTCGAATTTGCGCCTGATCTCCGCCGCCGACTGAGTCAGCATGAGCGAGTCGCCGGAGAACGTCGACCGAGTCGCTCTCAACAGCACCCGGTAAGCGCTCAGTGCCTCTCCAGCTCTCCCGCCACCCATCTCTCTCTGTCTCTCTTTACACCACACCAACCAACTGAGCAACACAAAAACACAGCTTCCAATTTTACACGAACCCCATGGTTAAAACAAGAAAGAGAGTAATTATTTTTGTTTATAATATGTATAACTATATTTGAAAGGATTTTAATATTTCAAGAAAAAAAACAAACTAACTTGTTTATTAATTTTTAAAAAAGAGTTATTTTATTTCTTTCTGACTTGTTATTCATTTAATTTTTAATTATATATTATTAGTTTTACTTAAAATTTTATCTCGAGTAATTACTTGAGTCTTACAAAATTATTGTTCCAAATTTAACTCTTACTTTTCATTTAAATTTTCTATGAAACTATTTTACTTTTGATAATTGATAACGATTAGCATGTTTTATAACTTTTTTAGCCTTATATATAAATGTATATAGACTTTCATATCATTTTTTGAAGTTATAGCGTTCTGAATTTCATAGTATATAATATATATATTTTTATATGTATTAGCAGTAATATCTATAATAATGTAAGTTACGACATTTCTAATTTATTTTATTTTTACTTGAGCTTTTATATATGTATATATATAATTTTAATCTTTTTGACACTAGATAATCAATCATTTGTTGTTTGTAATTTGAATTTTATCAACTAATTGTTTTATGAAAAAATTGCACCGTATTATTATTATTTTACTAGTTTTGATGCATTTGATAATAAATTTACCCTTTTTACAGTCTCTTTCAAACTTCCTACAATTGTATTATGTTTTCAAGTCTTCTTGTAATTTACCACCTTCTCTCGTTTAATAGTAATAATAAAATAATAATAATTTAAACTACACATCAACTATATAATCAAAAAATTTAATCTACCCATCAACATCAACTATACAATTATATTTGTCATAGAAGAGAAGTATATCATAAGTGTAAAAATCATTGAAAGAGTTGAGGTAATTATTTATAATAATATTATTCAATGTGGTTTAATATTTAAAAACATATTTAGTATCTTATAAATTCAATTTTAAAGCTTCTTATTAATTTAATTTAAATTTTTTTTATTTTTGGTATTGAATTTGGTAACTTCCCAGGTAAAAATATTCCGGGCACGATAGATTATATTAAAGAGATTTACCATATATAAACTCACATACGCCTATTGGACGATACATTAACTTACATAATACTTTATTTAAGACTAAAGATAGAGCACCAGTGTGTAAGAAATAAATGCCTACCTCCTTATATAGGCAAAGGGCCTGAATATAAGTGTAAAAATCCAACGAATATACTAATTATATATTATTCTAGATAAATATAATGTATATATACAAGTCTAGATTACTCTACATAATTCAATCTTACAAATATTCTCCAAATAGCAAAAAAACAGTACAATACTCTCTAAATTAAGAAATTGCAGTACCTCGTAATCCATAGTTATAGAAAGTTAAGAGTATGCGCAATTTCACATAATTTGAGCAGCTTTCATGTAACTAAATAAGAAGCAAAAGAGAACTTATTGAGAAAAAACAGACATGTTCTTCTCAATATCAACAGCTCCATTGCGATTAATGCTTCTTCTTCCCCTTAAAAACCTAGAGTACCAATGTGCAGAGAGCTTGGGTGATCTTTTCAAATCTACGTCATCAAAATCCACATAGTACAGGCCAAAGCTATAATCAAAGCCACCCGATAACTCAAACAAATCCATAAAGGACCACACAAAGTACCCTCTTGCATTGCATCCATTCCTTCAACCATTGAAGAAAAGAGAAAACAAAAACAAAACAAGTGAGAAGAAAGGAAAAACAAAGAAACATGTTCTTTCTACAGTTGCAACAATGGAATTTAAAATAGTACAAAATAAAAGATTCATGTCGAATTCATAATCTCTTTTTTTCAGATATATTGGGTTGTTTGGGGCTTTGTCCCGACTAATCTATAGGACCAGTACGAAGACCCTACACACATATGTAAGCAGTCGTTGCTCCAACAACTTATTTGATGTTAGTGAATATCGAATATGAGACCTGGTGCTAGGAAGCACCTAGTGGTTACGAGGAAAAATAAAAAGAGGGGGGTTGAAAAATGAGAGGAAAGGAAAGGGATTGGAGGACATGACCCTTCAACCGCCCAATTTTAGTTTTGTTGCATCTAGAAAAGAGATGGAATGAGGAAAAAATAGTAGTAAATAAGTATCCTTGTTTTCCCTATTTTCCAAGAGTGATTCCATGTGTTGTCCATACTACTCATAATCAAAAGCATATGTACCTTTTTTTCATTTTTCTCCAATCTTTTTCCAAACAAGGTGTTGTCTTACACTATGATCTCTTTCCTTATGTGGAGGCAAGTTGTGTGGAGGATAGACAAATAAAGCAAAACTCAAGATGAGAGCATAGAAGATTCCATGGAAGTGGATACCTCATCACTTTCCATTTACATATTAGTCAATCTACGAAACCATAAAGCAGTAATAAATAATAATAATAAAATGTCCGTTTAAACTAAGAAAGTTTGCCCACAACTACTTTTTTAGGACCAATTCTATGAGTTGGAATTAAGTTGCAGAAATTCCCATCAGTTTCCTTCATGTCTGTTTGGTTACACGGATTTGGAATTGGAATTTCATGATATTTCAATTCCATAAATGCAATTTTAAATATATTGTTTGGATAAATCTTGAAATTCAAAAATAGTTGAATTTTGATCACAAACCCAATTTAAATGTAAAAAATCATAAATTTGCAATTATATTAGACAATATAAATAAATAAAAATACTTACCTAACACTATAATCGTTAGATATAATTTTTAAATTTTAAATGGTAATTACTATATTTATGTCAATCACATCCAACGACCATTGTGAGAAGTGGGCAAAAGTGCATAATACCCCCCCGTGCTTTGGTTCAGTTGCAAAATACCCCATTGTGCTATTTTTTGCCCCAAATCACTACCTTGTGCTTTTCAAAAGTTGCAAAATACCCCCATTTGTTATGTTTTACACAAAATATTGATCATTTTGCCCCCTTGTCCTTTAATAAATTATTTTTAGTATTTTGTTTACTTTTTTTTTCTATTTTTCAATAATATACTTAATAATTCAAAACTTCACACACATATATTTATTTACAGGGATGTTCAAACCAGTTCAGTTCCTTAAAAATAGGAATCGGAACCGAACCAAACCGGAACCAAAATTTCAGTTCCGGTTCCGATTCGTACTATCATTTTTTAAAAAAGTAAAAAACATTAAATATTAAAAAATAATATAATTTTATATATATTTCTATATTTAATTCGTGAAAAGCTATTGAAAGCTACCGAAAATATAAATAAAAGAGCTACCAAAAATATTTCGTGAATAGCTACCAAAAAAATATAAATAAATTTGTTAAATTATAAGTAACATTATATTGAATTACGAATTTCACTAAATCTTAGCTCTCCTCCTCATTTTTTTCTCTCCCTTTTTCCTCATTTTGTCTACAAACCAAAATATTAACATATATAAAATTATATTATCTTTTGATATTTTGTGTTTTTTATTCTAAAAATAATAGTACGAATCGGAACCGGAAGCGAAATTTTGGATCAGGTTCAGTTTTGGATCGGAACTGGAACCGAAAGAGAACATTTTTGTATACATATATATATAGGTATAAATATGTAAGTATATGTATAGATATATATATGAAGGTGTATGTATGTGTATGTGTGTATGTGCATGTATATATGTAGATGTGTATATATGTGTGATTTTATACATACGTGTATACGTATATGTGTGTATGTGTGGCTATATATTTGTATGTATGCATGTGTATTCATATTTGTATATATATGAATCTATGACACATATATATGCATATATATATATATGTGTGTGTATACACAAGTCTTTATGTATATATGTTTGTAGTTGTGAAAAGTTAGTTGCTAGAAATAGGGTATTTAGTGGGTTGAAGATTTGGAATTGAAAATTATAACTTCTCATGTGGAATTTAAGTTGTGGAATTGGGAGATTTGGAATCGGAATGCAATTCCAATTCCAAAATATTTTGTTGTATCCAAACACTAAATTTGGAATTGGGGCTTCCAATTCAAATTTCAAGGCTCCTATTCCACGCCGCCAAACGGACCCTCAGAGATGAATTCGTATATAACTGAACACTCGAGTACTAAAGCAATTTCCGTGAGACATCTGGAGATTCCCTTATACAGATTTCACCATAACATCTTCTTATAATGAAAGGTTTTCAAGCAAAAAGTCTCCAACTTGGTTTAAAGTAGACATACCTTATAGCATCAAGCACACCCCCAATAAAACCTTGTATAAGTTCAACCCTTGATGTATCGTTTAATGCTACAGTGTGTTTTGTTTGTTGGCCTGTCAAACAATTCATAGAGTTCCAATTGTTAGACTATTACAACAAAGAGAGAAAATGGATTAAAAGTTGCTCAACTCGATGCATTGGATGCTACGTGCAATAACCACCAACAATAAACAGTAGTAAAATTCATAAATGAAAAATACAACCAGCATGGACTGCTTGGACCATATTGATGTTTCACTAGTCATTCTTTAGTTACCACTCGACGGGTTACATGTAGATGAAACAAATGCTCTGCACCTCATTCCAAGACTGCCTATCTTCACTATAAATTAGACAAAAAAACTGGAAATTATAGTTCATAGTGTGTGTATGTGTAGAAAGAGAGAGATACCATTTTCATGGATGTAAATAGGAGGGTTGCCATAATATTCCTTGAAATACTCTAGAGTTTCAGTCAGACCCGAGGGCAGAACAGGGAACTGCATCCAATAAAACGACAAAGTTGAAGTGTATTCTGAGATGGAAAAAGACCAACTTCATAAAATTCTGTTTCAGCCCTCACCTCACCAGTCAGTGGAACACCTCCTTTAACTACAAAAGCAGAAAAATCAGTCAATTCCATATCAGTCAGAAAATTGATTGATGAGCAATGGTATACAAGTGTCAATCACTTTTCCTTGATTGATTTATCGCATCTGAGTAACACAGTTGGCTCATCCGAGTTTAAGAAAACATTATCCAACATCCCAAGTTATTCAGCAAGAACATTATTTTCAACTGAACAGGTTAGCTCAATTGAAAAGACTTGGGGTCTTAGATCTCAGTTTAATTATAACTCGGTGCAAGATCTGTGTGGAAATCAGCATATGTCCTGTGGATGAGTCGGGACGAAGCAGCAGATCCCCCAGTTATCGGAAAAAAGGGGGAAATATTCTTCCCATGAACCCAAGATATACAACTCTCGGATGAAGGTTAACTAAGATATGCAATGTAAAGCCTATAAAGATCCTGTTTCTTTCTTTTTTTTATCTTTTTTTTCCCCTCCAAAAGTTCAAGAAAGGCGCACACACATTATTTATTCTAGCAAGATTCGAACTCTCAACACCTCTTGGTGAGGAGAGTTATAACATCTCCTTACGCCCATTGGTTAGTCTAGTAAAGTTGAGTCCACCTGAAAGTGGATGGGGATCACTAAGTGTTCTTTCATCAGTTCAGCAAGTGTACCAAGAATGTACATAGTAATAAAGCAGCAAGGTCTGCATTGAAGTCCCTATTATCCATGTTCAGGCTGCTGGGGTTGTCCTTGATATATACTGTGGTGTAGTGATTTAGTCCTATGAAGTCAATTGAGTCCTTGACTTGTCCAGATTCAAGTTCGGTAAAGACTGGTAATCTTTTGCCCACATTCTGCTTTAGTATGTCAGGATAGTCACCAAACACCAATGGATCGGCAAACCTGGTAATAAGAATCAGACAGAAGCAATTTCCTAAGGGTGACTTTCACAAAAAAAAAAAAAAAAAAACCTCAAACCCAAGTCAAATACATGTTTTTAATACCATCCAATAAAAAAATCCTTGGCTCTCTGAGTTGCAATCACATCTTCAGTTGCATTTGTATAAGGACTAAACCCAAACGTATAGAGAGATATTCCTATGAATCCATGTTGCATGTCCTGCACCACGACATGTTACACAAATAATCAAACACCTTCATGTAATTTGACTTTTATGGTTGCGAAGCAAGAAAATATTTGTCAAAAATGACATATACCAACTCAGAAGTAGATAAGTTCAATTTTCTCTAAAATTGCAAACATGGCCATAGATTGAAACTCATGTAGTCAAGTACGGTAGACTTATTTTGCAAGAATTTTACATGAAAAGCTTATATAGTTGTAAGCAGAATAATAGTCTAACAATAATAATTCTGAATAATTTAATCTGTATATTGACTATTGAGACGAGCTTCCACCCTATTTGATAGAGGCACTATATCTTGTATAGAAGAGTTTGATCGTCTTAAAAGTTCAAATTAATGGTTACATATATGGAAAGAGGTGATGGTTGATGGAACCAACATATCTTTCTCTCCCGACAGATATGGAATGGTCCTAGCCCTCTATTGATACGCAAATGTCAACCAGTTCATTTTTCGCAGGAAAGGTATACGGTTGAAGAGCTACTTATCTCCTACAAAAATTTAAGATATAATAGGTATGTGTTCTAACACTGGTTGTGCATTGGAACCGTGAATTTTATTTGTATTAAAATTGCTCACACTAATACCTGGTACTTGTTCTTGTACAATCTTGCAACGGAAGCGTGTGCCAACAGCATATTATGAGCCGCAACATATGGCTCGGTTGAGGAGTTACCTCTAGCACAGTTGATCCCGAAAGGAGGAGAGCAATGCTGAGGAGGTGTTATTCCCACATCATAACCGCCCCACACAAATACATTGGCCTCGTTTATAGTTGTCCAATATGAAATCCTATCTCCAAATTCTCTAAAACACACATCAGCGTATTCTGTGAAATCTTTCCTGCATTGAATATAGAATAGAATATGTTGTCCTTTGTTGAAGGCATGTAAACAAGTATAAGACCCTAATAAACTAGATATAGGACTCTGTTTGGGTTGCTGTTATAATGATAAAAGCGCTTTTATCTGTAGAAAGTGTTGTCAGTGCAAAATATTTAGGGGTTTGGTGAGGCATTATAGCATAGTAAATTTGTTTAGTGACAATATTACTTTGAGCACTTTTATCTACTTTTATTACATTATCCAAAGTCCACAATAAAAACACATATCTATAAAAAAAATAAGAAATAACAATAACGTCGGATGAACTTGTGGGAATTATAAAAATTAGATAGGATACGATAAACCAAAAATAAATAAACACTACATTACTCCCAACGCCATTTGAAAAGCTCCAATTTCAACCTTTAATAAAAGAACGCTTTTTATAAAACCACTATTCGCTACAAGTTTTTTAAGAAATAACCAAACACCAATTAAATCAGATTTAATGAATTGAAATCGCTTTTGAAGGCTATAACAGCAATCCTAAGCGGGGCCTAATAATGAGAACTGAGGATCATACACGATATTTCGGCTAAGCCATCCTTCATATTCATCCTCTAGAACCTGTGGTAGATCCGAATGTGATAATGTAACATGTAACTGTATTCCTGTCACAAGAAAAAAATATGTCACTAAAGTTTAATCTTTAAGATGTCATTTGGTTAGCATTTTTGAAGTGCTTTTTAAACTTATATAAGGAAACGGAATCCATAAACATTTTTCATTCTAGAACATAGATCAAAATGATAACCAAACAGTTTCTGTGACATTATTTATGATTGATGTGAATTGGTTGTAACCATTGCTAACAAGTTCATTGATGACGTTGTTGTAATACTCTAAACCCTTTGGGTTGACAGGTCCTCTTCCATCTGGCAAAAAAGGTGCGCACAAGGGTGAGAAAAATAAGCAGAAAATGGTTTAAAATTAAAAAGTCAAGTGAGGTATTAGTTTGGTGATCATACTTGGGATAAGTCTTGACCATGAGATGGAAAATCTATAGGCCTCTAAACCAGTGTCCACCATGTGTTGGACATCCTCCTGCAAGAGAAAAAAGCACATACACCAGCAAGAGGAGGTGTGATTAGATTTGTGTTAAAATCAACATATCCTTGCATGTAGAAACATAGAAAAAGATACATTATTGCTTGTAACTGGGATTATAAATTATATCTTTTTAAGAGTAGACTTGAAATCATCTGATATGCAGAGGAAAGGTTGTGTGACCATATCAAGAAAGGAAGAAGAGAAACAGAACCGTGCTCCAAGTCGAACCCGAAATTAGAGTGAAAGGGAACACCCATAAAATCTAGTGATTATGGGCTAATTCTATTTGGATGTTAGCTTTTCGTTCCGACCGCGACGCACCTGACTCGTGACAAATGGTATTAGGCTCAATTTTTTATCGGTGATGCACCAACACTACGGGAAATATTGGATTGGACCAAAAATTATTTTACCACAAAATAAATTTGTTGCTAAAATGACATTATGGTACCAATCCTAAATCTTTTGTGCGTAATACAATTTTTCAAAAACTTGTGGCTTCGACCTCCCTCTTCTTGCCACAGATTATATATTCAGTTTAAAATAATCATTAGCCATCAAAACTGAGCTTTTGCCACAACAACATTTGTGGCAAAAAGCCTAGTTTGTTATAACATAATAATACAGAACAATAATGAATGCTGGTGACATCAGCCATGACATCGGATACTAAAAAGACTAAAATACCCTTGCCGACAGTCTAAATGGCATAAAACATATGGGAAAAGACATTGGTAACCCTGCCGACTATACATATTACAAGAAAACCTTACGACATCGCTCATACATCACTCGGACTAAATTATTACAAAACAGACAAAATAGCAAACATCGGAAATGTTTACTGTTACCAATCACCAGGAGGGCTCCAATCATCACTGTGAAGGTCCTCATAATTATAGCCACTAGGAGCTGGTTCGAGAGGATAAGCATGGAGATGAACCCTGTAAATGGGATGATCTGGATCTTGGAGATCCCATGAATACTGGGCTTCATGATCGGCAAGAATCTGGAGAATCTTGTAACGCCAATCTAAAGGATAGAAATCTTAATGTCTCCAGTTTGCAGTGTCAGGATAAAACAAACAAGGGGAAATGGACTGGGGAGAAATTCCATTATGATGGCAGATTTGAGTTCTGAAAATATCGAAGTGGGTGGCCAACTCATAGACTAAAATATTCTCATGACCTGTAAAAAAGGAAACATGAAAATTTCTTTGGATATGGATGCCATTATCAGGAGAGGATAAGAACTGCTTAGAACTCCAGAAGACAAACATAGGAGTTTGATATGGAGTACGACGGAGCTGATTCTGCCAGTAAGAGATGTCTCCAAACATAGTGAGCCAGGAACAAAATTTCATTTGAGCTGGGAAAAGGTTATTGAAGAGACACTGGGCAAGATATTGTAACAACTGAGATTTATCAAGAATTATCCCAATGTGATAAATATCCACAAGATACCATAAGAGAAGATAAAGCTCTGGGGAGAAATGGAAATAAAAGGCAGGATTAATCTCAAAGTGGGTGAGGAAAGGATAAACAGGGTGGAAGGGCATGGTTCGGATAGGGCCAGACTCTAACCCATAACGGTGAACATAAAGGAATTGAAGGGAAGTGACCATATGACAACTGCGGGAAATGAGGGTTTTCTCAAGAAGGAGGGTCTGGAGATGGAAGGGAAAAGGTAAAGGTTCAAAACAGGATACCATGGGGAAAGACATGGATGTGATGTCTTTTTTCAGGTGAGAAAGGAAATCTGGGAGGATGTTGGTTTTTCCAGGAATATGAACGGCATCAAAGGACCATTGTGAAAACCAATTTGCCCATCGGAGGAGTTGAGCCTTGGGAGGATGCTTTTGTTTGAATTTTAACATATTCGGGAAACTGCTGAGGTCAGTTTCTATCAGGAAGTGATGTCCAAGGAGATGGAATTCAAATTTCTCAATACCTCTTTTAATGGCCAAGATTTCCTTGTAGGTGGAGTGGTAGTGAAGTTCAGCAGGAGTAAAAGCTCCACTTTTGTAACCACAGATAGAACGGGATTGGGGAGAAGTCTCTTCAAGGAGAACAGCACCCCAAAAGAGGTCAGAAGCATCTGTCTGAAGAATTCTTTTGCCAGTAGAGGGAATCTGTAAAGGGGGTAGGGTCTGTGAAATGGTCTTGAGGTGTTTGATGGCATCTGTACAAGAGGAAGACCAAGGGGGAGGTTCCTTCTTGAGAAGGTCAGAAAGGGGTTTTCTATAAGGGGCAAGGTCGGAGATGAAATCGGCCATGTAATTCACAATGCCAAGGAATTGTTGGATTTGGGGTCGGGTTAGATTTTCATCTGGAAACTGGAGGAGCTGGGTAACAATATGAGGCTGGAGGACATACTGGCCATGGGCTATCTTCATACCCATGAACTCAATTTCAGGCTGAGCAAGAATCATTTTCTTTGCAGAGAGCATCACGCCAAACTTTAAGACCAGTTGATGGAATTTTTGTAGGAGACTGGTGTGAGAATCAATATCGGGAGAGAAGAGAAGAATATCATCAATGTAGATGAGGGTGGAGGAGAGGATGGGATCGAAGATTTTGATCATTGCTTGCTGGAACAAAGAAGGGGCTGTTTTAAGACCAAAAGGCATTACAGTCCATTGGAAATGGTGATCAGGGATGCAGAAACCAGTTTTGGGTCGCTCTTCAGGTGTAATTCCCAATTGCCAAAACCCGGCTTTCAGATCAAACTTGGAAAAAACTTTTGCCTTGGGAAGATTGGAAAACATAACAGCTCGGCGAGGACGGGGGAACTTGATGTCTTGAAGGAAATGGTTCAAGGGCTGGTAGTTGATGACAAGTCTTAACTTACCACGAACTTGTTCGGCTCTCTTGTTAACATAGAAAGCTTCACATGCCCACTGAGAAGTAGTGGGTTCAACTAGGCCTTCAGTTTTGAGCTGGTTGAGCTCTTTGACAGCAAGTTGGTAATGGTCTGGATTCATCCCATGGTGAGTAGCTTTAGTTGGATTCAGGTCTTCATTTTTCTTGAAAGGTAAAGAAATGAAGAAATCAGGGTTCTTCCATAAAGGATGGGTGCATTTGGTGAGAAAGTCAGTATGGGATTCAGCACAAGAGGTTTTGGTGATGGCGGTCTGGATAAAGGTAATATCAGGGGTAAGCTGAAAAAGGTTAAGCTGAGAGGTCCAAGGGAGAAATAAGTTTTTGTATTTGAAACCTTTCGGGAGCCAGGAAACATGAGAGAGCTTATGGAGGATATCGAATCCGATGAGCAGATCCTTGTTTGGAAGATCAGATCCTAGAACTCGATGTTTAATTTGGACTCCTGGGAACAATTGAATCAAGATGGGTTTGCTTCTCAGAGTGATTACAAATGTTTCGCCATTCGCAGCAGTAAATGGGAGGTAGCAAGACTGCCAGTAAGATCGGGGAAGAATTGAAGGATTCATAATGGTTGAAGCAGCACCAGTATCAAAGAAAGCTATAACGGATATGGGATGAGAGTATTTTTCTGGAAAGACCTTGATCTGGGTTAATGGTTGGACAGGGATAGTGGAGGAGATTGAGAATTCGAAGGAAAACAGGTCTTTAATAAAATCATCATCATCTGAGGATGAGAAAACTGAGGAGTCATCGGATTCAGATGCATCAAGGGAGAAAGCCATGATAGTGGTTGGAGATGTTTCATCATCAAGAGAAAATACTGACTCGATGTCAGCATTGTCATCAGCTGGGAGAACAGAAGAAAGAGTCTGAATCATGTTGGTTCTGGCAGTTTTGTTGGGACATTGTCGGGCATAGTGGCCTTTCTTCCGACAAATGTAGCAACGATCCGATTTCCGGAGACCACAGATAGGTTTCTTTCTGAAGAAGCCTATGTTTCCTGGCTCCCGAATGGTTTCAAATACAAAAACTTATTTCTCCCTTGGACCTCTCAGCTTAACCTTTTTCAGCTTACCCCTGATATTACCTTTATCCAGACCGCCATCACCAAAACCTCTTGTGTTGAATCCCATACTGACTTTCTCACCAAATGCACCCATCCTTTATGGAAGAACCCTGATTTCTTCATTTCTTTACCTTTCAAGAAAAATGAAGACCTGAATCCAACTAAAGCTACTCACCATGGGATGAATCCAGACCATTACCAACTTGCTGTCAAAGAGCTCAACCAGCTCAAAACTGAAGGCCTAGTTGAACCCACTACTTCTCAGTGGGCATGTGAAGCTTTCTATGTTAACAAGAGAGCCGAACAAGTTCGTGGTAAGTTAAGACTTGTCATCAACTACCAGCCCTTGAACCATTTCCTTCAAGACATCAAGTTCCCCCGTCCTCGCCGAGCTGTTATGTTTTCCAATCTTCCCAAGGCAAAAGTTTTTTCCAAGTTTGATCTGAAAGCCGGGTTTTGGCAATTGGGAATTACACCTGAAGAGCGACCCAAAACTGGTTTCTGCATCCCTGATCACCATTTCCAATGGACTGTAATGCCTTTTGGTCTTAAAACAGCCCCTTCTTTGTTCCAGCAAGCAATGATCAAAATCTTCGATCCCATCCTCTCCTCCACCCTCATCTACATTGATGATATTCTTCTCTTCTCTCCCGATATTGATTCTCACACCAGTCTCCTACAAAAATTCCATCAACTGGTCTTAAAGTTTGGCGTGATGCTCTCTGCAAAGAAAATGATTCTTGCTCAGCCTGAAATTGAGTTCATGGGTATGAAGATAGCCCATGGCCAGTATGTCCTCCAGCCTCATATTGTTACCCAGCTCCTCCAGTTTCCAGATGAAAATCTAACCCGACCCCAAATCCAACAATTCCTTGGCATTGTGAATTACATGGCCGATTTCATCTCCGACCTTGCCCCTTATAGAAAACCCCTTTCTGACCTTCTCAAGAAGGAACCTCCCCCTTGGTCTTCCTCTTGTACAGATGCCATCAAACACCTCAAGACCATTTCACAGACCCTACCCCCTTTACAGATTCCCTCTACTGGCAAAAGAATTCTTCAGACAGATGCTTCTGACCTCTTTTGGGGTGCTGTTCTCCTTGAAGAGACTTCTCCCCAATCCCGTTCTATCTGTGGTTACAAAAGTGGAGCTTTTACTCCTGCTGAACTTCACTACCACTCCACCTACAAGGAAATCTTGGCCATTAAAAGAGGTATTGAGAAATTTGAATTCCATCTCCTTGGACATCACTTCCTGATAGAAACTGACCTCAGCAGTTTCCCGAATATGTTAAAATTCAAACAAAAGCATCCTCCCAAGGCTCAACTCCTCCGATGGGCAAATTGGTTTTCACAATGGTCCTTTGATGCCGTTCATATTCCTGGAAAAACCAACATCCTCCCAGATTTCCTTTCTCACCTGAAAAAAGACATCACATCCATGTCTTTCCCCATGGTATCCTGTTTTGAACCTTTACCTTTTCCCTTCCATCTCCAGACCCTCCTTCTTGAGAAAACCCTCATTTCCCGCAGTTGTCATATGGTCACTTCCCTTCAATTCCTTTATGTTCACCGTTATGGGTTAGAGTCTGGCCCTATCCGAACCATGCCCTTCCACCCTGTTTATCCTTTCCTCACCCACTTTGAGATTAATCCTGCCTTTTATTTCCATTTCTCCCCAGAGCTTTATCTTCTCTTATGGTATCTTGTGGATATTTATCACATTGGGATAATTCTTGATAAATCTCAGTTGTTACAATATCTTGCCCAGTGTCTCTTCAATAACCTTTTCCCAGCTCAAATGAAATTTTGTTCCTGGCTCACTATGTTTGGAGACATCTCTTACTGGCAGAATCAGCTCCGTCGTACTCCATATCAAACTCCTATGTTTGTCTTCTGGAGTTCTAAGCAGTTCTTATCCTCTCCTGATAATGGCATCCATATCCAAAGAAATTTTCATGTTTCCTTTTTTACAGGTCATGAGAATATTTTAGTCTATGAGTTGGCCACCCACTTCGATATTTTCAGAACTCAAATCTGCCATCATAATAGAATTTCTCCCCAGTCCATTTCCCCTTGTTTGTTTTATCCTGACACTGCAAACTGGAGACATTAAGATTTCTATCCTTTAGATTGGCGTTACAAGATTCTCCAGATTCTTGCCGATCATGAAGCCCAGTATTCATGGGATCTCCAAGATCCAGATCATCCCATTTACAAGGTTCATCTCCATGCTTATCCTCTCGAACCAGCTCCTAGTGGCTATAATTATGAGGACCTTCACAGTGATGATTGGAGCCCTCCTGGTGATTGGTAACAGTAAACATTTCCGATGTTTGCTATTTTGTCTGTTTTGTAATAATTTAGTCCGAGTGATGTATGAGCGATGTCGTAAGGTTTTCTTGTAATATGTATAGTCGGCAGGGTTACCAATGTCTTTTCCCATATGTTTTATGCCATTTAGACTGTCGGCAAGGGTATTTTAGTCTTTTTAGTATCCGATGTCATGGCTGATGTCACCAACATTCATTATTGTTCTGTATTATTATGTTTGCCCCACAGGGGATAGTTTGGTCTTTTGTTATGTCTTCTTCAGCCTATATAAGGACTGAGTGTATGTTTGTGAAGGGCAGAGTCCCAGAAATAAGATCTAAGTGTGTTTTCAGTTTTATCTCTCTATTTTCAATTCTTTCTTCATTTTATCTTTCTTTTCTTTTAGTTTCATTATTCTTTGATCCTGTTTTCAGAACTGGCCCACACAGAGGTGTTTGAATTGGACCCAGCCCGCCACGATTAGGTTGGATAGGCAGGCAGGATAAACTAGCCCAACGAGAATGTTGCGGGTTTAGGTGGGGGAGAATGTTATAGATTTTTTCTCCACATCGAACCCGGATAAAGAGAATTATGAACTGGGTGTTAACTTCACCAAATAACTTAAGCCTTTGGGATCATACCGCGAAATACCCGACCCTTACAAGTGATATGACAAAGAACTTACAAGGCATTGAATTTTAGTATGAAAATTATAATTCCATCTGATGTTATAGTTCTCACATACCCACAAAAACAAGTATGCAAATCACAACCATACAGAGTAGTTACACAACATGATATTATTGATTTGAATAGCTTTTTTATTTTTTCCGGAAGGTTGATTTGAGTAGCTCATGCTTCAATCAAGAAGATATTTCATTTATAATTTGCAGCTATACTACATTCACCACACAGTTAACATCAGAAGAAGAAGAACTAAGAAAACAATTTGTTGTTTTATGCAGCTACCAAGGCAATGAATGTTTGTTTTATAGGTGACTCCTCAAAACTGAATGATAGTTTAAAAACAACTACATTGTATTCTATTTGTATTGTATTAAGTTTTGTGATATCTATGCACATACCTAGCTAGTCGTTGTGCTGGATCTTGTATTGGTTTCAAGCTGAGGATTTGATTTGGGGAGACCAAACTAGTCGTATGGAAACAATATAAAGATAAACTGAAAACTACCTTCTTTTACAATAGAAGCCGCAACACCCATAACATAGATCTTTTACTACCAAAGTAAAAAAATAAAAAAATAAAAAAGAAAAGAAAAGAAAAAAGAACAAGAAGAATGAATTATAGACAAAAAAAAAGAAAGAAGAAGAAGAAAAGAAAAACAAAAGGTATTTCAAATTTAAGGAATGCACAAAAATGGTATAAATTTGTATGAAATTAAATCTATAGGCACAAGAATAGACTGATAAATGAGAAGAATAAGGGGAATTAGGAGTCAATTGTTGTTCTCTGTTATTCCTTGAGCTTCCAAAACTAAGGCTTAAAGTCAATCTAGAAATATATTTGCAAAATAAGTTCCAAGTAAATTACAATTATATATTTGCAAAAGTAATCATGTTTAGAGTATACATTAAAGTCCAAATGGAATGTCATAGTTTGGTAAGCACCCAATAGTGAAACAGAGTATGTCTACAGTTTTATTATCGATAACTTGCCAAGTTTTCACAATTGAAATCATAAGTTGTGGACTGACAGATGTTAAAAGAAAATGCATTATATGCTTCTGATTAATTGTTGGCATCTGATAAAGAAATTGTTTACTACGCCTTCTCATCATTCAAACTTGGAAAGGAAAAAAAATGAAAGATAAAGAATAAAACAAAGCATACACCTTGTACTTGTGGTACCCATCACATGCCTTGTTTCCGCTCTCTCCTTGTGTATTACCTGAAATTTGATTTCGACCCATCATAGTTACTAGAAATCAATGGGAAAAAAATAAAAGAAAAGGGAGAAAAACTTAGTTCCGTTTGTCTAGTACAAAGTTTGAACTTGAGAGAATAGAAGTCATGTATAGCAAACTTAATAATTCAGTCAGTCTGAAACAATCACAACATAGCCAACAACCAGAAAAAAAACCCTACGACAACCACTGTCTGACCAGTCAATGAAGCAACCTTGTACTCAGAGTCTACTCTAAATGTTTAAAGATATTAAAAGGGTGTCCCCTAATAATGTCCGGACTTAATTTTAATTATCAGGGTAACGAAAAGGGTTGGACTTGGGATCTTTCCTACTCCGATAGCATGTCAACAACTCTAAAAGATTAAGTTGCATGATAAATGTGTAACTTTAATATAATCCAATCTTCTAACAAAACACCACTCGAAACAATAGAAAGCAACCCAAGCAATTAATCCAAACGAAGAACAAAGAATAACACAGGTTCTAATTCTATGGGGGACCAGCTAGCATCAAAAGCTCTAGAATCTAGATTCGACTGAATCATTGAATTTTAGCAGTAAGAAATTGCAACTTGAATAGTGCGAACGCATTCTCCACTGGCATTTTTATAGCAGCTTAATTAGCATGCCAGAGTCAGCTCCAGTACATGGACATTTCCTTCTTCTTTATACAGACTTATCCAGAGCTGAACAACAACATTTCAGCACTTCCATTTCTGTTCTAAGAGAGGATCATTATATTAGTACCACTTTCCTTTTCTTTTTCAATTAGAAAATATTACAAATACCCACTATTAAGTTAACAAAAACTCATTTGTATTGTCCCCACAATTTCACATAACTTTATCCCCCTCCTCCTAAAGTCTTTCTCAACATAAGACTCTCTCTTTGAAGCACACTCATAAAATTCTCCTCTTCAAATCTAAAACTCAAATCCAGAAAATACACACATATTTATTTATTAGATATTACTGTGCATGCATATATATTTTTGGTATTCCGTGGGTGATGCCGGGTTCGGTCCGTGATGTGTTGCTCTCATGGCGGGGTGTGTGGGTTGGTGCTCATGCACGTCCGTTTTGGAGGGTGGCTCCGCTTTGCCTTTGGTGGAGTATTTGGTTGGAGCGCAATAGGCGGTGCTTTGAGGGAGTGGAGTCCTCTTTGGGAGCGATTAAGGATTTGTTTGTCTCTAATTTATTTAGTTGGGTGGAGGGCCGTAATTGTATATCAAAGTCACACTATTAAAATAAATATAACGCGAGACAGAGAATCACTTTATAATTTTATTTTATTATGAATATTGATTCCAATAAAATGAATATAATGGTCATCTATATTTTATTAATTGAGAAGTTTATAAAATTTAGAATTTAAGACTATTTGACAATAACCTTTTCTTTATGTGTGCATTAGTGATTTTAACTTTGTAAACAATATTATTTTTTATTACTATTTTAAATTATATTTATATATAATTAATTTGCAGTTTGGTACGGTTCTATTTTCTTTTAATGGGCTTAAAACTGGAACACAAACAATAAAATGATGATCATTATTTTAAAATTAGAATAAAAATCAAACTGTAAAATGAAATAAAAATTTGGTCTATTCCAACCTATGTAGCACGAATACGGACACAGGATGCAGATAAAACACGATACGAACACGGCGATACGACAAATCTAAAAAAACAGGACATGAGTATGGCGGGATAAGACAAAAATTAAATAATAAATTTATATAAATAATACAAATAATTTTATCGAATTTTTTATAATATGAGAAATCTCAATATATTATATACAATGTTAATAAACTAAGAAAAATTAAACACAAGATATGACATCATCACACATTAAATATCAAATTTCACCATTGAATCATTAATTAATTTAGATATATAAATTATATGTTCATAGCTTCCTTTATAAAAAAAGGTTAAAAGACGATATTTCATCACAAAAATATTCGTTATATAGTTGAGAAACAAATGACATTACAATTGGTAGTTTTGCAATCTAAAAGTCATGTTTCATTACAAGAAAGAAAGGTAGATTTTTAGTAAATTATTTTATTATATATTTCTAAATATATATATATATATATTTTTGTCGTGTCCTGGCCGTATCCTAGGCGTGTCCTGCCATGTTCCAGCCATGTCCAAAATTAAAAAAATTAATTTAAAAAAATCGGATACTCCTACGAAATATCGAACACGTGTCCGAGACGTATCGGGGCCGGACATGGGGACTCCGGGAAAGCGTCCGTGCTTTCTAGATTCCAACTATTGTTTTGTGCACCCTCTAAAAAAAGTACCATTATTATTTTGATAATTATTACTAGTATTAAGAAGTTGGAAGTACACAACCAATGAACTAAGGTAAAAAAAATTCTAACTTCGTTTATGGGATTATCAGGGAATCTTGGACCAAGCCCTTCTTAGCGGCCAAAGAGTCTCAAGAAGAAATTCCTCTACAGGACAAAGCTCTAGAGGAGGTGGCTCCTGTGGCCACGGATCAACAGGTCTGGCAACTTTCTTGCTAATACTTGTAGGATTGCACTTGAAAAGAGAATTGTTTTGGTGCTGCCTAAAGGTTCTGTTTTGGTTGTAAAAAACCTCATTCGTTTGGCTGGTTGGGCATAAGGATCTCGCTTCTGTCTATTGGTTCGACCGCAGGAGTTCCTGGCTGGCGCTTCCCAGAAGGCCACTGGGAAGAACGCGGCGCTCGGGCTCTCAATAACCAAAGAACGGCAACGGGGGAGCCGTCTCTCAAGAAACTCTTCTCCATATTGGACCAGCTTCAAGAGCGAGGACGCGAGTCAGACGCGAACAATTAAAAAGGTAAGATGAGGATTGAAAGTGGATAAGCGGCTTCCGGCTGCAAAGAATCCTTTGCCCATAACCTTCTAAGAAATGGGTTTTCCACCCTCGTACATTGTTGTTGAGCTAGTCGATCTAGCTTCGCCATTCAGAATCTTTATCCATTTTGTTCCAAGCTTCCGGGCACTGCTAGAACTCCTCGGACACTTGAAGATTTCTTGCCTATGTAACTTGTACAGTCCTGTAACATGGTCAGTGTGCCATATCTGTCTTGGGGTTGAGGACGCTTCAAAGTCAGATTCTGAAGAGACACTAACCCTATTCAATGTAAATGATGTAGACGGACCCGCTCCGGGCTTGATTACCACCGAAAATATCCCGAGATGGTTCCTCGGAAGAATGTAAACCCCAAACAAGCGGTGAAGAATAAAGCATTGCCGGGCTTAGATGAGCCTTTTGATTATGATTTGTTAGCACAACTAGCTAATGTCGCAGCTAGAATTACCATGTATGACTTGTTGAGGTTTAGTGAAGCTTGGACATATGCACATCTCCCGGCTGGAGCCTCCTCTGTTTCACGCGGGAGTTGTAGTATCAGGACATCGCCAGTCCATATTCTGGCACATACAATCCTATAATTGGAGGAACCACCCTAATTTCTCTTGGAATCAAGACCAACCTCGGAACAACCAAGGGGTGCAACCTATGCAACCCAAATGATGCAGACGAAGGGAACCAGCGGAAAGGCTCTCAAGCGCAGGCAAGGCACGTAGCATAGTGTCACGTCCCGTTTTATGAGGTTACGCCACGCAGGCGCCACGCAGACGTTTTGTAGGATCCTACTTGGCATCCTACTTGGCACCCGGAATATTCTAGACTTCTCCATACTTCTCCGGAATTCTCTAGAGTATTGTAGAGTTGTCTAGACTTGTATAGAATTGTATAGAATATACTAGAATTGTATAGAACATTCTAGAGTAGACTAGACATGGAGGATTCTAGAAATCTTTTCACTTTTCCTTATAAGGCCCTTGGCCTATAAATAGAGGAGGGAGCTCATTTGTTCACCATGCAAGCAATCACACAAGTTCTCAAGCAATACAAGTTCTCTTGAGTTCTATTGCCTTCAAAGCTCTCTTGCCTAGCTTTCTCTTCTTACACACCAAGCTTCCGCATTCACCTAGCTTTAGTTGCCCACTAAGCTAGAGACTCACAAAGGCTTACTTAGCACTTCTCAAGCATCTTAAAGGTGTCTAAGGCCGCACGGTTCCTTGGAAACACCAAGTCGTGACAATAGGCAGACTTCATACTATCATCGAATCTATTTTTCGAAAATCCAAATTCACGGGTAGAATTCTCTTTTTGTTTCCACCATAATATTGGTTTCATTTTATTTTTCATTGTAATCGAAAAACATATAAAAGGAACAAATTAAGTAGGAAGAAATGATACCTTTAGAGTCAATAAAGGTGTCCCAAATACTAGGAGTTTTTCCATCTTCTGATGCAGCACCTTCGTACTTTGTATATATATGCACATAAATAACAAAATTCAACACATCTCTTGCATACTAACAATATTTTTACTACTTACAAAATTAAGTGCATTACCACACACATACATATATATATATATATATGAGCACAACTCGACAAAGCTTATGGCATGTCAATCGTAAAAGTCTTATACATTGAACTAATCATTTTAACACTAAACTTTAAAAAATTAAAATTTCCTAAAAGTCTGATGATCCTGCACCGAAAATACCAATTCACAACACAAGAAGATACGATAATAGTAAAAGTGTCATATATTGAACTAGTCGTTTCAATATTAACTTGAAAAAATTGAAGTTACCTGAAAGGCCGATGATCCTGCACCGAAAACGAAGTTTGGCGGTGGCGGGAAGTCATTTCTGCTAAAGTTTTCTGCACTTGAAACCAGTGCTGATAAGTTTAGGAGAAAGCATAGCCAGAAAGAGAGGGGCAGCATCGTCACAACAGCTTCTTATGTATTATGTATGATTATCCCTCACTATACATTGATTTATAACAGCCAAAGGCCCAAAGCCACTCTCTACCAAATTACGCATGTCATGCCAAACAATTGGTCCTTTTCACCTTTTTCAACTTTTGCTTGTCATGGTAATCTTCTTTAATCTCATTTCCACAATATATATATATATATATGGATGTATATGTGTGTGTGTTGGAGTTTAATCTAGAAACTGTATGTTATCATTTCAAAACAAAATTAGTTATACTCCCTCCCTCCCAAATTAATGGTTCATTTTGCTTATTTTACTTGTCCCAAATTAAAATTTTAATACAATATTATCATATATTTTCTCAAATTATATTTCTTCATTAACTTTAAAAAGTAACGAGCTCCACTAAAAACTACAATTATACTACATTATGTCAAAAAAATATTGAAAAATCAAACGTGGACAACTAATTTGGGACGAAGGGAGTATTATTTCTTTTTTTTTTTACTTTTTAATCAAAATTTTATTCCAACTAATATTAATTATATACATAATTTGGTAAAAAATGAAAAAAAATTCACGTGAGGGAAGAATCATAATTAAAAAAATAAAAAATTATATATTTATATAATGTTTCTAAAATACTGCAAAATTGCATGAATAAAATAATTTACAAATTTCTTATTCATAAGTATGTGGATATATAGATGTATATATTAACATGTACTCGTTTAGGTAAAGTTAACTTTCTTTAAATATTTGCTGAACCATGTCAAAATTTAGTTAAAACATGAAATGTTATTTTAGTAGATCAACTAAGTGTTATTTTCTTGAGATTTTTATTTTCAATTAGCATAATATTTAAGTTACACTTTTTTTAATAGTTTAAGTTTTTAAAGTAGTTGAATAGTTAATGTAGTATCACAGCAAAATATTTCGTATTCGAATCTCGCCATCACCTTTTAATAAAAATTATTATTTCACGTGAGGAGATTGAAAAATATAATATTTAAATTACATTATCGGAGGCAGTTATTCTTTCCATTGGTTGGTTGTCAAATTTGAGTGCGCTATCTTTTTTTTTTGTTTGTTTGATCTGAGTTTAGAATAAGCTTTTGTCCTGTTCATACTTTAATTCCATTAAACAAAGAAAATAAAATCTTAGAACTGTTATATGATAATTTAATTCAATGCTATGTCAAAACGTTATTTTGACCCTCTTAGTTTTGCATAATTATAGTCAGACCTTTTAATTAAGAAAAAATAATTCATTTACACTTTCTTATGTACTTTTGGAATATTTTCAGATCTGACAGTGTTAAATACTTAAAATACCCTCGGCCATATCCTTACTTTAATATATCAATTTGACATCCTCAATTTAAAAAACGACTATATTATTTCAGGAGGTGTAAATGAGATTAAACATATATACATATATTTATATCCATATATATACACACATATATACATATATATTTATATATAGTAGTGAAAATATAATACCTTTATATTCAAACATATACATTTATATTTTAATATTAAAATAAAATATAAAAATATTCTATTTATACAAATTTAATAACAACAATTTATTTCCAGCATATATATATATTTTAATCATAAAGACAAATTATACACATATATACATATATTTCTATATAGGCCCACAGTATTAAAGTTCTGTACCAGGATCCATATATTTACAAATTTATACACAAATTATTCATATAAAATTAATAATAAAAGAACAACCAAATTGAATTTAAAAAATTTAATAAGAGAGTATAATCTACAAAAAGCAAAAATTCCTAAAATTGAAATCCAAATTACACCCATTAACTAGGGGTGCAATTTGGGCGGGGTGGCCCAGCTCAACCCGGACCCAACCCGAAAATTTCGGGTTTGGATCAGGTTCGGATTTAATTTGGGCTAGCACGGGTTGAATTTTATCGGATCAATATTTAAATTGGATTGGGTTCGGGTTAAACCCAAACCCAACCCAAAATCCGGTTTTGTTAAGAAGGTTGTGATAGGTAGCATTCGCCATTCGAGACTCTGGAGAATCTGATGTTCCATTTTCGCTACCGTACCCCTGTGGAGATTGAGCTTATTCTGCACATATATGTATCACCATATTCGTATATATTCACACATCAACTCATTGAAAAAGTCTAACAAAGATAAATATATATATATATATATATAATTGAAAACGAAAGAGTACTAGTTTAGTTTTATACCAGCAATTCACCTAAGTTGAAATCAACTGGAGGATCAAATGGAGTCATTTTGCAAGCAAGTGAAAGACGGCTTAATGCAATTGGGTAATTTGCATTGACACCCCCTGAGGTTAGGGTTATTGTCAATGAGATTACGGTCAACTTTTTTGGCACTCACACCCCCTGAGGTTTTAATTTCGTTGCAATGACACCCCTTGGGCTGGTAAAATTACTAGAATGTCCCTTTAATTGTTTCACTTATTACATTAGGGTAATATATAAAATATGAAATTACTCATATGCCCAAACACTTCACCCCTCTGAAATTACTAATTACACTTCCATCCCTTATTACAAAATATATATACATATATTACGAAAATTACAATTTAATTTTTTTTCTTTAAAAAATTCTAAATAAACACATAAAATTCGAAAATATATATATAATTTGTAAAAAATATATAAAATTTGAAAAAACATATAAAATTCGAAAAAATATATAAAATTTGAAACAATATATAAAATTAAAAAAAAAACATATAAAATTCGAAACAAATATATAAAATTCTAAAAACATATAAAATTCAAATATATATATATATATATATAGTGTGACTGAATTTTAAGTGGACAAACCTTAGAGTCATTAGCCAAGGTAACGGATCCTCTCCAACTTTCTGCAGAGCTATTTCAATGACCACGATGGCGACACATGCCCCACGATGGTGACCGAAATTGGAATCGAACCGATATTTTATTAAAATATTTTAATCAAAATTAAATATATTAATATTTGGATCAAAATTAATGGTTCGGTTCCGGTTCTCATTTTTAAAGAACCGAAAGTATCGGTTCGATTCCGGTTTCGGTCGGAATCAAAAGTGAACCACATCGTGAATATATTAATATTTGAATCAAAATTAACGGTTCGGTTCCGGTTCTCATTTTGAAAGAACCAAAAGTATCAGAACCAAACCGTTAATTTTGATCCAAATAAAAATTTACTTTCAGTTCTTTAAAAATGAGAACCGGAACCGAACCGAAAAATTTGATCCAAATATTAATATATTTAATTTTGATTAAAATATTTTAATAAAGTATCGGTTCGATTCCGATTTCGGTCACTATCGTGGGGCATGTGTAGCCATCGTGGCCATTGAAATAGCTCTGCAGAGAATTGGAGAGGATCTGTTACCTTGGCTAATGACTCTGAGGCTTGTCCACTTAAACTTCAGTCACACTTTATATATATATATATATTTGAATTTTATATATTTTTTATAATTTTATATATTGTTTACGAATTTTATATATTTGTTTCGAATTTTATATGTTTTTTTTAATTTTATATATTTTTTCGAATTTTATATGTTTTTTCAAATTTTATATATTTTTTACAAATTATATATATATTTTTTCATAATTTTAATTTTCGTAATTATATATACAAATTATATTATAAAGAAAAAAATTAAATTGTAATTTTCATAATATATATTGTAATAAGGGCTGGAAATGTAATTAGTAATTCCAGCTCAGGGGGTGTCATTGCAACGAAATTAAAACCTCAGGGGGTGTGAGTGCTAAAACAATGTTGACCGACCTTAACCTCAGGGGTCAATGCAAATTACCCAATTAAATTTAAGGTCTCCAAGGATGGGTTCTGTAATCTATATATATGTATGTATCTATATATAGATATATGTATATGTATATATAGATACAAAAAGAAAAAGAAAAAAAGAAAGGCTCAACCCGACCCAATCCATGAAAGAATGGGTCAGGCTCAACCCGAATCCGGGCATGTCTTAAGGACTGGCCCGACCCAACCTAACTTGGATCTGGCCCAGCTGGATTCGGGTTGGGCCGACTCAAGTTGCAGCCCTACTATTAACTAGCAAGAATCAAGAAGGGAACTAAATTAAACAATATGAATCGAAATCAAAATTATTAATTAATCATTAGACGCTGCAAATCTAACCTTGAATTGAGATAACAAGGCCAACACTCAGCTGGAAGGGGACATTGACGTCTTGGCTGAAATGGATTGGAGAGACGGGAAATGAAAGACGTGAATGGGTAGGATCAGAAGCGGCAAGAAGTAAGAAGCCGAGGGAGGCAGATGGGGGAGGTGGCGGCGGTGGAGAGGGAGGTGGTGGAGGTGTTTGGGTGAGGGTCAGTGAAACTAGGGTTAGGGTTAGGGGTGGAGGAGGGAGATGGGTTGGTGTTTGGGTAGGGTTTAATGTTATCCCAATTATTTCTATTAAGGATAGGGAAATATAGGTGTTTAGCAAATAACAATATAATAGTCTTGCGATTATATAAAATGGGGGTAGTCAAAATAATGTTTTGATATAGTTTAGGGGATGCAAATGAAATTAATTCATTAATTAATAAATGTTTATATGAATTTAATTCAATGCTGAGGTCAATTGATCGTTTAATTAGTGTTTAATGATTAAACAATGTGAACTTTAGTTTAAAAAGTTAACGGTCTGCCAAAGCGGGGAGTTCGGACCGATTTAAAAAGTCTTAAAGTTATACTACCAACCATATATTTCATAATTAGGAATGACAATCGACGGGTACGAAATATGTTCGTCTATATTTATTTTTGTCATATTTAACATTTTTAAATATCATATCTTTCATGAGTTCGTCACGAGTTATTTTTTTATAAATCATATCCGTCCCATTAACACATAATTATACCTGTGTCTGCCCCATTCCACCCATCTAATACTTGATTGTTGGTATCATCTTCATTATCGTCAAAAGAGTTTAGTGAATAAAAAATTAAAAAAATAAATGAAATGTTAAATACACATCATTATCATCATCATAATAATAACTTATAAACTTCATTCTAATTACCCAACAATCAAACGCTCACTCCTTATTTTTCTAATCATCCAACAATCTAACTCACTATCTATTTTTTTCTTTGGATATATTCAGTTACTTATTTCTCCGTGATTTAAGATGAATTCTATGAAAAAATAATGAGTAATACCGTATTTAGATTATTATTTTTGAATATATATATATATATATATAATAAAAAAATAAAATTAATGTAAACGGAGTGGGACGGAACGGGTTTCTACTAATACCTGAATCCATTCCATAATCCGTAACAGGTCAATGGGTACCTATGAAGCACCAACACGAACATGAGACACAAATACGATACGACACGGACACGACAAATTTTAAAAAAAATAGGACACGACACGTCTATAAAAAAATAATTTTTTTATATATACGTATTATATTATACAAATACTTCGTTTATAAACAATGATAACCAAATAAATTTATAAACAAAAATATACAAGGGTTAACTTCATTTACACCCCTGAAGTTTGTCTTCTCATCACTTTGACCCCCCACATTTGCATATCTTCATTTGCACCCCTTATTAGCTTTTGGTGGTCAATATTATGGTGAAATGTCTAAAAGACCCTTAAACCAAACACTCTTTAAATTAGGTTAATCCTAAAATAGGCCAACCAAATATTGATTTTTTTTTTCATTTTCTAAAGTGTGTCTAATAATATTAGAAATATATATTATTAAAGTCAAGATCAAAATATGCATTATTAATTTTAGGGTTTATTTCAATAAACCCCCCTATGTTATTCAATTTAATCAGCCAACCCCTACTATGTTCACTTTGCCACCTATATTACCCAATTTCATCATTATGCCCCCTTCTTCTCACATTTTGAGTCAAAATGTATAAACTACCATCCCTTAATAGTATAAGGGGGCTTTAGTGAAATCAACCCTTAAAAAATTTATTTTTTGAAAATAAATTATATATTATTAAAAATATGATATAATCAATACTTTTTTTGTGAAAAATATATATTATGTTCCAAAATATGATTTTTTTTAAAAAAAATATTTTTTTTGCGAAAAAGTATATATTATGTTCCAAAATATGATTTTTTTTTCGAAAAATAATTTTTTTGCAAAATAGTATATATTATGTTCCAAAATATGAATTTTTCCCGAAAATAATTTTTTTGTGAAAAATATATATTATGTTCCAAAATATGATTTTTTTCCTAAAAATAATTTTTTTGTGAAAAATATATATTATGTTCCAAAATATGATTTTTTTCCTAAAAATAATTTTTTTGTGAAAAATATATATTATGTTCCAAAATATGATTTGTTTTCCGAAATATAATTGTTTTCGAAATATATATATTATGTTCCAAAATATGATTTTTTTTTTTGCGAAAAACTATTTATTATGTTCCAAAATATGAATTTTTTTTCCGAAAAAAACTTTTTTCGCAAAAAATATATATTATGTTCCAAAATATGATCTTTTCCAAAAAATAATTTTTTTGCGAAAAAAAATATACTATTATATTCCAAAATATGATTTTTTTCCAAAAAATATATATTATTTTTTCCGAAATAATTCATATTTTGGAAAATAGTATACTCCCTCCAAAAAATATATATATATTTTTTTATTTTTAATTTTTGCAAAAAATATAATTGATTTTTGAAAAATAAAATTTTTAAGGATTAACTTCATTTACACCCCATGAGGTTTGTCCTATCATCACTTTGACTCCCTGAGATTTGCATATCTTCATTTACACCCCCTCATGGTATGAAATATCTAAAATACCCTTATACCAAACATCCCTTAAATCAATTAATCCCTAAATCAATTTAAACCCTAAACCAAACACCCATTAGAATCAATCTAACCCTCAAACCAAACACCCCAACATTTATTCAACATTTATTCTCTCTCAGACACACACACACACGCAAACACACACATATATATACACATATATATATATAGACCCATCGGTCAAAAATAGGTCGAAAATAGGGGGAGGGGGGAGGTGGTGGTGGGAGGGGGGCGGCGCCGACGGGGAGGCGGTGGGAGGGGGTCGGCACCGACGGGGACTTCTATATATATATGTGTGTATGTATATATATATGTATAGATCTATATATATATGTGTGTGCGTGTGTGTGGTGTGTGCGTCTGAGAGAGAGAGAGAGAGAATTAAAAAATGTTTTTTTAATTTTATATTTATTTTCGAATTTAGTTTTTTTAAAAAAAATTTAATATATATATTTGAATTTTATATTTATTTTCAAATTTTATAATTTTTTATATATTTTTTTGAATTTTATAATTATTTTTGAAATTTAATACATATTATTAGAATTTTATATGGTTTTTTTTAATTTTATATATTTGTCTTGAATTTAATATGTTTTAAAAAAAATCAAAATTTATATATATTTTATATTTTATATTTATTTTCGATTTTATAATTGTTTTTGAAATTTAATATATATATTTGAATTTTATATGGTTTTTTTTAAAATTTTATATATTTGTTTGAAATGTTTTATGTTTTTTGTGATTTTTATATTTATGTTCGAAATTTAATATGTTTTTTTGAAAAAATAATAATTTCAAAATTTATATATATTTTTTAATTTTATATTTATTTTCGAATTTATAATATTTTTCAAATTTTAATATATATTTTTTCAAATTTTATATATTTTTTGAAATTTTAATACAAATTAAATTATTAAATGATGGGAGGGAGTCTAATTGATAAAAACACTATCCTTGTTTCCAAACAGAATAAGGATAAGACATTGAGGGTAGTTTAGGGATTTTAAAAAAATTCAGGCTGATGTCATCATTCAGGGGTCTAAGTGATGAGAATATTGAAAAGTTGAAGGTGTAAATGAAGATATGCAAACTTGAGGGGGCCCAAGTGAAGATAAGACAAACCTCAGGGGGTGTAAATGAAGTTAACCCAATTTTTAAATGGTCCCCCTTATACTATTAAGGATAATTTAGACATTTTGACTCAAAATGTGAGGTGGTGGGGCATAATGATGAAATTGAATAGTATATGGAGCAAAGTGGACACAGTGTGGGTTAGTTGATTAAACTGGATAATATAGGAGGTTTGTTGAAATTAACCCTTAATTTTATTTATTGTAAGGGGTCAAAATGATAAAATAAAGTACATAGAGGGGGTGAAATTGATAAATTAAAGTAAGTAAACACTATCCTTGTATCCAAACAACAAGATGATGGGTAGAATAGGAATTAAAAAAATATATATTTTTGTTGCTGTCAGGTCTGCTGTGACAGGAGGGGGTGTAAATGTGTCGTGTCAGATAAAGTAAGGGGTGCAAATGAAGATATGCAAATGTAGGGGGCTCAAAGTGATGAGAGGACAAATCTCAAGGGGTGTAAATGAAGTTAATCCAATATACAAATAGGTTAAATGAAATGTCTCAAATGTTCAAAATTCTTCATTCCACTGCCATCAAATGAATCTAATGCATCTCTCCCAACATCCGACATCTTAGTATTTCCCTCGTTATATTGTGAAAATTTTCTTGATTGAAGACAAAGATTATAATGTACAAATACCAAATATTCAGTTCTTTGTGGTGTTATCTTATTCTTCTTTAAATAGTGGATAAATGAATGAGTGCTCCAATTCCTCTCACAAAATAAGGAGGAACAAATATATTTAATTACCTACAAAGTTAAAGATTGGATTAGGGGTATTCAAGTTCCATAAGTGATTCACCAAATTACCGGCTCCATAAATCATCTATCTTTCATAAAATCAACTGACTCATCGCGTGTCCGACATATATCTATTGCATGTCCAATTTAAAAAAAAATCAAGATATACTTTTAGTGTGCGTGTCTAACACGAACATGAACTCGTGTGTCCGATAGGAGTGAAAGGACCTAAAGAAAGTATTCATTGTTTCATAGATGGGTACCGACGAAACGGTACAAATTATCATTCCTTTATATCATAGTCTAGCCATATATTTTCGTTCGCTGATATTTACTCAAAAAAAGTAATATGACTATTTGTGTTATTGAAACTATATATAGGCAGTACCTATCAATAGGAAACGTCCAAAAAATTTATTTCTCTCTTTCTATCTTACCCATGGTTCGTCATAACGGTAACGGTCATTATAACGGTAACGATTTCGATGTAATGGTAACGGGTCCGTAACGGAATTACGTAACGGGTCGCGGTTATCGCAAACGTGAATTTTTTAAAATCTTGCACATATTACCCAAAATGTTCTAATTGGATACTTTTGGCAACATAAATGAATAAAGATGATTTTTTGGTAGATTTAAATGAATTTTATTTAATTTTTTAAAGAATTTTAATATCAAAAAATGAGTTATTAATAAATCTAATGGTGTCGTCGTTATTTGAATGTTTATGATATTATTAAATTAAATTTAAATTTAAATAAATAAAAATTTGAAATCACAAAAGATATAATTTATTTTCAACAATGTAAAATAATTTTTAAAAAGATACATGGTTCACCACCAAAATGAATTTCGTGGTGGATCTTGTTGCTCTGGTTGGGGTTCATGAAAAGATTGTCAATTTTGAGCTGTATCTTCAGTGGACATTTGATTTATCATATAATTGTTTAACCTAAAATTTTGAAAAACTTCAAAAATATTAACCGTTACAATATTTTCGGAACCAGTAAAAATCGGGGTCCTGATCACCGTAACGACCATGGTTGCGCGTAACGGGAAACAGTGCCGTAACGGGTTACTGGCCGTTACGGCGAACCATGATCTTACCAATGAAGATATTTTTTCAACAAATATCACAAAGATGACCACATCCAATTTTTTTTCCTTTCAAAAAAACCAATATAAAGAACAATGATGACAATCATATTATGAATTTGTGATGTAAATACTCCATATTGTTATAAATATAAAGCAAAAGAGCATAAAATTCCCATATGTTTTCTAAGGGTTGCAAAATACCCTCTTTATTTTTTTTTGCCCCATTTCACTACCCTCATCTTTCTAAAACAAGCAAACTATCCCCTTTACACCACTATATGCCCAAATTATCCCCAAGATTTCATTTTATCAATATCATTTGTATTAAAATTTAAACAAAATATATAAAATTCAAAAATATATATATTAAATTTTGATTTTTTTTATAAAATTCGAAAATAATATATAAAATTCGAAACAAATATAAAAAATTCGAAATATATATATATATTAAATTTCAAAAATAAATATAAAATTCGGAAAAAGCATATAAAATTCGTAAATATATATATATAATTCAAAAAATATATATAAATTTTGGAAAAAAATATAAAATTCGGAGAACAAAAATTTTAAATTTATATTTTTTCTAAATTTTATATATATATTTGAAAGTTATTTATGTTTTTTAAATTTTATATATATTTTTTGAATTTTATATATATTTTAAAATTTAATATATATTTTTTGAATTTTATATGTCATTGGGGGTGCTTTGTGATCCCAATAGGACAATCGAAATAGATTATTTTATTGGATATGCATATTCACTTAGTACCATTGGGGAAACTGTAAATCATGAGCCACTAGATAAGAGAGAAAATTAATATTAAAACATGATTTTTATGGGTTTGTTCTTCACATTTTTCGTCTCTTCAAAGTAGAATCAACATGTCAACCTACATCATTTTTAGGTACAACATGCAACAATACAGTTTCTTATATTTTTAGGTACATCATTTTTATTTTGAAATTTATATGTTTGTTTCGAATTTTATATTTATTTTTGAATTTTATAAAAAAAATCAAAATTTAATATATGTTTTTTCGAAATTTATAAAAAAAAATTGAAATTTAATATATATATTTTATGAATTTTATAATTTTTTTCAAATTTTAATATATATATTTTCGAATTTTATATAATTGTTTCAAATTTTATATGTTTTTTTGAAATTTATATATTATTTTCGAAATTTAATATATATATTTGAATTTTATATATTTTGTTTAAATTTTAATACAAATGATAATGATAAAATGAAACCTTGTGGGTAATTTTTGCATATAATGGTATAAAGGGGGTAGTTTGCTTGTTTTAGAAAGGTGATGGTAGTGACATGGGGCAAAACAAAGCATATGGGGTATTTTGTAACCCTTAAAAAACATAGGGGTTTTTATGCTCTTTTACCTAAATATAATTATATAGTGTGGATCCCACTACAATTATATAGTGCGTGATCCATTGCAATTATATAAAGTTACTATTTGCACAATAATTATAATAATATCAGTAATAATAACCTTGTAATAGTATTCCTATAAATATGGATGTCAGCTTAATGAAATTTCATATCTTTGGATATCATTCTGAATTCTCTCTTTCTTATATATTTTACAGTTATTCTATATTAGATATAGATATAGTATATAGTTTTCATCATCTCTATAAGGGATAATTTTAATAAATCTCTATATACTATTGAATTTCATCAACTAACACTTCTTCTATCCAGATTTGCCCCCATACTTTCAAATTTAATTAACTAACTCTTCATATGTTCGGATTACCCCCTATAATTTTCAATTTCAATCACATTGTCTCCCACCCTTAAAAAAATAAATATTTTTAATTCAAAAAATATATGTAAAATTCAAAGAAAATATTTTAAAATTTGAAAAAATATATATATAATTCGAAACAAATATATAAATTTCAAAAAATATATATAAATTCGAAAACAATATATTAAATTTCAAAAAAATATATAAAATTTGAAATATATATATAATTCGAAAAATATATATAAATTTCTAAAAACATATATAAATTTTGAAATATATATATAAAATTCGAAAAAATATAAAATTTGAAAAAATATATAAAATTCAAAAAATTATATATATTTCGAAAAACAAATTTTGAAAAAATAAATAAATTTAGAAATATATATATATATATATATATTTATAAAATATCATATCTTTTCTAATGAAGTGAATCAAATTACTTACCACCAACAACAATTAGTGGTCTTCTTTTATATATATTTTTTGAAATTTATATGACGTTTTCGACATTTATATGATGTTTTCGAAAGTTATATGATATTTTCGAATTTTATAAATAAAAAAATCAAAATTTATATATTTGTTTCAAATTTTATAAATTTTTTGAATTTTACATATTTTTTTTCGAATTTGATATATTGTTTTTGAATTTTATATATGTTTTTTGAATTATATATATATATATATATATATATATATGTTGTTTGAGGGTGGGGGTAATGTGATTGAAATTGAAAAGTATAGGGGGCATTCCGGATACATGAGGGGTTAATTAATTAAATTGGAAAGTATAGGGGGCTATCCGGACATAAGAGGGGTTAGTTGATTAAATTTAATAGTAGAGGGAGGTTATTGAAATTAACACTCTCTATAATGACAAAAGTTATGGTGTTTTCTTAATTTCTCAAAGACTATGCAAAGTTAATAAAATAAAATTCAGAATATTGGATACTAGATAATCTTCAAGATAAGCTATTGTTAAAGTAATTTATCAAAAATATTCAGAAACTTATCAAACATTATATTTGTATGTATATATTGATCACATGTTTTTCACCATATGACCATGTTTCTTTCCAAATATAGAGGAATATATAACACCATGAACAAACAAATTTATCTAGATATAGAAATCCGAATAGCTTAGACAAAGCACACAAGGAAAAAAAAAAAAAATGGCCAATGCTATAAACCAATGCAAAAGCAAAAGAAAACAAGTGATACATAGCCAAACACACAGAATTATGAAACTGGACCAAGTTATGTGTGCTCCAAATAAAATGTCATTTGTGCGAGGCAAAAAGTATCAGGTTCATTATGCCCAATTCAAATCCAGTCCATCCAAAAAATAGCCCACAATAGATACCATTTACATGGCCAGGCACTCACCCGTTCAAGGAGAGCCTTCAGATTAGAAGGCAAATCCAAACGATGCCAAACCAAAGCAAGACAAGACCGCGACCGCGTGCAGTGGTGGCGGCGACTTCGGTGGTGAGAGGAACCTAGGGTTAGGCATTGGAGATGGCGGGACAATTCTATCTTTTCACAATACTTATTTTTTATAATTAAAATTTTATAAAATAAGAGTGGATAAAATGGTCAGTTCACATTTTTCCGTTAGTTGATTTAACGACTGTTACTAAGAGGGGATGTAGTTGGGAACTTGAAATATTCTATAGTAGATGGGTCAATCTGAGATATAGACAAATTAGAGGGGTATAAGTGGGATTTACCCTAATGTAAGTTATGACTTCTAATTTAATCTATTTTTTTGGAGCTTTTATATATATATATATATTATTTTATTTTTTTTGACATTAGATAATCAATCATTTGTTGTTTGTAATTTGAATTTTATGGAAAAATTGCACCATATTTTTATTATTTTACTAGTTTTGATGCATTTGATAATAAATTTATCTAGGACTGACAATTCGTGTCAACAGGTCGACCCACGGGTCAACAGGGCAATCTGATACTAGTTGACACGAAAATCAAACATTTTAAATATGATACAATCCAACATGAAAAATAAAAAATAAAAAAGAAATTGAAATTGAATTTGACACGATTCAGTAATAGTTTATTAATGTATTTTAATCCATGACCAATTAAAGAATAGAAAAAATCAGCAAATAAATATAACAATAAATATAATCGTGTCAAACGGGTTAGAAATTGTCAGCTCTATTATTTTACCCTTTTTACGTTCTCTTTCAAACCTCCTACAATTGAATTATATTTTCAAGTCTTCTTGTAATTTACCTCCTTCTCTAATTTAATAGTAATAATTAAATAATAATAATTTAAACTACACATTAACTATATAATAATCTCATTAAGAAAAAGTTAATCTACCCATCAACATCAACATCAACTATATAATTATGAAAAAGTTGAGGTAATTATTTATAATAATATTATTCAATGGGGTATAATATTTAAAAATATATTTAATATCTTATAAATTAAATTTTAAAACTTATTATTAATTCATTTATTTTATTTTTTTTTGTATTGAGAATAGAAGAAATTTTCCCAACGTTAATTTGAGCACATGGGCACGATAGATTACATTAAGAAATTAACCATATATAAGCCTATTGGAGGATACATTAACTTACATAATACTTTATTTAAGACTAAAGATAGAGGACCAGTGACTAACAAATAAATTCCTATTGATACGCACCTATGGCATGCCCTTCCAACGCGCGGGCATAGCATTGTCTCAAAATTAAAATCTAGTAGCATTCAAAAAAAAAAAATAATAATAATTAAATATGGACAAGGTCACATTTGTGCTCAAGACCTCACGAAGCTCGGCCGAAATCTTTTTGTTCGGGTGGCAACACACAATAACGTATTTCATAAATGCACAATATTTTATCACCACTAAAAAAAAATGGTATGAGACGGAAAAAAACGAAAAATGAACATATTCTTTGAATTTTTTTTTTTGCACAATATTTTATCACCACTAAATTACTTTCTTTTTTGAGACAAACAGAATACAAGGCTTACAATATTCTCCAAATAGCAAAAAAACAGTACAATACTCTCTAAATTAAGAAATTGCAGTCCTCGTAATCCATAGTTATAGAAGGTTAAGAGTATGCGCAATTTCACATAATTTGAGCAGCTTTCATGTAACTAAATAAGAAGCAAAAGATAACTTATTGAGAAAAAACAGACATAATGTTCTTCTCAATATCAACAGCTCCATTGGGATTAATGCTTCTTCTTCCCCTTAAAAAGCTGGAGTACCAATGTGCAGAGAGCTTGGGTGATCTTTTCAAATCCACGTCATCAAAATCCACATAGTACAGGCCAAAGCTATAATAAAAGCCACCCGATAACTCAAACAAATCCATAAAGGACCACACAAAGTACCCTCTTGCATTGCATCCCTTCCTTCAAACCATTGAAGAAAAGAGAAAACAAAAACAAAACAAGTGAGAAGAAAGGAAAAACAAAAGAAACACCTTCTTTCTACAGTTGCAACAATGGAATATAAAATAGTACAAAATAAAAGATTCATGTCGAATTCATAATTTCTTTTTCCAGATATATTGGGTTGTTTGAGGCTTTGTCCCGACTAATCTATAGGACCCGTACCAAGACCTTACATACATATGTAAGGAGTCGTTGCTCCAACAGCTTATTTGATGTTAGTGAAAATCGAATATGAGACCTGGTGCTAGGAAGCACCTAGCGGTTACAAGGAAAAAAAAAAAGAGGGGGGTTGAAAAATGAGAGGAAAGGAAAGGGATTGGAGGACATAACCCTTCAACCGCCCAATTTTAGTTTTGTTGCATCCAGAAAAGAGATGGAATGAGGAAACAATAGTAGTAAATAAGTATCCTTGTTTTCCCTATTTTCCAAGAGTGATTCCATGTGTTGTCCATACTACAGATACTCAAAAGCATATGTACTGTTTTTTTCCTTTTTCTCCAATCTTTTTCCAAACAAGGTGTTGTCTTACACTATGATCTCTTTCCTTATGGGGAGGCAAGTTGTGTGGAGGATAGACAAATAAAGCAAAACTCAAGAGGAGAGCATAGAAGATTCCATGGAAGTGGATTCCTCATCACTTTCCACTTACATACTAGTTAATCTACGAAACCATAAATCAGTAATAAATAATAATAATAATAATATAAATGTCCATTTAAACGAAGAAAGTTTGCCCACAACTACTTTTTTAGGATCAATTCTATGAGTTGGAATTAAGTTGCAGAAATTCCCATTAATTTCCTTCAGGGTCCATTTGGTTGCACAGATTTGGAATTGAATTGAAATTGGAATTTCATAGTATTTCAATTCCACAAATGCAATTACAAATACATTGTTTGGATAAGTCTTAGAATTCAAGTATAATTGAATTTTGATCACAAACCCAATTTAAATGTAAAAGATCATAAATTTGCAATTATATTAGATAATATAAATAAATAAAAAATACTTACCTAACACTATAACCGTTAAATATTATTTTTAAATGGTTATTCCTATATTTATGTCAATCACATCCAACAATCATTGTGAGAAGTGAGTATAAATTTCCTACTCACCAGGGAGCAAGAGAACATTTTTGTATACATATATATATAAAGGTATAAATATGTAAGTATATGTATAAATATATATGTAGGTGTATGTATGTGTATATGTGCATGTGTGTATATGCATGTATATATGTGTGACTTTATACATATGTGTGTATGTGTGGCTATATATTTGTATGTATGTATATGTATTCATATTTGTATATATATGAATCCATGACACATATATATGTATGCATATGTATATATATATATACATATGCATATATATATGTGTGTGTGTATATATTTGTATATAAAGGCGTATGTATATATATTTGTGTATATATATATGCATGTATACATAAGTCTTTATGTATATATGTATATATGTTTGTAGTTGTGAAAAATTAATTGCTAGAGATAGAGTATTTAGTGGGTTGAAGATTTGGAATTGAAAATTACAGTTTCTCATGTGGAATTCAAATTGTGGAATTGAGAGATTTGGAATCGGAATGCAATTCCAATTCCAAAATATTTTGTTGTGTCTAAACACTAAATTTGGAATTGGAGCTCCGAATTCAAATTTCAAGGCTCCAATTCCACGCCGCCAAACGTACCCTCAAAGATGAATTCGTATATAACTGAGCACTCTAGTGCTAAAGCAATTTCCGTGAGACATTTGGAGATTCCCTTATACAGATTTCACCATAACATCTTATAATGAAGGGTTTTCAAGCAAAAAGTCTCCAACTTGGTGTAAAGTAGACATACCTTATAGCATCAAGCACACCCCCAATAAAACCTTGTATAAGTTCAACCCTTGATGTATCGTTTAATGCTACAGTGTGTTTTGTTTGTTGGCCTGTCAAACAATTCATTGAGTTCCAATTGTTAGACTATTACAACAAACAGAGAAAATGGATTAAAAGTTGCTCAACTCGATGCATTGGATGCTATGTGCAATAACCACCAACAATAAACAATAGTAAAATTCATAAATGAAAAATACAACCAGCATGGACTGCTTGGACCATATGGTTGTCATAGTAATTTCTTATTATGCAGTTCAAATATTTTGAATGATCTCCTCTAAGGCACTACTTTCTTGAAGCTGGCAAGTGTCTGTGGTTGAATACTATTTCCCACATCCGTGAATGATCATCTTTTTCAACAAAATAACTAAACGACCCATTCTTATACCAATTTTTACTTTCCATTTATTACCTATAAACCCCAATTGACAATGTAAAGAAAAAACTGATGAATGAAAGTGAGATGCCCAACATGATCATCCGTGAATGATCATATTGATGTTTCACTAGTCATTCTTTAGTTACCACTCGACGGATTACATGTAGATGAAACAAATGCTCTGCACCTCATTTGAAGACTGCCTAGCTTTACTATAAATTAGACAAAAAAAACTGGAAATTATAGTTCATAGTGTGTGTATTTGTAGAAAGAGAGAGATACCATTTTCATGGATGTAAATAGGAGGGTTGCCATAATATTCCTTGAAATACTCTAGAGTTTCAGCCAGACCCGAGGGCAGAACAGGGAACTGCATCCAATAAAACGACAAAGTTGAAGTGTATTCTGAGATGGAAAAAGACCAACTTTTCAGGAGGGGGGTTGGGTATTAGGCGGTTGATTTCCTTCAACCAGGCTTTGTTGGGTAAGTGGTTGTGGCGCTTTGGTGCGAAGAGGAACCGTTTATGGAGGAGGGTGATTATTGAGCGTTTTGGGGTGATTAGTGGTGGTTGGTGTTCTGGCGAGGTTCGGATCCGCCGAGGGGTGGGTGTGTGGAAGGAGATCCGTCGGGGATGGGAGTCCTTCTCTTCTTTCTGTAGATTCAGAGTGGGTGATGGTCGTCATGTTCGTTTTTGGACGGATTGGTGGTGTAGTGAGAGCCCTATCGCCACATCTTTCCCTCAGCTTTTTCGAATTGCTCGCGATCGTCAGGCCTCTGTTGCCGACTGTTATTGCCTCGATACTGGTAGGCTTGTGTGGGATGTTGTTTTCGTGCGTCATTTCCAGGATTGGGATCTTGAGGATGATGCCGGCTTGTTGGAGCTTTTGTACTCTCAGGTTGTGGGGGTTGGGCAGGATGCTTTGATTTGGTCTCCCTCTCCTCTGCGGCGGTTTTGGGTAGCCTCTTTTTTTCAATGCATGTCGCCTAGGGTGGGTGTGGTCTTTCCTTGGAAGACGATCTGGCGTTCATTGGCCCCTTTCAAGGTGATATTTTTCTCTTGGTCGGCTGCTTGGGGTTACATTCTCACTTTGGATGTGCTGAGGCGGAGGGGTGTCATTGTGGTTAATCGATGTTTTATGTGCATGAGGGAGGGGGAGTCCGTTGACCACCTTTCTTTTGCATTGCCCAGTGGCCTTTGACTGCGGGTGCCTTCTCTTTGCCCTATTTGGTGTTCAGTGGGTCATGCCGGCTTCGGTGCATGATGTTCTAGCCGTTTGGAGAGGTATGCCTATTGGGGTGCATGTTCGCTCTTTTAGGAGGGTGGCCCCTCTGTGCTTGTGGTGGGGCGTATGGCTGGAGCGGAATCGTCAATGTTTTGAGGGGAATGAGTCCTCGGTAAGGGCCTTAAAGGATTTCATTGTCTCTAATATGTTTTATTGGGTCGAGGGTCGTTTTTGTACATCGATAGATGATAAGTTAGATTTTCTGGGCTATCTTGGCCCCAGGGCCTTTTTTGGTATATGGGATGCGCTCCCTGGTTGAGAGTCTTTTTATTTTCATACTTATCAAAAAAAATAATTTTTTTTTGAATGATCTCCTCTAAGGCACTACTTTCTTGAAGCTGGCAAGTTTCTGTGGTCGAATACTATTTCCCACATCCGTGAATGATCATCTTTTTTAACAAAATAACTAAATGACCCATTCTTATACCAATTTTTACTTTCCATTTATTACCTATAAACCCCTGTTGACAATGTAAAGAAAAACTGATGAATGAAAGTGAGATGCCCAAAAGAGTATCATATTGATGTTTCACTAGTCATTCTTTAGTTACCACTCAACAGATTACGTGTAGATGAAACAAATGCTCTGCACCTCATTTGAAGACTGCCTAGCTTTACTATAAATTAGACAAAAAAACTGGAAATTATAGTTCATAGTGTGTGTATGTGTAGAAAGAGAGAGATACCATTTTCATGGATGTAAATAGGAGGGTTGCCATAATATTCCTTGAAATACTCTAGAGTTTCAGCCAGACCCGAGGGCAGAACAGGGAACTGCATCCAATAAAACGACAAAGTTGAAGTGTATTCTGAGATGGAAAAAGACCAACTTCATAAATTTCTGTTTCAGCCCTCACCTCATCTGTCATTGGAACACCTCCTTTATCTACAAAAGCAGAAAAATCAGTCAATTCCATATCAGTCAGAAAATTGATTGATGAGCAATGGTATATAAGCGTCGATCACTTTTCCTTGATTGATTTCTCGCATCTGAGAAGTTGGCTCATCCGAGTTTAAGAAAACATTATCCAACATCCCAAGTTATTCAGCAAGAACATTATTTTCAACCGAACAGGTTAGCTCAATTGAAAAGACTTGGGGTCTTAGATCTCAGTTTAATTATAACTCGGTGCAAGACCTGTGTGGAAATCAGCATATGTCCCATGGCTGAGTCGGGACGAAGCAGCAGATCCCCCAGTTATCGGAAAAAAGGGGGAGATATTCTTCCCATGAACCCAAGATATACAACTCTCGGATGAAGGTTAACTAAGACATGCAATGTAAAGCCTATAAAGGTCCTGTTTCTTTTTTTATCTTTTTTTTCCCCTCCAAAAGTTCAAGAAAGGCGCGCACTCATTATTTCTTCCACATTATTTATCCTAGCAAGATTCGAACTCTCAACACCACTTGGTGAGGAGAGTCATAACATCTCCTTACGCCCATTGGTTAGTCTAGTAAAGTAGAGTCCACCTGAAAGTGGATGGAGATCACTAAGTGTTCTTTCATCAGTTCAGCAAGTGTATCAAGAATGTACATAGTAATAAAGCAGCAAGGTCTGCATTGAAGTCCCTATTATCCATGTTCAGGCTGCTGGGGTTGTCCTTGATATATACTGTGGTGTAGTGATTTAGTCCTATGAAGTCAATTGAGTCCTTGACTTGTCCGGATTCAAGTTCGGTGAAGACTGGTAATCTTCTGCCCACATTCTGCTTTAGTATGTCAGGATAGTCACCAAACACCAATGGATCGGCAAACCTGGTAATAAGAATCAGACAGAAGCAATATCCTAAGGGTGACTTTCACAAACAAAATAACCTCAAACCAAGTCAAATACATGTTTTTAATACCATCCAATAAAAAAATCCTTGGCTCTCTGAGTTGCAATCACATCTTCAGTTGCATTTGTATAAGGACTAAACCCGAATGTATAGAGAGTTATTCCTATGAATCCATGCTGCATGTCCTGCACCAATAATCAAACACCTTCATGTAATTTGATTTTTTTTTTATTTTTATAAGTAATGTAATTTGACTTTTATGGTTGGGAAGCACGAAATTCTTTGTCAAAAATAAAATATACCAACTTAGAAGTAGATAAGTTCAATTTTCTATGAAATTGCAAACATGGCTATAGATTGAAACTCATGTAGTCAAGTACGGTAGACTTATTTTGCAAGAATTTCACATGAAAAGCTCATAGTTGTAAGCATAATAATAGTCTAACAATAATAATTCTTAATAATTTAATATGTATATTAACTATTGAGACGAGCTTCCACCCTATTTGATAGAGACACTATATCTTGTATAGAAGAGTTTGATCGTCTTAAAAGTTCAAATTAATGGTTACATATATGGAAAGAGGTGTTGGTTGATGGAACCAACATATCTTTCTCTCCCGACAGATATGGAACGGTCCTAGCCCTTTATAGATACGCAAATGTCAACCAATTCATTTTTCGCAGGAAAGGTATACAGTTGAAGAGTTACTTATCTCCTACAAAATTTAAGATATAATAGGTATGTGTTCTAACAGTTGTGCATTGGAACCGTGAATTTTATTTGTATTAAAATTGCTCACACTAATACCTGGTACTTATTCTTGTACAATCTTGCAACGGAAGCGTGTGCCAGCAGCATATTATGAGCCGCAACATATGGCTCGGTTGACGAGTTACCTCTAGCACAGTTGAACCCGAAAGGAGGAGAGCAACGCTGAGGAGGTGTTATTCCCAGATCATAACCAGCCACCACAAATATATTGGCCTCGTTTAAGGTTGTCCAATGCAAAACCCTATCTCCAAATTCTCTAAAGCACACATCAGCATATTCTGTAAAATCTTTCCTGCATTGAGATATAGAATAGCATATGATGTCCTTTGTTGAAGGCATGCACAATAAGTATAAGATCCTAATAAAGTAGATATAAGACTCTGTTTGGGTTGCTGTTATAATGATAAAAGTGCTTTTATCTGTAGAAAGTGCTGTCAGTACAAAAGATTTGGTGATGTATAGCACATTAAATTTTTTTAGTGACAATATTACTTTAAGCACTTGTATACTACTTTTATTACATTATCCAAAGTCCACAATAACACACATATCTATATAAAAATAAAAATAACGTCGGATGAACTTGTGGTAATTATAAAAATTAGATAGGATAAGATAAACCAAAAATAAATAAACACTACATTACTCCCAACGCCATTTGAAAAGCTCCAATTTCAAGCTTTAATAAAATAACACTTTTTATAAAACCTCTATTCGCTACAAGTTTTTTAAGAAATAACCAAACACCAATTAAATCAGATTTATAGAATTGAAATCACTTTTGAAGGCTATAACAGCAATCCTAAACGAGGATTAATAATGAGAACTGAGGATCATACACAATATTTCGGCTAAGCCATCCTTCATATTCATCCTCAAGAACCTGTGGTAGATCAGAATGTGATAATGTAACATGTAATTGTATTCCTGTCACAAGAAAAAAAGATGTCACGAAAGTTTAATTTTTAAGATGTCATTTGGTTACCATTTTTGAAGTACTTTTTAACTTATATAAGAAAACGGAATCCATAAACATTTTTCATTCTAGAGCATAGATCAAAATGATAACCAAACAGTTTCTGTGACATTATTTATGATTGATGTGAATTGGCTGTAACCATTGCTAACAAGTTCATTGATGAGGTTGTTGTAATACTCTAAACCCTTTGGGTTGACAGGTCCTCTTCCATCTGGCAAAGAAGGCGAGCACAAGGGTGAGAAAAAGAAGCAAAAATTGGTTTATAATTAAAAAGTCAAGTGAGGCATTAGTTTGGTGATCATACTAGGGATAAGTCTTGACCATGAGATCGAAAATCTATACGCCTCTAAACCAGTGTCCACCATGTGTTGGACATCCTCCTACAAGAGATAAAAAGCACATACACCAACAAGAGGTGGTGTGATTAGATTTGCATTAAATCAACATATCCTTGCATGTAGTAACATAGAAAAAAATACATTATTGCTTGTAACTGGGACTATAAATCATCTCTTTTTAAGAGTAGACTTGAAATCATATGATTATGCAGAGGAAAGGTTGTATCAGATGCAGAATGTGTGACCATATCAAGAAATAAAGAAGAGAAACAAAATTGTGCCCCAAGTCGAAAACGAAATTAGAGTGAAAGGGAACACCCATAAAATCTAGTTTATGAGCTAATTCTAATTGGATGTTAGCTTTCGTTCAGACCGCAAAGCATCCGGCTCGTGACAAATGGTATTAGGCTCAATCTTTTATCGGTGATGCACCAACACTATGAGAAATATTGGATTGGACCGCAAATTATTTTACCACAAAATAAATTTGTTGCTAAAATGAAATTATGGTACCAATCCTAAATCGTTTGTGCCTAAAACAATTTTTCAAAAACTTGTGGCCACGGCCTCCCTCTTCTTGCCACAGATTATATATTCAGTTTGAAATAATCATTAGCCATCAAAAGTGAACTTTTGCCACAACAACATTTGTGGCCAAAAGCCTAGTTTGTTATAGTGTAAGTGCCCACACAGACGTGTTCGAATTGGACACGGCCCGCTGCAGTTAGGTTGGACAGGTAGGCAGGCACATTGGACCCGGATAGAGAGAATTATGAATTGGGTATTAACTTCACCAAATAACTTAAGCCTTGGGATCAAACCGCAAAATACTTGGCCACGGTGAGGTTTGAACACGAGACATTTGGCTTTGATAACATGTTAACTACCCAACTGCTCTACAAACTTAAACTGTTAGAGAGGGTGTAACTTAAATATGTATATCCTTCAACAGTTCTCACATACCCACAAAAACAAATATGCAGATAACAACTATACAGAGTAGTTGCACAACATGATATTATTAATTTCAGTAGCTCATGCTTCAATTCAAGAAGATATTTCATTTATAATTTGCAGCTATACTACATTAACCACACAGTTAACATCAGAAGAAGAAGAACTAACAAAACAATTTGTTGTTTTATCAAGGTTATGAATTACAGCTACCAAAGCAATGAATGTTTTGCTTTATCGGTGACCCCTCAAAACTGAATGATAGTTTAAAATGAGTGTATTCTATTTGTAGTGTACTAGTTTTGTGATATCTATGCACATACCTAGCTAGTTGCTGGATCTTGCATTGGTTTCAAGCTGAGGATTTGATTTGGGGAGACCAAACTAGTCATATGAAAACAATATAAAGATATACTGAAAACTACCTTCTTTTACAAAGAAGCCGCAAGGCCCATAACATTGATCTTTACTACCAAATAAAAAAAAACTACGAAAAAAAGAACAACAATGCTGAATTATAGACAAAAAAATAATAATAAATAAAATAAAATAAAATTTGAGGAATGCACACAAATGGTATAAATATGTATAAAATTAGATTTATAGGGACAAGAATAGACTGATAAATGAGAAGAATAAGGGCAATAGGAGTAAACTGTTGTTCTCTGTTATTACTTGAGCTTCCAAAACTAAGGCTTAAGAAGTCAATCTAGAAATATATTTGCAAAATAAGTTCCAAGTAAATTACAATTATATATTTGCAAAAGTAATCATGTTTACAGTATACATTACGCCCAAATGGAATGTCATAGTTTGGTAAGCGCCCAATACCGAAACAAAAGTATTTATACAGTTTTATCATCGACAACTTGCCAAGTTTTCACAATTAAAATCATAAGTTGTGGACTGACAGATGTTCAAAGAAAATGCATTACATGCTTCTGATTATTTGTTGGCATCTGATAAAGAAACATTTTACCACGCAGTACGCCTTTTTATCATTCAAACTTGGAGAGAGAAAAAAAGAAAAGAAAAAGAATATAACAAAGCATACACCTTGTACTTGTGGTACCCATCACATGTCTTGTTTCCGCTCTCTCCTTGTGTCTTACCTGAAATTTGATTTGGACCCATCACAGATACTAGAAATCAATGGGAAAAAAAAAAAAAAAAAAAAAAGGAGAAAAACTTAGTTATGTTTGTCTGGTATGAATTTTGAACTTGAGAGAATAGAACTCATGTATAGCAAACTGAATAATTCAGTCAGTGTGAAACAATCACAACATAGCCAACAACCAAGAAAACAACCCGCCTACGACAACCACTCTCTGATCAGTCAATGAAGCAGCTTTGTTACTCAGAATCAACTCTAAATGTTTAAGCACATTAAAGGGTGCCTCCTAATGTCCGGACTTAATTCTAATTATCAGGGTAACGGAAAGGGTTGGACTTGGGAACTTCCCTACTCCGATAGCATGTCATCAACTCTAAAAGATTAAGTTGAATGATAAAGGTGTAACTTTGATATAATCCAATCTTCCAACAAAACGCCACTCGAATCAATAGAAAGCAACCCAAGCAATTAATCTAAACGAAGAATGAGGAATAACATAGGTTCAATGGGGGACCAGCTAGCATCAAAAGCTCTAGAATCTAGATTCGACTGAATCGTTGAATTTTAGCAGTAAGAAATTGCAACTTGGATAGAGCAAACTCATTCTCCACTGGCATTTTTATAGCAGCTTAATTAGCATGCCAGAGTCAGCTCTAGTACATGGACATTTCCTTCTTCTTTATACGGACTTATCCAGAGCTTAACAACAACCTTTCAACACTTCCATTTCTGTTCTAAGAGAGGATCATTATATTAGTACTACTTTCTTTTTCTTTTTCAATTACATTATTACTTTCTTGTAAAAAATATATAATATACAGAGACAATTATGCCCTATTAAGTTAACAGAAACTCATTTGTATTGGTCCCACAATTTCACATAACTTTATCCTCCTCCTCCTAAAGTCTTTCTCTACTCTCTCTTTGAAGAACACTCAAATTCTCCTCTTCAAATCTAAAACTCAAATCTAGAAAATTACACACATATCTATTTATTAGATATTACTGTGCATACATACATATATATATATATATGACATATGATAAAAGGGGTTATGAAAAACCCTTACTGGAAGACCCAAATTTTTTTTTTTTTTATAACAATGATATTCGGGCCAGCTTACGCACACCTACTATGTCCGCGGTCGTGACCCTATCGAATTGTTTGCACACCTAGTAGAAGGCCTCATGATTCTTAAGGAAACAAGTCCCAAGTCTTTTCCAACTAGGGTTTGGAAGTCCCAAATTTGGTTAAAGATAAATGGATTTATACTGCGGACATAGGGAAGTTAATATTGGAAAACAATAACTTTTGTTCTATTGCATCAAAGTGAATGACCATAATAAAGTTTGAACTTTGAACTGCATGAACTCATCTCTTCAAACCACGCCACACCAAATTCCTCCAATCACATTCAAATATTGCGGACTAATGATTGTAGGGGCAAATAATTTGCGGTGTGAAATCAGTAACTCATATTTTTTAATATTAGAGGGAATCGAAAACTGATATACATATATATCTATATATATATACACCTATGTGTGTGTGTTTTTCTGTCAATTAAATATGAAGAATAATAGAACTTACTTTAACTCAGATTAAAAGTGTGTGTTGGTTGTGGATGCCAAACCATACATGGCCGTGATGGTGGAAATGGCGTTGTCGCCGGTGGTGGTGGAGAACAACCACATCTCGGACTGTTGTCTTTTCATGTATGTATATTTTTTGGTTCACTACATACGCTAATAAAATAAATAATAATAATAATAATAATTAAAAAAAAAACTTATGATTATAAAAGTAAAATGTAATAAAACACTTTAACTATGTCAAATTTGCAACTAACTCCCTGAAGGATTAATTATGCAATAAACCCCCTAAATTATCATATTTTGTTATAAATTGTCTAATTATCTTGTATTTTTTTCATAAATGACCAAACTACCCTTTCATAATTGAATTTTATTTCATGTATTTTTCTTATTAATATAGAATATCAAATTAATACTAAATTGATGGCATATTATCCATTCAAATTTGTATAAATTTATACATAATTTATGAAATCAAATGTTTAAATAATATTCTTAGGTTATTTAAATAAAAAGTTTAAAATACTTATGAAAACCATTTATATATAACACAAGAATATTAAAAAGAGTTTACTACTTAAGTAATTATTTATGAATAAATTTTTAGAAAAGGAAATTTTCATTTTACAACATTTTTTTAAAATTAAGATAATAAGTGAAAAACTATCGATATTGTTAAAAAAATAACAAATATAATAAGAATGTTATGATAGTTTTTTGTAATGAAATTGGAGCAAATGACAATAAATTAATAGTTTAAGGGAGTTAGTTGTAGTTCAGGGAGTTAGTTGCATAGCGGTAAAAGTTTATGGGAGTTTTTTACACTTTACCTCAAGATAAATATAACGCAAGACAGGGAATAAATCACTTTGTAATTTGATTTTATTACGAAAATTGATTCCAATAAAATGAAAATAATGGTCATCTATATTTTATTAATTGAGAAGTTTATAAAATTTAGAATTTAAGACTATTTGAGAATAACCTTACCTTTATGTGCGCATTAGTATAAGATTTTAACTTTGTAAACAATATTATTTTTTATTACTATTTTCAAATATATTTATATATAATTAATTTTCAGTTTGGTACAGTTCTGTTTTCTTTTAATGGACTTAAAACTGGAACACAAACAATAAAATGATGATCATTATTTTAAAATTAAAATCAAAATCAACCGGTAAAATGAAATAATAATTTAATTATTGTTTTGAAAAACATATAAAAGGAACAAATTAAGTAGGAAGAAATGATACCGTTAGAGTCAATAAAGGCGTCCCAAATGCTAGGAGTTCTTCCATCTTCTGATGCAGCACCTTCATACTTTTGTATATATATGCACATAAATAACAAAATTCAACACATTTCTTGCATATTAATAATATTTTTTCAACTTGCAAAATCAAGTGCATAAACCATATTTATATATATATATATGAGCACAACTTGACAATCGCAAGTCTTATATATTAAACTAATCATTTTAAGACTAAAAGTCTCGTATATTGAACTAGTCGTTTTAATATTAACTTGAAAAAATTGAAATTACCTGAAAGGCCGATGATCCTGCACCGAAAACGAAGTTTGGCGGTGGCGGGAAGTCATTTCTGCTAAAATTTTCTGCACTTGAAACCAGTGCTGATAAGTTTAGGAGAAAGCATAGCCAGAAAGAGAGGGGCAGCATCGTCACAACAGCTTCTTATGTATTATGTATGATTATCCCTCACTATACATTGATTTATAACAGCCAAAGGCCCAAAGCCACTCTCTACCAAATTACGCATGTCATGCCAAACAATTGGTCCTTTTCACCTTTTTCAACTTGCTTGTCATAGGAATCTTCTTTAATCCCATTTCCACAAAATATATATATATGGATGTATACGTGTGTTTTGGGTTTATTCTAGAAACTGTATGTTATGATTTCAAAACAAAATTCGTTATATTACTTTTTTTCTTTTCCTTTTTTATTTTTTAATCAAAATTTTATTCCAACTGATCTTGAGATTTTTAGAATATAATATTTAAGCTTAAATTTTTAGAATAGTTGAGTAATTAACATGGTAAAATATATTAGGATTTTTATAATCCTAACCCACTTTGTATTTTTTTTTTAATATTTTTTCTTACAAAAAAACAATATAAAGAAGAATGATGACAATAATATTGTGAATTTGTGATGTATGTTATATATATAAGGGTGACTCATTTGTATTGAAAGTTGTCCCACATCGACTAAAAGACAAAATCACCTCTATATCATTCCCTATAAATATATGGTCTCTCTTATTATATTATGTGCACAAATAGAGAGAGACAATAGAAGAAATATATGCTAGTATTATTCTTGATGAGAGTTAAGAATAATATAGGGTTATATTATTCAGGTGATACATGCATGAGTATACACTATGTGTGTGTGTGTGTTTGATTTGCTGATCAACCCCTTATAATTCTCTCTTTGATCGATAGTGAAACGGTGCTCTTAGTGAACGTAGGCTTATTTTGGCCGAACCACTATAAATCTTTGTGTTCATTGTTTGGTGTGTGTTTGTGTGCATTTTTTGATTTGTAGGTACATACAGCTTCAAACAGTGTTCTTGGGCGGGTGTAAAAACACTAACAAGTGGTATTAGAGCTTCAGGTTGAAGCAAAGAAAAAGTCCGTACGTTCTGTTCCAGCTTTGTAGGATCAAAGTGCACGAAATCAGAAACTGACCACACCAGGAGATTCGCCTCGACGAGACGAAGCGAACCGCGTCGGCCGCGCAACCACCAGAGCTTCCACGCGCCGCCACAAGTTCCGACCAAATTTTTTGGGCTCCACATGCAGTAATTTTGTTTCAAGGCTATTTTGCGGAGCATCGTTGATCTAAACAAGGTGTATAATATATCAGCGGAAAACTCTTTTGAAAACGAACGTTTTGACGTAAATTCAGCCCAATCAGAGGTGGCACACGCCCCCACACGTAGTTGGAAGTATCTGCCGAAATTAGCCGAAAAAGTTGCAGGAAAAACCAATCCGACAATCGAAAATTTTGCGAAGACGCTGACGTTAATGCCACATCAGCATTTTCATTGCCACGTCAGCAACAATGCCACATCAACACCACTTTTGTCTTTTAGTGCTGAATTTAATCTTGGCTCATTTAGAGTCATTTTTTACCCGTTTTTGACACGGTCAGTGGCGTTCTTAAGGTTTTGGACCACTTCGGATGCAACCGTGCAATTGGTTTTACGTAATTTGACTCCGAACATCTCAAATAGGCTCAGTGGGAGCTATTGTGGATACCCAAAATTTCATACCATGTGGTAGCCTATTATTCGGCCACGTGACATGCACTTGGCATAATTGAAGTCATTTATGTGGAAGAAAGTAGTTCCTGATGACTTGGAAGATGAAAGAAGACGACTACTAAAGTTACTTGGAAGATGGAAGAAGGCGACTACTAAAGTTACCTGGAAGATGGAAGATGGCAATTGCGGAAGTTAGCTATGTGGAAGAAGTGGTTTCTAATAACCTGGAAGATGGAGGTTGTGGAAGTTACATGGAATAAATGATTTCTGATGACCTGAAAGATGAGGGTTGCTGACACTAAGTGCAAGATAGCGGTTCCTGATGATATGGAAGAAAGAGTGGACCACTATGTCTTAGTTGCCAAAATTAAAGAGTTAGTGGGAGTTGGTTGCACTTTTAAAGGAGGACACTAAGCTAAGATTAAGGATACTAATTTGGTTTAAATTAAGGCTAGATTCATCAAGTCATTTGAATATGAATGAAGAAGTGTAAAACAACCAAAAGATCATGGGACACGTGGCAATCTGAAAGAAAAACAACTGGAAGATGGCAGTTGTAACCGCCAATGGAAGATATAACTTCCACCAACATGTGGCAGTCTGGAAGAGAGACAGCTGGAAGATGGCAGTTGTAACCATCAATGGAAGATAATGGAAGATGTAACTTCCACCGACTCGTGGATGTCTGGAAAATAGACAGTTGTCTGGAAGATGGCAGTTGTAACCGCCAATGGAAGATGTAACTTCTACTGACACGTGGTAGTCTGGAAGAGAGACAGCTTGAAGATGGCAGTTGTAACCGCCAATGGAAGATGTAACCTCTTCCGACACATGGTAGAATGTGAGATAATTAAGCAAATAAATGAGTAGTTTCATGGACACTTGTCACACTCTGAAGCAAGGTTGAAGACTACACACACATGCACACTAAGGCTATAAATATAACACATTATGTAACTTTAAATCCCCCCCTCCAGCAGCATACACAAAAATCATTACATTACAATTTCTTTAATTGTAGTCCTTATCTTTAAATGTTATTAGATTACATAGTCATTACATTTCAATTAATTCTAATTCAATTCAGTTTCTTCCAGGCAATTTCAATTTCAATTAAATTTTTTTCTTGCATTTAGATTCCAATTTCTTTACCATATTCATTTAGTTCAGTTTCCTTTTCATTACAACTTCAACATTAAAATCCTTTTGACCAAGGCAAAAAAGAATCCAAAAATAATCGCTTGATACTTCTCATATTTCAAGGGAATAGTCTCCAGTTTCCTAGGAATTTCTCTTCGATTCAACTTGAATCTGGCACGCCCGCGCATTTACTAAATTTGGAGAAGATTTGTGCGAACAGCTATAGGAGAATAAAATGCAGCAATGATCGACACGTTTGACAGTATAAACTTTGCCTATTGGAAGATGCAAGTTGAGGATGTGTTATTCTAGAAAAAATTATTCTTGCCATTAGAAGGGAAGAAACCATAATCGATGAAAGACGAGGATTGGACAATCCTAGATCGAAAGGCTCTCGGTATGATCAGACTGACGTTGTCAAAGTCCATCACCTTCAACATCAAGAATGAGAAGACAACAAAGTCTCTCATGAATAGTCTTTCAAAAATGTATGAACACCCGTCTGAAGCGAATACGGTATATCTCATCACTAGATTGGAAAGTATGAAGATGTCCGAGAATGGGAAGGTCAGTGAACACATCAGTGTTCTTAATGAAATTGTTGAGTAGTTAAAATCAGTTGAGATGCCAATCACTAGCAAAATGAAAACGACTTTTCTTATAAGCCAATTGCCAGAGAGTTGGAGCGCCACAAAGACTGCAATCGGTAATTGTTCAGGGGTAGAATCGTTACAGTATGATTCCGTAGTGAGTATGATACTCACAGAAGAGATCAGAAGACAGTCAGACTCTTCTAACAGTGGCTCAACATTGAATGTCGACACTAGAGGCAGAGGTTCAAATAGGAAGAAAGACGGAAACCAAAAGTGTGGCCATTCCAAGTCGAAACAGGGAAGACCACATGGAAGATCATAGTCTCGAGGTCCTAGAAATTCTAAAGAGATTGAGTGTTGGAATTGTGGCAAAACTGTTCACCTCAAGAACCAGTGTAGATCCCAGCAGAAGGTAGCAGAGAACAAGACTGAGGCTAACATTGTCTTAGAAGAAAAAGATGATACGCTGATATGCTATTTGGAGAGTAAAACAGAGTTTTGGGTCTTGGACTCTAGATGCATCATCCATGCTACCTCAAGTCGAGAGCTATACACCTGGAAACCTTGGCAAGGTTTATCTAGGTAATGATCAACCCTGCAGTGTAGTTGGTAAGGGTGAAGTACATATCAGACTCAACGGATCGATATGGAAGTTGAAGGATGTCAGGCACATTCCAGACTTGAAAAAAACCCTGATCTCAGTAGGCCAGTTGGCGAGTGAAGGTTATGTGACCACTTTCAATGCAGGAGAGTGGAAAGTTTCCAGAGGGGCTATGATTATAGCACGAGGAAAGAAAAACGGTACACTGTACACTACCACCAAAGCTAGCACGTTGATAGCAATTATAGAAAGCAAAGAGGATCACAATTTGTGGCACCAGATGCTAGGTCACATGAGTGAAAAGGGGCTCAAAGTTATGCTCGCAAAGGGAAAACTACCAAGCCTAAATTCGATTGATATCGACTTCCGTGAGGATTGCGTATTTGGTAAGCAGAAGATAGTTAGTTTTCAGGAAAGCGATAGAGATCTCAGAAAGAAGAAGCTTGAGTTAGTTCACACTAATGTCTAGGGGCCAACAAATGTCTCATTTATTGGCGAAAAGTCCTATTTCGTTACCTTCATCGATGACCATTCCAGGAAGGTATAGAGTTTACTTCTTGAAACATAAATCTGAGGTGCATGATGTGTTTAAGAAATGGAAGGCTATGATTGATAAGTGCACAAAATAGAGTAATTTACCTAGCATAATGTCCTAATATGTATATATTTTTATTTCATGCAGGGGTTGATTTGCAAAAGAAAAGAAAAAGAAAGCAAGAAGGATGAAAATGAAGAAAAAAGAAAGAATTGGTGGGGGAGAATGTAATAAATGCATATATATATATATGTGTGAAAGTGTATGTGAACGTGTGTATTTGTGTAAAACAAAAAAAAAGAAAAAGTTAAAATATATATATATATATATATATGAGAGAGTTGGTGAGTTGGTGGGAATTAAATATGAGAGAGAGAGAGAGAGTTGGTGAGAGAAGTGGTTGAGCATTTAAGGTAGAATTAAATGCAACAGTTATGCATTACGCCTATATATAATGACCATGTAGAAGCTGAAAGGGCGGCAAAGTGAAAAAGTGGAGGAAGGAGAGCTTAGAATACTTTTGTACCATTTTCATATTTTGTGTAATTTTTGTTCTATCAATGGAATTTTATTCTATTGTCTTGTTTCATTTTTTTATCAACATGTTAGCTTAAAACTCTTCTCAAGTGGGTGATGAAGCCACCATGGGTAAGATATAAATAATTTTTATTTTATTTCGTATTGTTTAATTCTCGTCCCGAGAGTATTCATTTTATGAGTCTCAATGAACAAAAACCTTACAATAGAGGTTGGACACAAAAAAATAGAAGGAAGATTTTCCGTGATTACCAATTAATGGAAATACGGGGAATGCCTACTACTATTTACATTTTATTTAAACCAAAACATTAGAGGGAGGATTCTTCGTGATTACCAATTAATGAAAATACGGGGAATGCCTACCAATATCTATGTTTATGTTTAATAGGTTGGAGGAGAATTTGCAATAGAAATATATAATATTATTTATATAGACCCGGGTGGTGGATTCTTTTCCCTTGAGATTTTTTTCCACCATTTGATAATTTTATCTAGTTATTTTAGTTTACTATTAAAAAAATTCAAGAGTTGTTTTAAGTGATTTCTTTTTATCTCGAAAAGTAAAGTTTTGGATCTTTGTCTCAAACGAGTTCCAAGTTGAGAGTGGTTCGACCCTACTTATTGCTATACTATTTTAAGTAAAGTATTAGTAGGTATAAATTCTTGTTGATTGGGTGTGGTGAAACAACGACACAATATCATCAAATCTCAACCCGTCAATGATAGAGAATGAGAAAGGTTTGAAGATCAAGAGGTTAAGATCCGACAATGATGGAGAATATCAGGACACCGGGTTCAAAAACTTTTGCTTTGAAAACGGTATTAGATTAGAGAAGACTGTTCCATGTACACCACAACAGAGTGGCGTAGCAGAACATATGAACCGGATATTGACTAGGAAAACCAGAAGCATGCGCATTCAAGCAGGGTTACCAAAATAGTTCTGGGCAGAAGCAGTCAGTACAACAACGTATCTTATCAACCGAGGTCTATCAGTACCATTGGAACACAGAATAACAGAAGAGGTATGGAGCGGTAAAGAGGTAACACTTTCATATTTAAAAGTTTTTGGTTGTGTTGTATATGTACATAGTGATAATGTGAGAGATAAACTTGATCCCAAGTCACAAAAGTGTACTTTCGTTGGATATGGCGGTGATGAGTATGGCTACCGCATGTGGGATGATCAAAACCGAAAGGTGATCCGAAGCAGAGATGTAGTGTTCAATGAAAATATGATGTATAAGGATAGGCACACAACAACCTCAGAGCCTACAACACAGAGTGATCCTCTGTGTATTGAGTTAGATGATGTTCAAGATAGTAATAGTACTTAGTTAGAATAATAGATTGCAGATGGCACTACTCAACAGGTTGATACACCGCAGTCTCCTACTCCTATTCCTGTACATAGGAGGACTTCACGACAGCATATGCCGAACAGGAGATATATGAATTATTTGTTACTCACAAATGGAGGTAAACCAGAATACTACGATGAAGCTTGCAATGCAGCAAATGCGAGCCAGTGGGAACTTGTTATGGAAGTTAAGATGAAGTTTCTTATCTCTAACAAGACATGGAAGCTAACCAAGCTGCCGGTGGGAAAGAAAGCTCTCCATAACAAATGGGTCTACAGGGTCAAAGAGGAACATGATAGTTCTAAAAGGTACAAGGCGAGACTCGTAGTAAAAGGCTTTCAGCAGAAAGCGGGAATTGACTACACCGACATATTTTCTCCGGTTATGAAATTGAATACCATTCGTTCAGTTCTTAGCATTGTTGTAGCAAAGGGTTTGCACCTAGAGCAGTTAGATGTCAAAACTGTTTTCCTCCATGGTGACCTAGAGGGGGAGATTTATATGCAGCATCCGGAAGGTTTCTCAGTAAAAGGTAAAGATAAACTTGTGTGTAAGTTGGAAAGGAGCTTATATGGTTTGAAACAAGCTCCAAGACAGTGGTACAAGAAGTTCGATGGATTTATGCAGAGACATGGTTACAACAAGTGCAATGCTGACCATTGTTGCTACTTCAAGAGGTTTGAAACGAGTTACATTATCCTCCTACTTTATGTTGATGACATGTTAGTAGTTGGGTCTGAACAACAAGTTGAAGAAGCAGTTAGCAAATAATTTCGAGATGAAGGACTTAGGCGCTGCGAAACAAATTCTTGGTATGAGAATCAACAGAGACAAGAATAAGGGTATTTTACAGTTGTCTAAGGTTGACTACGTTGAACGGGTTCTGAAGAGGTTCAACATGAGTGATGTTAAGTCGGTTAACACACCTTTGGCTAGTCACTTTCGATTATCCAAAGAGCTGTCTCCCAAGTCAGAAGTAGAAAGGAACAACATGGTCAGTGTTCCATACGCTTCAACTATTGGTAGCTTGATGTATGCGATGGTTTATACTATACCAGATATTGCATATGTAGTGGGAGCAGTCAGCAGGTTCATGTCCAATATAAGGAAGACTCATTGGGAAACAGGGAAGTGGATATTGCGATATCTACGAGGTACCACAGAAAGATGCCTTTGTTTTTGGTAAAGGCAAAGTGAATTTACATGACTATGTAGATTCAGATTTTGCTAGTGAGAAGCACTACTGGTTATGTCTTTACAGTAGGTACTACAACAATCAGTTGGGTTTCGCAGTTACATAAAATTATAGCGTTATCTACTACAGAGGCTAAGTATGTATCCGTGACAGAGGCTAGCAAAGAAATTATTTGGTTACATGGATTGTTGACATAGTTGGGATTTGAGCAAGAGAATAGTGTTTTGCACAGTGACAGTCAGAGTGTCATACATCTGGTAAATAATTCAGCATTTCATTCGAGAACCAATCATATAGATCTTCGTTATCACTTTATCAGATCTCTGTTAGAGGATGAGGTATTGACACTTAAGAAGATTCAAGGAAGCAAGAATTCAGACGACATGTTGACCAAAGTGGTGACAATAGAGAAACTGAAGTTGTGCGCAACTTCAGTGGGTCTTCAAGCTTGAAGACAGAAATGAGGGCATCGTACTGCACTGATCATTGATTGATGGTGGCAAAGTCGTCAAGTGGGAGATTGTTATATATATAAGGGTGACTCCTTTGTATTGAAAGTTGTCCCACATCGACTAAAAGGCAAAACCACATCTATATCATTCCCTATAAATATAGGGCATCTCCTATTATATTGTGTGCACAAATAAAGAGATAGTAGAAGAGATACAGACTAATATTCTTTTTGGTGAGAGTTAAGAATAATATAGGCTTATATTATTCCGGTGATACATGCGTGAGTATATACTGTATGTGTGCATGTGTTTGATCTGCTAATCAACCCCTTGTAATCTTCTCTTTGATCAATAGTGAAACGGTGCTCTTAGTGGACGTAGGCTTATTTTGGCCGAACCACTATAAATCTTTGTGTTCATTGTTTGATGTGTGTTTGTGTGTGTTTTCTGATTTGCAAGTACATATGGCTTCTAACAGTGTTCTTGGGCGGGTGTAAAAACCCTTTCAATGTAAACATTCCATATCTATCTTTATAAAGACATGGTGTTTTTCTTAATTTCTCAAAGACTATGTAAAGTTGATAAAATAAAATTCAGATTATTGTATACTAAATAATCTTCAAGATAAGCTATTTTTAAAGTGATTTATCAAAAAAAAAAAACAACCCCTCCACTACAAAAAAGCACCAAAAGAAAACAACAATCGCCAATGTCATAAACCAATGCAAAGCAAAAGAAAACAAGTGATACATAGCCAAACACACGGAATTATGAAATTGGACCAAGTTGTGTGTGGTCCAAATAAAATGTCATTTGCTTGAGGCAAAAAGTATCACGCTCAGCTCAAATCCAGCCCATTACAAAAGTAGCCCATTCCAAAAATAGCCCACGATAAGCACCACTTTCCTGGCTAGGCAGTCACGTGTTCAAGAAGAGCCTTCAGATCGGAAGGCATCCGAATGATGTCAGACCAAAACGAGACAAATGTCCGGAACCCATTATAACTTGTCCACTAAGCAAACCTCAAGGTTATTCTTATCAATAACAAGAGACAGACAACTGTAATAGGACAAAGCGGACTCAAGGGTATCATCCTAGAATAATTGGCTAAAAAACCCACCTTATCTTATATAAATAGGGAAAGAATCACCCAAAATAAGAAATTTTTTACTCCCTCCGTGTCAAAATAAGTGTTCACTTTTACTCTCTTCTCCGTCCCAAAATAAATGTCCCATTAGCACTTTATCATGTCATTTTACTAATTTGTCCTTCATGCATTAAAATTATAAATCATCTACACAATAAATCATCACATCACTATGGTGGGACCAATGATAAAGTTGGTATTTCATTCATTATCAATACAACATCTTAAAAAGTTGGATTCCCCAAAAGGGCCTTATAAATTGGGACGGAGGGAGTATATAAGAAAAGTTTCCATGATACAAGGAGAAATTTTCTGTACATACATGATACACCATTAAAGCTGAAAATCAACACAAATGGCTGCGAAAACCAAAAAACAATCACACTGCTTTTTCAGCTGAGTACCCAGTACATAACCAGTTTCATAAGATGTAACATAAATTCATAATCCCAACTGTCATATAAGAACTAAATTAACAAGTTGAGAAAATTCTTGTACCCCTCTGCTAAAGAATGCAAACTGTCAAAATATGCAAGTTTCTTTCTTTCAAAGAGCACCAAAGATTCTCTACCAAAAGAAATATATATATATATATATATATATATAACTCTAAGTAAAAGAGAACTTAATGAGAAAAAACAGACATGTTCTTCTCAATTTCAATAGCTCCATTCAGATTAATGCTTCTTTCCTTTAAAAAGCTGGAGTACCAATGTGCAGAGAGCTTGGGTGATCTTTTCAAATCCACGTCATCCACATCCACATAGTACAGGCCAAAGGAATAATCAAAGCCACCCAATAACTCAAACAAATCGATAAAGGACCACACAAAGTACCCTCTTGCATTGCATCCATTCCTTCAACCATTAAAGAAAAGAGAAAAAAAAAACAAAACAAGTGAGAAGAAAGGTAAAGCAAAAGAAACACGTCCTTTTTTGAGTTGCAACAATGGAATGCAAAATACAAAAATAAAAGTATCAAATAAATTCATAACTTTTTTTTTCAATAATTGGGTTGTTTGGGGCTTCGTCCCGACTAATCTGTAGGACCTGTACGAAGTGAACCTACACACATATGTAAGCAGTTGTTGCTCCAATAACTTATTTGATGTTAGTAAAAATCGAATATGAGACCTGGTGCTTCCTAAAGCACCTAGTGGTTACGAGGAAATGAAAAAGAGGGGGGTTGAAAAATGAGAAAGGGATTGGAGGACATTATTGACCCTTCAAACGCCCAATTTTAGTTTCGTTGCATCCAAATAAGAGATGAAATGGGGAAAAAATAGTAGTAAATAAGTATCCTTGTTGTCCCTATATTCCAAGAGTGATTCCTTGTGTCGTCCATACTACTCACATAATAAAAAGCAAGTACTTTTTTTCATTTCTCTCCAATCTTTTTCCAAACAAGGTGTTGTGTTGTCTTAAAGGGTTTACACTATGATCTCTTTCCTTATGGGGATGCAAGTTATGTGGAGGATATACTAATAAAGCAAAACTCAAGATGAGTGCATAGAAGCTTCCATGGAAGTGGATACCTCATCACTTTGCATTTACATATTTGGTTAATCTACGAAACCATAAAACAGTAATAAATAATAATAATAATAATAATATAAATGTCCGTTTAAACTAAGAAACTTTGCCCACAACTACTTTTTTATGATCAATTCTATGGGTTGGAATTAAGCTGCTGAAATTCCCAAAAAAAAATCTTCAGAGATGAATTTGTATATAACTGAGCACTCAATTACTAAAGCAATTTCCATGAGACAACTGGAGATTCTCTTATACAGATTTCACCATAACATCTTCTTATAATGAAGGGTTTTCAAGCAAAACGTCTCCAACTTGGTGTAAAGTAGACATACCTTATAGCATCAAGCACACCCCCAATAAAATCTTGTATAAGTTCAACCCTTGATGTATCATTTAATGCTACACTGTGTTTTGTTTGTTGGCCTGTCAAACAATTCATTGAGTTTCAATTGTTAGACTATTACAACAAAGAGAGAAAATGGATTAAAAGTTGCTCAACTTGATGCATTGGATGCTACCTGCAATAACCACCAACAATAAACAGTAGTAAAATTCATAAATGAACAATACAACCAGCATTGACTGCTTGGACCATATGGTCAAAACACTCTTCCCTCTCATGCATGGTTGTCATAGTAAATTTCTTATTATGCAGTTCAAATATTTTGAATGATCTCCTCTAAGGCACTACTTTCTTAAAGCTGGCAAGTTTCTGTGGTCGAATACTATTTGTCACATCCGTGAATGATCATCGTTTTGAACAAAATAACTAAACGATCCCATACCAATTTTTACTTTCCATTTATTACCTAAAAACCCCATTTGACAATGTAAAGGAAAAACAGATGAATGGAAGTGAGATGCCCAAAAGAGTATCATATTGATGTTACACTAGTCATTCTTTAGTTACCACTCGACGGATTACATGTAGATGAAACAAATGCTCTGAACCTCATTTGAAGACTGCCTAGGTTTACTATAAATTAGACAATAATCTGTAGATTATAGTTCATAGTGTGTGTGTAGAAAAAGAGAGATACCATTTTCATGGATGTAAATAGGAGGGTTGCCATAATATTCCTTGAAATACTCTAGATTTTCAACCAGACCCAAGGGCAGAACAGGGAACTGCATCCAATAAAACGACAAAGTTGAAGTGTATTCTGAGATGGAAAAAGACCAACTTCATAAATTTCTGTTTCAGGCCTCACCTCATCCGTCGTTGTAGCACCTCCTTTAACTACAAAAGCAGAAAAATCAGTCAATTCCATATCAGTCAGAAAATTGATTGATGAGCAATGGTATATAAGCATCGATCACTTTTCCTTGATTGATTTCTTGCATCTGAGTTCCACAGTTGGCTCACCGAATTTAAGAAAACAATATCCAACATCCCAAGTTATTCAGCAAGAACATTATTTTCAACCGAACAGGTTAGCTCAATTGAAAAGACTTGGAGTCTTAGATCTCAGTTTAATTATAACTCGGTGCAAGATCTGTGTGGGAATCAGCATATGTCCTGTGGATGAGTTGGGACAAAGCGGCAGATCCCCCAGTTATCGGGAAAAAATGGGAAGATATTCTTCCCATGAACCCAAGATATACAACTCTCGGCTGAAGGTTAACTAAGACATGCAATGTAAAGCCTATAAAGGTCTTGTTTCTTTCTTTATCTTTTTTTTTTTCCTTCAAGAAATGCCCATTGGTTGAGCCCACCTGAAAGTGGATGGAGATCACTAAGTGTTCTTTCATCAGTTCATTAAGTGTACCAAGAATGTACCTAGTAATAAAACAGCAATGTCTGCATTGAAGTCCCTATTATCCATGTTCAGGCTGATGGGGTTGTCCTTGATATATGCTGTGGTGTAGTGATTTAGTCCTATGAAGTCAAATGAGTCCTTGATTTGTCTGGATTCAAGTTCGGTAAAGACTGGTAATCTTTTGCCCACATTCTGCTTTAGTATGTCAGGATAGTCACCAAACACCAATGGATCGGCAAACCTGGTAATAAGAATCAGACAGAAGCAATATCCTAAGGGTGACTTTCACAAACAAAAATAACCTCAAACCAAGTCAAATACATGTTTTTAATACCATCCAATAAAAAAATCCTTGGCTCTCTGAGTTGCAATCACATCTTCAGTTGCATTTGTATAAGGACTAAACCCAAACGTATAGAGAGTTATTCCTATGAATCCATGCTGCATATCCTGCACCACGACATGTTACATAAATAATCAAACACCTTCATGTAATTTGACTTTTTTTTTTTTTGATAAGTAATGTAATTTGACTTCTATGGTTGGGAAGCAACAAATTCTTTGTCAAAAATGACATATACCAACTTAGAAGTAGATAAGTTCAATTTTCTATGAAATTGCAAACATGGCTATAGATTGAAACTCATGTAGTCAAGTACGGTAGACTTATTTTGCAAGAATTTCACATGAAAAGCTCATATAGTTGTAAGCATAATAATAGTCTAACAATAATAATTCTTAATAATTTTATCTGTATATTGACTATTGAGACGAGCTTCCACCCTATTGGATAGAGACACTATATCTTGTATAGAAGAGTTTGATCGTCATAAAAGTTCAAATTAATGGTTACATATATGGAAAGAGGTGTTGGTTGATGGAACCAACATATCTTTCTCTCCCGACAGATATGGAACGGTCCTAGCCCTCTATAGATACGCAAATGTCAACCAGTTCATTTTTCGCAGGAAAGAAATACGGTTGAAGAGCTACTTATCTCCTACAAAATTTTAAATATAATAGGTATGTGTTCTAACACTAGTTGTGCATTGGAACCGTGATTTTTATTTGTAGTAAAATTGCTCACACTAATACCTGGTACTTGTTCTTGTACAATCTTGCGACGGAAGCGTGTGCCAGCAGCATATTATGAGCCGCAACATATGGCTCGGTTGAGGAGTTACCTCTAGCACAGTTGAACCCGAAAGGAGGAGAGCAATGCTGAGGAGGTGATATTCCCAGATCATAACCACCCACTGCAAATATATTGGCCTCGTTTAAGGTTGTCCAATGCAAAACCCTATCTCCAAATTCTCTAAAGCACACATCAGCATATTCTGTAAAATCTTTCCTGCATTGAGATATAGAATAGCATATGATGTCCTTTGCTGAAGGCATGCACAATAAGTATAAGATCCTAATAAAGTAGATATAAGAATCTGTTTGGGTTGCTGTTATAATGATAAAAGTGCTTTTATCTGTAGAAAGTGTTGTCAGTACAAAAGATTTGGTGATGTATAGCACATAAAATTTGTTTAGTGACAATATTACTTTAAGCACTTTTATAACTACTTTTATTACATTATCCAAAGTCCACAATAACACACACATATCTATATAAAAAATAAAAATAACGTTGGATGAACTTGTGGTAATTATAAAAATTAGATAGGATAAGATAAACCAAAAATAAATAAACACTACATTACTCCCAACGCCATTTGAAAAGCTCCAATTTCAAGCTTTAATAAAATAACACTTTTTATAAAACCTCTATTCGCTACAAGTTTTTTAAGAAATAACCAAACACCAATTAAATCAGATTTATAGAATTGAAATCACTTTTGAAGGCTATAACAGCAATCCTAAACGGGGATTAATAATGAGAACTGAGGATCATACACGATATTTCGGCTAAGCCATCCTTCATATTCATCCTCAAGAACCTGTGGTAGATCAGAATGTGATAATGTAACATGTAATTGTATTCCTATCACAAGAAAAAAAGATGTCACGAAAGTTTAATCTTTAAGATGTCATTTGGTTACCATTTTTGAAGTGCTTTTTAACTTATATAAGAAAACGGAATCCATAAACATTTTTCATTCTAGAACATAGATCAAAATGATAACCAAACAGTTTCTGTGACATTATTTATGATTGATGTGAACTGGCTGTAACCATTGCTAACAAGTTCATTGATGAGGTTGTTGTAATACTCTAAACCCTTTGGGTTGACAGGTCCTCTTCCATCTGGCAAAGAAGGCGAGCACAAGGGTGAGAAAAAGAAGCAAAAATTGGTTTATAATTAAAAAGTCAAGTGAGGCATTAGTTTGGTGATCATACTAGGGATAAGTCTTGACCATGAGATGGAAAATCTATACGCCTCTAAACCAGTGTTCACCATGTGTTGGACATCCTCCTACAAGAGATAAAAAGCACATACACCAGCAAGAGGTGGTGTGATTAGATTTGTATTAAATCAACATATACTTGCATGTAGTAACATAGAAAAAAAAACATTATTGCTTGTAACTGGGACTATAAATTATCTCTTTCTAAAAGTAGATTTGAAATCATATGATTATGCAGAGGAAAGGTTGTATGAGATGCATAATGTGTGACCATATCAAGAAAGGTAGAAGAGAAACAAAACCGTGCTCCAAGTCGAAACCAAAATTAGAGTGAAAGGGAACACCCATAAAATCTAGTGACTATGTGCTAATTCTATTTGGATGTTAGATTTCGTTCCGACCATGAAGCACCCGGCTCATGACAAATGGTATTAGGTTCAATCTTTTATCAATGATGCACCAACACTATGAGAAATTATTTTACCACAAAATAAATTTGTTGCTAAAATGGCATTATGGTACCAATCCTAAATCGTTTGTGCCTAATACAATTTTTCAAAACCTTGTGGCTACGACCTCCCTCTTCTTGCCACAAATTATATATTCAGTTTGAAATAATCATTAGCCATCAAAAGTGAGCTTTTGCCACAACAACATTTGTGGCAAAAAGCCTAGTTTGTTATAGTGTAAGTGCCCACATGGAGGTTTTTGAATTGGACCCGGCCAGCCGCATTTAGGTTGGACAGGATAGACTAACCCAACGAGAATGTTGCGGGTTTAGGTGGGGGTTGGGGGAGAATGTTATAGATTTTTTCTCCACATTGGACCTGGATAAAGATAATTACGAATTGGGTATTAACTTCACCAAATAACTTAAGCCTTGGGATCAGACCGCAAAATACCCGGCCTATTGTAGAAATGACATTTGACTCTAATAATATGTTAACTACCCAACTGCTCTAAAAGCTTAAACTGTTAAAGAGAGTGTAACTTAAATATTTATATCCTTCAACAGTTCTCACATACCCACAAAAACAAATATGCAGATAACAACTATACAGAGTAGTTGCACAACATGATATTATTGATTTGAGTAGCTCATGTTTCAATTCAAGAAGATATTTCATTTTATAATTTGCAGCTATACTACATTCACCACACAGTTAACATCAGAAGAAGAAGAACTAACAAAACAATTTGTTGTTTTATCAAGGTTATGAATTGCAGCTACCAAAGCAATGAATGTTTTGCTTTCAGTGACCCCTCAAAACTGAATGATAGTTTCAAACAACTACAGTTTTGTGATATCTATGCACATACCTAGCTAGTTGATGGATCTTGTATTGGTTTCAAGCTGAGGATTTGATTTGGTGACACCAAACTAGTCATATGAAAACAATATAAAGATAAACTGAAAACTACCTTCTTTTACAAAGAAGCCGCAAGGCCCATAACATTGATTTTTACTACCAAATAAAATAAAATAAAAATAAAAAACACGAAAAAAGAACAACAATGCTGAATTGTAGACACAAAAAAAAATCTAATTTGAGGAATGCACACAAATGGTATAAATATGTATAAAATTAGATTTATATGGACAAGAATAGACTGATAAATGAGAAGAATAAGGGCAATAGAAGTAAACTGTTGTTCTCTGTTATTCCTTGAGCTTCCAAAACTAAGGCTTAAGAAGTCAATCTAGAAATATATTTGCAAAATAAGTTCCAAGTAAATTACAATTAAATATTTGCAAAAGTAATCATGTTTACAGTATACATAAACGCCCAAATGGAATGTCATAGTTTGGTAAGGCCCAATAACGAAACAGAGTATTTCTACAGTTTTATTATCAACAACTTGCCAAGTTTTCAAAATTAAAATCACAAGTTGTGGACTGACAGATGTTCAAAGAAAATGCATTACATGCTTCTGATTATTTACCACGCAGTACGCCTTTTTATCATTCAAACTTGGAGAGAGAAAAAAAAAAAAAAAGATAAAGAATATAACAAAGCATACACCTTGTACTTGTGGTACCCATCACATGTCTTGTTTCCGCTCTCTCCATGTGTATTACCTGAAATTTGATTTGGACCCATCACAGATACTAGAAATCAACGGGAAAAAAATAAAACAAAAGGAGAAAAACTTAGTTCTGTTTGTCTGGTACAAATTTTGAACTTGAGAGAATAGAACTCATGTATAGCAAAATGAATAATTCAGTCAGTCTGAAACAATCACAACATAGCCAACAACCAAGAAAACAACCCGCTTACGACAACGACTGTCTGATCAGTCAATGAAGCAGCTTTGTTACTCAGAGTCTACTCTAAATGTTTAAGCACATTAAAGGGTGCCTCCTAATGTCCGGACTTAATTTTAATTATCAGTGTAACTTTGATATAATCCAATCTTCCAACAAAACGCCACTTGAATCAGTAGAAAGCAACCCAAGCAATTAATCCAAACGAAGAATGAGGAATAACATAGGTTCAATGGGGGACCAGCTAGCATCAAAAGCTCCATTTTTATTGCCGCTTAATTAGCATGCCAGAGTCAGCTCTAGTACACGGACATTTCCTTCTTCTTTATACGGACTTATCCAGAGCTTAACAACAACCTTTCAGCACTTCCATTTCTGTTCTAAGAGAGGATCATTATATTAGTACTACTTTCTTTTTCTTTTTCAATTACATTATTACTTTCTTGTAAAAAATATATAATATACAGAGACAATTACGCCCTATTAAGTTAACAGAAACTCATTTGTATTGGTCCCACAATTTCACATAACTTTATCCCCCTCCTCCTAGTCTTTCTATACTCTCTCTTTGAAGAACACTCATAAAACTCTCCTCTTCAAATCTAGAAAATACACACATATCTATTTATTAGATATTACTGTGCATACATACATATATATATATGACAGATGATAAAAGGGGTTATGAAAAACCCTTAATGGAAGACCCAAATTTTTTTTTGATAACCGTGATGTCCGGGTCAGCTTACACACACCTAAACTAATCAACAGGACCCGTGCGAGGCAACCCCCACATGAATCGGGGAAGCAAGGCCCAAGTCTTTTCCAACTAGGGTTTGGTAGACCCAAATTTGGTTAAAGATAAATGGATTTATACTGCTGACATAGGGAAGTTAATATTGGAAAACAATAACTTTTGTTCTATTGCATCAAAGTGAATGACCATAATAAAGTTTGAACTTCGAACTGCATGAACTCATCTCTTCAAACCACGCCACACCAAATTCCTCCAATCTCAAAACAATCACATTCAAATATTGCGGACTAATGATTGTAGAGGCAAATAATTTGCGGTGTGAAAGCAATAACTCGTATTTTTTAATATTAGAGGGAATCGAAAACTGATATACACACATATATATATACCTATGTGTGTGTGTTTTTCTGTCAATTAAACATGAAGAATAATAGAACTTACTTTAACTCAGATTAAAAGTGTGTGTTGGTTGTGGATGCCAAACCATACATGGCCGTGACGGTGGAAATGGCGTTGTCGCCGGTGGTGGTGGAGAACAACCACATCTCGGACTGTTGTCTTTTCGTGTATGTATATTTTTTGGTTCACTACATACGCTACTAAAATAAATAATAATAATAATTAAAAAATAAAAACTTATTGTTATAAAATCACACTATTAAAATAAGGGTGAAATGCAATAATCCACCTGAACTGAACTATGGTCAAATTTGCAACTAACTCGTGAAGGATTAATTATGCAATAAACCCCCTAAATTATCATATTTTGTTGTAAATTGTCCAATTATCTTGTATTTTTTTCATAAATGACCAAACTACCATTTCTTTATTGAATTTTATTTCATGTATTTTCTTATTAATATAGAATACTAAATTTATGGCATATTATCCATTCAAATTTGTATAAATTTATACATAATTTGTGAAATCAAATGTTTAAATAATATTTTTAGGTTATTTAAATAAAAGTTTGAAATACTTATAAAAACCATTTATTTATAACACAAGAACATTAAAAAGAGTTTACTACTTAAGTAATTATCTATGAATAAATTTTTAGAAAAGTAAATTTTCATTTTACTACAATTTTTTTAAATTAAGATAATAAGTGAAAAATTATCGATATTGTTAAAAAAATAACAAATATAATAAGAATGTTAGGATAGTTTTTTGTAATGAAATTGGAGCAAATGACAATAAATTAATAGTTCAAAGAGTTAGTTGTAGTTAAGGGGGGTTAATGTAAAAGTTTATGGGAATTTTTTGCACTTTACCTTAATATAAATATAAGGGAATCAATCACTTTATAATTTTATTTTATTACGAAAATTGATTCCAATAAAATGAATATGATGACCATGGTCATCTATATTTTATTAATTGAGAAGTTTATAAAATTTAGAATTTAAGACTATTTGACAATAACCTTATCTTTATGTGTGCATTAGTATAAGATTTTAACTTTGTAAACAATATTATTTTTTATTACTATTTTCAAATATATTTATATAGAATTAATTTTCAGTTTGGTACAGTTCTGTTTTCTTTTAATGGACTTAAAACTGGAACACAAACAATAAAATGATGATCATTATTTTTAAATTAGAATAAAAATCAACCGGTAAAATGAAATAATAATTTAATTATTGTTTTGAAAAACAGATAAAAGGAACAAATTAAGTAGGAAGAAATGATACCGTTAGAGTCGATAAAGGTGTCCCAAATGCTAGGAGTTCTTCCATCTTCTGATGCAGCACCTTCATACTTTTGTATATATGCACATAAATAACAAAATTCAACACATTTCTTGCATATTAATAATATTTTTTCAACTTACAAAATCAAGTGCATAAAACCATATATATATATATATATATATATATATATATATTACCTGAAAGGCCGATGATCCTGCACCGAAAACGAAGTTTGGCGGTGGCGGGAAGTCATTTCTGCTAAAGTTTTCTGCACTTGAAACCAGTGCTGATAAGTTTAGGAGAAAGCATAGCCAGAAAGAGAGGGGCAGCATCGTCGCAACAGCTTCTTATGTATTATGTATGATTATCCCTCACTATACATTGATTTATAACAGCCAAAGGCCCAAAGCCACTCTACCAAATTACGCATGTCATGCCAAACAATTGGTCCTTTTCACCTTTTTCAACTTGCTTGTCATGGGAATCCTCTTTAATCTCATTTCCACAATATATATATATATATATATGGATGTATATGTGTGTGTTGGAGTTTAATCTAGAAACTGTATGTTATCTTTTTTTTATTTTACTTTTTAATCAAAATTTTATTCCAACAGTTCTTGAGATTTTTATTTTCGATTAGCATCTCTTTTTATTCATATTTGTTGAAGGATATAATATTTAATTTACACTCTCTCTAATAGCTTAAGTTTTTAGAATAGTTGGATAATTAATATGATAGCAGAGCAAAAGGTCTCCTTTTAAATTTTCAGAAGACCTGGTAGTTAACAATATTAGGCAGCTATTCTTTCCATTGGTTGTGTTATAATATATTAGGGCTTAGGACCATCTAAATAATCCTAGCACACATTATATTTACACTAATTTGTATGGGTTTGTTCCCTACTCCAAGTTCTCCTCTATATATAGGTGTTAGCCCTATTGTAATGATATATTTCAATATAGATAATACATTATTCATTCATCTCTTTATTCTCTTCTTTATTTTCTACTGTTAACATGGTATCAGAGTAAGCTCTGTGGTGATGTATCGACTCTTGAGAAAATCTCAAACTTCTTTAGCGGTAGTGAAACGACCAAACTGTTGATGAATTGACGGAACTGATGTGTTACGAAACTAGGTGAGCATTTGGTCATTCTTGTTATCCCACTCGTCTAATCCTTCCACAAATTTGTCATTAGTTTCTGTAACTTCTCGGCACGGTATGGTAACATCACCAATAATTAGTCGCCAAAGTTTACAACATTTGAGGAAACTGGTCATGGTTTGAGCCCAAAGGATGTAATTCGAGCCATTGAGAATGGCAGAGATAGGATGAGAGACTTCGGAACGTTCCATAGTAATGGAAAAAGATGGTGATGCAACGATTGATTGAAGAAATAGGAGACGAGTTTCAGCAAAAACTAAAAATCAGCAATCGAAGTCGAGTTCTTGAGATAGATGTCTTGAGTTCTTGGTAGTAGCAAACTTCGAGTTCACGAGGTAAGAGTATCGAGTTCTCGAAACAGATGTCTAGAGTTCTCGATAGCAGCAGACTTCGAGTACTCGAGATAGGAGTATCGAGTACTCGGTCAGTGTAGATGGCGAGAAACAGCAGAAGCTTGTGAGTAGCAAGGTGCGTTTGACGAGGTCAATTTTCAGTCGACGAGGACAAGGGGCGAGCTTTGAAGATTATAGAGTCGACGAGAAATAGAGAAGTGCGATGATGATAGAGCCGGATAGAGAGCGAGTCGGAGGGAACTGACTAGGGTTTGTCGAAGTTGATGCGGCCGACGTGAAGAACTTCCAGATGGATGTGATCTTTGAACTTGAGTGGCAAAGACGACACCATCAACGGTGGACGAATGTGATCTTTGAACTCGATCTGATGGCTCAATAGACCGATATAAAGCCAGATTGGTTGCTAAAGATTTTAACTATGAGTATGGTATTAATTATGAAGAGACTTTTGCTTCTGTCGCTCGTCTTACATCAGTACGTAGCTTACTCGCCATTCTGCTGCCCAAAAATAGGGTCTATTTCATATCGATGTCAACAATGAATTTATTAATGGTGATCTCACATAAGAAGTTTATATGAAACCTCCTCCAGGCATTACTCACTCTCCATCTCAAGTCTGCAAACTTTAGAAAGCCTTATATGGTCTTAAACAAAGCTCCTCGTACATGGTTTGCAAAGTTTAGCTCTACTATCAAGGATTTTGGATTCATCACTAGTGCATATGATTCGGGGCTCTTTATTCGCAAAACAGATACAGGTCTCATATTATTACTTCCTTATGTTGATGATATGATCATTATTGGGATGATATCACAGGTATTTCGGATCTCAAACAATCTCTCAGTTTTCATTTTGAAATGAAACATCTCGGGCATCTCAATTACTTCTTAGGTCTTAAAGTTCTTTATGATTATGTTGGTTACTATATATCTTAAGCCAAATATGCCTCTGACATTCTTGCCCGAGCTGGTCTCACTGACTGCAAGACAGCTTCGACTCCTTTGGAAACTAATCTCAAGCTCACTCCTCTTAATGGTGTTCCGCTCAATAACGCCACATTGTATAAACAATTGGTCGGTTGTCCTGTCTATCTCACTATCACTCATCCAGATATTGCCTATGCAGTTCATTTAGTAAGTCAATTCATGTCTGCTCCTCGGACAACTCATTACACTGTTGTTCTTCGTATTCCCCGTTATCTCAAGGGCACCTTGTTTCATGGGCTTCATTTTTCCTTTACATCGTCTCTTGAGTTACTAGCATACTCATATGCTATCTGGGCAGGTGATTTTATTGATCGTCGTTCTACTACTGGTTACTATTTTTTATTAGGGGATTCTCTCATCTCGTGGAGTAACAAGAAGCAATCTATTACTTCTAGGTCTAGCTGTGAGGCTGAATATCGTTCTCTTGCTGACACTGCACAAGAATTTATCTAGCTCAGATGGCTTCTGGCATATATGGGGGCTCCTCAACCTCTTTCTACTAGTCCGAGTTGTGATAGTCAAAGTGCTATTCAGATTGCTCACAATGATGTGTTTCATGAGCGCACAAAACACGTTGAATTTGACTGTCACTTTGTTCATCAACATGTGCACATTGGTACTGTTCATCTTCTACATATCTCATCTCAAGATCAACCTATTGATATTTTCACCAAAGTGCATCCTCCAAGACGATTTCAGGAATTGGTTTCCAAACTCAAGTTAGTCACTCATTTACCACCTTAAGTTTAAGGCCCATCTAGATAATCTTAGCTCACCTTGTATTTATAATCCTAGTCTACCTTCTATTTACCCTAATTTGTATTGGTTTGTTTTCTACTCCAAGTTCTCCTCTATATATGTTCGCTCCAAAAAATATTCATCATCAGCCGAATAGTAGGGTTGATAATATTCTTCGTTCCCATAGGGTAAATAATCATCGGCCGAATAGTAAGGCCGATAATATTCTTCGTATCCATAGGGTGCGGGCGTGCCAGAACCGGTGACGGAATTCAACTGGTTCAAAATGAATGAATTTTTGTCTCTTTTGAACATGTGGAATAGAATCAAGCGATTTTTGCGAGAGATAACTCAACTCACACGAATGGATTCTGATCGCCTCAACAAAGAGGATTTTTGGGTAATCGAAAGAAAAATAAGAAGAAGGATATAAAATAATTGAAAGGTGCGATTGCAAAGAATTTAAAGGACTGAGAATTGAAATTGTATTGAAAGTGGGAATTTGCAAGAAAAATAAAGGATATTGAAAGTGCATACAAGAATTGAAAGGAACAATATTAAAGAGTGCAAGGAATATAAAAAAGACGATAAAAAGAGTAAAATTAATGGAAGACATTTTTGTGTTTGGTCGGGGACCTCTGTAACAGAGGTCTACGTACATTATTTATAAGACTAAAAGATAACCTAAATACCCTAGAGATAAATAACTAATAAAATAAAAGATAAATAACCTAAATCTAAACCTATTTAAACAAAGCATTAATCAACTACAACTCATATTTCTTAGAAGTGTACAATACTCCATAAATCTAACCCATTTTCAGCCCATCTTCTGACCCATTTTCACAACCCAACTTCTGGCCCATATTTCGGCCCAGTTTTGGCCCAATTTCAGCCATGTTCCGGCCCAATTTCAGCCAATTTTCCAGCTGATTTTTGGCCCAGTTCTGGCCCGTTTTCGGCCAAAATTCTGGTCAATTTCTGGCCATTCTTGTCCAATTCCCTCCACCTTTGTCTTGTCATGTGTTAACTCATTTGGGGTGTCAACAATATATAGATTTTAGCCTTATTATAATCATATACTTCATATACATAATACATTATTCATTCATATCTTTATTCTGTTTTTTATTTTCTACTGTTAATACGTTGGTTGTCAAATTTGATTGTGCTATCTTTTATAGTTTTTGTGTTTGATCTGAGTTTAGAATAAGCTTTTGTCCTGTTCATACTTTAATTCCATTAAACAAAGAAAATAAAATCTTGGAACTGTTATATGATAATTTAATTCAATGCTGAGGTCAATTGATTGTTTAATAAGTCTTTATATGATAATCTAATTCAATGCTGAGGTCAATTGATTGTTTAATAAGTGTTTAAGGATAAAACAATGTGAACTTTAGTTTAAAATTTTAATGGTCTGCCATAGCTGGGGAGTCCCACCCGATTAAAAAAGTCGTAAGTTATATTAATTCTATATTACATACTTAGGTTGCGTTTGGTAAGTGCGGTGTTAGTTTTTGGTTGGGTTGGATTTGGTTTGGTGTGGTTTTATTTTGGTTCCAAATCATATTTGGTGCAGATGATTTTGGTGTGAGAAAAAGTGATACTGAAAAACCAAACCATATTTGGTAGAGTTGATATGGGTTAAAATATATTAATATTAATATTAAAATTAAAATATATTAATATACTAATATATTAATATTAAAATTTATAATATAAAAATATATTAATATATTTTTATTATATTAAAATATATTATATTTTTATTATATTAAAATATATTAATATATTTTTATTATATTAATATTTTAATATTAATATATTTTAATTTTAATATTAATATTAAAATTTATATTAATATTAATATTAATATTAATAAATTTTAATATTAATATTAATATAAATTTTAATATTAATATACATATATTAATATTAAAATTTATAATATTAAAATATAAATATTATATTCGGTGCTACAGTGATTCGGGTTGCTACAGTGAAGTGCTACAGTGGTTTGCTACAGTGCCCGCACCATCCAAAACCATCAAAAAGATGGTTCCAAAATCCTTCACAAATTTGGCACCATGGTTTGCTACAGTAACGGTACCATTTTTTGGCACCAAAATCATATTTTTGGCACCAAACCTGTTTACAAAACAGGCCCTAGGGATGATAATGAGTCGGTACGAAACGAGTTCGCCTATATTTATTCCCGTCTTTAAATACCATATTCTTCACAGGTTCGTCACGGGTTATTTTTTCATAAACCATATCCGCCCCATTAATACATAATTATACTCGTGTCCGTCCCGTTCCGCCCATCTAAAACTTGATTGTTGATATCATCTTCATCATAATCAAAAGAATTTAGTGGATAAAAAAATTAAAAAATAAATGAAACCTTAAATACACATAATAATAATAAGACTAACCTATAAACTTCATTCTAATCATCCAACTATCAAACTCGTTCCCTATTTCTTTAATCATCCAACGATTTAACTCGTTATCTATTTTTCTCTTTTTACTTTGTATATATTCGTCTACTTGTTTCTCCGTGATTTAAGATGACGAATTTTATGAAAAAAGAATGAGTAATAATCGTATTTAGATTATTATTTTTGAATATATATATTTATAAATAATAAAAATATAAAATTAATATAAACGGGGTGAGGCGGAATGGGTTTCTACTAATACCCGAATCCGTTCTATAACCCGTAAGAGGTTCAAATTTTTTTTTTCTAAACCCTTTCTTACTAAACAAAAAATGCTCCCAAATTCCTTAAATAAATGGGTACCCATGATCAGTACAAATCGCCATTCATATTCATACTCTCTGTCCCTCTCCCAAAATGAATTATTAATATGGGACACGCATTTCGTTAGCTGATATTTACTAAAAAAAAGTAATATTTCTATTTGTGTTATTGAAACTATATATGGGCAGGAAAGTCTTTGTCTTCTGCCTATCAATAGGAAACGTCCAAACATTTATTTCTCTCTTTCTATCTTATCAATGAAGATATTTTTTCAACAAATGTCACAAAGATGACCACATCCCATTTTTTTCCTTTCAAAAAACCAGTATAAAGAAGAATGATGTCGATAATATTGTGAATTTGTGATGTAAATACTCCATATCTATCTTTATAAAGACATTTATGTATCTAACTTTCAGAGAAACTCCATCATCTCTACAATGACAAAAGCTGTGGTGTTTTCTTAATTTCTCAAAGACTATGTAAAGTTAATAAAATAAAATTCAGAATATTGGATACTAGATAGTCTTCAAGATAAGTTAATGTTAAAGTGATTTATCAAAAATATTCAGAAACTTATCAAACATTATATTGGTATGTATATATTTATCACAGATTTTTCACCAGAGAGCCCATGTTTCTTTCCTAATATAGAGGAAGATAAAACACCATGAAGAAACAAATTTATCTAGATATAGAAACCCGAATAGCATAGACAAAGCACACACAAAATAAATAAATAAAAGAAAAACAATCGCCAATGCCACAAGCCAATGCAAAGCAAAATAAAACAAGTGATACATAGCCAAACACACAGGATTATGAAACTGGACCAAGTTATGTGTGTTCCAAATAAATTGCCATTTGTGTGAGGCAAAAAAGTATCAGGCTCATTATCACAATTCAAATCCAGCTGATCCCAAAAATAACCCACAATATAAGTACCACCTATGTGGCCAGGAAATCCAAACGATACCAGATCAAAGCGAGACGACAAGTGTCCGAAGTTGTCTCGTCCGAAAAGTTTTCAAGCGCCAAACAACCACCATAACAGAGTCATCCGAGCTCCAGATAGCCTTCAGCTCGGTAACTGTGCATACAATGCAAGACCGAAGATCGAAGACCCACACGGAGGGTGTAGACAACAAATTTCGAGTAGGAAATTCAAGGAACAAAAGTTGTCACAAATAAAGATTTTATTAATTATTTAGAAAGGATATGTACAGTCCTCTGTAAATATCTTGTACATAAAGATTATGTAATCTGATTCGATCTCCTTTGTTGGTGTTGATTAAAGGGCCTTTGAGCTATCAGGTTGTTGAGAGCGATCCAAGGGCCGTCAAAGCTTGATTTTTGTAAGAACATTTATTTATGTAATTGCATTATTCTGATCAATAATTATGTTGAAAGTTTTGGTGTTTTAGATTGAGTTGTTAAGTGTTAAATGTGTGTACAAAGTGGTGAATGTACAAAGGATATTAAGTGGAACAATGGCTAAAAGCGGTAATGCAATGGAGAAACAAATTCAAATAAATTTGTATTTTGTTCCACCGAGTACTTGGTAAAGTGCGAACTTGCGGTCGTTTGCGCAAAAGTGGTAAAATCCTCCACAGTGTTTTGCGAACTTGCGCAATTTGGGTGTTCACCGAATACTCGATAAGTGGCTACGCTGAATTATCTTTGGGAAGGTTTATTCTGCTATATAACTGATTCCTAACCACTTTGGACTTGATTAGAAGTTAGGGTAATTTGCATTAACACCCCCTGAGGTTTAAGTCTATTCCACATTTGTGTTGATTTTTGAAATTTTTGCTCTAACACCCTCTGAGGTTTGGTTTTGCTTGCAATGAGACCCCCTGGGCCAATAAAATGACCAAAATACCCTTGATAAAATTCGAAAATATTATATGTAATGTGAAATGACATTTATGCCCCAACCCCAAATATATAAAATTTTGAAAAACATATATATAAATTAGAAAAAATATATAAAATTCGAAAACAAATATTTAAATTTTGAAAAAAATATAAATATATTTCAAAATATATATATAAAATTCAAAAAATATATATTTTCAAAAACAAAATTCAAAAAATTATATAATTTAAGAAAAATATATATATTGTTAAAATGTCATATCTTTTCTAATGAAGTGAATCAAACTACTTACCACCAACATCAATTAGTGGTCTTCTTTTATATATATATTTCCAAAATATATATATTTTTTCCGAATTTTATAAAAACAATTCAAAATTAATATATATTTTGAAATTTATATATTGTTTTTGATTTTTTTTTTATAATTTTATATATATTTCGAATTTATATATATATAATGGGTAATCTCAAAAAATTCGTGGACAATTCATCAATGACAAGCCGAGTTGTTGGGTAAAAATTCAAAATATATATATAAAATTAAAAAACAATATATAAAATTCAAAAAATATATATAAAATACAAAAAAAATATATAAATTTTGAAAAATATATATATAAATTTCGAATTGTTTTAATAAAATTCAGATATATTATATAAATTTTGAAAACATTATATAAATTTCGGAAACAATATATATATTTTGGAAAAATATATAAAAAATAAGGTCACTAATTGATGTTGGTGGTAAGTAGTTTGATTCACTTCATTAGGAAAGATATGACATTTTACCAATATATATATATTTCCAAAATTATATAATTTTTTGAATTTTGTTTTTCAAAATATATATTTTTTGAAATATATTTATATTTTTGAATTTATATATTTTTCAAAATTTATATATATTCGAATTATATATATATATATATATTTTCGAATTATATATATATATATTTCAAATTTTATATATTTTTTTGAATTTTATATATATTTTTTGAAATTTATATATGTTTTCCGAAATTATATAATTTTTTGAAATTTTTTTTTGAAAATATATATATTTTTAATTTTATATATTTTTTTGAAATATATATATATATATTCGAATTTAAATATTTTTCAAAATTTATATATATTTTTGAATTATATATATATTTCAAATTTTGTATATTTTTTTGAATTTTATATATATATTTTGAAATTTATATATGTTTTTCGATTTTTTTTTTCTAATTTTATATATTTTTTTCAAAATTTAAATATTTGTTTTCGAATTTTATATATTTTTTCGAATTTATATATATGTTTTTCAAAATTTTATATATTTGGGGTTGGGGCATAAAGGTCTTTTCACATTACATATAATATTTTCGAATTTTATCAAGGGTATTTTGGTCATTTTATTGGCTCAGGGGGTGTCATTGCAAGCAAAACCAAACCTCAGGGGGTGTTAGTGCAAAAATATAAAAAATCAGCACAAATGTGGAATAGACTTAAACCTCAGGGGGTGTTAGTGCAAATTACCCTAGAAGTTATTATCAGTGTATTGGACTATCATTGACATATTTATATATGTTTGGAAGATTTAAATGGTGAAAATACGAATCATAATTGGAAAATGATTCTTATCATTAATTGAAGACTATTCTCTATATATATGAGTTAAATCTAAGAGAAAGGTGTGGCTTGTGGCTTTTGAGATATCTCTGCAGTTCTTTTACAGATTCATATTTTTCTACATATATATATATATAGAGAAAATTATTAAGTAATCATTTATATTCTAGTTCTCTCTTATTATTGGGGTTTTCCAATTATGTTTCTACACCAAAGATCTTTATGCACAATTAGATGATCTAGTTGCCGAAACATCATCACACCACCTTGATCGAAGCAAGAGGCTTCGTGGTTCATTGATCCATTGAGAATCGGAGTCGTTAGAGTACAGAGATCGGAACAAGAGCTTTGTGGAGCACGAGTGATTCAAGATCGTCAGACGTCGAGTGGAGAAAGGCAGATCATGAGTGATTTGTAAGTCTAAAACTTCATAGAGTTTTGTACTTCTTGATTCATAGTGTATCGATACCCGAGCGTATCTGTGGTTTTTTACTTGGAGTTTTTCCAAGGTTTTTCCACGTAAAAATATTGGTGTCATCTCTGATTTATATTCTGCACTTATATTTATTATTGTGTGGTTTATATTGTGATAGAATTGAATTAAAATTGACTATTCCCCAATTAAAATTTTAATTTGTCAATTAATTCATAAAAAACCTAATCACCCCCCACCCCCCTCTAGGCTTATTTCACCGTTTTCTAAGTAATTTCAATCTTGAATCAATTTATCTTTTATTTCTGGTCAAGTGTTGATTTAGCTTAATCTCAAACTGTTATATTTGATTTCTTGAATTTGTTGAGGAAGAACGGCACAAACTTGATTGTGTTTGTTGTCCTCCGTCTTCAAGGCTTTGACTTGTTTGATTCTTTTAATTTGTAGAATTGGAAAAGAACGGCATGACTTCGAAGTGCTTGTTGTTCTTTGTGTAGTTTCTTGCTTGAGGAGAGAAAAGTCCGCCAGAGCTTCTAGTTGATTCTTCAAGATTTGTTGAATTGTTTGGGAAGAACAGCGGCACGAACTAGAGTTGCTTGTTGATCTTCTAGTTGAAAGAGTCTGACAAATATTTGTTGTTCTTCTTCTTGTTGGGAATCCGGCAAGGCACCATCTTATTCTTCTTGGTGGGAATCCGATTTGCACTTGAAATCTTCTTTTCCTCTCTTCCTCCCTATTCCCTATTGCCTCTATTTATAGGCATTTAGGATGAAGTAGATGGTGACACGTGTCCATTGAGATAACTATAATATTATTTATATATATATATATAATTATCCTTATATTTTTCTATGATAATTTGAATTTAATTTAATTTATCAATGATAATTATCATGTTAACTAAGGTTTGGGTCTTAATTTATTTTGGGCTGAAGGCATATAATTTTAGTGTCTACAAAATGCCCCCATTCCAAGTCTTGCACAACGGACTTGTCTGATGTTTTGGGTTGGACTTGGAGTATATATTTTTGGACCCAATTTTAATCTCCAACTTGCATGGGAACTCTTCTTTTGGCTTGTCACAATTGATTTCAATTCTAACTCCAACTCAAATTTGACGCGACAAAGTAATCGAAAATGCTTGCTTGTTGGCTGTATGTATAGATGACAATACTGAAAATCCAATCAGAGTTGTCACCCAAGCTTATCTATTCCTCTGAATCCAACTAAAATTCAGTATCAAATGTCAATGCTTCCACCCCTAAAGTTTCAGTGATCATCCATTTTTTTTCACCGAGACTGTCCACAAAGTTTTCATGTAGCTTTGGCTTGAAGCATAATCTTAGTTGCAGTGTTTGTGGATGAGAAAATTTGACTTCACAGTTTTTTTCACTTTCTTTCTTTTTCTTCAACAGCTTTTTTTTTTTACAAAGCCATCACCCATGATGTTGAAGGGATTGTCAGACCCGTCATACAATTGCCTGAGAAAACTTCAAGCAATGTACGGACAACCAAAGTTTTCACGTTTCTATAAGAGTTTTGACCTCTTTGGAGCGCTGGAGTTAATTTGCAGGTATATATCACCATTCAACAGCAGTGACCGGAGAAAGCTTCAAGAGGTGTGACAGTGATGAGGTACACACAATGCGATGGCGAAAAGAGGCACCATGTAGTGGCAATCGGAGACTACATCATCGACCGCGAGATAGGTGCGATGTGGTGGCGAATGAAGTCTCCATGTGGTCAGGATCATGATGCAATTTAGGCTCGTGCGATCAGGAGCAGTTTAAAAGCCTAGATAATTTTTCTGACTTGCGGTAATTTGAAGACAGTCCAAACATGTCTCCACCCGAGAGAATTTTCTGAGTGTTTTTGTGCCTCAGTGTTGGCGAGTTTTGGTGAGTCCAATCTTTCATCGCGATTATTTAACTCGATGCCCCTGTGACTTGGCCCATCCAAGATGAAGCCAATAAAGTGGTATGATTTGTTTCTAGGTATGAGCCTTTGAAGACAACACTTGTAATGCAAGACGTAGTTACTTCATCATCCGAGCTCAAAATTATATTTTCTTCCTTGTCAGACTCAACTTCTTCATTTTCAAGGTCATTGAGCACATCGGGCAATTATTTTCTGGTTCTATGACTTGTTATGCTAAGCTCTATATCATGGGCTCAAGTAACAACTAACAAGTTCTCCAAATGTGCGTGGTTTTATTCCTTGTAAGATGTATAGGAGTTCAGAAAAACGATCTTTACATTCGATGCTTAAAGCTCGCCATCGGTTAATGTAATCCACCAAAGGCTCGTTATTGTTTTGTCTTGTGTTAGAGTTTTAGCATGCTCACTATTCTACGGGTATTGTAGAATTGATTTAGAAATTCACGTTCCATCTGCCCCCAGCCGTCAACACTTCCAGCTTTGAGATCTGTATACCAATCAAATGCATTTCCTTTTAGGGATCGTAAGAATTGTTTCACTAGAAGGTCTCCATGTGTGCCAGCATTATTGCATGTCTAGACAAAATGTGCAACGTGTTACTTGGGATTGCCCTTTCCGTCAAATTGTTGAAACTTCGGAGGTTGATATCCTACGAGCATCTTCAAGCTATCGATTCTCTTAGTATACGCCTTTTCATACGTGAGAGTACTCTTAGGAATGCCACCAACGTGTTCTCTTATGCCAATCATTATCATCTCTTGAATTTGTTGGGCAAAAAGTGAGGTGACGTAGACATCTTGATTAATCATTTAAGCAGTGATTGATGTGTTGCTTTTGTTTTCAACTAGAGTAGGTGTTAAATCAAGAGGAATACCTTGACCCTTGCTTGACTCGGCGATGCCTCGCAACTTTAACTTCTCCTCTAGCGATGCAATCTTCTCATCTACCTTGAGGTGGAATGACTTTGTGTTTTCTCTTTGACAGATTTGGATGGGTTAGCTGTCTCCAAATTGGTTGACGAAGATTCAACCTTCTTACCGCCTTTTATGGTGGTGTTGATCTTGTCGGTCTGAACCTTCGGAGGCGTCATAGATTTTGAGAAGGAAGATTTTTACTGGCTTGATTTAGGAGAAAGAGATAAGAGGCAAAGGAGTCCTTCCGGCCGTGCAAGAAATTTGTAGACAACAAATTTTGAGTCCGAAATTCAAGGAACGAAAGTTGTCACAAATAAAGATTTTATTAATTATTTAGAAATGATGTGTAGAGTCCTCTGTAAATATCTTGTACACAAAGATTATGTTTTCTGATTCGATCTCCTTTATTGGTGTTGATTCAAGGGTCTTCAAGCTTGATCTTGAATCAGGTTGTTGAGGGTGATCCAAGGGTCGCCGGGGCTTAATTTTGAATCAATTTGTCTTTGATTTTTGGTCAAATGCTGATTTAGCTTGATCTCGAATAATTGTATTTGATTTCTTGAATTTGTTAAGAAAAAATAGCACGAAATTGATTGTGTTTTTGTTGTCCTCCGTCTTCAAGGCTTTGACTTGTTTGGTTCTTTTAATTTGTAGAATCGGAAAAGAATGGCACTGCTTCGAAGTGCTTGTTATTCTTTTTTTAGTTTCTTGTTTGAGGAGAGAAAATTAAAGTCCAGCAGAACTTCTAGTTGATTCTTCAAGATTTGTTGAAGAATCAACAAATCTTCTTCGGCATCACAAACTGGAGTTGCTTGTTGATCTTTTAGTTGAAAGAGTCCGGCAAATCTTTGTTGTTGTTCTTCTTCTTGGGAATCCGGCAAGGCTCCGTCTTGTTTTTCTTGGTGGGAATCCGGCAAGGCTCCGTTCTTCTTGTTATTCTTTGGGAGACTTCTAAAATCTGCACTTGAAACCTTATCCTCCTCTCTTCCTCCCTATTGCCTCTATTTATAGGCAGGCATTTAGGATGAAGTAGATGGCGACACGTGTCCATTGAGATAATTATAATATTATTTAAATATATATAATTATTCTTATATTTTTTATCATAATTATCATTTAATTTGAATTTATCAATAATAATTATCATGTTAACTAACCATAACAGGCTTGGGCCTTAATTTATTTTGGTCTGAAGCCATACAATTTTAGGTTGCGTTTGGTAACGGTTTGGTGTGGTGTTAGTTTTTGGTTTTGGTTTTGGTTGGATTGGATTTGGTTTGGTGTGGTTTTATTTTGGTTCTAAACCATGTTTGGTGCAGATGGTTTTGGTGTGAGAAAAAATGATGCTGAAAAACCAAACCATGTTTGGTAGAATTGGTATGAGTTAAAATATATTAATATACTAATATATTAATATTAAAATTTATATTAATATTAAAATAATATTATTATAAATTTTAATATTAAAATATATTAATATTAATATTAATATATTATTATATTAATATTAATATTAATATTAAAATATATTAATATTAAAATTTTAATATAATAAAAATATATTAATATATTTTAATATTATAAATTTTAATATTAATATATTAGTATATTAATATATTTTAATTTTAATATTAATATTAATATATTTTAACTCATATCAATTCTACCAAACATGATTTGGTTTTTCAGCATCACTTTTTCTCACACCAAAACCATCTGCACCAAACATGGTTTAGAACCAAAATAAAACCACACCAAACCAAATCCAACCCAACCCAAACCAAAACCAAAAACTAACACCGCACCAAACCGTTACCAAACGCAACCTTAGTGTCTACAGAGGTTCTAGAAGTAAATCCAGTATCCATATGTACATTATAGCTTGTTCACTAAGCAAACTTACAGTTGTAATAAGACAAAACGGAACCTCTAGGATATTCTCCTAGAATAATGAACTAAAAAAACTCACCTCATCTTGTATAAATAGGGAAAGAATCACCCAAAATAGGATAATTGTTGTATAAGAAAAGTTTTCATAATACAAAGAGAAATTTTCCGCTCGTTCACCATTAAAGCTGAAAATCAACACAAATGGCTGCAAAAACCAAAAAACAAACATATACTGCTATTTCAGCTGAGTACCAAACTGTCAAAATATAAAAGAACACCAAAGATTTTCAGCAGAGTACATAACCAGTTTTATAAGATATAACATAAATTCATAATCCCAACTGTCGTATAAGAACTAAATTAACAAGTTAAAATGAGAAAATTGTTGTACCCCTCAGCTAAAGAATACAAACTGTCAAAATATGCAAGTTTCTTTCTTTTTTTTCCTGAATGAGTATTTTATAAAAAGGAAAAGAAGAATAAAAACAAATATAGAACAGTGAGGGATGGGGGAGGATATCCCCTAAGAAGCGTCTCGAAAATCGTCAAGAACAAAAGACGAAACTAAGTCAAAAACAACATCAACAAGCAGAAGAATATCAAAGTAATTGCGTGAAGTCTTCCATGGTGATATTCTGCAGCAACATCACCTCCCACATGACGGCTAAAACAGCACCCTCGATGCTATCCTTGCAACCCTCAAAGAGGGCACAATTCCTTTCTTTCCAAATCTTCCATATCGTCGTGGAGAAAATTGAAGAGAGAATGGTGATCTTGACTGTTTTCTTGCTACATGTATTGGTGAACCATGAGACTAATTGGTTCAAGGAAGCAGCTTAAGGTAAAGGAATAACCATCATATCAAAAATTCGACTCCAGATGGAAGAGGCATAAGGGCATGTCCAAAATAGGTGGTCGTTGCTATCGTCCCAATTAAAGTATACATGACAAACTGGAGTAATGGTGATTCCTCTCCGTCTTAGATTAACTAAAGACAAATTTCTATTCAACAAAACCAATGCAGTAGTGATAACAGCTCTGGGTCTACTAAATTTCCACACCAATTTATGCCAATGAACAATATTGTCTCTTTTTCGGCAAGCATTCCAAACTGATTTGAAAGTGAAAGGGCCTTTCCTCCAAATAATATTATCAGAGGCTAGCATGCCAATGAACAATGTGCAAGTTTCTTTCTTTCAAAGAGCACCAAAGAATTTCTACCAAAAGAAAGAAACTCTAATTCTAAACTCAAACCTTAATGAGGACTATTAAATCTTTTATCATAAGGAATAATACAGAAAAAAACAGGAGGCCTAGAAGCAATAAGAAATACAATTGTCTGTCATCCAAAAACCATGACTTCCACCTCTTCATTGATTCTGATGAACAATTTACACTGATGGCGTTGTTCATATAGAGAACCATATACAAAATAAATAGGGAAAAATATATAGAATTTAGGTAGAGCAAGCTAGGTACTTCAAGTCTTCAACATAACTTTGCATGAACTTACCGAACAACCATAAATCTTTCCAAATATATTCTCCATATTGTTCTTGTATCAGATGTTCAATAAAGGAGAACCTTTGCAGATATGAAGCAGAAAGATTTACATAGCAACTATGCATGAAAAAAAAAAATGATTCTTGCACCGAATTGCGGTGGCAGAACTAGGATAGTGAATACATATTCATTGTTGGATGGATAAAGATGTTGGATGGATAAGGATGGATAACTATATTCATTGTTGGATGGATAAAGATGTTGGATGGATAAGGATGGATAACTATAGATATGTTTTGGTTCAACAACAATATTTCATCTACATGTGGATATGTATTCACTGGGCTGAATCAACAATATTTCATCTACAGGTGGATATGTATTCACCGTACTAATTCGGCCCGGTGAAGTAATAGAAAATCTACCAAAGATCCAACCTTCCTTTGCTGAAGATGCATATTTCTCATTCACATTACTTGACAAACCAATGAAAAGCAGCAGAAAAATTTACCAAATACAAAGCAATAGCTTATTAAAATGAGACTCAAAGGCACCATCAGAAACATAACAGTGATGCAACAAACACCACTCAACTGATCTAGCCTCCCCAAGCAAATTGTATAACCAACCACATACCCATTGACACAACACATACTCAAACAAAAAGGCCTAAACACAACACATCCTCAAACAAAAAGGCCATAGATATTAAGGACCAACCCACAAATGAATGATTCTTCTTCAGGTGTAGAGCGGCCAATCCGTCCACGCCCCGGAAACATGGCCATTCTCACAGACATAAGCTCGAACAACCGGCTCCCCATCGTCATGGAACCCAAAAATCCGCCTCAAACAGAAGGAAGAATGCAGATCCCAAGTCATGGAGCATGAGCAAAACGCACAATTCACATCAACCCTGCAACGATTGCCATCATTGATGGTCCTCCAAACCCTAGATCGCTTGAAATTCTTGAAAAAACCTCTGAAAAGCATATAGTTTCGCCTCTCTTCAACGTGGACACAACCAGGCCAGTCACTAAGGTACAGACAATCGTCTCTGAATCGACTCGCCAGCAACTTATTCCCCTGTTCACGACTTAAATTCCACAACTCCGAGGCCACATGAGACCTCTGAGACCTGCAAGTTTTCCTCCGCTTACCCACAGAGAAATCTGACAGAGCTCTGACAACGTCGCCTTCTTGGGACTGACTGGGCATTTCGGGTCCTTCTTGAGATTCAGAGGCATTATAAACAGTGTCAAAGTAAAGATCATCATACAAAGACCAAAATGAATCAAACCCAGATTGAGAATTATCTGAATTACCCCCAATTTGGCTCTGGCTCTGGCTCTGGCTTGACGACGGCGGCACTGGTTTTGGGGACAGAGCCAATTCAAACAACTGGGTCCTCTGGTAATTCTCGCTCGGACCCAGTTCGCGCTCGAGCCCGAAATCGGAGTTCTCGAGGAGGACGCCGGCGTGGAAGAGGCCGGGACAGCAGACACCCAGCTTGTAGAGGGAGGCCCAGCCGCCGGGTGGGGTCGCGGCGGCGGCGGCGGAGAGGAGATCGGAGACTAGGGAGGGAATGGCCTGAGAGCACTTGTTTTTCCAGCAGATGTTGCGGATTAGAGATGAGAATCGGGTGGAGACGCAGGCCAGTCTGGACCAGGTTCGAGGATCGTCTTCGAGCTTGAAGAAGATGTTGAGGACGATGTCATCGGAGAGCATCGAGAACTCTGTTTCAATCATGGTGATAAACAGATACAGACAAAACCAATTGATTTTGTGTGATTTATCGGAGATGGGTATTGGTAAAATAGATAGATCAACACAAAGATTTGTTCTTTGTTTGTAGATTTTCTTTGAAATGGGAAAAGCAGAAGTCTCTCTCTCTGTGTACTCTGTGATTGATCGATTTTGTGTGATTTTTGGGATTTATCAGAGATGGGTATTGCTAGAATAGATAGATCAACACAAAGAAACGATTGTTCTTTGTGAGTAGATTTCCTTTGAAATAGGAAAGCAGAAACTGTGTGTGTTTACGAAGGTTGGGGTGTTGTGGTTTTATGGTGGGTTGGGGGTGATATGTTGCAAGCTGCGAATCACACGTTGCGATTTTAATTGATTTTTTTTCAACTCCAACACCAACACTACCAACTACCAACTACCGAGGTGAATTTGCTACTTCTAAGTTCTAATCTTCTTCATTTTATTTTATCTTTTATTTATTTATTATTGATATAAAATGATATTTATTTGGCCTTCAACATTTTGAGATAAGCACAAAGAAATCACCTAAAGTAATAAATAAAGTGATGTCACACACCTCCCAACTACCAAAATGGATTTGCTACTTCATCCTATTTTTTTTTTATTAGGGTAAATTATAATTTTACTCCCTCAATATGATTTATTATAGTTTTATTTTTTATTTCTTGAATAATTATAGTTTCATCCCCTCAAATTTGAAAGTAATAATAAATACCTCACTGAGATGAAATTTTGATGTCATCAAACCCGATCAATACTTGGTGAAATGTCTAAAATATCTCCAGATTTATTATTATGAATATTTTTGCTCCAGTCTATTATATTATTGTTTTATTTTGCCCTAATTTTGACACACTAATTGGACAATTACGTACAAATCAAGCAAAAACCCCAATTTTTTACACCATAATTGAGAAATATTCAGAGGTATATACGTTATTTCACTTTTTCAATCATTAGAATTAGGCTTTGATGACCTAGACGAGGTGAAATTATAATTATCCAATGATAAAAAGTAAAACTGTAATAAGTCATATCTTGAGGGGATAAAACTGTAATTTACCATTTGATTATTATTTAGAAGATCCTATTTTATTATTTCTTACTTTTATATTCTCTCAATCGGTGTTGGTGTTATCCCGATTAATATAAAATAATATTTACTAGGACTTTCACATTTTATGATAAGCACTAAGAAATAACCCCAAAGTAATGCATAATGTGATGTCACACACCTATTCGATATATATGGAGTTTTGAATTCTATTCTCATTTTCTTCTTTTTTTTAAAAAAAATTATGTCACTAAAATATTGCTTAGGGTGCGTTTGGATAGCATGTTTTTTGTATTTATTTTCTATCTTCAAATATAAAAATTGTTTTTGTATTTGTCTTTGTTTTTTTCAGCAAAAAACTAAAAACAAAAAAGCGTTTGGATGAAAATTTGTATTGAAAAATAAAATAGTATTGGTGGGCGGTGGTGGTGGTCGGCAGTGACCGGTGGCGGCGGGGGGCGGTGGTGGTGGCCAGAGGCGGCGGCGGTGGGGCCCGGCGGCAGCCGGCGGCGACCGGAGGTGGTCGGGGCCGGCGACGGCGACTGGTGGTGAGGGGTGGTGGTTGTTGGTGGCGGCGGTGGCAGAGGTGGTACCCTAAACAGTGAAAAAACTCAAAAAACAATTAAAAGTTGTATTTGGTGTTTTTACCACTTTTACACACTATTCACAGAAAACAGTTTTCTTGGGGAAAAAAAAGTGAACAACATTTGCCAAACGTGTTTTTTTTTTAATTCGGTGAACAGTAAAAAAACAAAAACTGTTTTTCCGTATCCAAACAGGGCCTTAGTAAAATTCTTTTTAAGCACACACCTATTCTCCCTCTCTCTCTCTCTCTCTCTCTCTCTCTCTCTCTATATATATATATATATATGGAGTTTTGAATTCTATTCTCATTTTCTTCTTTTTTTTAAAAAAAATGATGTCACTGAAATATTGCTTAGTAAAATTCTTTTTAAGTACACACCTATTCTATATATAGAAAGAGTTTTGAATTCTATTCTCATTTTCTCTGTTTTTTTTTTTAAAATATGTCACTAAAATATTGCTTAGTAAAATTATTTTTAAGCACAAAAAAGGGTTCTGGAGAATAATAAGAGTAGTTGGGGAACATGTAATGGGCCCGTTTGGTAGGCGGTCTGGTCTGGTCTTATGTGATTTGGTATGGTCTTATCTGGTCCGGTCTGGTTTGGTCTTATCTGGGTGGTCTTCTGAAAGTTTGTTTAGTAAAGTTGTCTCGTTTTATGGTCTTATTCAAGCTGTTTGGTCTTATGTTTGAAAAATAATACAAAAAATAAAAAAATAAAATATAAAATTCAAAAAATATATTAAGTATGAAAAATATAAAAAAATTGAATATTAAGTATGTTTAAATATATTTTTTGCATTTTATATATTAATTTTGAATTTTATATATATATTTCAAATTTTATACATTATTTCAAAAAATATATATTATTTTTTTAATTTTATATATTATTTTCAAATTATATATATTTTTTAATTTTATATATATATTTCAAATTTTATGGTTTCATGTGTTAAGACAATTGTATATAAGACCACTTGAGACCATCATTTTTTGTTGTCTCAAATTACCCATTTTGGTCCCAAGTTGTCCTTGTTTTTTTGGAACCATTTTTTTGGAACTGTGTTGCCAAACAGTATATGGTCCCAAAAAAATCATTATGAGACCGAATCACATGAGACCGGATCGCGAACCAAACAGGGTTAGTGTCTCTTTCTCTTGTTCACATTATCTTTTCGGTCAATTCTGTTATTTTTCAAATATATTACGTTCAAAATTCTATGCATATTGCATATGTATACTTTTAAAATTCTATGTATATATAGAGAGAGTACTGTTAAAGATACTATAAAAAAAAAAGTGATTGAATATAACTAAATTGAATGTTAATCTATTTAGTAATTTTGTTAGACTACCACTTATAGTATATTATACTCTGTCCCAATTTACTTGTCTACTTTTAATTTTTCAACAATTTTTTTTTGATATTTTTTGTTTCCTAATTTGCCCTTAATATTGTAGTATAGTTGTGGTTTTTTGTGGAACTCATTATTTTTTGAACTTAATGAAGAATGATAATTTAAAAAAGTATATGATAATATTGTATTGTGATTCGAAATTGCATAATTAATTTGAGATAAATAAAGTAGATAAAATGGATAACTAAATTCATTAAAAAAATATAAATAACTAAATTGGGACGGAAGGAAAGAGTAATAATTAATGGCTAATCACAAATTAAGGACATAGTAAATGGTCCAAAAATAAGCAACTTCCTAATGAGAACCTCGAAGAGCACGTGACAAGAGAGTAAATTATTGAGGGAGCCGAATCCTCTCCAGTTCAAAACCACATGCCAGTTGCTTAATTGGGTAAGGGTAAAGTGGATTAAATCCCATGAATTATTTTCTCACTTTCAACTAACCACGTGAACTACATATTTTACGTAAAAGTTTTTAAATTATTTCAACTTATATAATTCACTTTATTCTGTTACCCAATTTATAACACCGTTAGCTAAATTAGGACAAATTGCACTCAGATTTCCTGAGATTTTGGTCAATTGCACTCGTCCCTTGAAATTTATTTTTCCTTGCAATGACACCCCCTGAAAGGATGAAGACCCCATGAAATGACTCTTGTGCACATGTTTTAATGTAAAAGATATGTTGGCTAAATTAATGGACCAAACAACCCTTGTGTCTTAAGTTCAATTTGAAAAAAAAAATCAAGTACTTTGGATACAATGATTTTTGAAATATTATCATATTTCTTTAAATTAATTTTTTTAAATTGTCATTTTTGTAATATAGGCCCCAAAAGTTATCATTTTTTAATTTTTCCCTAAAACTAATATTGTGATCTGTTACATTAAATAATAATAATACACTTTATTTATGATTATATTTTTATTTTTTTTGTATTTTAAAAGGTGATACATGTATAAAATATTTGTGAGCTCATATAATTTAATTTATTTTGTAAGTAAATAATATACAACTCCTACAATTTAAACATGTAGTAATATATTTTAATTATAATTTTTGTTGTATTGTAAGAGGTGATAAATGTATAAAAATATTACAAATGATTAATAATTTATTATTCTTTGTGTAAAATTAATTTAGGCCCTTACACTGTAAAATAATAACAAACTTTACTTATTGTAATTTTTTATATTTTTATAAAAATATGACAAATGGTTTATTATTTATTAATTTTTTTGTAAAGTTAATTTAAGCCCTTACACTTTAAATAATGTCAAACTTTACTTATTATAATTTTTTATATTGTAAAAGGTGATAATGAATCGAAATATTAGACAGTCCTTATGTTTTTATTAGTAATATATAGATATATAGATAAATATACATATTTCTGTATTTTAAGTTATATTATTTTTCCTTACCAAAATCTATTTGTCTTATATATTTACTTTATATCTTATGAAATATCCATTAGAGTTACATTTCAATTAATGTATATTAATTAATTAATTTTTTTTAAAAAAAGTATGAAAATATTTATAATCTCTTGTCGTATATCTTTACTCTATATCTTTTGAAATATTCATTAGAGTTACACTTCAAGTAATGCATATTAATTAATTATTATTATTATTTAAAAGTATTGAAATATTTCCTACCTTTTTTCTTTTACTCTATATTGTTTTGACATACTCCTTAGAGTTACACTTCAACTAATACATATTAATTCATTAATTTTTATTTTGAAGAAAATGTTTGGAAATATTCTCAATCCCTCACATTTTAGAATAGTTGTTATAGATATATATACATTATAGGATTTTCATCTTGGGGCATAGAGGTAATTTCACCACCTAGATATTTGTCTCATGAAATAAGGGAGACACCACAAGGGCATTTCGGTAATTTCTCCCCTTCAGGGGGTGTCATTGCAAGGAAAATGAAATCTCAGGGGGCGAGTGCAATCGACCAAAATCTTAGGGGATATGAGTGCAAATTATCCTAATTTAACTAATGATGTTATAACGGAATGAAGTGAATTGTAAAGGTTTGGATAGTTCAGGAATTTTTATGTAAAAAGTATAGTTCAGGGGGGTTTAATGCACTTTACCCATTGAGTAATGGTTTGGTGGGTTTGATAGTAAATTCCCAATACAATGGTAAAGTGCACAAAACCCCCTAAACTAAATCAAACCCCTTAAGCTATAAATATGTTGCAATTTGCCCTAATTTTATTACAAAAGACTATCATACCCTTACTATAATATTTGGTAATTCTTTAAAGGAAAAATATCACATACCTCCCCTGAGATTTAGTGATATTACAAGTGGTACCTTTACTATTTCCAATATATCAGTTACCTCCCTTTGATGAATCCAAAATCCGGCTAGGATGTAAAATTACGAAATGACTTCCAATAAACCCTCCTAAACTGTTGAATTTTCACATTGCCCCCACCCTAATGGGTAAATTACAGTTTCACCCGCTAAAATTCTAAAAAATATTTAAAATTTAAAAATATATAAAAAATTTGGAAATATATATAAAATTCCGAAAAAATGTATAAATTTCGAAATATATATAAGGGCAATTATAATATAGTATGAAGGACAATTAGGTAAAATCGCACATGGAATCAGAGTTGACCGGCTTGACTTTGGACGGAGGGAGTGAAAGTGATAACTGGAGCTAACCCGGAGGGAGCTATATGCTCGATTTGGAAATAATAGGGGTTCCGCATGTAATATCACTAAACCTCAGGGGAGGTATGTGATATTTTTCCAAAGAAATATATTAATATTATTTCTCTTAGTTAGAGTATTAATTATACCATTCACCTTAAATATATTATAATAAATATACCCTCAAATGTTTTTTTTTAAAAAAATTTAAGTTATAATTATTTTATTTTAAAGTTAATTAACTTGTTATTAAAATTTAGTTTGATTTAAATAGTAAAACTAATTATCCTCATTAAAGTTTTTTTATGCCAAATAAAAACTTCTTTCATTGAAATATATTCATAAATAAATCACAAATTACTTAGATAATAAACACCTTTTGGTTTTCTCATATTATATCTATAAATAGTTTTAATGAATTAATAAAACAGTTTAAAAATTTATTTAAACAACCTAAAAGAAGTATTCAAACAATAAAACATTAAAATTATGGGTAATTTTATGAAAGTTTAAAAGGAGAATATGCCATCAAATTACTATTAATTATTTCATAATCTAAGTTAGTAAGAAAATTGTATTTAGCTAAATTTATAAAATAAATGGCATTTAGTTCATTTAAGAAACTTTTTTTAAGAAAATGATGCATTTTGCAACAAATGTGATAGTTTAGGGGGTTTGTTGCACCATTTATAGTTCGGGGTTGGGGGGGGGGGGGAAAGTAATATGGTTAAATACAGATATGTAAATAAAAATATATATCTTTGCAAAAAAAATATAAAATAAATATATATATATAATCGGTTCGGTTCCGGTTCCGTTCGGTTCCAAAGGGGTAAGAATCGGAACCGAACATAAAATTTTGGTTTTTTAATTTTTGGAATCCAGTTCCGGTTCGATTCTTGAACACCCCTAAATATGATCCTCAATCCCTAAATTTTACAAATAAATATAAATTGAGATATTCAATCAATATTTTAACTGAAAAGTATTACAAAATTATTATAATAATAAATACAATGTAAAGTCTTACTGAAAATTTTGACGCAATACATGTAACTTTTTTATTTCACCTAAAATGTACCAAGAATTAACACTTCTCAATTTACAGATAATGAACACTTCGAGAATATAATGTAAAACTTTTGTTTCATTGAGTAAAACGTATATTGCACCAAGTAAAACTTATATTTCACAACGTAAAACGTTTGACGCAATACATGTAACTTTTCAATTTACAGATAATAAACACTTCCAGAATATAATGTAAAACTTTTGTTTCATTGATTAAAAAATATATTGCACCAAGTAAAACTTATATTTCACAACGTAAAATGTTTGACACAATACATGTAACTTTTCAATTTACAGATAATGAAAACTTCCAAAATATTGAGTAAAACTTTTGTTTTATTGAGTAAAACTTATATTTTACAGCGTAAAACTTTTAACGCAATACGTGTAACTTTTTTGTTTTATCTAAAATATACCAATAATGAACACTTATCAATTTATAGATAATGAACACTTTCCATAATATAATGTAAAACTTTTGTTTCATTGAGTAAAATAGTTTAGGGGGGTTTTGTGCACTTTACCCTTGTATTGGGGATTTACTGTCAAACCCACCAAACCATTACCCATTTAAGCAACTGGCAAAGTGGTTTTGAACCGGAGAGGATTCGGCACCATTATTGAGTGAAGGGAAATACTTCACTCGATAATAAAATAAGAAAAAAAACCTCCCCATTAGTACGCATTAAAAAATAAAAAGTGCATGTTATGGAGATTGGAAAGTTAAAAGTGCATGTTAAAGAGATTGGGAAGTGTGAAGAAAGAAGAATCATTCCCAAAATGGACAGTGCACGAGGACCCCATTCCAAATTAGGGCACTTAATTGACCTTGGTGCCCTAAATGAGGAATCTCTATGCCACTTTTAAAATGAATGGCCATCCTCTAAGTAGATTTATGGCCACACAATGTGGACGGACACCTCTTTGTTATATGGCCGCACAATAAGGACCACTACTTTAATATATGTCTTGTCACATTTCATTTTTTGTTGGCATTTTATCTCCCTCTTATCATCTTGTCTCCCCTACCTTTTCTTGAAATAAAATCTTTTTCATCCTATTTTTTATTATTATTTTAAAGTTAATGTAGGGAAAATCACTATGACATGGAGTTGCAAATTGCCTAAACTTTTTCAAAAAATTTCATAAATGACTATAATGTCATTTCTTATTGAATTATACTTATGCATTTTTCTATTAACATAGATTATGGAATAAACAAATTTGATAATATATCCTCCATGAAAAATTGCATAAATTTACTCATAGTTTTTTAAATTAATTACCTAAATAATAAATTGTTTAAATAAAATTATGCAAGATTTTTAAAATGATTAAGTAATTACTCACACTATTTATATATATCACACAATTGTTTTTTGTTATTTAAGTAATTTATAAATTCTTTATAAACGTATATCTTAGGAAAAACGGTTTTTATTTTAGCATTTAAAAAGTTTAAATTTAGGGTAATAAGCTCTAAACATTAAATCAAACAATATTTAAATAACAAATTTATTACTTTGAAAATTAATAATTACAACTTATACATTTTTTTCTTTTATTTTTTAAAATATACTTAATGTAAATACAATTAAGGTGAATGATATAATTAAAATCTAAAAAGAGAAAAAATATAGTGGTATAATTAGAAGAATTAAAATTTTCTGAAAAGGGTAGAATGGTCTTTTGTAAGGGAATTGAGGCTTATTGCGACAAATTGATAGTTCAAGGAGATAACTTTTAGTTCTGGGGGATTTAGTGCACTTTACCCTTCCATGAATTTAAAGTATATTGTTGATGTAGGAATGTCTTGATATAAAGGAATTCGTTAAAAATAAACTTAAAAATTTGAACCATTAAATAAAAAGTAATTTTTTGATTGGAGATTGTTTAATTTTGAACCAATAGATCTGACCTTTCAATAAAAATAAAGGGTAATTTATACAAAATCCCTTGAGGTTTCACGATTTAATCACCAAATCCTCTTTCGTTCGCCAAATTCCTTGACATTTCAGATTTTATTCAAATATTCTCCTCCTTCCAAAATCAGTAAATTTTTAGGTCAAAATGACTTAAATGGCAATGACATAAATATTATCCTTTATGAGTAATTTGCACCAAAACCCCTTGAGTTTCAAATTTTAATCAAATAACTTCTCGGATTCAAAAAGTCCCGAAAAAATATATAAACTTTGGGAAAAAAAATATTAAATTCAAAAATATATATTAAATTTCAAAAAAAATATAAAAATTGAAAAATATATATATATTTCGAAAAACACATATAAATTTCAAAAAATTATATAAAATTCGGAAAACAATATATAAATTCAAAAAATATATATAAATTTCGAAAACATATATAAATTTTGGAAAAAATATATAAAATTTGAAAATAAATTTGAAAAAAATATAAATTTCGAAAAAGATATATTGTAAATGCCAAAATTTGCACAACACAAGAGAGTCCCTTTATTAATTTTTTGATTTTCCTTATATACATTTTCTTAATGGGCTTGAGGCCCATTGGGACAACAATGCCTTGATTACATCATTATCTTCATTTCCTAAAGAAATACACAAATCCAATGGGCCTAATCACTGGGCTTACAGAAATCTTATTGGGCCAGTAGCCTGATGGCCTTAAGCTTTGAAGGCTCTGGTGGGCTTAGACAATTTCCACACTTACACAGGCCCACTTCTTTTTGATGGGTTGTCGGGCGATCAGGCCCATTAGAGAGAAGGAATGGTGGAAAAATGAATACATCGCCCCTGTCGGGATGACGTGGCTCATCCAATTAATGTGAGGGCTGCATAATCATTATAATATTCGAAACCTGTGGTCCGGATGGCCTCGATTGGCGAGAAGGGAGGTCGAGGAGGCGCATGTGAAGCGAGGTGACGTGTCGCTTCCCGAGCGCACGACTTTTCAGGCGCCTCTAAGACTCCTGAGATCTTTACTTATCATTGCCAGAGTCTATCTCCTCTTTTCGGAAAGTGCCCGAAACCTTTTCGGGATTCATCTTAGAGTAAGTTCTCTCATTTCATCTTCGTGTATTTCTTTTCAAAATGTCTGATAGTGATGATACCCGGTCGGGTAGCGACCGCCTGCCCTCTTCTGTGGATCCGGACGCCTCCCTTAGTTCGCCCTCAGTAGAGGTGGTTAGGACAATCGTGTCTAGTCCACCGGAAGTCAACCAAAATGTCGTAGCAGCTGGGGATCCGGCTGCAGGGGGTTCGGCTGCAGAGGGTTCGGGAGACCAATTTTATGCTGACCCCCTCCCTCCTGCACATAGGGTAGAGACCATACTGAAAAGGTTAAGGGTCAAATATGGGATACCGGATGGAGTAATTATTAAAAACTACCCTAAAAAGTATAATTTCAGGAAGGGTGAGGGGGTTTTGGACCACCAGATTCTGTTGTCGGCCTTTCACCTTCAGGTCCTTAGATTCCCGATCCAGCCATTTTTCCTTTATACCTTAGCTACCCTGGGTCTGGCCCCGCTTCAGGTGGGGCCTAACTTCTTCAGGGTCTTGGTTATGATCCTGATAATCAATCGGGATCTGGGCCTAGATCTTGGACTAGCGGAACTTCTGTTCTGGTACAAAATACAGGCCTAGAAGGACTGCAGAGGCCGGTATAATATTTTTCATCTAAGTGGGAAAAAGATTTGTGATGGCACTGAAAAGTCCAACAAAGGGTGGAAGGAAAGAATGGTCTTGGTAAGCGGGAATTGGAGACTTCCTAGCTCATCGAGATTCAAAGTCCCTAGCGAGTTTGACCGACCCCTACTCCCTTCTTTCAAGCCATTCCATAGAGGGTCATGCTACTGCGATCAGTGCAATGATAAGTTAGGCCTCCACGTGTTTGAGTTTCTGGGAGCACCTGATGAATTTAAAACTTCAAATTATATCAGAACCGTTTTGAACTACTTAAATAAAAAATTTGGGGACAGCCCTTGAGGATGTGTAATAGTTTCCTGACGGGTTCTAATTTGCAAGCCCTGTCAACAGAAATGCTGAAAATCCCGCAGGCAGTGTTAAAAAAGAAGTCCAAGCGGACAATTGGCCCTCAAGTGGTAATTCCAGCACCTGGTGAGGATCAAAGCGGGCAGGGGTCACAAAGTGTTCCAACTCCCCCATCTGCGCCCATTTTTATGCCACCGGTGGAGAATACCCCGGTAACTCCACCTCCACCGATGGGAAATGTCCAAATCAATCAGACTCCTCCTTCAAGATCAGAGGAGGTTGTTCGACCTTCAGGGGACGTTCCCACTCCTGAATTTCGGCTGGTTGAAGGGGAATCGAGCTTGACGGGGACACGACATCCCCGATCAGAGGAGAATCTACCCGACCGGTCTGTCAGGCCCCGTACGACCACATTATCGTCTCCCATCGTACTAGATGACAGTGGGTTTGCAACTGAAGTGGAGCGACCCGTGCCATGGGCGCCGAAGATTACACTCCCGGGCGGTGACTTTCTGGTTACAGGGCACGCAACCATTGACAATGATGTTTCCCTTCGGGTAATGAGCTCACAGATCTGGACACCCGTTGACCGGAAGAGATTAAGAACGATCGATCGGGAGGAATTGACCCTTACAGGTCCCGAGATCGCTATGAAGGTACTGCTTCAACCTACTCCTTCCTCAATCGTACTTTAACATTTTATTTATTACTCGATCAGGATAACACTTGTCCTTTTGGCAGATGTTGTATTTGACCTAGGCCTATAATGCGAAGATGGAGGAGGACACCAAGTTGCTCCAGAAATCTAATGAGCTTCTGAGGCTGAAGGAGGATTCCCGGATGAAGGTTGCCAACCAGCTGTCCATATCCAATGAAAAGTTGGATGTTCAGACCCGGAGGGCTATCTCTGTAGAGCAGCAGCTTCGGGTTGCTCATGATAAGATTAAAGAGATGAAGGCAGTACGGCGGGCCATTTTTGCTGAAACAGAGGCCTTAAAGGTTAAGAATGAGAGCCTGAAAGCTAATAATGAAAGCCTGACGGCCTCCAATTCGAAGCTCCTGGAGGAGAGGGCAGAGATCGAGAATCTCCTTGCCATGGAGAGGTCGGTGGTGGAGATGTTCCACCGGGGTGGAAACGAAATGTACAAGCGTTTCTGTGACACTTCTCAGTACCGAATCATGTTCGGTTGGAGGTCATGCTTCAATGATATGCAAAAACCTGTTGAGGAAAGGGATTTCGCTTCGGTGGAGGAACTGGATGAGAGTTTGGGCATCATTTCCCCGTACGACGATCCGGTCGGTGGTCCAGATGACGTCCGTTTCTGCGAGTTCCTGACCAAGCCTCTCCCAGGGGTAAGCATCGCCACCCCCTCTAATGCTCCAGTTCCTGATGGGACCATCATTCCAGTGAATACCAATGATTCGGGCACCGGTGTTGTCCCTTAGGATTTTTGTGTTTATAAGACATATTGCAAGCCTTGGGCACTGGGGCCCATTTTGAATGAAGGATCACAATTTTTGTCCACTTAGTTTATTTTTGCAAGTTTTGTGATATTTTCAGGATCAGTGTTGTGTCTTCGGGCACTTTAAATCATGCGGTAGACAATGCAATACTTGATTTGTTTTTGGAACTTTGATCTCTTCAGGATCTGTGTTGTGTCTTTCGGGCACTTCAGGTCGTGCGAAAGACAATGCAACACTTAGTTTGTTTTTGGAACTATGATATATTCGGGATCTGTGTTGTATCTTCGGGCACTTCAGGCCATGCGAAAGACAATGCAACACTTAGTTTGTTTTTGGAACTATGATCTCTTCAGGATCTGTGTTGTGTCTTCGGGCACTTCAGGCCATGCGAAAGACAATGCAACACTTAGTTTGTTTTTGTGTTTCAGTAGATATTTATGATTTATTTTGCTATAATAATGATTTTTACTGATCATGTACTCTAACCTTTTTACAAAAAGATCAAAGTAAAAACAAAACTTGGCCCATTAAAGGTAGTACCTCTTTAGGCGAGAGGCGTTCTGGGAGTTTGGTTCCATTCCGCCATCAATATTCCTTTGGACTCGGTATGCTCCGTGACCGATGACTTCGATAATGGTTAACGGGCCCTCCCAAGGCTCCCTGAGCTTTCCTACGAGCCCAATTTTTAGCCTAAGGACCATGTCTCCGACCTGGAACTCTCTTCTTTTGACTCTTTGATTGAAGTGGTTCAGGACTTGCTGTTGGTAAGCGGCCAGCCTGATCCCGACAACCTCTCTTCTTTCATCCAGAAGATCAAGATTCTGAGCCAGGTGTTGGTTATCTGGTCCTTCAACCCAGGCCTCGCTCCGGAGGGTTGGAACCCTGATCTCTGTCGAAATCACAGCTTCAGCGCCGTACGCTATGGCAAAGGGGGTCTCTCCAGTGGGTTGTCTGGGAGTCATTCTGTATGACCAGAGAACTTCAGGCAGTTTCTCTAGCCAGGCCCCTTTGGCTTTTTCAAGTTTTTTAGCCAGGGTGTTGAATATAGTTTGATTTGTCCTTTCCGCCTGCCCGTTCCCTTGTGGGTAGCCGACGGAAGACGTGTTCTGGTTGATACCATGCTCGACAAAGAATGCTCTAACACCCTTGTTGTCCAGATTTGTCCCGTTGTCCATCATGATCGTCCTCGGTACCCCGAATCTGCATATTATGTGGATCCATATGAATTTGATGACGTGGCTGCCTTTGACGGTGGGATAGGCTTTCGCTTCCACCTATTTGGTGAAATAGTCGGTGGCCAGAAGGACGTAGGCATTTGACCGGATTGCTTTCGGGAGGGGTCCCACTATATCCATTCCCCATCGGGCGAATGGGTGCGGTACTATAGTGGGATGTAAGAACTCAGGTGTCCGATGGATAGCGTCCCCATGCATTTGGCATGGCTTGCATCTTCGGACGTGCTCTTCAGCATCCCGTGACAAATAGGGCCAGAAGTACCCTTGAGAGAGTATCTTATAGGCAAGGGATCTGCCGCCGGAGTGGTTTCCACAAGCCCCACTGTGAATTTCCTGCATCACTGCTCTAGATTCTGATGGTGTAATACATCTCAGGTAAGGACCTGAAAAGGACTTTCGGTAGAGTTGCCCGTTTATGATTGAGTATCGGGCTGAATTCCTCCTGATCTTGTAAGCTTCAGCTTTGCTTTCGGGAAGAGTTCCATTTCCCAGGTAATCCATCAAGGGATCCATCCAACTGGGCTCCCACGGGATAAGCATTACTCGTTCGGGCTCCTAAATACTGGGCCTCTGAATAGAATCCACCAATGCAACCCGGGTCAGGTCTTCTCCAGCTGAAGATGCCTGATTGGCCAGGTGGTCAGCTTCAGAGTTTTCGCTCCTGGGGATTTGGGTGAAGGTTATTATTTGAAAATTTTCTGTTTCTTTCAAAATGAGTGCCCGATACGACTCCATTTTCAGATCCTTTGTTTCATACTCCTTGTTGATCTGACGGACAACCAGCTGAGAATCACTGTGTACTGCTAATGACTGAATCTGGAGGCTTTGGGCTATCCTCAATCCGGATACGACGGCCTCATACTCTACCTCATTGTTCGTGGCTGGGAACTGTAGTTGCACTGACATATGAAGGTGTGTCCCATCAGGTGTCAAGACTACCAAACCAATTCCTGATCCGGAAAAGCTGGCTGATCCATCCACAAAAATCTTCCATGTGTCCGGTTCACTTTTATGGTCTGGCTCTTTAGTTTCACTTTCGAGCAAAAAGTCCGTTACTGCCTGTCCTTTTATGGAAACCCGGGGTATGTATGTCAAATCGTATATACCCAATTCGATGGCCCATTTAGAGATCCGCCCTGAGAGGTCAGGCTTTGACATAATAACCCGTAGGGGTGTAGCTGTAGGGACGACGATCGGGTGGGCTTCAAAGTAATGCCTTAGCCTTCTCTTGGCATTCACTAGTGATAGAACCAATTTTTCTTGCCTGTTGTATCTGGTTTCTGCCTCAGCCAAGGATTTGCTGTGTAGAATACTGGCATTTGAAGGTTCCCGTCCTCTCTGATGAGGGCGGCGCTGGTTGACGCAGAGGATACTGCTAAATACATGTATAGGACTTCATGGGGAGTTGGTGTGGACAGGATTGAGGGCATGGTCAAGTACTCTTTTAACCTCGCCAGGGCCTCCGATTGTTCAGGACCCCAAATATCTCCCTTCTTCGCCTTTATTGCCTGAAAGAATGGTCAGCATCGATCAGTGAGTCGTGAAATGAATCTGCCAAGTGCAACCATTCTTCCCGGCAGGACTTGAACGTCTTTATGTGTCCGGGGCTCCTTCATTTCTATCAGGGCCTTGACTTGTGTCGAGCTGGCCTGGATCCCGATCCGGTCCATGATGTGCCCCAGGAACTGCCCAGATGATACACCAAAAGAGCATTTTGCTACATTAAGCTTCATGCCATGTGACCTGAGGGTGGAAAACACTTAGCGCAGGTGGGTGAGATGGTCCTCCTTCTTTCTGCTCTTGACCACAGTGTCATCAATGTAGGCCTCGATTACTGTACCCATCATACATTTAAAGATCATATTGACCAACCTCTGGAAAGTGGCCCCTGCATTTTTTAGTCCGAAAGGCATAACTTTAAAGCAGTATGTACATGTTTTAGTAATGAATGAGGTCTTTTCCTCATCCATCGGGTTCATTTTTATTTGGTTGTAACCTGAATAAGCATCCAAAAAAGTTAGACGATCGTAACCAGCGGTAGCATCTACCATTTGGTCAATCTTTGGCAGTGGAAAGCTGTGCTTCGGGCATGCCTTGTTCAGGTCAGTAAAGTCAACGCAAACCCTCCATTTGCCATTCTTCTTCTGCACGACCACTATGTTGGCCAGCCATTCAGGATATCTAACCTCCCTGATGAAGCCAACCTGGAGCAATCTGGATACCTCATATGTTATAATTTGGTTCCGATGTGCCCCCATGCGCCTCTGCTTTTACCTGATAGGTCTGACATTCGGGTCAACATTCAGTGAGTGCTGGGAAACATCGGGATCGATCCCCGGCATGTCCGTATGCTCCCATGTGAATACATCAAAGTTGTCCTGCAGCAATTGTGTTAGTTCCTTAAATTCAGGATCGGTGAGGTTTGTACCTGCAAAAGTAACTTTTTCCGGACTGTTGGGCACAACATAGACCGGCTGCAATGGTTCAACCACAATTGGGGTGCACAGATCCCCCTCCTTTAATTGTTATTTGGATCCTGAGCTTTGTTCCTTAGAGCGGGGCGCCACTGGGGCTTTCACTTTCCGGATCTTCTTCAGGGTGACCGATTAGCATTCCTTGGCGTCCACCTGGTCACTTTTGACATCAATGGTACCTATACCGTCAGGGCTTAAACATCTCATGACCTGATGCAAAGTCAAAGGTACACCTTGCATTCGGTGAATCAATCCTCTTCCCATGAGCAGATTATACGAAGGTTTGGCATCCACCACAACGAATGTCTCGTTTAGGGTCATTTGAGCGGCTGATACTGGTAACTTAACTTCCCCGATTTGCCTTCCGTCAAAACCGGCGATGGGGCACCGGGATGCCACAACTTCAAATGGATTGATTTCGAGCTTTTCAAAAGCCCACTTGGTGATGATGTTGGCACTGTTCCCAAGATCGATCATGACCTTTTTCACAAGACAGTTAGCCACAATTAGGGTCTTCATACGGGGTTTGGACATCCCAAAGGTCTAACACCAAGAAAGTGATCTGAGTTTCCTCTGCTCCATGATGGGCTCCGCTGATCTCATTGACCCTCCTCATCTTGTGAGCTCTCCGGAGATGGGTCCGGCGTGATCCTTCGGTCTCCTTGGATGGGGGGCCACCATAAATCATATTAATGATTTTGACCGGCAGTGCGTCCGAGGGGTTTCGGGGGGTGCTTATGGACGTAATCTCGGAGTTCCCCGCGAAGCAGTAAAGTCTCCACCTGTTGCCTTAGGTTACGGCATTCATTTGTGATATGCCCGAAATCACCGTGGAAAGCACAGTGTTTTGAGTTATCCCTTTGATCAAGTGGTTGTCTGATGGTTAGGGGTTGCTGGAAAATTCATTTGGCTTTGTTCTCCTGGTAAATTTTTGCAAGGCTAACCTTTAGGGGCGGCAACCTTTCGTCGAATCTGGGGCGTTTGAACGGTTTTGGGACTGATGATCCCGGTGGGGCTGTCGATCCCGGTGGAGTTGATCGCTTTCAATCGGTCAACCAATCCTTGGAATGAATCTCAAGACTGACCAAGGCTGGCCTCCTTTGCCTGATAGTTTCCTCTTATTCAATTCTCAAGTACCCCTGGGCCCTGGAGTTTAGCTCCCCAATGCCCGATGGAGGGCGCTTTACCAGAGACTGATGGAACTTAGTTCCTGGAATGAGGGTCATCTTGAATGCCTCAACTGCAGAGTGTTGGTCACAGTTATCCACAGAAGAGGATTCGATGTTGAATCGGGATAGAAAACTTTTCAATGACTCTCATTTCTCCTGGATCATGGTGAAGAGGCAGGATATGGTCTTCTTCTGTCTCTTGTTTCCATAATACTGAGCGATGAAGAACTTGGTCAACTGCTGCCAGCTGCCAATGGATCGGGGTGGCTGTTTCCTAAACCACAATAGAGCGGCATCAACAAGGCTTGTGGAGAACACTCTACAAAGCAGGGACTCGTTCTCAGCATACAGGGTCATCTTCTGATGGATCTGGTATACATGTTCTTCGGGTCCCTTATGCCATCGTAAGGGATGAACTGGGGCATAACGAACTTCTTCGAGAAAGGCTCTTGGGTTATTTCATGGGCGAAATGTGACTGTATCAATTCAGTGGACGCCTGGACGGCCATGTCATCGGTAGATCGGGACCTCAAGTCCCCGAGAAATTTTCTTTGGAATTCATCCATCATTGCTTGAAGTTTCTGGGGGGTTATGGACTCGTCGGCTGCAGGAGCCTTTCCTGAGCGCTGAGAAGACTCGGCATGCCCCTCAGGTCTATCGCTGCCCTGCTGGTTCAGAGAATGGTCGACTGCCGCCACTGGAGGGTCATCTGCAACTACCAGTGGGACAGCAGGTTGTGGAGCCAACCTCGCCATGAGCTCCGCATTCTGCCATTCCAAAGCCATGCTACGTTCCTCAGCAGCTATCAAACGTTGAAGAATTTTCTCCATGGAACCCTCTGCACGATTATTTGCAGTGGGTTGAACGTCTGCCTGTGAACGAGTGATTGGCATCTCTATTCGGGGGGGGGGGGGGGGGGGGGGGGGGGTAGTGAATTAAGGTTTTTGAAAGTGGTAGTTGATTTTTTGTTTGACAAACAGACTCAGCTTTTTGAGATGGGAAAAAGGAGGCGATTTTACAGATCCCAAACGACAGATTTGAAAAATCAGGAACTCCCCCTAGTGCTTCCCATAGACGGTGTCAATGTGTAAATGCCAAAATTTGCACAACACAAGATAATCCCTTTATTAATTTTTTGATTTTCCTTATATACATTTTCTTTATATACATTTTCTTAATGGGCTTGAGGCCCATTGGGGCAACAATGCCTTGATTACATCATCATCTTCATTTCCTAAATAAATACACAAATCCAATGGGCCTAATCACTGGGCTTACATAAATCTTATTGGGCCAGTAGCCTGATGGTCTTAAGCTTTGAAGGCTCTGGTGGGCTTAGACAATTTCCACACTTATATACATAAATTTCAAAAAACAAATATAAATTTAAAATATATATATATAAAATTCGGAAAAATATATATAAATTCAAAAAGTATGTATATTTTGAAATATATATATAAAATTCAAAACAAATATGTTTCTGCCTAAATGTTGTTTTGCTGTATTATACTTTGGTTACTTTAAATGTTGTTTTGGTATATTGTACTTTGGTTACTTGTGTTTTTTATACTTCTATTTGTACTACTATTTGCCTAGTACGAGCTTACTTTTTCTCATTTTAAACTACGGAAAACAAAATAATTATTTATGCAAATCTACATAATTGGTAGTTTTTTTATTTATTAATGAAAAGTTGTACCAATAATGGGTTTATTGTTCATATAACATGGAACGGATGATGTTATATAGCTTTGAAAATATATATTTTTTGTGCCTAGTATACTGTATTTTTCATTTTTAATATGATATTTTTGAAATATATATTTTTTTCAAAATTTATATATGTTTTTTGAATTTATATTTTTTTCAAATTATATATATATTTTTACAAGTTTTATATATTTATTTCGAATTTTATATGATTTTTTTGAATTCTATATTTATTTTCAAATTTTATAAAAAAAATTAAATTTAATATCTTTCTTCAAATTTTATATGTTTTTTTTAATTATATATTTTTTTTCAAATTTTATATTTTTTTTCAAAATTTAATATATATTTTTTCGAATTATATATGTTTTTTTGAATTTATATATTTTTTTGAAATTTATATATATTTTTTGAAATATATATTTTTTCCCGAAATTATATTTTTTTGAAATTTAATATATATATTTTGAATTTTATATTTTTTCCTGAATTTTATATTTTTTTTTTGAAATTTATATATGTTTTCGGGAGTTTTTGAAAACATATATGAAATTTTTAGGGACTATTTGAATCAGATGGGTTATTTGATTAAAATTTGAAACTCAAGGGGCTTTGGGGCAAATTACTCATAAAGGATAATTTTTAGGATTATTCCCACCGACACCCCTCAAAGAGATCCTAATCCCACACGGACCCCCTCGATATTGAATATTCCCACACGAACCCCTTCTAAATTGAATTTTTTTCCCACACAGACCCCTTCCGTGTCCACTCCGTTAGATTGGTCTGTTAATTAGTGATGTCAGCCACTATTCACCTCATAAATAGTCTATTTTGCCCTCAAATGATATAAAATGACTTATTAACCCGTCTTTTTTTCTCTCTCTAACAATGCTTTACAAATTAATATATATATGGAATATTGATTTGAAATTTTAAATAGAACTTAATATTAAAAAAAAAAAATCAAATCCCTATCACGAATGGGATCCAATAACTTCCATTATTGTAGAGACAAAGGAAGAAGATGAAGTGGGAAGCAGATTAGGGTTAGGGTTTCTTTTTTTCCTAATATCTTCCTCACAATATATATCTTGCAGATTAGGGTGGCCACCAAGATTCACCACCGCACTCCTCCATTCCTGCAACACAACAACACAATCCCTACCACAGAATGTCCTCCACCACAAATCGCCGACGCCCAACACCACCATCTGAACAGACATCGCCGCTACACTCCACCGATCCCCCGACCTTACTCATTCTCCTCCACTGAGCCCAACACCAGATCTGTAATCAAGCTCTAATCCTCTCATCTTTCTCCCGACGTTGATTTTCTCTCTTCAATTTCATATCTCTCACATATCTACCCTAATCTGAAACCTCCATTAGGGTTTTGTTCAGAAGATTTCTTCAACAATAATGGATCAATTAGTTTATGTCATGGTGTATTATTGGGAAAAATATATATTAATCCAAATGTTTTCATGGGTGGAAGTCATGGAGAATAAATAAATTTAAAGTTAAAGAACAGTGGCAATGGAGGGGTGGAAACGATAGACAACAAAGAGATGGTGTTGGCGAGGTGGGTAGCAAAGTGAACAAAGATGGAGGAGATTTGACATTTTTTTTTTCTTTTTTTTTTCCTACTTAATTATTTTATTATTATGCATAATATTAAAACATTATATGTAATTTTTTTGCAGCTTAATTATTTATTATTATATTTAATATTAAAACATTAGATGTAAATTTATTTCTTTTTTAGCTCAAGTGTTTTATTAAAATTCAAAATTCAATAGTTGGTAAATTTTTTAGCTCAATTGTTTTATTACTAGTTGGTAAATCTTTTTAGCTCAAGTGTTTTATATATTATTTTTGAACTTTATAATTTAGGTATGTTTTTTGAAATTTAAATATTTTTTTGAATCTATATATTTTTCCCCTTTTTATATATTTTTTCTAAATTTTTATACATTTTCAGATTTTAATATAATTTTTCAAAATTTTATAAATTTTTTGAATTTTATTTTTGTTTTTGAATTTTAATATTTTTTTCAAATTTTATATATATTTTTTGAATTTTAAATATTTCTTTTTGAAATTTTATATATTATTCTAGAATTTTATAATTTATATGTTTTTTGAAATTTAAATTTTTTTTAATCTATATATTTTTCCCCATTTTATATATATTTTTATAAATTTTTATATATTTTCAGATTTTAATATAATTTTTTGAAATTTTATATTTTTTTGAATTATATATCTATTTTTGAAATTTAATATTTTTTTCGAATTTTATGTAATGTTTTTGAATTTTAAATATTTCTTTTAAATTTATATATATTTTTCTAATTTTAAATATTTTTTAAAATTTTATATATGATTTTTGAATTTTTTATTTATTTTCAATTTTTTTATATTTTATTTTCAAATTTATATATATTTTCATTTTTTATATTTTTTCAAATTTAAAATTTTCGAAATTAAATTTTATAAAATTTTATATATTTTTGAACTTTATAATTTGGGTAGTTGGGGGTAAAATCGTCTTTACATATATTTATTTTTATTTGATTTTTTAAAATATATATCGAAGGGCAAATTAGTAATTTCACAATAAAACATTATTAAACCTAACGGCCGTCTATCTGAGGGGGTCCGTATGAGATTATGGTCTCTTTGAGGGGGTCTCAGTGGTATTTACCCTAATTTTTATGTCATGTGCATTTAAGTCATTTTGATCTAAAAATTGATTGATTTTGGGAATATGGAGTATTTGATTAAAATCTAAAATGTTAGGGGGTTTGGTGATGAAATACTGAAACCTCAAGGGGTTTTGTGTAAATTACCCTAAAAATAAATTTGAAAAGTTTTAAAATATATGATAAGTGCACAAAATAGAGTAATTTATCTAGCATAATGTCCTAATATATATATATTTTTATTTCATGCAGGGGTTGATTTACAAAAGAAAAGAAAAAGAAAGCAAGAAGGATGAAAATGAAGAAAAAAAAATAATTGGAGGGGGATAATGTAATAAATGCATATATATATGTGTGTGTGTAAGTGTACGTGTGTATGTGTGTAAAAGAAAGAAAAATATATATATTTATGAGAGAGTTGGTGAGTTGGTGGGAGGAATATTAAATATGAGAGAGAGAGAGAGAGAGAGAGGGTTGGTGAGAGAAGTGGTTGAGAGTTAATGTAAAATTAAATCCATCAGTATGCAATAGGCCTATAAATATTCGCAAATTAGAGCTGCAGAAGGAGGATGGTGAGTTGAGGAATGAGAGCTTAGAATATTTTTGTACCATTTTCATATTTTGTGTAATTTTTGCTCTATCAATGGAATTTTATTCTATTACCTTGTATCAATTTTTTATCAACATGCTAGCTTAAAACTCTTCTCAAGGGGGTGATGAAGCCACCATGGGTAAGATATAAATAATTTTTATTTTATTTCGTATTGTTTAATTCTCGTCCCGAGAGTATTCATTATATGAATCTCAATGAACAAAAACCTTACAATAGAGGTTGGACACTAAAAAAATAGAAGGAGGATTTCCCGTGATTACCAATTAATGGAAATACGGGGAATGCCTACTACTATTTACAATTTATTTAAACCAAAACATTAGAGGGAGGATTCTTCGTGATTACCAATTAATGGAAATACGGGGAATGCCTACTAATATCTATGTTTATGTTTAATAGGTTGGAGGAGAATTTGCGATAGAAATATATAACATTATTTGTATAGACCCGGGTGGTGAATTCTTTTCCCTTGAGATTTTTTCCACCATTTGATAATTTTATCTAGTTATTTTAGTTTACTATTAAAAAATTCAAGAGTTGTTTTAAGTAATTTTCTTTTTATCTCGAAAAGTAAAGTTTTGGATCCTTGTCTCAAAACGAGTTCCAAGTTGAGAGTGGTTCGACCCTACTTATTGTTATACTATTTTAAGTAAAATATTAGTAGGTATAAATTCTTGTTGATCGGGGTGTGGTGAAACAACGACACAATATCATCAAATCTCAACCCGTCAAATGGCGTCGTTGCCGCTTCAACACTAAGAATTCGGAATCAAAGATCCTCCACTCTAATTCTTCGGGAACCCACCCGACCTTTCTATCCCTCCCTTTCTTTATTATTATTTTTTTTTCTTCTCTATTTTGTGACATTTGGTTAGTTTAAAAAAAAAAAAAAAATTTAATTTATGTGAAAGTCAAACGTAGCAGATAGTCCTTTTGACAAGGTTTTGAAAAAAAAAAAAAAAAAAAAAAAAACCCCTCATCTGTGTAAGTGACTTTCAGAATCAAAGCCGACCCTCACTTAGCACAATTTTCTTCCCCTTTCATTATCGTGGGCCCATTTTAAAAAATAAATAAATAAAAAACATAAAGGTCCAGCCGCTCACTTTTGAATTGTATGCAATAACATTTTGAAAATTATTTTTGCTTCCCTACTTATTTTCAAAATAATCAAACCCACCCATAAAAGAAACAAAAAAATAACAAATAAAAAAATAAAAATTAGATTAGTTTAATTCTTCTTGTTTTTATTATTCACTCAATTTTATTTTCATTTTTTTTTTTTTTTTTTTTTTACTTGTTTATTTTTTTTGTTTTCTATTTGCAGGAGTTACAGTACCGGGTCGTCATCCAGGTTCCATATTTCTATACTCTTGTTATTATTATTTTCCCCTAGAATAGGTAAAATTTTGCATGCGACCTCTAGGGTAGAATAACATTAGACGTTACCTTAGACTCCCGTTATTTGTATTTAGCTTATTTTCATAAAAAAAAAATAAATAAAAAATATAAAAATATAAAAAATATAAAAAGATTTTTTTTTTTTTTTTGAATATTTCTTTCTTATTTTCTTTTATTCTTGTATTGCTTGTGCATATTTTAATTAGCATTTTGCATAAGATACTTAAGGGCAAAATTCTCACAAGATACGGTCGGGATTTCATCACCCGTCTCCGTGGCCCACAAATCACAAAAATTCCTTGCATTTGTTAAACCATGAGCCGGATGTGATTAAAATTCATTAGCAATCAGCCACTTTAGGGTTACGAGCTCATAGGCCCTCTAGGAAGGAAGCGGTTGGTAGTCACTCCAGTGAGTCATTATCAAATTGATAAACGGTAGGACAGTTCTGTCTAGGAAAGTGAGGTTGACTCAGCATTAAGCAGACCACGTGCCTCGCCACACTTTCCTGGGAACTACTCCGTTGTTAGTTTGATGATCCTTAACTGGTAATCTATCGACTTAATCTGGATTAGAGTAGGAGCTGTCTAATTAGGAGAGAATTAATTTGGACATCATCCTATTAATTCTCTACAATATTAGATTTAAAAATTCACCACCTTTGAATTTAAGCTCAAGATAAAAAAGCCAAAAATTTTGTGTGATTTGTTCCTCATCTAGCCCTTTTAGGTTTCTTTTTGTTTATGCCCCAGTGGTTGCGAGTTAACAAGCGTCTAGTCAGGTTTCCTAGTGATCTGTCTCTAATTGATTTAGAAGAAAAATCAATTCCCTTGTTATATCTGTCAACCACCAATAATTCACCAATGGCTGCACCAAGAACTCTTAATGACTATTTTGCCCCAATCACAGCCAACCCACCCAATTGCATAGTTCTACCTGAGAATGATGCACCCCAGTTTGAGATTAGACCTGCCACAATCAATATGTTGCCAAAATTCCATGGACTCGAAAGTGAACAACCCTATATCCATTTAGGGAAGTTTTTGACAATATGCAACACATTCAAAAATCAAAATTTGAATGAAGAGGGTGTCAAACTGCGTCTTTTTCCCCTATCCTTAGAAGATAAAGCTGCTTCATGGCTAAACTCCATTCCACCCAACTCCATTAGATCATGGGATGAACTTGCAAGAAAATTCATGAGTAAATTTTATCCCATGCAAAAGACCGAATCAATGCGAGATGCCATTAGTACTTTTAGAGGGAAAATTGAAGAACAATTCCACCAAACTTGGGACCGATTTCATGACTTGCTCCTCAAATGCCCACATCATGGCTTTGATAAAGCACAGTTAGTCCATTTCTTCTATAAGGGACTTTCACCTATGAACCAAATCATGATTGAGTCAATGCACCAAGGAAAGTTCAATGCCCAAACCCCTGACCAAGCCTATATATTTTTGGAGGAACTAGCTGAAAATGCCCAAAATTGGAATTGGAACCAAAGTGAGAATGATTTTTCTAGGAATGATCAAATGAATAGAAAACCTGGTTTTTATGAGATCAAACCTGAAAATGAGTTAAAGTCTGTGATGCAAAATCTTGCTGATGGAGTGAAAGACTTAAGCAAAAAGTTTGATGCATTTGCCCTAATCTCTACCCCTGCACAATGCAATGTTTGTTCTGGTTTATCTCATCCCATAGAGGAATGTCCGGTCTATTGTACATCTGAACCTTCGGATGCGCAAGTTTGTGCTTTCAATACCTTTAGGAGACCATTGCCTAACACATTTAGCCAAAGTTACCATCCTGATACTAGAAACCACCCTAATTTTTCATGGAGGCAAAATTTACCTCCACAAAACTTAGGTGGTCCATCCGGTTTTCAAGGTAACTCCAATAGGCCACCTCCACCTCAAGGACAAATCATTCCTCAAAATCAATTCCCCAGGAATAACCAATTCAATCCCAGTCGGGATTTAGCCGTTGATCCCATGAACAACTATGCTGCTCCTGTCCCACCGGTCCATAATACTTCCAATTATGAGGACACTTTGAAAATGCTTGCCCTTAATCTTGATCAATCCAATAAGCATTCCAATCAGAGATTCCAAAAGTTAGAAAATAACTTTGATCTCTTGACTCAAAATCAACTGCAATTTCAGCAGTCTCTCCAAAATCAGTTGAGTCAACTCACTGCAGCTCTGTCTGAAAGACAAAGGGGTACATTACCGAGCCAACCCGAAATCAATCCAAAAGGCAAAGGAGTTAATCACATAGGGACCACTTCCAATTCTAACCACTCAAATGACCATGTCAATTCTATCACTACCTTGAGGTCAGGAAAGAAAATTGATAATAAGGTTGAGCCACCCATCAGTCATGAAAATGAACAATCCAAATCTCTTCGACCCAATTCCCCAAAATCCAAAAAGGATCAAGATCCTGAGCTTGATGAGGTTATTCCTAAGCCGGTTGTTCCACGTGCACCCTTTCCCTCTAGACTAGTCAACAATAAGAAGGATTCTCAATACAATGAAATCTTAGAGATTTTTCAAAATCTCCAGATTAACATTCCATTTCTCACTGCTATTAAGCAAATTCCTTCTTATGCAAAATTCATTAAAGACTTAGTCAAGAGGAAAACCAATATTCCTAAGGAAGCCTTCATGGCCCAACATTGTTCCTTTTTCCTACAAAACCAAGCTGTGGTTAAACACAAAGACCCTGGTAGTCCCACTATCACTTGTAGGATAGGAGAAAATTTTGAAGGTCAGGCTTTATTAGATCTTGGTGCCAGTGTCAATGTGCTACCGTATTCAGTCTACTTGGATTTAGGATTAACTGATTTGAAGAAAACTGACGTTAGAATTCAGTTAGTTGACCGATCCATAAAAATTCCAAGGGGTATCATTGAGGATGTGATAGTCAAAGTTAATGATTTTTATTACCCCGTAGACTTCATTGTGCTAGACACTCAGCCAACTCAAGGGAAGCAAATTCCAATCATTTTAGGTCGACCATTTTTAGCCACAGCCAATGCTTTGATCAACTGTAGAAATGGTAGCATGACCTTGACCTTTGGGAACATGAAAGTGGAAGTCAATGTGTTTAATTTGATGAAACAATCCATTGAATCAGAATCTGTTGAGGAAGTTTGTCTTATTGATTCATTGACCACCCACACCTTTAACCACTCTTATCCTGAGGATCCACTTCAGCAGTGTTTAGCCCATTTTGGTGATAGTTTTGATGAGGCTAATTATATTAGCCAAATCAATGATTTGCTAAGCTCTGCTCCACCCTTTGAAGCCCCCAAGTATAAATCCAAATTTGAATCATTGTCTTTACCAGTTACCACTGAATCTGAACATGCAAAGAAACTACCTAAGATAGAATTAAAGCCTTTACCCGAGTCCTTAAAATATTCGTATCTTGGTGAATTTGAGACTTTTCCTGTGGTAATATCTTCTGAGTTAACTGAGCAACAAGAGTCCCAATTACTCGAGGTTCTTAAGACAAATAGGGAAGCCATAGCATGGTTCATTGATGATATCAAAGGCATTAGTCCTCTAGTGGTGCAACATCGCATTCACTTAGAAGATAATGCGAAAACCTGTAGGCAACCTCAAAGGAGACTTAACCCCAATATGAAGGAAGTTGTCCGTGGAGAAGTTATCAAACTTCTTGACGCTGATATTATCTACCCGATTTCTGATAGTCAGTGGGTGAGCCCAATCCAGGTCGTTCCAAAAAAGTCTGGCATCACTGTTGTGTCCAATGCCCACAATGAGCTAGTTCCTACTCGCATTCAAACTGGATGGCGAGTTTGCATAGACTACAGGAAACTGAATAGTGTGACTCGGAAAGACCATTTTCCACTTCCCTTCATCGACCAAATGTTAGAGAGATTAGCTGGTCAGGCCTTCTATTGCTTTTTAGATGGCTATTCTGGTTACAATCAAATTCCTGTCCACCCAGATGACCAAGAAAAGACAACTTTCACCTGTCCATTCGGTACATTCGCTTATCGTCGTATGCCATTCGGCTTGTGTAATGCCCCAGCTACATTTCAGCGGTGTATGATGAGTATATTTAGTGACATGGTTGAAAAGTTTTTAGAAATCTTCATGGATGACTTCTCTGTCTTTGGATCATCATTTGAGCAATGTCTGGACCATCTTTCTCTCGTACTTCAACGTTGTCGTGACACTAACTTGGTACTTAACTGGGAAAAGTGTCATTTCATGGTTACAAAGGGAATTGTCCTAGGTCATAATATCTCTAGTGTAGGAATTGAGGTCGACAAAGCCAAAATTGATCTAATCTCCAATCTACCTATCCCTAAATCTGTTCGAGATATTAGAGCATTCCTAGGTCATGCCGGTTTCTACAGGCGCTTCATCAAAGATTTAAGTAAGATAGCTAGACCTTTGACTCATCTTCTCGCTAAAGATGCCCAATTTGAGTTTACTGATGCCTGTAAGTCCGCCTTTGAGCACTTGAAGTCCACACTCACTACTGCACCTATCATTCGCTCACCTGATTGGACCTTACCTTTTGAAATTATGTGTGATGCGTCTGATTATGCAGTAGGTGCTGTTTTAGGCCAGAAAGTGGATAGAGCACGACATGTCATATACTATGCTAGCAAAACCTTAAATGATGCCCAAATCAACTACTCAACCACTGAGAAAGAGTTGCTAGCCGTCGTGTTCTCTTTTGAGAAGTTTCGATCTTATTTGATTGGATCTAAGGTCATCATCTATACAGATCATGCAGCGTTAAGACATCTTTTGTCCAAATCTGATGCAAAACCTCGGTTGATTCGCTGGATCTTACTCCTTCAAAAGTTTGACCTTGAGATTCGAGATAAGAAAGGTTCTGAGAATGTAGTCGCTGATCATTTGTCCCGTCTAGTTATTGAATCCACTAGTGACTCCATTCCAATCTCTGATTATTTTCCTGATGAACAATTATTTGAGATATCTCATGCACCATGGTATGCTGATATTGTCAATTATATTGTGATTGGTCAAATTCCTTCCAACTGGTCCAAGCAAGAGAAAGATAAGTTTTTGGCCAAGGCTAAGGAATATTTTTGGGATGACCCCTACTTGTTTAAATATTGTCCAGATCAGATCATTCGTAGGTGTGTTCCTGAGGTAGACCAAGAGTCTGTCATTTCCTTCTATCATGACCAGGCCTGTGGTGGCCATTTCAGTTCCAAACGAACTACTGCAAAAATCTTGCAATCAGGATTCTATTGGCCAACCCTTTTCAAAGACACCCACACATACTGTCTAGTTTGTCATAAATGTCAATTGCTCGGTAAGATTACCAAAAGAAATAAATGGCCTCAACAATCAATTCTCGTCGTTGAAATCTTTGATGTCTGGGGTATTGATTTCATGGGACCATTTCCATCATCGTTTGGCAATCTTTACATCCTTCTAGCAGTTGATTATGTGTCCAAATGGGTAGAAGCTTTAGCCACCAAAACAGCTGACCATAGAGTTGTGGTGCAATTTTTCAAAGACCAGGTTTTGCCTCGATTTGGAACACCTCGAGCCATAATCAGTGACAATGGTTCACATTTTTGCAACAAAGTCTTTGGCAACCTGTTGTCCAAATATGGAATCAACCATAAAGTGGCCCTATCATATCATCCTCAAACCAATGGTCAAGCTGAGGTATCCAATAGGGAGATTAAGCAGATTTTAGAGAAAATTGTTAACCCCACAAGGAAGGACTGGAGTCTTCGACTCCAGGATGCGTTATGGGCATACCGAACTGCTTACAAGACCCCTATAGGAATGTCCCCATATCGATTGGTCTATGGCAAAGCCTGTCACTTGCCTGTTGAACTCGAACACCGTGCTTATTGGGCTATCAAGGCCATGAACTTTGACTATGATAAAGTCGGTCAACGTAGGACCCTTCAACTTGATGAGTTAGAAGAAATTAGAAATGATGTCTATGAGAGTTCAAGACTTTATAAAGCTAAGACTAAAATGGAACATGACAAACACATTCTAAAAAAAGAGTTTTTCATAGGACAAAAGGTTCTTTTGTATAACTCTCGTCTTCAATTGTTTCCTGGAAAGTTAAAGTCACGTTGGTCAGGCCCGTATTATGTCCATCACATTTCTAGTCATGGTGCCATTGAGTTACAAGACCCTAAGACTGGACAGTTGTTTAAAGTCAATGCTCATCGCCTCAAGCCTTTCCTAGAACTTGAAGCTTCTGAAACTGAGGAAATTCTCCTCATTGATCCGATTTATTCGGACTGATCCATTTAGGGGTAGCACATCCCTTACGTCTGGCTGATGACGTTAAACTTAGCGCTACTGGGAGGCAGCCCAGTTTGTTGTGTAAATATTTTTTACAAAATTTCTTTCTCATTCTATTTCGGTATGTTTCGATTTTGTTTGGGGGTAAAGTCTGTCATAATATTTCCAATCACTTGACTTTTCTTTTGCCAAGAATCTTTGCAGGGACTCTACTCCATAACCTCCACCTCAATTGCGGTAATTTGTTCCAATTTGTCTCTTAAATGTATTTTCACACACTAGGGACAGTGTTATTTTTGTTTGGGGGTGGATATCTATTTAATCAAATAGAGTTTGAAAAAAAAAAAAAAAAAAAAAAAAAAAATTTCTTTGTTTTTATGCATAAGTGTTTTACATTATAAGTTGATTAAGTTTGTGTTTATGATGTATCAGTAGTATGTGATGCGATATTCCCGCTCATGAGAGTAATGATTAGATTGAGTTAGTGAAGTGATGTGGTTTTACATAGGTAAATGAATTAGTGAAATTGAAACCGAAAAGGACAACTTTGACCTATAAGCACATGCACACATTCACTATGGGAAAAATAGTTGATCTTTGACTATGCAGTTGAAAAAATAGCTTTGCCGCTATAAAAGGGGAGATAGAATGGAGAAAATTTAAAAATTTATTTTGAAAGAAATGCAAAAAGTAGTTCTTCGATCTGAGTAACCGGGCCTTGGTATCACCAATATCACTGCTCGCGTAAAAAGGGGAGAAAACTAATGAGCATAAATCCTATGGAAGAAGCTCGGGCCCAGTTGGTCGGGACTAAAAATCTTCGCTGGAAAGTCCGGAGCTTAGAAAGATAAAAAAAATGGATAAATGTGGAATGATGGAAAGAATGAATTTTTACGAAAAATGGCAAAGTTTGATCAATGAAGTAGAAAAAGAGAGATTGACATACCATAGTAGAATGTTCACAAAAACACGGAAGGTTGTCTAGATTGGGAGTAGAGAGTAACGAAGTTATTTACTTTAGTGGGGACCGTTCATATCATTAACTTGAGATAGTTATTGTTCGGTAGTGAGTGGGAGTATTTGCATTCATATTATCTTATATATTGTATCATGGCTTAATTAATGAGTGCGTGAATGCATGAATGCGTGAAAATGAAGAAGTTTGTGAGTATCTTCACTGTAAACCCTCACGAGGCTATTGCTCGTCCACTAGGGTAACCTAGGGGTTTAAGGCCTTATTGCATACGGTAAATGCAATCGAATGCAGCCTGCGAAAGTGGCACATCTTTAGTTAAACTTCAATAATATATCATTTTTGTGAACTTATCTATTTTATTTTTATTTTTATTTTTTCCTTATTTGCTAGAGGACTAGCAAAAGCTTGTTTGGGGGTAATTTGATAAGTGCACAAAATAGAGTAATTTATCTAGCATAATGTCCTAATATATATATATTTTTATTTCATGCAGGGGTTGATTTACAAAAGAAAAGAAAAAGAAAGCAAGAAGGATGAAAATGAAGAAAAAGAAATAATTGGAAAGGGATAATGTAATAAATGCATATATATATATGTGTGTGTGTAAGTGTACGTGTGTATGTGTGTAAAAGAAAGAAAAATATATATATTTATGAGAGAGTTGGTGAGTTGGTGGGAGGAATATTAAATATGAGAGAGAGAGAGAGGGTTGGTGAGAGAAGTGGTTGAGAGTTAATGTAAAATTAAATCCATCAGTATGCAATAGGCCTATAAATATTCGCAAATTAGAGCTGCAGAAGGAGGATGGTGAGTTGAGGAATGAGAGCTTAGAATATTTTTGTACCATTTTCATATTTTGTGTAATTTTTGCTCTATCAATGGAATTTTATTATATTACCTTGTATCAATTTTTTATCAACATGCTAGCTTAAAACTCTTCTCAAGGGGGTGATGAAGCCACCATGGGTAAGATATAAATAATTTTTATTTTATTTCGTATTGTTTAATTCTCGTCCCGAGAGTATTCATTATATGAATCTCAATGAACAAAAACCTTACAATAGAGGTTGGACACTAAAAAAATAGAAGGAGGATTTCCCGTGATTACCAATTAATGGAAATACGGGGAATGCCTACTACTATTTACAATTTATTTAAACCAAAACATTAGAGGGAGGATTCTTCGTGATTACCAATTAATGGAAATACGGGGAATGCCTACTAATATCTATGTTTATGTTTAATAGGTTGGAGGAGAATTTGCGATAGAAATATATAACATTATTTGTATAGACCCGGGTGGTGGATTATTTTCCCTTGAGATTTTTTCCACCATTTGATAATTTTATCTAGTTATTTTAGTTTACTATTAAAAAATTCAAGAGTTGTTTTAAGTAATTTTCTTTTTATCTCGAAAAGTAAAGTTTTGGATCCTTGTCTCAAAACGAGTTCCAAGTTGAGAGTGGTTCGACCCTACTTATTGCTATACTATTTTAAGTAAAATATTAGTAGGTATAAATTCTTGTTGATCGGGGTGTGGTGAAACAACGACACAATATCATCAAATCTCAACCCGTCAATATACTGCTAATGTAGCGATGTCTTGATGGAGAAAATATTGGGTACTCCGGGAATAAATACACGTGGTACCCTAAGCCAATAAGAAGAAGAGATATAATACATGCAGGGTTTCTATCACTTGCGCGCATAAATCTGTGATATCCAACAGTTGATATAAGGATCTCAATTTTGGAAGATTTCCTATTTTTGTGAAATAACATTAAAAAAACACTTTGTTTGAAGTCATTACATCTAGGACTGCAAATGAATCGAGTCGTTCGTGATTGACTCGAGCTCCGCTCGTTAAAAGCTCAGTTCGTGCTTGTTCGTCTAATAAACGAACTGAGCCCGAGCACAATTTTTAGGCTCATTTACTAAATGAGCCGAATTTGAACATTACTAAGCTCAGTTCGCCGAGCTTGTAAACAAACTTGTCTAAGTTAAATAATAAAACTATCTCATATTCAATAAAATAAAATGTTCAAATTAAACAAATTGTGAAGAGTGTTATGAAAAACTTATAGGATTTATGCGGTCATACCATAAAAATCATTCATAAAAATTTATACTAGTTAAACTTTGTTAAAAAAAGACATGCAACAACTCAATCCATGCAGTTATTTGTAAGAGTAATATATGTTTCAACTGAAACGAGTCGTTCGTGAGCAAATTCGGGCTCGATTCCTTTAATCTGGCGGTTGGCTCGGGCTCGATCGTTATGTAAATGAGCCGAATTTGAACACATTTTCTAGGCTCATTTAGTAAATGAACACAACTTGAACATTCCAAAGCTCAGCTCGGTTCGTTTGCAGCCTTAATTACATCATGAAACAAAGGTTAAAAAGTAATTAAAAAATGATAGAAATAAATAAAAGGTTATTCCCACTTTCATCCCAATTTGAAACATAAATTTTCTAATATCATCCCTTTGGATTTTTTTTATTTTTGTTCCACTTAGATCCCTTATTCTCGAATTTAAAATATTCCAATAGCAATGTCATGATGATATGAGGATCTCAATAAGTTTTTTAATATATATATATAATATTCAAGGACAAGGAGCTTATTTAATGTGTTTTTTAAAAAAATAAATAAATTCAAATACAAGGAGTTAATTTCACAACTCCAAGGGAGTGTAACTGAAATATTTAAAAAATTCGAAGGGATGAAAGTTAAAATAACCAATAAATAAATCACAAAGACGTACTTCTATCTAGGTATAACAATAATACCCGTTCCAGCCGTCCTGCCCCGATTAAAACGAATTTGAAGACCCGATTAATTAAAGGGATAACTTCATTTACACCCCCTAAGGTTTGTCTTATCTTCATTTGGACTCCCTCAGGTTTGCATATCTTCATTTACACCCCCTACTTTTCAATATTCTCATCACTTAGACCCCCTAAACGATGACATCAGCCTGAATTTTTTTTTAAATCCCTCAACTACCCTCAATGTCTTATCCTTATTCTATTTGGAAACAAGGATAGTGCTTTTATCAATTAGACCCCCTTCCATCATTTAATAATTTAAGGGATAACTTCATTTACACCCCCTGAGGTTTGTCTTATCTTCACTTGGACCCCCTCAGGTTTGCATATCTTCATTTACACCCCCTATTTTTCAATATTCTCATCACTTAGACCCCCTAAACGATGACATCAGCTTGAATTTTTTTTTAAATCCCTAAACTACCCTCAATGTCTTATCCTTATTCTGTTTGGAAACAAGGATAGTGTTTTTATCAATTAGACCCCCTCCCATCATTTAATAATTTAATTTGTATTAAAATTTCAAAATATATATAAAATTTAAAAATATATATATTAAAATTTGAAAAATATTATAAATTCGAAAATAAATATAAAATTAAAATATATATATAAATTTTGAAATTATTTTTTTTTCAAAAAAACATATTAAATTTCAAAAATAAATATAAAAATCACAAAAAACATAAAAAATTTGAAACAAATATATAAAATTTTAAAAAAAACATATAAAATTAAAAAAAATATATTAAATTTCAAAAAAAATTATAAAATCGAAAATAAATATAAAATAAAATATATATATAAATTTTGAATTTTTTTTTAAAAACATATTAAATTCAAGACAAATATATAAAATTAAAAAAAATCATATAAAATTCTAATAATATATATTAAATTTCGAAAATAATTATAAATTTCAAAAAAAATATTAAATTTGAAAATAAATATAAAATTCAAATATATATATATTAAATTTCAAAAAAAAAAACTAAATTCGAAAATAAATATAAAATTAAAAAAAAAAATTCTCTCTCTCTTTCTCTCTCAAACGCACACACCACACACACACACACACACACACATATATATATATATAGATCTATATATATATACACACACAGATATATATATATATAAGTCGCCGGCCGACTCTCGTCGCCGGCCGACTCCCACCGCCGCCCCCTCCCACCACCCCCTCCCCCGATGGGTCTATATATATATATGTATAGATCTATATGTGTGTATATATATATGTGCGTGTGTGTGTGTGTGTGTGTGCGTGTGTGAGAGTTAGAGAGAGAGAGAATCTGAGAGTTAGAGAGAGAGAGAGATATAGAGGAGAGAGAGAAAAAAAAAATATTGAATAGATATTGGGGTGTTTGGTTTGAGGGTTAGATTGATTCTAAAGGGTGTTTGGTTTAGGGTTTAAATTGATTTAGGGATTAAATTGATTTAAGGGGTGTTTGGTATAAGGGTATTTTAGACATTTCACACCATAAGGGGTGTAAATGAAGATATGCAAACCTGAGGGGTCAAAATGATGATATGACAAACCTCAGGGGGTGTAAATGAAGTTATCCCATAATTTAATTTGTATTAAAATTTCAAAATATATATAAAATTTGAAAAAATATATATTAAAATTTGAAAAATATTATAAATTCGAAAATAAATATAAAATTAAAAATATATATATAAATTTTGAAATTATTTTTTTTTCAAAAAAACATATTAAATTTCAAAAATAAATATAAAAATCACAAAAAACATAAAAAAATTGAAACAAATATATAATTTTTTTAAAAAAAAACATATAAAATTCCAAAAAATATATTAAATTTCAAAAAAAATTATATATAAATTTTGAATTTTTTTTAAAAAACATATTAAATTCAAGACAAATATATAAAAATAAAAAAAAAACCATATAAAATTCTAATAATATATATTAAATTTCGAAAATAATTATAAATTTCAAAAAAAAATATAAAATTTGAAAATAAATATAAAATTCAAATATATATATATTAAATTTTAAAAAAAAAAACTAAATTCGAAAATAAATATAAAATTAAAAAAAAAATTAATTCTCTCTCTCAGACGCACACACCACACACACACACACACGCACACACATATATATATACACACATATATATATAGATCTATCTATATATACACACACACACATATATATATAAGTCGCCGGCCGACCCCCTCCCACCGCCTCCCCGTCGGCGCCGTCCCCTCCCGCCGCCCCCTCCCCCGATGGGTCTATATATATATGTATAGATCTATATATGTGTGTGTATAGATCTATATATATACGTGTGCGTGTGTGTGTGTGTGTGTTTGTCTGAGAGTTAGAGAGAGATAGAGAGGAGAGAGAGAAAAAAAAATTGAATAAATATTGTGATGTTTGGTTTGAGGGTTAGATTGATTCTAAGGGGGTGTTTGGTTTAGGGTTTAAATTGATTTAAAGATTAAATTGATTTAAGGGGTGTTTGGTATAAGGGAATTTTAGACATTTCACACCATGAGGGGGTGTAAATGAAGATATGCAAACCTGAGGGGTTAAAATGATGATAGGACAAACCTCAGGGGGTGTAAATAAAGTTATCCCTTAATTAAATGGGGTGGGTATAGGGGGGAAATTATTTTAAAAATAAATAAATAAAAATAGAACCGGGGAGGGGGAAGGTATGGGGCGAAAGTTTAAAAAAAATAATCAGGGGCCCCAAAAATAAACAGGGTTGGGGATGGGTAAAATGATGCCCGCCCAGCCCCATTGTTATTGCAATGATCTAATTCTAATTCGTCAAAATATCTTGTAAATCAACATATCAGTTGACAAATATGTCATCACACTTCTATATACATCATATAAATCAAAATGGAACAGTACAAAGTTCTAAAAGAAACCAGCCAACTCCAAAATATTGAAAAATCACTTAATACGTTGAAAAACTGAGTTTACTTTCCTCTAAAAGATGAACCAAAATTTTTCACAACTAAATGAAAAATCAGTATCTGTCCAATAGGATTAAGGATTTTCCCAATCTTGACTGCAGATAATACCAACAGGCATAAATCCAAGTGTTTGGCAGAATTGTTTGACCTAAAAAATAGTGTCCGTATTATGTTAAAAATAGTGTTGTTGTAATGCATGCTTGTGGAACCAAATATATTTACTAATCACTAGATATGGCAAACGGGCAGGTTAATAACCCGTTATTACAAGTTGATCACGGATCGGGTCATAAATGAATCAGGTCAATCCGCGGGTTGACCCACCCCATATATATATGTATATTTTTGAACAATTATTTTCTAACATAATACAACATTAACTTTTTTCTAATTTTCACTCAACGTTGTTAACTATTCTTGAAACCAAAATATTTTATTTTACACGTTAGGAACATTTCCAAATCAATTTAATTTACAAAAAATAAAAAAAAAATTTGTTAGGAAAGATATATATACATAATATATACCCATGAGTGTATATATATATATGTGGGTGTGCTAATATTTGAAATATAGTTCTGGAAAGTGGAAACCTTTATATATACATGTATATATATATATACACAGAATATAGACAGAAAAACTAAATCCCTGCAATATCCTATGAGATTTGATCTGTTTCTTCAAATTGATAAAATAATTGATAAAATTATTTCCTGAATTCATCCCTCATATTGCAGGTATGTTAGTATATATATATATATACACACACATATAGAGGGAGAGAAGAAGATAGAGAAAGAAGGGTTGAGAGGGGAGATTTGATCTGTTTCTTCAAATTGATAAAAGGGTTAATTTCATTTATACCCCCTGAAGTTTGCATATCTTCATTTACACCCTCCTCATGATGTGAAATATCTAAAATACCCTTATACCAAACACCCCTAAAATCAATTTAAACACACCAAACACCCCCTTAGAATCAATCTAACCCTTAAACCAAACACCCCAACATTTATTCAACATTTATTCTCTCTCTCCTCTCTATCTCTCTCTCAGAGAGAGAGACACACACACACACACATATATATATATAGATCTATACACATATATATAAATCTATACATATATATATATATAGACCCATCGGTCGAAAATAGGGGGAGGCGGTGGTGGGAGGGGGGCGGCGCCGACAGGGACTTCTATATATATGTGTATATATATATGTATAGATCTATATATATATATGTGTGCGTGTGTGGTGTGAGAGAGAGAGAGAATTAAAAAATATTTTTTAATTTTATATTTATTTTCGAATTTAGTTTTTTTTTTTTGAAATTTAATATATATATATATATTTGAATTTTATAATTTTTTATATTTTTTTTGAATTTTATAATTATTTTCGAAATTTAATATATATTATTAGAATTTAATATGGTTTTGTTAAATTTTATATATTTGTCTTGAATTTAATATGTTTCTAAAAAAAAATTCAAAATTTTTATATATTTTTTATTTTTTATTTTATAATTTTTTTGAAATTTAATATATATTTTTTAATTTTATATGTTTTATTTAATTTTTATATATTTGTTTCAAATTTTTTATGTTTTTTGTGATTTTTATATTTATTTTCGAAATTTAATATGTTTTTTTGAAAAAAAATAATTTCAAAATTTATATATATTTTTTAATTTTATATTTATTTTCGAATTTATAATATTTTTTAAATTTTAATATATATTTTTTCAAATTTTATATACATTTTGAAATTTTAATACAAATTAAATTATTAAATGATGGGAGATCTAATTGATAAAAGCAATATCCTTATTTCAAAACAAAATAAGGATAAGACATTGAGGGTAGTTTAGAAATTTTTTAAAAAAATCAAGTTGATATCATCATTCAGGGAATGTAAATGAATATATGCAAACCTGAGAGGGTCCAAGTGAAAATAAGACAAACCTCATAAGTGTAAATGAAATTAACCCTTGATAAAATTATTTACTGCTTCATCCCTCATGTATGTTAGTACATATATATATATACCTATATAGAGGGAGAGAAGAAGATAGAGAAAGGATAAAGTGAGACCAAACCTCTATTTGGGCGAAAGAGGGCCGACGAGGGAGGAGAAAGAGGGACTCCACAGGTTCGGGATAAGTGGTCGCCGAGAGAACCCGCGTTTGTGGCATGCTGTTATCACTAGGTTGAGGAGTTTGGATGGGTGTTAACGGTACACTCACCCAACCCGCATTTGTGCCACCCACCATTAACCCAATCCACTAACAACCCATGTTTTAAACTACTCGCCCAATAACTTGAGGCAGCTCTACTAACCACCAATATTTTCCTCCATCCTGAACATAAGGTAGCCTATTTCGGTCCCGACCGAAATGAACAGTGACCTTGCCAACCAGAAAAAGGAAAAACGCATCGAAGAAGACTACGGTGAAATTAGGAACAAACCCAGTTAAACTGCAGCTAACAACAATTCAACATCATAGCCTACAGCTTACAAAAGCCTTTCACAAATCCTGCAAAGCTCATGCACAAATATGCAATAAACTGAAAAGTATCCAAGTACTGGTTCAACAACAAGTTCAAAGGACAATTCAAATGATAGCACACACCAAAAGTTCCAAATCCATCCATTCTCCAATCAAAGTTTAATGGAAATAGACATTCTACAGCTACCACAGGATTAACTTAACGAGCAGGGTACACTCCACCTCCTTCCACAGCTTCTGAAGCCAATCGATCAACCACGATCAAATTTCACCTGTCGAACACAATTGCAATAATAGGTTAACACATTCACCAACATATGATGGACACAACATTATCTGAAAGGAAATGAAAGAAATATGGTGCCAGGAAAGTACCTGGAAGGACTCGGGCTTCTGCTCCGACTCTTGCTCCTGGTAGGTTTGACCTTTATCGGGCTTTTACTAGCACGTTTCTGACGCTGAAAACCAAATTAAAGATAAAGCAACATAGAGCAAACAAATGGCAGGTTTACATTAATCCATTGTGGATGACAGGACGGTTCAACAAATCAACTCTGTTGTTTATTCAACTGCCATAATCAGTGGAGCTGATAGTGCATTAATAGGGGCAGCCGCTAAAGAACAACTTTGCCTACAGTTCATTGCAGAATTAAAATATCATTTTAACCTACGTGAGATCACTTACAGATGGTTTAGGAGATCTGGATCTTGAAGGAGATCTGCAAAAGTTCCAGAAACAACCAATTTAATATCCACACGTTCCTTTTTACAACTTTGATCCAACAGCCGTGCTGCTTCTTCCATGTGAGAATTACCACAATCAAAATGCATAGAAGGAAAACCAACAAATGAATACAAGACTAAGTTAGGACAAAGCTTTATAAAACTCATTTAAGACACCAGTATACAGGATGCGAGATAAAATCACCAGAGAGTCCAGATAGCATATCCTAGTAGCTTGGCAATGTTAGAAAACCAATGATAGATGAACTGTTTCTACCGCAAATTGATGGTTGCTAGCACCTAGTTCACAGCCCAGCTTTACCATCGCAATCCATTTGTTTCCAATCTAGCACCCATGGACATTTGTGATGCTTAATGTAACAGAATGGAATAACCATAAAGGTTACCAAAACTGCCCACCATCTAGAAAACATCATACCTCCACAACAAAAAGAGTTGCAGGCATTTGAACCATTTCCCACCAAGATCCTAATATGCAATCCCAAATCGCCGCATAAATCCATATCTAGAAAAACAAACAAGGTAATTTCATATACAAAAAGGACACAAGAAAAATTATGACAGCCCGCTGTGTTCTAACGCATCTGCTGAGCAGACAATTCACAATATGGATCAAAGGATAAAAGAACAAGCCATACATAGACCGTTAATATTTTTGGTTTTAATCACACCCAGCACAATGTCATTGCAAAGTGGAAATGTAGGAGCATGTTTTTGCCACTCAAAGAATTTGCACCAAAAACCTAGAATTTGATAAGGATATAGTACTATGCAGAATAAGTGATATACTCTAGCCAATAGTAACTATGCAGAATCCTCCACTCATGTACCACAAATACGCAAAATTGAAATTTCAACTTTGCAAACTGTAAGTAAGGATATAGTACTCAAAGCGGAGGAAAGAGCAGCATAGTCATCCCAGTCTAATTCCAGAACTTAAAAAAAATGCAAAAGGCAGTAATCCACCAGTTTATTCAGGACGAATGACAGCCGTATGAAATTTAAGGAACTAGATATAAAATTTCCCAATTCAAACAGTGGACTATCATACGACCCAAGTTATGTAAAGTTTGATATAAAACTCATTTTCCATTGATTATGTTCAAGACAAAATTTTGAACAATAAGAAATATGAGTAACTTGGGATACAGATACTGGAATCGCTTTTCGCAAAAAGGAACGCGCATGACTTGTTATGGCTGCGAGCTATGTGAAAATTGAAAGGCAAACAAAAATCCTGAATCCTTCATGCACAATCTCACGAGTATCTACCAAAATACACAACTATGTGACAGGTTAAACTTTGAATTGATTTTTTCGCTTTTTCTTTGACCAGACAAAGAAGTAAAATCGACTCATCATGAGCAATTTTCAAAATTAAAAAAAAAAACTCCTATTAATGGATGAATCCGAGTAAAAGACAAACTGTTTTATCTAGCAACCTGATGAACTCTGATACAAAAAGGATAGAAAATCAAATCAATGTAAAGCATTGAGCAAAGGGACAAGTAGAAGATGCAACATGATAGTCCATTATGCTACACCAGTGGATAAAAAAGCTACAGCTGAAGGACCATTGGATCATGAAAAAATGAAACAAAAGAATTTACAGACGACACTAAAATAAAACATAATTGAACACAGCACCTCAACCCATACTTCACCAAAAAAAAAACTAGTACTGAGACATTTGCACCATTTACCTATTTCCACAAGCAATTTTTATCAAATGTCCAGGGTGTGGAGTGTGCTTGTGCCCCAACCCGATATATCTATACAATGCATTGAGCAAAGGGACAAGTAGAAGATGCAACATGATAGTCCATTATACTACACAAATGGATAAAAAAAGCTACAGCTGACGGCCCATTGGATTATGAAAAAATAAAACAAAAGAATATATATAATAAAATAGAACATAATTGAACACAACACCTCAACCCGAACTTCACAAAAACTTATTAGTACTGAAACGTTTAGACCATCTACATATTTCCACATGCAATTTTTTCCCTATGTCTAGGGTGTGGTGCGTGCATGTTAACCTAACATATCACAACATATCTATCTAAACTTTTCATGAGAGAACTTTTGAATCCAAAAACTAATACAGAAGCAAAACCCCTAAATTTTTCCACCACTTTCCAAAAACCATGAAAAAAATACACTAAGAAAAGAAGGATTCCAAATGTTTAATACATCCAGCCCCAGAGTACTTTTTCTCTCCCTTGTCTTCCAAGAGGATTTTTTAACCCAAAGTTTGGAAAAAGAAATCTTCCAAAAAGAGCAGATGCCCATCAAACCTACGTAGAAGCATCAACTGGAGACAGATACAGCCGGGAGAGAAGGTAACAATGGCTGCCGCGCGAGAGAACACAAGCTGAGGGGAATTCATAATTTCATGGAACATATATTTATATATATATCTCAAGCCCAAGTATAGATGATAAAAAAGGTGGTTGTGATTTAATCTGAAATTTTAACTTAAAATCATGTATATCATAATCTGTCGAGTTGAACATAGATCCGACCTGAAAAAAGACACAAACTGGAAATGTCCACCCTGAGCCAACCCTGAATTGGTGAAACATTAAATCCAACCTATGTTGTACACGGACTCTTGTAAAGTAGGTGAAACATAAACACCTACACGTGATACACATGCCCAAGTTCAAGTAACATAGATTCCTAGTGTAACCTTAGCAATGTCTCCTCTTCTACTTCCATTCCACCCTTTTGTTTGTACAGAATTAAATCATTTTCCAAAGGGGATACACCTTCCAATAATGCAAAACTAAATGAAACAGATTCAATTTTCAAAACATGTGAAGACTGCAACTAAAATACAACAACGATCATAGATGTAATTCCTATAAGTACCTATCTTAACAAAAGCAATGCAAACACAAGCAGTGCTGCAACAGATACTTCTCAAAGATCATACTAAAATATCAAAAAAGAAAGAAAAAAAAATAGACAGACAGACACACAAACAACTATACCTTGAAACAGACCGCGGCCTTGACCTAGAGCGAGAGCGAGAAGGAGACCGCGAACGAGATTTAGCAGGTGAGCGACGAGAAACTTTGGCTTTTGGCGATTTGCTACATTACGATTCAAACAATTAACAAACAACTACCAATCACACACAAACCAATAAATATTCTCATATAACTTGACCCAACCTCTTGCTCCTGCTTCTACTACGGCTGCGACTAGAGCTTCTGCCTCTTGAGTAGGACCGGCTACGACTGCGGCTCCTGGAAAGACTGCGGCTCCGCTTTGAATCATACTCTTTCACCTATAGGTAGATCAAGCAGAAAACAGATTGAATATAAAACATGAAGTACAATACTACATAATCGCACTAAAACATAAAACAATAATAAAATTATCAAATAAATAAATCAAATCATACGCGAACAATTCCACGACTAAAAGCATTCCGAAACTCAGAGTCATCAAGCTTCCTGATCTGTAAACAGGAAAAAAAATAAGTCCATTCACACAGACCAGGCTGAAGATTGGCCACTTCAAATCATTATAAGAAACTCAAAGTATTGAAGTCAATTCAGTCATTCAGCTAAGGAAATAAAACAAAGAAGAACTTACTGCATATTTCATGTCATCATAGTTTGTGTAATCCACAACTCCAGTTGTACCTGCAAGACAGCAATGTACAGAAAATAATAAGATATATTCACACAGAACCTAGCCCAATTCCCTGATTCCAAATGCAACGGCTTACATTAAAAAAGGTCAACATAACATTTAAAAAACAAAACAATTAGCGTACCAAAATATCCACACAGCCTTAGGAATATACTTGCATATGATGAAAAACAAGCACTTTCTTTTTGGCATTTCAATGTCAATTCTGGTTTCACATCTTTTTGAAGAGTCCATGATAGCCTTAATAGCATTTTTCCTTCTAGGCACATAAATATATATACACAAATGTATGCAACCGAAGAAAATACTTGCATATTATAGAAAACAATATATCATGTACAAACCCATAGTTGAGACTGCTCGTATCAATTTTGACCAAATCTGACCACATGTATCACAGTTAGCCCATTAAATTCCCAAGTAAAACCCTACTTTGCCCGCCCACCCCTCACAACCCCCTCCCAAAATGAAAAAAAATAAGAATAAGAATAACTTATTAATTCTTTTTTAAGTAATAATACACTAACCTAAACACCTGAAATAGGAAAAGGGAAAACAAATCCCAAAGTTAGGAGAAACTATGCTTTAACAGATGATGCTCAACTACTTTGAGGCAAAGGTTATTTACAAATACTAACGCTAACATGCATCTATTCACCAATATATTCACATTAAAAACTCCACATAGAACAGAAAGCGTATGTAATTATTCTCCAAATTCCCCTCCCCAACATAGTAAAAAGCTGTATAAGGTACATTCCTAGAACTACAGCAAGAAATCTCTAGCTTTAGAATAGATCATCGATTGAAAAGTGTAGGAGCTTTGTGAAGTATCATACCACTTTTATCACGAAAAACTTGAGAAAAGCATACATCCCCTGCTCGGCGCATGTGGTCCTAAACAAATTTCATGGTATCAGAATGGGTAAGTCGATCTGAAGGTGATCTCACTAAGCTCATGCCTTCTCTGCTATTGGATCAAGGACAGTGTAGTTGGAATCTCAACCCAAAGAATTAAGAGGGCACAAGCCTATGCAAGAATGCCTTAATGACATTTTTTCAAGTCAAAGTTAATTAAATTGAATATATAATACCAAATTCAAGAAACGAGAAGGAGAATTTTCAGAATTTTGGGTACTTGTGTATCATAGACCTTTCAACAGCTCTTACATACCTTAAGGTCTTGCCATGAAGCGGAAGAAGGTAATCCTGTGACTAACACTGTACGACAGAAAATAAATGAACTTAAATTGCAGACACAAAATAAAACTTAATACGTTAAAGCATAAATGTTCATGTCAAATACAAACCACGATATTCGGAGCGTCTAGACACCCCACCACGGCTTCCTCGACCGCCACCGCCACCGCCACCACCGCCGCCGCCGCCGCCACCATTATAACTATTGTGGCGATCTATCGACGATGACTGCCCACGGCCACCATGCGCGAGCTCCACCTATACACAAGACAGCTAAGAATGTTTCACAACTACTGACCAAAAAAATTGTAATTCAAGTCTTGCATGTGTACGCTACCCGCAATCGATGCCCATCGAAATCATAGCCATCACGACCATCGATAGCAGCTTCAGCGTCACGAGCCTCTTCAAACTGTATAAAGAAATTATTAGCATATAAAATAAAATACTGAATAAAAGCATCTTTAAAAAAATCCCTAAACTCACCTCAACAAATGCATAACCAGGAGGTCTTGGTGGGATTTTCAGATCAATATGGGCTATTGGTCCATACTGCAAATAGTATAAGGAAATTCCCATATTAAAGCAAAGTATAAAACAATGCAGTGACATTCCTTTATAACAACAACAACAACAACAACATGAATTCATTTAGCACCCATATTCATCATTTCTAAAAGCAAAACATTATGTAGAAAAATAAAAGATGACCCTATCATGTGTATTTAAGGTTAACTTAACGCTTCAAAGAAGTAAAAAAATGTTGATTTCTATATACAACCTCTATTAGGACCGTGAAGAGGGGAAAAAAACTTAATATTTCGTAAATATGTATTAGAAAGCATTTGAATGTAATTCTTTTTTAAGCGAAAAAATAGTATTTTGTAATCCCATGTCCAGAACTTCATTATAAACTGAAATAAACCAATCCACTGAATATCTCAAGTTCATATAAACCCAACATTAGTTCAATAACTTCAATGTCATCCTATAATATTATGCAAGGCTACATCTTTAGATTCTTTACATACCCACTTCACTAAAGTAAGAAAAACATAACTTAGAATGAAAATGAAAAAAAAAAAAAATACAGCAAATCATGAGCAACACACTATCAATCAAAACCACAAGAAAATGGGTGCAAAAAAAGATTGCCTTGTAGAACAGATCTTCAATTTCTCGCTCGCGAATGTCCCCGGGAAGATTCCCAACATAGAGGGTTCTACTTGAACGAGACATTGTTCCTGAAACAATTAATCTCAACGCCATCAAAAATCAAACAAAATATAAACAGAAAACGAAAGTTCTGTAACATCAACACCAGAATCAAAATAAAAATAGGTCACAATCCGTGACCTTCTTTACAAGTGTATATCGAATCGACATCTATATGCATATATACATGTATATATATTACAAACACACATATATATATACACAATACAGAAAAGGGTGTGTGATTTTCCAAGCTTGAGACTGAAAGTTAGAAAAATACCTTGGAGGGGTTGAAGATCTGGGAGTGAGAGACGAAGTGAACTTGGGAGATTAGGGTTTGGAGAGGCGGGCGGGTAGGTTTAGGAGCGAGAGTGAGTGATAGAGAGAGAATAGTGTGTAGTCTCATCTACGGTACTACGGTGTACGCTTTAGATCCAATGGTTGAGACTTGAAATTAGGGTGAAGTTGGGCTGGGCCTAACCCGATCAAACCCACGACCCGACCAGATTTCATATTGAGTTGGGCTTGGATATTAATTCTAAAAATGACAATTTTTAGAGACGGTATTTCAAATACGACAATTTTTAAAATACATTTTGAATAAAAGGTTAGTTAATAAAATTAATTATGAGAAAAAAAAATACAATTACATTTTACAATATCGTTAACTCATTTGCAATCTTTTATCTAAGGCTCCGTTTGGCATAGCTTTTGCTTCCGGCTTTTTACAGAAAAAGAAGAAAAGCAGAAACCGTTTTGAGAAACTGGTAGCCCCTAGCTTCTTTAAAACGTTCTTCCAAGGTCCAGAAGCTCTTCTAAAAATTTTGTCAAACACTGTCCAAAATAACTTTTCCCTCCAGAAAGCCAAAAACGACTTTTGAAAAGTCAATCCAAACATGGCCTAAATATCCTTCTTATGTATTATTTTACTTTTTCTTTCATGAAATTGGTAACAGAAACTCAATTTCTACATCATACTCGGTTTTATTCAGAATCCTCTTATTAAAATGTCTTATCAATTTAAGTAGGGTGTAGGTTAGTTTGGTTATTATAAAAGAATTGTGTTCCGTTTTATATATTATTATTTTTTTATAATAGATGATGATCTCAAATTTGGAAAGTATAATTCATTTTGACAAATATGGATATATATATATATAATATAGTAGCATGATTTGACAAGAATGCAAAGATATTTTTGAGAGTATAATTTATTTTGACATTTTAAAGATATAGTAACTCATTTTGACAAACGTGTATAACTACACTAGTATTGTAATTCTACAAACATACATAGTTATTTTTTAAAAGTGAATGATGTGGTTCAAAATGAAAACTAATCAACACATTTTGAGTCTAATTTAAAATTTCAAAGATTTGTTGAGAAGAATTTGTTGTGCCCTATTACTGGGATCTACTCAAACCACACACACACAAACACATATACACACAAATATTTACGTGGTTCCCCAAAAATCGGGTACGTCCACGGAGTAGCTCAATATATACTCTCGGTTTACTCTCCACCCTCACAATTCTCTAAGAATTGTGGACATTCACCTCAACCTTATACACATGTTTACACTCATATATATAGGCTAATAAGAGGAGAAAACGAAGTTGTTCACTCCTTGAAAGGTGGCAGAGATGGTTATCATCTTGCTCACTCCTAGCCACTTCGGTTGACAATTTCATCCATGCATGAAAGGTGGCATGGAGTGATGGCTGAAGATGGAAGCTTCTTTGTGCATTACATCATTGCATGCATCATGTGATGCATGCATGGACTGTTGAGTCATTTTCCCACAAATCTCCACCATGACGAAAGAGTCCAATGACTGAGTCCTCCGACTGAGTCAACTGATTGACGTTACCTCAATGCGCCTTTAGATTACAGATTTGCCCTCCGTCACTGTTTTGGCCGTTTCGAGTCTGTTTTAAGTCTGATTTGAGCAAACGAAAAGTCGTTTCTATCTAATTCGACCATTCCGAATCCAACCGTGAGCTCCATTTTTCCATTTGAAAAAAGGAAAATTGGAAAAACCGAGTTTTAATTTATATTGCTCCAGTTTGATGAGTGCATTCATCAATTTATGGTTCCGGTGTTTCATACGACTGAAGCATCGGAGACTGAGCAATCCAAAGTACAAATAGCAGAGTTTGAAAACTGGTTTTGTTTAGTATTGCTCCTGTTTGGTGACGTACCATCATCAATTTATTGTTCCTGTGTTTCATACGGTTGAAACAAGGAGACCGAGCAATCTATTCAAAGAATCAGGGTTGTCAAAATCTCAGGACGAGTGGTTCTAAGAGGAGAATCATGATGTAAAATGCAAAGTTGAGGTGAAGAAATTGGACACCGTTAAACTTTGGCATGTGACAATGCGAATGTTCCAGATTTACAGCTTCGAGAACGTGGAGGATAAGCCTTGGATACCAAGCGTCAGGACTTCTCATGATCAGAGACAGTGGAGGATCAACCTTGGAGGCATCCGAACTTCTCGTGATCAGAGACAGTGGAGGATAAGCCTTGGAGACCAAGCGCCAGGACTTATCGGATACAGATTGGAAATTCGTAAATCGTCAAGCTTGCGGTAAAACCAGAAGAGCTCAAGTTCGGCATAGAGAGCTCAAGGGGAGGTGGAGGATCAAGGGTCCCATCTTCAGGGCAAGGCATCAGTTAGAGGCTAAGGTATTATCAGTAAAGACTAGTACGACCTAGTGCTTTACTGAGGTGGAGATTTATTCCGACAGTTGGAGATTTGCTCAGACATACCAGCTCCATGAAGCCTAGTACGACCTAGCCTTCAATCAGCTCTACAATACGACTTGTATGAGAGAGCGGTATCCAAAAGAGAAGATTCAACAAGCAGTTCAAGAAGGGACTGTTCAGAGAGGTCTCTCGTAAGAGATCTCTAGTACCGGTAACAAGTCAGAAGCTGTGGGGAGGTGGAGGATGTTCCATCTCTAGTACCGGGAAAACGAGTACCGGGAAAGCTATCAGCAGCAAAGGGAGGTGAGGAGAAATCCCATCTCCAGTACCGGTAGCAAATGTTATCTCCAGTACCAATAGCGGTAGCCAGACAGCAACTGGAAAATAGCGGTAGCCAGACAGCAACTAAAGTGGAGGTGAAGAATGTTTCATCTCCAGTACTGGGAAATCCAGTACCAGTAACAAATATAGCAGTTGATCATCCTGAAGGTGGAAATGATAATCAGGAAGAATCAACAGCTAGGTGAAGGCGAGGTCTCCAGTAAGAGATCTCCAGCACCTATGTTCCAGTCAACAACACAGCAGTTGAGGGAGAGGTCCCAGTTAGACATCTCCAGTACCGGTAGTCCACTCAGCAGCTGAGGAGAGATGAAGAGAAGTGCCATCTCTCGAACCAGGGAAACAAGTCAGAAGCTGAGGTTGAGATGAAGAGTGTTCCATCTCAAGTACCGGGAATACAGTACCGAGAAGCAGCAACTCAGGTTGAGATGAAGAGTGTTCCATCTCAAGTACCGGGAAACAAGTACCGGGAAATAAGTGAGTCAGCAGCTGAAGGGAGGTGAAGAGTGTTCCATCTCCAGTACCGGGAAATTAGTCAACAACTAAGGGAGATGAAGAGGAGTTTCATCTCAAGCATCGGTAGTCCAGTCACCAGCTGAGGGGATGTGAGGAAGTGTTCCATATCCAGTACCGGGAAGCGAGTACTGGGAAATCTGTCAGCAACTCAGGTTGAGGTGGATTGGCAGCATCTCTTTGGCCCACGTGGCAGCCCTGTTGTGCCACGTGTCAGCAACTGATTGGCCCACGTGTCAGCCCCAGGCCATGACACGCGGCTGACTCTGGTTGGCCCACGTGGCAGCCCCTGGCCATGCCACGTGGCAACATATCACTGGTGCCACGTGGGAGCCCATGGCTGGGCCACGTGGCGGTGACTGGTTGGTGCCACGTGGTAGTCAGTGACTGGGACACGTGGCGGTCTCCTATTGGAGACACTTGGCATCCATCCTGTGGGAACACGTGGCACCATCCTAGTGGTGCACGTGTCAAGCAAACACTGGGCCACGTCACCTGATGACGTGGCGGCGCGTGACGCGCGTACTGCGCGTGGCCACACGTGCGTCTGGAGGTAGACGACGCGTGGGCGCGTCACGCCGAGGCCTCCTTACGCGCCGACCTTCAGGCCGCGCGTGGAGGCGCGTGCGATGGCATCTGGTGATGTTTTCAACGGAAAACTTATCCCTGGGAGATGGGTCGTCTTGGTGTATGCTTGGTTTTGTGTGTTGGTGAATGTATGGGTTCGAAATAGAGGATAAACTTTCGACTCTGTTTTGAACCGAACTTGCTCTGATACCAATTGTTGTGCCCTATTACTAGGATCTACTCAAACCACACACACACAAACACATATACACACAAATATTTACGTGGTTCCCCAAAAATCGGGTACGTCCACGGAGTAGCTCAATATATACTCTCGGTTTACTCTCCACCCTCACAATTCTCTAAGAATTGTGGACATTCACCTCAACCTTATACACATGTTTACACTCATATATATAGGCTAATAAGAAGAGAAAACGAAGTTGTTCACTCCTTGAAAGGTGGCAGAGATGGTTATCATCTTGCTCACTCCTAGCCACTTCGGTTGACAATTTCATCCATGCATGAAAGGTGGCATGCAAGGTGGCAAGGAGTGATGGCTGAAGATGGAAGCTTCTTTGTGCATTACATCATTGCATGCATCATGTGATGCATGCATGGACTGTTGAGTCATTTTCCCACAGAATTCAAATTCCTTGTTAATATTGATACATGTAAAAATTGAGTACCTTTGATGAATGAATAGCAAATCTAGGAGTAAAAGATGAGGTGATGAGAGTACCTTTGATAAATGAATATGAAATCTAGAAATAAAAGATCAGGTTATAAATAGGTGACATATCTTGATTCTAGATTCTCTTTCAGTATTCCTCACGTTATTAAAAAGCATTACATCTAATATATATACTCTTTATGTGAACTCTTCATGTTAAATATATATTCCTCACGTTAAGGTCATGTTTGTCATAGTTTTTATTTATGGTTTTACGCAAAAGAAAAAGAGAAGCATAAACTATTTTGAAAAACTAGTATCCCAATTTCTTTAAAACGCGTTTCCAAAACCCAAAAGTTCTTTTAAAAAAATTGCCAAACAATGTTCAAAACATATTTTCCTTACAAGAAGTCAAAAATAGCATTTGAAAAGTCAATCCAAACAGACCAATCATCCGTGACATGTTATAATGACATCATAGAAAGAGTGTTTAATTAGAGGTTCAGGGAGAAACTCTTGAATTCAAAGAGTTTTTAAGAGCATTGAAGATTAAACTCAACATATATAACTATCTCTACAAAATATAAACAAAAAATTGTGGAAGTCAGATGATTAAAACCCAAGAATTGAGACCACCAGCAACAGGGATGAACTTTTTTGGCTTTTTGTCTTGGTTTGATTTATAAAATGACTTAACTTTGAAAGAAAAAAAAAAAGGAATTGAGACCACCATTTTCTGTTCCCTTCATATTGAAATGGAGGAACAATATGAAATCCAATCATCAACTAACATATATACATATCTATGAACTGTGTGTATGAATGCAAATCCTAAAGATCAATGTGCAGGAAGCCCAGAAATGATAAAACTAGAGACTGCCCTCCTTGTTTTATTGATAAGTTCACAAAATCACTATTTTAAATGTCAAAAATAAATCTTTAATTCACCATTTTATTGCATAAATGTTCTTTATATATCTTTTTATTTCTTATAGGTTTGAATTGGAAAAGATGAAGAAAATATATTAAAGTGAAGAAAGGAATGCACATGGATGGAAGAAAGAATATAATGCACATGGATGAAAGATGAAGAATATAATGCACATGAAGAAAGAAGAAAATGACTTGGAAAGCATCAATATTCAAAGAAAAAGAAAAGAAAAGTAGATCTAACTTCACTTTACAAGATGTCATTATATTCCAATTTTCTCTATAAATAGGAGAGTAGTTGGAAATTGTAAGGAGTTAGATGGTAGAGAGTGAGAAATTGTAGAGAGAATTTAGTCTTGTATCAAGTTTTTATTTTGTTGTAATCTTTTTCTTAGTTAATGAAAATTTCTTCTATCATCATGTTTTATTTCTATATCATGATGCTAGCTTAAACATCTTCTCAAGGGAGTGATGAAGCCACCTTGGGTAAGATATACATAATTTTATTTTATTTCTTATTGTTCAATTCTCTTCCCGAAATAATTCTTTCAAGTGACAAAACCTACAATAGATGTTGAAAATAGAGGAAGGATTCTCCGTGATTACCAATCAATGGAAATACGGGGAATGCCTACCACTATTTATATTTATTTATTTTTAAACCAAAACATTAGAGGGAGGATTTTCCGTGATTACCAATTAATGGAAATACGGGGAATGCCTACCAATATCTATGTTTATGTTTAATAGGTTGGAGGAGAATTTGCAATAGAAATATATAATATTATTTATATAGACCCGGGTGGTGGATTATCTTCCCTTGAGATTTCTTCCATCATTTGATAATTATCTAGTTATTTTAGTTTACTATTCAAAAATTCAAGAATTGTTTTAACTAATTTCTTTTTATCTTGAAAAATATAGTTTTGGATCCTAGTCTCAAACCGATTTCTAAGTTGAGAGTGGTTCGACCCTACTTATTGCTATACTATTTTAAGTAAAGTATTTGTAGGTATTATAAATTTTGTTGACCGGAATTTGGTGAAGCAACGACAAAAGAAACATCAATTCACCAACCGTCAAATGGCGCCGTTGTCGCTTCAACATTGAATTCGAAGTCAAAGATTCGAGACTACAAATTTTTCGGGAACCCACCCGAACCTTCTATCCCTCCGTTTATTTTAATTTTTTCTATATTGTGTGATTTTTGTTAATTAAAAAAAAAAAAAAAAAAACTGCAGTTTGGACATTCTCTATGCTGCCGTATCATTTTTTTTTTTTCTAAATTTTCATTTGAGAAGTCAATTTTCCACATTAAAAATAATAATAATAAAAAAACAGATTAGTTTAATTAATTTTATTTTTATTATTCACTCAATTTTGTTTTCATTTTATTTATTTACTTGTTTATTTTTGTTGTTTCTTTTGCAGGAGATACTGTACCGGTTCGTCAGTCAGGTTCTATATCTCTAAACTCTTGTTATTTTTTTTCTTAGATTAGGTGAAAATTTTTGCATGCGAATTCTAGGATAGAATAACATTAGAAATTACTCTAAGTTCCCATCCTTTGTATTTAGTTTATTTCTATTTTATTTTTATTTTTATTTTTAGTTTTAGTTTTTTTTTTTTTCTAGACACAAATTTTGCATGCGAATTTTAGGATAGAATAACATTATAAATTCCCCTAAGCTCCCGTTTTTTTTTATTTTTATTTATTTCTTTTTCTCTTGTTTGTGCATATTTTAATTAGCATTTTGCATAAGATACTTAAGGGCAAAATTCCCACAAGATACGGTCGGGATTTCATCACCCGTTTCCATGGCCCACAAATCACAAAAATCCTTGCATTTGTTAAACCATGAGCCTAATTTTAAAATTCATTAGCAATAATCCAATTTAGGGTTACGAGCTCATAGGCCCTCTAAGAAGGAAGCGGTTGGTAGTCACTCCAGTGAGTCATTATCAAATTGATAAACGGTAGGAAATTCTGTCTAGGAGTGTGGTTGACGCGCCATTAAGCAGGCCACGTGCCTCGCCACACTTTCCTGGGAACTACTCCGTTGTTAGTTTGATGATCCTTAACTGGTAATCTATCGACTTAATCTGAAATAGAGTAGGAGCTGTCTAATTATGAGAGAATTAATTTGGACACCATCCTATTAATTCTCTACAATATTAGATTTAAAAATTCATCACCCTTGAATTTAAGCTCAAGATAACAAAGCCAAAAATTTTGTGTGATTTGCCCATCATCTAGTTTTTTTTTAGGTTTCTTTTTGTTTATGCCCCAGTGGTTACGAGTTAACAAGCGTTTAGTTAGGTTTCCTAGTGATCTCTCACTCTTTGATTTAGAAGAAAAATCAACTACCTTGTTAAATCTGTCAACCACCAATAATTCATCAATGGCTGCACCGAGAACTCTTAATGACTACTTTGCCCCAATCACAGCCAACCCACCCAATTGCATTGTTCTACCTGAGAATGATGCACCCCAGTTTGAGATTAGATCCGCCACAATCAATATGTTGCCAAAATTTCATGGACTTGAAAGCGAACAACCCTATATCCATTTAGGGAAGTTTTTAACAATATGCAACACATTCAAAAATCAAAATTTGAATGAAGAGGGTGTCAAACTACGTCTTTTCCCCCTATCCTTAGAAGATAGAGTTGCATCATGGCTAAACTCCATTCCACCCGACTCCATTCGATCATGGGATGAACTTGCAAGGAAATTCATGAGTAAGTTTTATCCCATGCAAAAGACCGAATCAATGAGAGATGCCATTAGTACTTTTAGAGGAAAAATTGAGGAACAATTCCATCAAACTTGGGACCGATTTCATGACTTGCTACTCAAATGCCCACACCATGGCTTTGATAAAGCACAACTAGTTCATTTCTTCTATAAGGGACTTTCACCTATGAACCGAACCATGATTGAGTCAATGCACCAAGGAAAGTTCAATGCCCAAACCCCTGACCAAGCATATATATTTTTGGAGGAACTAGCTGAAAATGCCCAAAATTGGAATTGGAACCAAAATGATAATGAATTTTCTAGGAATGATCAAATGAATAGAACATGTGGTTTTTATGACATCAAACCTGAAAATGAGTTAAAGTCTGTGATGAAAAGTCTTGCTGAGGGAGTGAAAGACTTAGGTAAAAAGTTTGATGCATTTGCCCTAATATCTACCCCTGCACAATGCAATGTTTGTTCTGGTTTATCCCATCCAACAGAGGAATGTCCGATCTCTTGTACATCTGAACCTTCGGATGCGCAAGTTTGTGCTTTCAATACCTTTAGGAGACCATTGCCTAATACATTTAGCCAAAGTTACCATCCTGATACTAGAAACCACCCTAATTTTTCATGGAGGCAAAATTTACCTCCACAAAACTTAAGTGGTCAGTCTGGTTTTCAAGGTAACTCCAATAGGCAACCTCAAACTCAAGGACCAATAATTCCTCAAAATCAATTCCCTAGGAATAACCAGTTCAATCCAAGCCGAGATTTAGCAGTTGATCCCATGAACAACTATGTTGCTCCTGTCCCACTGGTCAATAATACTTCCAATTATGAGGACACTTTGAAAATGCTTGCCCTTAATCTTGATCAATCCAATAAGCATTCCAATCAGAGATTTCAAAAGTTAGAAAATAACTTTGATCTCTTGACTCAAAATCAACTGCAATTTCAGCAGTCTCTCCAAAATCAGTTGAGTCAACTCACTGCAGCTCTGTCTGAAAGACAAAGGGGTACATTGCCTAGCCAACCCGAAATCAATCCAAAAAGACAAGGAGTTAATCTTGTAGGGACTCCTTCCACTTCTGACCAATCAAATGCCAATGTAAATTCCATCATTACCCTCAGGTCAGGAAACAAAATTGATAATAAGGTTGAGCCACCCATCAGTGATGAAATTGAACCATCCAAATCTCTTCCACCCAATTCCCAAAAATCCAAAAAGGACCAAGGTCCTAAGCTTGATGAGGTCATTCCAAAGCCGTTTATTCCACGCGCACCTTTTCCCTCTAGACTAGTCAACAATAAGAAGGACTCTCAATACAGTGAAATCTTAGAGATTTTTCAAAATCTCCAGATTAACATTCCATTTCTCACTGCTATTAAGCAAATTCCTTCTTATGCAAAATTCATTAAAGACTTAGTCAAGAGGAAAACTAATATCCCTAAGGAAGCCTTCATAGCCCAACATTGTTCCTCATTCCTACAAAATCAAGCTGTGGTTAAACACAAAGACCCTGGTAGTCCAACTATCACTTGTAGGATAGGAGAAAAATTTGAAGGTCAAGCTTTATTGGACCTTGGTGCCAGTGTCAATGTGTTACCGTATTCAGTCTACTTGGATTTGGGATTGACTGATTTGAAGAAAACTGATGTTAGAATTCAGTTAGCTGACCGATCCATCAAAATTCCAAGGGGTATCATTGAGGATGTGATAGTAAAAGTTAATGATTTTTATTACCCCGTAGACTTTATTGTGCTAGACACTCAACCAACCCAAGGTAAACAAATTCCAATCATTTTAGGTCGACCATTTTTAGCCACAGCCAATGCATTGATCAATTGTAGAAATGGTAGCATGACCTTAACCTTTGGGAACATGAAAGTGGAAGTCAATGTGTTCAATTTGATGAAACAACCCATTGAATCAGAGTCTGTTGAAGATGTTTGTCTCATTGATTCATTGACCAACCACACCTTTAACCACTCATATCCTGAGGATCCACTCCAGCATTGTCTAGCCCATTTTGATGATAATTTGGACGAAGCTAATAACATTAGCCAAGTAAATGATTTGCTAGACTCTGCCCCACCATTTGAAGCACCCAAGTATAAATCCAAGTTTGAATCATTGTCCTTGCCAGTTAACACTGAATCTGAAAATACAAAGAAACCACCTAATATTGAATTAAAGCCTTTACCCGAGACTTTAAAATATTCGTATCTTGGTGAATCTGAGACTTTTCCAGTGGTAATATCTTCTGAGTTAACTGAGCAACAAGAGTCCCAATTAATTGAGGTTCTTAAGACAAATAGGGAAGCCATAGCATGGTCCATTGATGATATCAAGGGCATTAATCCTCTAGTGGTGCAACATTGCATTCACTTAGAAGATAATGCGAAAACCTGTAGACAACCTCAAAGGAGACTTAACCCCAATATGAAAGAAGTTGTCCGCGGAGAAGTTATCAAACTTCTTGACGCTGATATCATCTACCCGATTTCTGATAGTCAATGGGTGAGTCCAATCCAGGTAGTTCCTAAAAAGTTTGGCATCACTGTTGTGTCCAATGCCCATAATGAGCTTGTTCCTACTCGCATTCAAACTGGATGGCGAGTTTGCATAGACTGCATGAAATTGAATAGCGTGACTAGAAAAGACCATTTTCCACTTCCTTTCATCGACCAAATGTTAGAAAGATTAGCTGGTCAGGCCTTCTATTGCTTTTTAGATGGTTATTCTGGTTACAATCAAATTCCTGTCCATCCTGATGACCAAGACAAAACTACTTTCACCTGTCCATTCGGTACATTCGTCTATCGTCGCATGCCATTCGGCTTGTGTAATGCACCAGCTACATTTCAGCGATGTATGATGAGTATATTTAGTGACATGGTTGAAAAGTTTCTAGAAATCTTCATGGATGACTTCTCTGTCTTTGGGTCATCATTTGAGCAATGTCTAGACCATCTTTCTCTCGTACTTCAACGTTGTCGTGACAATAACTTGGTACTTAACTGGGAAAAGTGTCATTTCATGGTCCAAAAGGGAATTGTCCTAGGTCATAATATCTCCAGTGCAGGAATTGAGGTAGACAAAGCAAAAATTGATCTAATCTCCAATCTACCTATCCCCAAATCTGTTCGAGATATCAGAGCATTCCTAGGTCATGCCGGTTTCTACAGGCGTTTCATCAAAGATTTCAGTAAGATAGCTAGACCTTTGACCCATCTTCTAGCTAAAGATGCACAATTTGAGTTTACTGATGCCTGTAAGTCCGCCTTTGAGTACTTAAAGTCAGCACTCACTACTGCACCTATCATTCGCTCACCTGATTGGAACTTGCCTTTTGAAATTATGTGTGATGCGTCTGATTATGCAGTAGGTGCTGTTTTAGGGCAAAAAGTGGATAAAGCACGACATGTCATATACTATGCTAGCAAAACCTTAAATGATGCCCAAATCAACTACTCAACCACTGAGAAAGAGTTGCTAGCAGTCGTGTTCTCCTTTGAGAAGTTTAGATCTTATTTGGTTGGATCTAAGGTCATCATATATACAGATCATGCAGCGTTAAGACATCTTTCGTCCAAATCTGATGCAAAACCTAGGTTGATACGCTGGATCTTACTCCTTCAAGAATTTGACCTTGAGATTCGAGATAAGAAAGGTTCCGAGAATGTAGTCGCTGATCATTTGTCCCGTCTTGTTATTGAATCCACTAGTGACTCCATTCCCATTTCTGATTATTTTCCTGATGAACAATTATTTGAAATATCTCATGCACCATGGTATGCAGATATTGTCAATTATATTGTGACTAGTCAAATTCCTTCCAACTGGTCCAAACAAGAGAAAGATAAATTTTTGGCCAAGGCTAAGGAATATTTCTGGGATGACCCCTACTTGTTTAAATATTGTCCAGATCAGATCATTCGTAGGTGTGTTCCCGAGGTAGATCAAAAGTCTGTCATTTCCTTCTGTCATGACCAGGCATGTGGTGGCCATTTCAGTTCTAAACGAACAACTGCAAAAATCTTGCAATCAGGATTCTATTGGCCAACCATTTTCAAAGACACCCACACATACTGTCTAGCTTGTCATAGATGCCAATTGCTAGGTAAGATTACCAAAAGAAATGAATGGCCTCAACAATCGATTCTTGTCGTTGAAATCTTTGACGTATGGGGTATTGATTTCATGGGACCATTTCCATCATCGTTTGGCAATCTTTACATCCTTTTAGCAGTTGATTATGTGTCAAAATGGGTAGAAGCTTTAGCCACCAAAACAGCTGACCATAGAGTTGTGGTGCATTTTTTCAAAGACCAGGTTTTACCTCGGTTTGGAACACCTCGAGCCATAATTAGTGACAATGGTTCACATTTTTGCAACAAAGTCTTTGGAAACCTGTTGTCCAAATATGGAATCAATCACAAAGTGGCCCTATCATATCACCCTCAAACCAATGGTCAAGCTGAGGTATCTAATAGGGAGATTAAACAGATATTAGAGAAAACAGTTAACCCCACAAGGAAGGACTGGAGTCTTCGTCTCCAGGATGCTTTATGGGCATACCGTACTGCTTACAAGACCCCTATAGGAATGTCCCCATATCGATTGGTCTATGGCAAAGCCTGTCACTTGCCTGTTGAACTCGAACACCGTGCTTATTGGGCCATCAAGGCCATGAACTTTGACTATGATAAAGCCGGTCAACGTAGGACCCTTCAACTTGATGAATTAGAAGAAATCAGAAATGATGCCTATGAGAGTTCAAGAATTTATAAAGCCAAGACTAAGTTGGAACATGACAAACACATTCTCAAAAAGGAGTTTTTCATAGGACAAAAGGTTCTTTTGTATAACTCCCGTCTTCAATTGTTTCCTGGGAAGTTAAGGTCACGTTGGTCAGGCCCGTACTATGTCCATCACATTTCTAGTCATGGTGCCATTGAGTTACAAGACCCTAAGAATGGACAGTTGTTTAAAGTTAATGCTCATCGTCTAAAGCCTTTCCTAGAACTTGAAACTTCTGAAAATGAGGAAATTCTCCTCATTGATCCGATTTATTCGGACTGATCTGTTTAGGGGTAGCACATCTGTTGAGTCTGGCTGAAGACGTTAAACTTAGCGCTACTGGGAGGCAGCCCAGTCAGTTGTGTAAATTTTTCTATCAATTTTATTTTTTTCACTCTATTTGGATATGTTTAGATTTTGTTTGGGGGTAAAGTATGTCATAATATTTTCAATCACTTGACTTTTCTTTTGCCAAGAATCTTTGCAGGGACTATACTCCAAAAACACCACCTCAATTGCGGTAATTTGTTCCAATTTGTCTCTTAGATGTATTTTTAAACACTAGGGACAGTGTTATTTTTGTTTGGGGGTGGATATCTATTTAATCAAAATAGAATTTCATTATTAAAAAAAAAATATAATAAAAAAAAATAAAAATAAAAAAAAAAAAGTTTTTGAAAAATTGATTTCGTTTGGAAAAGTTTTTTGTTTTTATGCATGAGTGTTTTGCATTATAAGTTGATTAAGTTTATGTTTATGATATATCCGTAGTATGTGATGCGATATTCCCGCTCATGAGAGTAATGATTAGATTGAGTTAGTGAAATGATGTGGTTTTACATAGGTAAATAAATTAGTGAAATTGAAACCGAAAAGGACAGCTTTGACCTATAAGCACATGCACACATTCACTATGGGAAAAACAGTTGATCTTTGACTATGGAGTTGAAAAATTAGCTTTGCCGCTATAAAAGGGGAGAAGGGGAGATTGAATGGAGAAAATTTAAAAAATATATATATTTTCAAAGAAATGCAAAAAGTAGTTCTTCGATCTGAGTAACCGGACCTTGGTATCACCAATATCATTGTTCGCGTAAAAAGGGGAGAAAACTAATGAGCATAAATCCCATGGAAGAAGTTCGGACCCAGTTGGTCGGGACTAAAAGTCCTCGCTGGAAAGTCCGGAGCTTATAAATACAAAAAGGGATGGAAGTGAAATGATGGAAATAATGAGTTTTTACGAAAAATATGGCAAAGTTTGATCAATGAAGTAGAAGAAGAGAGATTGACATACCATAGTAGAATGTTCACAAAAACACGGAAGGTTGTCTAGATTGGGAGTAGAAAGTAACGAAATTATTTACTTCAGTGGGGATCATTCATATCATTAGCTTGAGATAGTTATTGTTCGGTAGTGAGTGGTAGTATTTGTATTCATATTATCTTATATATTGTATCATGGCTTGATTAATGAATATGTGAATGCATGAAAATGAAGAATGAAAAAGTTGTGGGTAATATATCCAACCCTCACGAGGCTATTGCTCGTCCACTGGGGTAACCTAGGGGTTTAAGGCCTTATTGCATATGGTAAATGCAATCGAAAACAGCCTGCGAAAGTGGCACATCTTTAGTTAAAATTAATAAGAGTCTAATTTTGCGAACTAATCTATTTTGCCCTTATTTGCTAAAGGACTAGCAAGAGCTTGTTTGGGGGTAATTTGATAAGTTCACAAAATCACTATTTTAAATGTCAAAAATAAATCTTTAATTCACCATTTTATTGCATAAATGTTCTTTATATATCTTTTTATTTCTTATAGGTTTGAATTGGAAAAGATGAAGAAAATATATTAAAGTGAAGAAAGGAATGCACATGGATGGAAGAAAGAATATAATGCACATGGATGAAAGATGAAGAATATAATGCACATGAAGAAAGAAGAAAATGACTTGGAAATCATCAATATTCAAAGAAAAAGAAAAGAAAAGTAGATATAACTTCACTTTACAAGATGTCATTATATTCCAATTTTCTCTTTAAATAGGAGAGTAGTTGGAAATTGTAAGGAGTTAGATGGTAGAGAGTGAGAAATTGTAGAGAGAATTTAGTCTTGTATCAAGTTTTTATTTTGTTGTAATCTTTTTCTTAGTTAATGAAAATTTCTTCTATCATCATGTTTTATTTCTATATCATGATGCTAGCTTAAACATCTTCTCAAGGGAGTGATGAAGCCACCTTGGGTAAGATATACATAATTTTATTTTATTTCTTATTGTTCAATTCTCTTCCCGAAATAATTCTTTCAAGTGACAAAACCTACAATAGAGGTTGAAAATAGAGGAAGGATTCTCCGTGATTACCAATCAATGGAAATACGGGGAATGCCTACCACTATTTATATTTATTTATTTTTAAACCAAAACATTAGAGGGAGGATTTTCCGTGATTACCAATTAATGGAAATACGGGGAATGCCTACCAATATCTATGTTTATGTTTAATAGGTTGGAGGAGAATTTGCAATAGAAATATATAATATTATTTATATAGACCCGGGTGGTGGATTATCTTCCCTTGAGATTTCTTCCATCATTTGATAATTATCTAGTTATTTTAGTTTACTATTCAAAAATTCAAGAATTGTTTTAACTAATTTCTTTTTATCTTGAAAAATATAGTTTTGGATCCTAGTCTCAAACCGATTTCTAAGTTGAGAGTGGTTCGACCCTACTTATTGCTATACTATTTTAAGTAAAGTATTTGTAGGTATTATAAATTTTGTTGACCGGAGTTTGGTGAAGCAACGACAAAAGAAACATCAATTCACCAACCGTCATTTATATCTCTAAAAAATGTTTTTGATAATTCTGAAAACTGAAAAATTATTTTATGAGAACAAAAAAACGAGTTCTCTGAAAACTGAGAGTTTGTTTGATTTGTATTTCTAAAAATAATTTTCTGCTTTTTGAAAACTGAAAATCAGAAAACTGTAAAAAAATTTACTTATTCAGTTTTTTGAAAATTCAATTACAAAAATGGTTGTTTTCAGATAACTCAGTTTTATTATTCTCATAAAATTATTCTAAGTTATCAGAATTCTGAATAACAGTTTTAAGATATACAAACCAAGCAGACCCTGATGACATTTTATAACTGAATTTTCTAAAAAATGTTTTAAGATAATCCAACCAAGCAGATTTTATACAAATTTCAGATAATCCAACCAAGGAAATTTTTATATAATTTTCTGATTTTCAATTTTCAGAAAAAATTTCTATTTTCAGAAATACAAACAGCCAATGGGTGAGAATACCAATTACAGTAGTACTACCAACCGTCAATCAAGCTGATAATTTATTCTTAGGTTCATAAGCCTGGTTATTCATCTCTCACAAAAAGCACACAGCTAGTAAAACAATTACTAATGAACATTAAGCATATAAACAAGCAAAAGAAATTCAGTAAAAGAAATTGATGCTTACAAAGAATAGACAAAACTGACACAAATACAACATTTATTTGGTAACCTCGAGCTACAAAAACAATGATATTACTCTAATTCCTCTGAATGCCATCTCTCATTTTGAAGACAAAGTATGTCATGGCAAAATAATAAGAACAAAGTAACAACACCAGTAGGTTCTAAACTCGGGAAAGAAAAAAAAAAACATGAGCATTATCCAATACAGTGATAACAGCTAAAAATTATGCTTGAGCAGTAGTACTCTACAGCAATGTGAAGCAAAACAGAATTTAGTAGATCGAGTAATTTTCACCAACAGAAGGCCAAATTTTCCTGTAGATTGCAGTGGCGATAGGAATAATACCCGCGAGTGCCAGCGAAAGGTTCTCCGAGTTGCTTGTTCTCACAGTGATCTGACCACTGAGCTTGTTGTTTATTCCAGCCCGAACAGCTACCTTCGAATTACGCCCAGTGGAGAACTGAGCTAGAGTGTTGAACCCCATTGCCCAGTCTCCTCTCCATTTGATTAGAGACATGCTGTACGTTGATTGGACGGGACCAATTGGGTAATCCAGTTCCCGGCGCTGCAGTTCCAGATTAGCACCATACGCTGCATCGCCCTGACATCGCACAGTTCCTGCACCACCCATCAAAACCCACTGCTTCCCCAAAGTTAACTGGTCTTCAATCTTCAATCCAGTGGCAACATTTTCACCTAAGAAAGTAACAGATATGCCAGCAGCTGTCTTGTTCGCCTTCAGATTCTTCAATTTGGTTTCACCTCGGACGATATAAGCAAGTTGCTTTCCTATATTTTGAATGTCAAAGCCCACCATGCTCGACCCATTCTCCCCATGCTTGGCAGCAACCGAGGAATCCAAATGGATGGTGAACTCTTTCTTATCCTTCGTCATTTGAATGGATACTGCTGCCGGAAACTGACTGGCAATGGCGAGACTCTGTTCGAGGTTGACACCATCATACCCACAATCATGGTCCCAACCGTGAGTGTCCAAAACCGGCCTAGCGAGAAACTGCGAAGTTGGCTCCAAGAACCGGTACCTGTATGATGGATTATCACCATCGAAGGTAGGTGGCAGTGCCATGTCAGGTAACGGGACTGGCACGGGAGCTGGATTGAAATTTTCTGGGTCAGCATCTTCCCCCATGTAACCATTATCAATTGCACCACCATCACTGCCTTTCTTCCTCATCTCTCTTACTCTTCTACACTCCTCTTGCCACTGCTTCTTACGCAGGAGCTTCACCCGATAATCATACTCCTCAAAATATGCATTTCTCTGCTCTTTGCTAAGCTTCGCAATTTGAGATTTTTTAAGAGGCTTGAATGGTGGAAGTTGGTCATACTCATCTTCATCATCATCTTGTTCGGTGTCCGACAGGTCTCCCAAATCAATATCAGAATCACCATTATCCACGCTCTGATCATTGGTGAGTTTTGGGTGTGCACGAGGCTGCAACATTGAAGACAACATGTATGGAAGAGGGGGTGAGCGAACACGGAAACCAAAGAGCTTCCGTTGGTCAATCGGGTCTTGAGGTTTTGAGAGAGAGCTTGCTTCTGACAAGATCTTCATAGAGTAGCCCAACAGCAGTAATTGTGGTCTCCAACTTTGGCCATTAGGGAGCACCTTTTGACCATCTCTGTTTTTCCTACATGAAGGATGGTTCTCGACAAGTGAAACTGGATTCATCAAACTCGGACTCATCATACGCAGATCACCAACAGCCTGCCCAATAGACTGCTGAACAACCTGAGATCGCTGCGATACAAACACCTCATAACTCAAAGGAGAACCTGAAGGTCCATCCGGAGGTGCAGAAGCAGCATGAGTAAGAGTGACTATGGAGCTTCGCCAGATAGACGGGCCAAGACAACTTGTGATTGTCTTAAGCAATGGAAGATCATTAAGATCTCTGGTCTGTGTATCCAGCCGATCCACATAGAGGACAATATCTGGGGGGGTTTTCTTAGTGAACTTCTTTATGGAAGACAAGACATTGCGATTAAAAGCCTGTTCCAAAATGGAAGACTTGAGACCGGGCGTATCAAAGACTCTGATTTTAACTCCATCAACCATTCCACAGATCTCCTTCACAGTAGTAGTGGCAGGTTCAAATGCATGAATTCGAGCCTTCTCTTCGCTGAAAATAGAATTTATAGTCGCACTCTTGCCAACACCAGATTTACCTAGAACCAGGATGTTCACAGAAAAGTTCAAATCATCTTTGCCCTCCGCTTCAAGCAGCATTGCACTCCTCTTAGCAGCATCGAGGCTAAATACCTGACTGGTTTGCCTCCCTGCAACAAGTGCCAACCTGTATAGAACCTGCGCTGCTATGGATTCCTCTGGAGAACGGCCTAGCCTCTGGACAAGCCTCAAGAACTTCACCCGTGTCAGCTGTAATTGCTCGAGCTTCTTCTTTTCTTCTTCACTCAAGTTGTTGTCTGCAACTGCCCCCGTCATGAGACTGGAAGGAGAAAAAAGGCTCGAACGGTTAGGTCTTGGAGCAGGTCTCAAAGACTGAAGTGAGGATCCCAAGCCTGCAGGACGCTCAACTGAGAAAAGCCTAGATCCATCTGGAGATGTTATTGTGATATTGCCGCTATCTGAGCCACCACCTGTTGCGGCTTTTAAGAGAGCAGCCAATGCAGCAGAATCAAACAACTCTTTCCCACCTCCTTCTTCATCAGTGTCCACCTCTTCATCCGAGTCTGTGACAATCTGACCATCAATTCTTTGTGAATGATCAAGGAAATTCTCTCCACCAGAGTGAGAGCCAGCACCTGATCCTCGTTCCAACTCCTCAATAAATTGTTTGGCAGCTTCAGAGCTTCCAAAGATCATACCATCCGTTTCTCCATCTGAAAGTGAGCCTTCAAGTTCACCTTCTTCATCTGTTTGATCTTTTGCTTCAGCTTCTGTTACCACTTGCGGTTCATGTGTCAAACTTGGTTCAGCAGATCTAGGTGTCTGAGACTTGCCGGAGACCCCATCTTCTATTCCAGCAACAAGAGCATCTAAATAGGAACGATCTTTAGCTGGATTAGAGAGCATTGATTCATGGACAGAATCCACTGACTTCACTCCATCTCCAGCTGTGCCAAATACTTCCTCCCTGGGCACAAGTTCTTCTCCATCGGCAGCAATCTTGACCGTATTTTCATTCATTTTGACCCCAGGAACAGCTACTGGCTCAAGTTCTTTGTCTGCAATCTTATTAATCTCCACAAAGTCCTCAGTATCGTTCCTTTCAACAACACCCACGCCCTGGTTATTCCCATTATCAGTAAGAACAGCCCCTACATCCAAAACTTCATCCGCATGAGCACTGTTACCATCAATTTTAAGTGCTACAACCTCCGATTCCTCAGTTTCATCATTTTTATTGGTCAGAGTTTCAATATTCTTGTCAAAACCTGGATCAACCCCATCAACTTCTTCAACAACATGGCTACTCTGAGCAGACCCATTTGCTAAGACTGGTACCTCCGCCATTCTTGCTTCAGAATCCTTATCTTCTTCCATCTCCCCAACAACAGCCACTCCCTGCTTCAACAAATTCACCTGTATATTTTCAACAATAGAGTCTCCTCCAGTGGTAAATTTCACTTCCTCAGGTTTAATCAACGTAGAGTCAGTTGGTTCGACAATCTCCGAGCACACATGATTCTTGTCAACCACCGCAGGAACAGAATCCTCCACTCCTACCTCCGAAACCACAACCTCATCGAAATTCGATCTTTCAACCACCTTATCTCCATTACTATCCCCAAAAACCTCAACAGTGCCATCAAGGGCCAAACCAGAACCATTCTCCTCCACAGACTTATTCAAGTTCCCACCAAAACTAGCTTCTTGCACAATTTTAGGCTCCTCAACTCCAATTGCCTTAGAATCGACCGCAACATCAACCGGAATAGAATCAAAAACACCATCCCTAGCAATTGAACTAGAACCCAATTCCTCAACCCCACCAGACTTCCCTCCCTCCTCCACCACAACCCCATCTTGCACCACCTCTTCACCACCAACCCCCCAAACCCCAATTTTAGGTACTTTTTCGACATCATCAAACGCCAAAACGACCGGTGTTGGCATTTCAGCATTGGGAACCCCAGAACCCACAAAAGGGTCGGTCCTTTCTAGGGTTTGCTCATCTGGGTCGGCGAGGATTGGCCTCTCCGACGCCGTTTCGAACAACTCCTCCTCACCGCTCACAAAACCCCCATCATCAGAACTACTACTGCTACTACTACTAATACTACTAGTTTTTCTGTGTTTGGGATCAGTTTTTTTCAAACCATTGGTTTTCACAGGAGTATCGAAATTCTGGTAATCAAAAGAAGAGTTTATGATAGAGGAAGAACCTGAAGATGGTGGGTTTGAGAGAAGAGACGACGCCGTTTCCTTGGACTCCTCCATGAATGGTTGCGGTGAATTCTGGTTGAAAATGAAGGAGTTGTACTGTGTGTATGTGTGTGTGTTTTGGTGGGTGTTAGGGTTTTGAGAATTGGGATTGAGATTGGTTAAAGGCCTCCTGTTTTGGATTGAGTATTGTCTTGTTGTGGTGTGCGCAGAGAGAGATAAGGTAAGATAGGTTTAGAGAGGAGGTGCGTAGAGAAGAGAGAGAGAGAGGCCTTGGTTGCACCAGGGATGCTTTGGAATGTTCGTTATTTTATGAAGATGGTGTATTTAATAGTTTTGTATTTAACAAATATATATAATTTTAGTAAAAGTTGCTCCTTTTACTAAAAAATAATTTTGTATTTAACAAATATAGATAAAAAAATTATATATTTGACAAATTGGTGTACATGAAGGCGTAAAATTATTTCAAATAATTTTAATAGTTTAGTAAAAGAACCCAAATGAGTTGTAGACCAAACATGTATTTTTTAATTTTTTTTGTAATTACTTTTGTTACAAAAATTATTTTTTGAAAGTTGTGGAACTTGTAGTAGATGCTCTAAAAGTTGTAACCATGCTACTGTTATTAGCCTACAACTAAATTAATTTACAACTTCTCACAAATTACACCATTTTTCCAAGGGCATTTGAGGACATGTACATTAAATTCCAAATACCATGAAAAGTAATTTTATTTATTTATCTCTTATTTCAAAGACTTAACCCATCATCCGAGGTACGGATGACAAAAATTCTCGCCCATATGGAAAACCGCCCACCCCTGTTTTAAGTGAATTTGGGGACTCGATTAAATAAATGCGGGAGAGTCACCCCACCCCGATTATGTTGTATCACTCCACTTACATAGTATATTAGTATATTACATATTTATCCTTATTAATTTATATATATTACACTTATATACTTACGTATACATACCCACAAGTAAACCTTAGTTTCCTAATTTATTTATTTTAGTTTTCAACCCTCTTCACTCTTCTAGTCTTAATCGCAACTCAACTATGTAAAAAATTACATGTATTACTTTTATACTTGTACACTAATATTAAGTTAAAAATTTCAATTAAAAAATTAAATATTATTTTCATTTGCATAAGATTTTTTTTTAAAATGGAAAATTGTCCCGCCCCGTTTAATAACCGGTTATGGGGCGGGTATGAGGGTGATAAAATTAAACGGGAATGGGGATGGGGAGTGCAATCTCGGACATAACGTGAGAGTTAGGACATGTTTGGATTGACTTTTCAGAAGTTATTTTCGGCTTTCTGAAAGAAAAATATTATTTTGAACGGTGTTTGATAAAAAATTTAAAAAAGTTTATGTGTCTTACAAGAGCGTTTAGAAAAAAATATGAAATATCAGTTTCTCGAAACGGCTTATACTTTTATTTTTCTTTTGTATAAAGTTAGAAATAAAAGTTCTGGAGGACCTTAACGAGAGTTAATATGTAAAAAAAGTATAATTCTGTCACTTGAGGACATTACACGAACTGCCCCATAATTCTTGTAACGTTAAGTCATAATAAGCAATGATTAAGATTCGAATCCACACTCTATAATTTGAATATAATTTCTCCAAACTTTAGAAAGTATGTCCATACTGCACTACACCCTTAGGAGCGAGTTAATAGGTACAATACAAATAACACACGATTTAATTGAAGTTGGACCATTTAAAAAGTAAATAATTTTCCATTTAGTGGAGTTTACTTGAATGGGATCAATTAACCAAATGAGTAGCATTTTCTATCCTTGACAAGTAATTGGAATTTTGGCACATTAACTTTATCTTTCGCCCTGTTTGGTAACCGGTCTGCTTTGGTTTCTGAATTAAAATTTTGTTTAGTAAGCAGTCTAGTCTGATTATTTCGGTATGAGAAAAATGGAATCAGATCATTTATAAATATATTTTATTTATAATTTATTTATATTATTATTTAGTATTTTATTCTTATTTTATTTATAAATATATTTTTATTTTATTTTATTTATTTATTATTTATTCATTTATTTTTATTAATTTATGAATATATTTTATGAATTTATTATTTATTTTTATTTTTATGTATTATTTAATTCATTTTGTTTATTATTTATTCATTTATTCATTTATTTTTATTAATTTATAAATATATTTTATTAATTTATTATTTATATTAGTATTTATTCATTTATTTATTATTTATTATTATATTGATTTATTATTATTATTTTTATGTATTATTTAATTCATTTTGTTTATTATTCATTATTTTGTTTATTTTTTATTCATCTTTATTAATTTATAAATATAGTTTATTTAATTTATTATTTATTCATGTATTTTTATTTTATTTATAAATATATTTTATTTTATTTATTATTTATTCATTTATTTTTATTAATTTATAAATATATTTTATTATTTTATTATTTATTATTTTTTTATGTATTATTTAATTCATTTTGTTTATTTTTTTCATTTATTTTTATTAATTTATAAATATATTTGATTTGATTTATTATTTATTCATTTATTTTTATTTTATTTATAAATATATTTTATATCATTTATTATTGAATCATTTATTTTTATTATTTTATAAATATATTTTATTAATTTATTCTTTATATTATTATTAATTTTATTAAATTTTTTTTTATCTGTTATTAATTCATTCAGATCCTATTTGGATTGGTTTTTCAAATGTTGTTTTTAGTTTCCTGAATGGAAAAGTTGTTTTAAACGGTGTTTGACAAAAAATTTAGAAGAGCTTCTGGACATTGGAAGTGCGTTTTAAAGAAACAATGTGGTACCAGTTTCTCAAAACAGTTTTTGCTTCTCTTTCTCTTTAACGGGAAGATAGAAACATAAGTTATGTCAAACATGGCCTTAGTTTATTATTCATTATTTTGTTTATATTTTTATTCATTTATTTTTGTGTTTTAGTTTATGAAATTTGGACAAAAGACCAGACTAGAGGAATTGGACTCATCAATTTGTTAGGTCCAAAAACATATAATTTGGTATGGGTCCAAAAAGTGAGACCATGTCAACACAAACATGGTATAATTTCTAAAAATCTAGACCAGACCGGTTACCAAACAATGCCTTAGGGCCCGTTTAGATACCGGTCCGGTCCAATCTGATGGTCTTCGTCTGAAAAAATTGAAACCAAACCATGTTTGACAAACTGTCTAAAAGCCCATTATTATTTATCAGTTACTATTTATCTATTATTTATACTTATTTTTATATATTATTTAATTCATTTTGTTAATTATTTATTCATTTATTTTTATTTGTTTATAAATATATTTTATAAATTTATTATTTATAATCTTATTTATTTAATTTTGTATGTATTATTTAATTCATTTAATTTATTATTTATATTATTAATTTATTATTTATATTATTAATTTATTATTTATTCATTTATTTTAATTAATTTATAAATTTATTTTATTCATTTATTATTTATATTATTATTTTTATTTTTTATTATTATATTTATTATTTTTATTTTTATTTTTTTGTATTATTTAATTCATTTTGCTTATTATTTATTTATTTATTATTATTATTATGTATTATTTAATTCATTTTGTTTATTATTCATTATTTTTATTTTACTTATAAATATGCTTTATTTAATTTATTATTTATATTATTAATTTATCATTTAATATTATTTATTTGTTTAATTAATTTATAAATATTTTAATTAATTTATTATTTATTATTACATCTATTTTTATTTTTATTTTTATGTATTATTTAATTTATTTCGTTTATTATTTAATTTATCATTTATATTATTATTTTATTCATAAATATATATATATATATATATATATATATTATTTATTCATTGATTTTTATTAATTTGTAAATATATATTATTATTAATTTTATGTATTATTTAATTCATTTTATTTATTATTCATTATTTTATTATTTATTTTTGTATTTTGGTTTATATATAATTGTTAGTTGTGGTTCAATTATTGGAGGATATTTTTGTTAGATTTTGAAACTAGACTAAACAGAACCACCAAAAATCTTGGTTTAAAGAAAGTCATTTTGGTTCAATTTGGTCCAACTTTGTCTGGTTAAATTTTTTTAGACCAATGCAAAATAAACATGGTCTGATCTCAAAAATCATGACCATACCAGAAAAATGAGACCATAACCGTCTATCAAAGAGGCCCTTAGTATGGTTTCTGATTTTTATAGGGCGAGAAAGTATGTATAAAAGTTGAAAAAATAAATATATCATCAAAAGTTCAAATTACGTATATCTGTTCTAAGAAAAAATTATTAGTTATTTAAAAAATAAAGATGATATAGTATTTCAAGCCAATTAATTAAAATAATACATAACACGCGCATGTAATAAAATATGCACAATATATTACATCATTGTCTGCTATTGGCGTGGAAATGATCCGAGTACTCAATACCTCAAGAGCTATTGTCAAACTAATTTTTTTCTTTTAAGCTACCATTTGAAATGATTGAAAAATGTTTTGTTTGGTTGTGTCCGAAAGGATTGGGTTGTTTATGGAGGTTTCTGTTTGATTGTGTTTCCATTTTCTCCCTCTCATTCCTTATCTCTGACACATGGCCCAAAATTGTCTCTCATTGCCTCTGGCTTAGCCCCTACAATTTCTTCAATTTTCACCAAAAATAAACCAACAAAAACCAAAACAAGTACATGTATTGTTGCCCATACCCATCCTTGTTTGCATGTGGACATGGACAATATGGCCCAATGGGTTGAGTTTGTGGACAATAGATCCAGCCCATGAAAAGAGTGAAATATTCATACTTCAATTGAATGAGCCTCCAAACAACTGTTCATACTTCAATTTATCTGTATTGAAATGTTCTAAGGGCCTGTTTGGATAGGTGGTTATGGGCCTGGTTTTGGTTTTGGTCTTTGATTTCAATACCAAATCATGTTTGGTTGGTGGGTTTTGGACTTGGTTTTGGGCTTTTTAAAATCAACCACTAAAATCATGGTTTTGGCCTACCAATTTTGACTTTTTTTTTTTTTCTCTCTCTCTCTATATATATATATGGCCGAAAATATGAATTATTTTGAAAAAAATAATATATAATTTTTTTCCGAAAAAATAATTTTATTCCCAAAAAAAATTAATTTTCGGAAAAAAATTATTTTTCCCCATTTTATATCTTTTTTTTTCTAAATTTTTAAATTTTTTCAGTATATAATAAAATTATTCATAATTTTATATATTTTTTCGAATTTAAGATATATTATTTGAATTTTATATATAATTTTCACATTTTAAAATATTTTTTTCGATTATATATAAAAATGTCAAATGTTTTCGGGAATTTTAAATATTTTTTAATTATATATATATTTTTATTTTAATATTTTTTTCCAATTTTATATATATATTTTTCATATTTATATATTTTTAATACATATTAGTATATATATATAATTATATCAAGACCAAGACCAAGACCAACTCCTTACCAAACATTATATATAGGTTTTAGATTTACCTAAAACCATCCAAGACCACCAAAACCAAAATCACAAGACCAAGACCAAAACCAAGTTCCCAAACGGGCCCTAAATTAGGCCCCAATGCCCACCATGTAGTGCTACTAGTGTATTGCAAAAAAAAACCGCCCCGATTTAAGCAAGTTTGGGACCGGATTAAATAAATGGGATTGGGAAAAAACCTTATGTTGATTATTGGGACGGGTATGTGGAGGGATCACCTCGCCCAGTCCTAATTATACTAATCTTTTATTAATATATCATTCAATATTATCACATATTATTAATATATATTCTTTATTAAAAATAATTCCTTTTTTTTTTTTATATATATTTCACACAATACCAAATTCTAGTCTCCTTATCATTTCACTCTTCTCGCCTTAATTTTATATCAATTATGTTAAAAATTACATGTGTTTATTTCGATGCTCGTACAATAATAGTAAATTAAAAATTTCAATTAAAAAATTACACATTACCTTCCTCTGTATAAGATTTTTTTTATATAATGAAAAAATCACCCCATTCCCCGCCTAGCTTTACTCCACCCCATCCCATCCTTTTTAATAATCAAGTTTTAGAACGGGTATAAGAATAATAAAGTTAAACCGAAACTTGGATGGAGGATGCGATCACCATATTCCTTGCCCTCTCCCCATTCCCATCCCCACTTGTCTGCTACAAACCAAAGCTGACATGGTTAAATTTGATGTAATACCCCGTATTTAATGGATATTTATTTCCTTAATTATTTTGGATGGCATAATGGGTGTTTAAATTATTGAATGAGGCTATCTTAGTCTTTTTAAGTCTAGTAGGTTATAATGAAATTTTGTGATCTGAAGGGGGGCAAGGTTGTCATTAGTGTTTGGGCAGTTTGGTGATTTATGCATAATACAAGGATAGTTTGGACATTTCCCTAACCCTAACATCTTCTATATAAGCATCATTAACTTCAGATCTAGCCCCCATCTCATTTCTTCTACTACTTCTTCTTCTTCATCAATTATACCCGAAATTGTGAGGGTTGAGAGGTTGAGAGCTTAGAATTGGTTTGGATCTGTACTTGTGGTGGATTCAGCTCTACATTACAGGCAAGACATATGTTCTACTCTTCCTCTTTGTACTAAAATTTCGTAGCCTTTACTTTGTGCATCTATAATCTGCTAGATAGTATTTTTCATATATGTATATGTATGTGTAAATCATGTTCATATATGACTTTTATATATTCTGTTTATACATATATGTATAGATCCGTAGGTATATATATAGATCTTGTATATAGGCATATATGTATAGATCTGTTAGAGTATATTCATATTCATGTTTATTTATGTGACTTATATATTCTATTTATACATATATGTATAGATCCGTAAGTATATATATAGATCTTGTATACATGTAGAGATTCGTTGATCTATATAGGCATATATGTATAGATCTGTTAGAGTATGTTCATATTCATGTTTATTTATGTGATGATATATATTCTGTTTATATGTATATGTATAGATCCATGATCATATGTACAGATCTTGTATATAGGTAGAGATTAGTAGTCTTATATAGACATATATGTACAAATTTGTTAGAGTATATTTATATTCATATATATATATGATGATTTATATTCTGGTTATACATATATGTACAGATCTATGATTATATGTATAGATCTTGTATATATATAGAGATTTGTGGTGATATATTGATATATGCATGAGACTATGTTTATATCTAGCTATACGTTCAAATCTGTTTTTACCATGTGTAGCTATACATGTATGGATTCGTGGTTATGTGTCTTGGTGGTATGATTCTGATGATGTGTATATGGTTGGAACTTAGTATAAATATCTGAGTACATAAATATTTTAGGTTTCAATGTTGACAAAGATTTCAAAACTATTATTAGAAAAATATTGCATATTTGTGTAATTGTTTTTCTCTATTTTCTTTGTTATCAGACTCTGGATATTGATTTATATTGTTATTATGTGTATCACGAATTATACTGGATTACGTATTTTTGACCGTATAAATGAATAGTTTCGACCGTATAAAATACCGTATACCTTGGCGCTGGGGCGCTGCCCCAGACCCCGCCAGGGAGGCGCTCAGGTAATGGTCGCGCCGCCCCCCCTGGACCCCCCAGGCTCGACCTTATAAATTGTTATACGTTCCCGAATAAATATTACAAGCGAATTATTAAATTCGTAAAATCCTAAGATTTAAATTAAATGACTATGTTTTGGAAATTTATAAGAAACCACAAGGAGGCTGACTATTACTGCAGTCTAACTAGTACCACGGGACATGGGTAAGTTGTCACGGCATGGGTGAGTTGTCGGGTACGTGGTTATGGTACGGCATGGATTGGATGTTGTATGGAAAAATCATATTAATGTAAGAAATTTATAAACATAATTATATTAAATGGTGGTATATTAGTGACTATAGTTATAGTTAAATATATTATTTTTTTAATATAATTTTGGGATTAGGTGTCACTAGGAAAGGGGATGGATTTTGGTACTCTGCTTGGGATCATGTAGAGTTGTTCTTGCTCGTGGGTTTAACCCACATTTTTGTTGTTTCAGGTCCTCGGCAGTTTCACCAGCAGGGTTGAGGATTTCATATCTATCTGTCCGGTTCTATCATAGTTTCCTTCCACTCCAGGGTAGGATCCGATAAATGTCATATGTTGTATTTCTTATAAGTGTGTTTCTAGGGGTCCATGTTTATGGGATTTCCAAATTGTACTGTGTGGGACTTATTTTATTTAAGGATGTATTGGGAGTGGTCTTCTTCATGTATAAGTTGTATCCTTATTTTGTTATTGTTGTTATTATTATATTTCTATTTTATGTCTTCTCTTCTGTGCTTATGTTATCAATTACTAATGCTCCTAGTTTTCTATGTATGGGCCTGACCAACCTATGCATGAAAATTTGGGGGTGTCACATTTGACCTATTGAATTTTCAATCTTTATCACTCAACTTAAGCCACCACATTCTAAAATTTATTACTTGAACTTGTAACTAGGACCACGATTTTGCTTTAGAAAAAACGACTTGCACCATTAATAAGTTATACTAACTCTCTCTCAAAATAAGTGTTTACTTTTTTCTTTTCTTTTAGCCTTCTAAAATAAATATTCACTTTAAAAAGTTAAAATATTTTATTTAATCAATTTATCAATTTAACTTTCAAGCATTAAAATTATAAAACATATACATTGTAAACATTACATCACTATAATGGAACAATGTATAAAATTGATATTTTATTCATTAACACTACAATAAAAGTCATCATTTTAAGAAATTGAATTTCGCAAAATGAATTTATAATTTGAGACGGAGGGAGTACCACATTTATGCTTGTTTGGTAACCGGTGTGGTATTGGTTTTTGGTTTTTGTTTGGTTGGAGTTGGGTTGAGTTGGGTTTGGTGTGGTTTTATTCTGAACTGAAACCATGTTTGGTGCAGATGGTTTTGGTGTGAGAAAAAGTGAAACTGAAAAATCAAACCATGTTTTATAGAGTTGGTATGAGCTGAAATTCTGAAACCAATCATATTTGATAACTTGGAATAGTTTAACATTTTATTTATTTAAAATAACATTTTGTAAATATATATGTTTTAAAAAATAAAATATATAAATATTTAATTTTTTTCGAAATATTTAAGTTTTTATAAATATTTTATTTTTTCAAAATATTTATAGATAAAATATTTCAAAAAAATAAAATATTTTGAAAAAATAAAAGGTTTCAGTAAAAATACATATAATTTGTATATATTTTTAAAAATAATAAATATATTTTAATTATATTTTATTTTTTCTAGAAATATTTGTTTTACCGAAATATTTTATTTTTTATGAAATATATTTTTTCGTTTGATTTTTTTGAAATATTTTATTTTTTCATAAATATTTTATTTTTCGAATATATATATAATATTATAAATGAATTGGTTTTGGTTAAACAATGGTACACCAAATTGAATTGGTTCGGGTTAAAGAATAATTTTGGTGTGAGAAAACCAAACCAAACCATCTATTGAGATGGTGTGAAAAATGATGAATTTGGTACCAATAATTTGACACTATTGCACTAACACCAAGATTGCCAAATATAAATTGGGCCATAAATTTTATCCCAAAATCATATATTTCACCCCAACTCCTTCTACCAAACACCATGTTAGTGTAAGTTCATCATTTTTATTCCTAACAGTACATAAGCATGAAAAACAAATTTGGTTTGAAGTATTTAATATACTTTGTTGTAGGTGAGACAGGTTGAGAATTCATATGTGAGAAATTTAAAGGGGTAGTTTCGCTCGTGGGGTTTTGTTGATATTCCTTCAATTCTAAATAATCCTGCATCGAAAGTCGTCAAAATAAAATATAATTTTACTAATTTGTTCATATTCATTTATTTTTAAAAAAAAGGTATGTCATAAAGGCAAAATGAATTTTTATCACATTTTTATGTGGCCACCGTATTTATATTCTATTTATATGCTAATGATGAATAACAAAGAAGATTAATCGATACAAACACAAAAAAAAATTAAAATTATTGATGGAAAAATCTTAAAAGGTTAGTGTAAAAATTGGATCATTTCTCATTAATTAAAGTTTTCTATTTATACACAATTGTGATAAATGGGCTAAGCTCATATACCCAGGTTTATCAATCCCCTAAATCAAGGGATTTGATAAACTCTAACCCTTTTTGAACTCTTTATTCCATAATTGGACTACTCCTTGTCTTGGGGGTCACTCATCTTCTAGAACTTTCTTTAATCTTATTATTCCCTTAGCCCATTTGTCTGCAACCCATATACCTACGGCTCATCCGTCCTATGGCCCATCTCGGTTGAACCATGAATTATTTTAACCATTACAGTTAGATTATATATGGACAAACTTAAGTAGGTTATTGGTACCAACGAAACAACAAGTTTACAGAAAACATATATATTTCTCACATACGAAAGTGATTTCATAAAAAAAATGGGTATAGGAACCTTCATAGATTATATCTAAATTAATAATTGAATTGAAAACTTTATTTTTTTTTATTTTTTTTTGGACTCAACGGAAATAACAATCAATCGGTGTATACTTTACCTAACTCGTAAACTCTCTTTACTTTTGGAAGCACATCCCATGAGGTTTATATCTCTCATTTTCATAAGTCTCGCACTCAACGCTAAGTATCTATTTATAAAATAAAAATTCAATTTTTTGAAAAATAAAACTTCTCCCTAACAAAAAAAAATACCATATAAAGTATACTCTAAAACACAATACCAGTACAATAGGAATTGAGATGAGACACTTTCCTAAATTTTTTCTCTATGTTTCATAATCTTGTTTTAATTCAATAGTTAAATAGCCAATATGGTCACAGCCAAGCTATTTTGACCATCATTTTTTTTTTCTTCTATTTCTCAAAAGTATTTTACAATTGAAATATTTTAAAAATTATCAATTAAATTAAATGTAGATAATAGTTTTATACAAAAAAGGAGAATATATGCACGTGTCTAATTTACAGATCTATAAATACCAGAGCAGTCTCATGCTTTTGAGTCTTTGACCTTTACCAAATCCAAATAAGAACAGGAAGCTGCGTGACTGATCTCTTTCAATCATTCACACCCTACAATCCTCTCTTATATATACACACACACACACATATATATACATTTATATATGAGTGCACATTCATATACATTACTCTTTCGGTATAATTCTCTGTTGTGATTGTACCCTGCAATTGCAAACATGGTCGACACCAGGCAAAGCTCGTCTTCCTCAAAACGTCCGCTCTCATCTCCTCTCCCCAATCGCAATAGCAAACGATCAAAGGTTGGTTCTTTCCCGATCTGGATTAGAATATCTTTTTCTAGGTTTTTCTTTGTCTATAATCTCAATATTGCATTTGTTTACTCTTGATTCTGAATTTCGAGTTTGATTGTTTTGATCGCCGGCCACCGTAGACGGCGGCGTCAAACCAGAAACCCCCTGTTGAAACCCAAGAGCCGCCGGCAAAGAAATTGGGTTCCGAATCGCCTTCCAATGCGTTGGAGGCGAATGTGGCGGAGAAATCTCCGATTGAAGGCGTGCCATTGGTGTCTCCCATGTCTTTAGGTATTATACATACACACATACACATATATATGTATATTTACCTATCATGTATTTTGTCTTTCTTGGTTTATGGGTTTTTCTTTGAATCTCTTGCTATAGATGATTCCCGAATTGATTCCGAGAAGACCAAGCCGGTCAATTCCGCGTTGAATCGTGCTAAGAAACGCCAACTGATGCAAAATCGGAAGGTCCAGTGGGGAAAGCTTCTTTCCCAGCACCCTCAGGTAGCCTTTCTTTTCTCACACTTTATTTTTTTCCCCCTTCAAGAATAGAAAGAATTTACAATGTATGTTCAGCAATCAAATTAATCGCTTGGGTTGTCGTTAAATACAATCAATGGGTTTGACAACCTGAGTTTGGTGGGTATGTAACATTCGAACCCAGTAATATTACCCGTATGTTACTGTATTATTCTTGATGCTTTAGTGGGTTCGAATGTTTGACAAGTTTTCTTGATTGTGCTGTAGATGTATATGCCATCTAAATTGTGTACATAGAATTGTTTTTTATGCCTCTTTTAATTGCAAGTTTTACCGTGATCGGTCTCTATTTACACGTGGAACATGGACCATGGTTGCCTTATGCATTTTGTCTTTAGCTTCTTCTATTGGAGAGCTTGTCTGACACAAAACCTACCTATAATATTAGTTTTGATCATAAAACACCCACTAGAATCATATCGCTCCCTCCACTTTATAAGTGAATTAAATTACTCCCTCTTCGTTAGTTGGTTAAATCTAGTGCCTGATTGGTCTTATCACAACCAATTATTAATTATATGGTATCATAAATTTTGTTTGTCCTTTTTTTTTTCGGGGGGTGAGGGGGTGGGAACAGATATTCTAGGCAGTTAGTGCCTAGTTAATCTCGTTGCAGCAAAATTAGTTACTTGCATAGTAGCAGATAACTCCCAATTTGAAAATGCAGATAACCGAACATTGTTATGCATTCACTGATCCTTTCTCGAGTAACTATCGAAAACCCAACTCCTCTGACAATCCATTCGAAAAATTAGCTGGAAACTGGAATATATTGATGATAACAGGGGTCGTTTAAGCTTGGAACTAAGTCATTCATGTCCAAGCCCCATTACCTGTCCATGCATGTGGTCAAAAGTTCCCTTTTGACGTTCGTCTTCTTCTGGCATTGAATGACCCCCCGAGAGTTGACTTCAATTGCATAATCAATGTGGAGTAGGGAAGGTTCTAACTCTTGCTGCCGGGTTTCTTGCTATTTTGGGTATTGACCTCGTGCTAGGGATCTAAACTGAATTGATTGGTGACTGGCTTTACAATTGATCAAAGCAGTTCAGATGGGCTTCTTGTTATATAATAGTCAGTTGAATCAGGTGGGCCCTACCCGGGAATGTATAACTAAATAGGTGGATGGGTTCTATTTCTTCAACCCATTTGATATGATAGGCTTGCCCCCCCCCCACACGCCTCCATCCCTTATGTCCAGAGGGTTTTCACGAGTCGCATTCTGGCAAAGCCATTAAAATGTGACCTGTAGTTTTGTGGATGTCTTTTCTAACTGAAAAAAAACTCTTGACTTTTTCTCTTATGGTGATAATTAATTCATGTTCTAGCTTAATAAATATATATACATATATGTTTGCTAAATTCTTCTAGCTTAATATGAGGTCCAAAGGAGGGAGTTGAAATGTTCACTTAGTTGAAATTGTGAGAGAACCCGTCAATGTATGATAAGGAGCTTTTGTAGGTGTTTTCCTTTGGAGATCTTGTTTTCATAATAGGCATGAAAGCGACATTTTGAACCTTTAAAGGATAGTGAATAAGAGATGGGGAATACGGAAGCTTTTCTTTTTTACATTTAACGTCAAAATGCATCATTGAAAATGCAATTGGATATGGGCCGTAAGGTTTTTCTAAGTAACTAACACTTCCTTCAATATGAATATGAAAGGACCAAGCATATGATGAAAAGCCCACCAGATTTTTTTTCATCATTGTTACTTTGGGACCTGAATCACAATTTTTCCCCAGTTACTTATTCTTGCAAGTTCTATTGCTTACTAAAATCCCGAGGTTGAGTATGCTGAGAATGAGATTTGTCCTTGAGAGCAATCACTTTATGGAAATAATGCCGAATTGCCGATGATTAGGTCTGTATTTAGTTTATCAGTTTAGCACTCCACGTTGGCTGGTTCAGACCGGGTAGTTATTGTTTTTAGTTAACAGTTATGCTTTTTGTTTAGGACTCGTTTCTTTTATATAATTTTTTTTCTTCCAGAAAGCAATGCATATCTTATTGGCGATAATGTGTTGAAATCATAAATTCTTACAAACGTTTTTATGTTTTCATTGTTCCAGAATCCCCACATGCTTTTGAGCAGTCCTATATTCACTGTTGGTCAAGGTCGTCAATGTGACTTGTCCATAAGAGATCCCTCCATTAGTAAAACTTTGTGCAACTTGACGCGGGTGGAGCCTGAGGTATGACTTCTCATTGTATTATCTTCCGAGCCGAATAAATTACTTGGTCAAGAGAAATGCATAGTAGTACATAAAGAAACAAATACATAGAAATGTAGACATAATGTAGTGTTGCTTATCAAATAAAAGTTTGGAAACGTTCTTCTTTGTCTTCTTTCCTTTTATTTATTTCTTTTCATTTTTCTATTTTTCCTTTCTAATGTCCGCGCATGATTGGTATTGCTTACCGTTCTCTTTTACTATGCTCAGTGTGGAGGTTCTTCTATCATCTTTCTTAAGATTACTGGGGGAAAAGGTGCTGTCCAAGTAAATGGCAAGGTTTATCCTAAAAATTCTACCATACCTCTCCATGAAGGTGATGAGGTCGTTTTCAGCTCATCTGGTAAACATGCTTATGTATCCTTTGTTACCAGGATTTGGTGGTGCAGTGTTTGTGGAGTTATCTATATTATTTTTCATCGCTTGGAGTTCGTTGTTGATTTATTTAATCTTGAAATATACTCTAACCTCATTCCTTAAAGAGAAGCGAGTTTTCTTGACATGGTTTCAGATTCTCAAGCAACTTGTCAGTGATAACTTAGCTGCTGCAGGCATGGTGCCTTCAATAAGCATATTAGAGGCTCATAGTGCTCCAGTAAAAGGATTACAAATTGAGGCAAGATCAAGGAACGGCTCAGCAGTTGCAGGGGCATCCATATTAGCATCTTTGTCTAATCTTCAAAAAGAGTCATCCCTTCCGTCAACATCTCATCATGATGATGGTGATGACGTGCAACAAGGTTCCGAAGTGCATGCTTTACCTTCTGCTTTTGAGGTGTCAGATACTAATATACTGGAAGCTGACATGGACACTTCTGATCATAAAAATGGTGCCAGCGTCTTGTCGCGTGAGAGCTCTGTTATTCCACCTTCTGATGCTGGTGATGAAGACTTTAATGTCAATGGCATCGGGTTGGCTGCTTCCGTGGATGCAAAAATTGAAAAGTTTCCTGGGCCAACTCATGAATTAAGACCGCTTCAGCATATGTTTGCAGGAGCATCTGCATCTGAGATTGATTTACATGGTAGCATCTCAAAACTTTTTGATAAGCATATCAAGATCAGAGAACTGCTCAAGGATATTGATCCTGCAATGACATCAACAAGGCGTGAAGCTTTCATGGATGGATTACAAGAAGGGATTCTCAATCCCAACGACATGGAAATTTCGTTTGATAACTTTCCTTATTATTTAAGGTGCAAATTGTGGTTCTCGGTGTTAGGCTTACAATGATATTTTTAACTTCATCGCTTTGTCACATTTTCTGCTTTGTACTTGGTGTAGAAGTATAGTTATGGATTGACATGTTAATATTGGCATGGTTATATCCACAGACAAAGCTAAGACATGGATATCAAATGTATACTTTATAAATATTATGTTTAAAAATACAGTAAATGGTTTTTCTTTGATTGTAAGAAAAAGCTTATAAACATAATTATACAGTGTCACATGGAAATAGATATAACAAAGGCAGGACATATATTTCTATCTCTGGGCTGGCATATGTTTATAGATATATATGTGTCTTTGCACACTCGTATTTTAGTGACTCCTCTCCTATCACATGAATACTCCTTTATTAAAACTTTGCCATATCTTTGCTTTTCAGAAAAGGTCAAACTTCTTATAGATTTTAGATGAAGTTTTAAGTGAATTTTCTTACAATCATGCAACTTTACATGCTAAAATCTAACCAGGGTGTTTCAATTCGTACTTGTATTCTTACTTTTCTTTTATCTGGGCAGTATCCTTGTTTTCCTTGGATGTGCATATTGTTTCAATCCAATGTATATTGTCCTTTTCTCTTTCATTCAGTAATAATTGTGATAACAATCGTGCTGTTTTTTAAATGAATTCTGTAGTTTTTTGCTCTGTAACTTGTTCATCGGTAATATTAGGTAAATTTATCTGAATCATCAAACTACCGCATGTTGCTATTTATTGCCATGGATTCTAGTCTTTTCAATCTTTAGAATTTATGAGGCTTTGATTTTTCATACTTTTGCAGTCGTGAACTATACTTTCGTAATCTTCATGATTTGGTCGATGTTATCTGGAAATCTTTGTTAGATACTAATTTGTGTTTATGGCAGTGAGACCACAAAGACTGTTTTGATTGCTTCCACATACATACATTTGAAAGGTTCTAAATTTGTGAAGTACTCCACCGGTCTCCCTACCTTGTCCCCAAGAATATTATTATCTGGTCCTGCAGGTATATCCTTAATTTCCTTGCTAGTGTTAGAATTTAGAAACCTGTTTTTCTTTTCTTTCTCATTTGTTTCTATGTCTGACATCATAATTCTCATAAACTTTATAGGTTCAGAAATGTATCAGGAGACTTTGACCAAGGCACTTGCCAAACACTTTGGTGCTAGACTCCTGATAGTTGATTCTCTTCTATTGCCTGGTGTAAGCAACATCTCGATCTCCATTCCTCCTTCAGTAATAAAATTTTGTCTTCAGTTCTTAGTGTTTGTCGTTATCTTGTTGGCTCACATGCATGACCTTCATTGGCAACATTTAGAGCTTGAGTGGGGAGGAATTGATAGAAGATGTTTTCTTTTTATCTCTCTTTTAAATGCTCCTTAAATTCTTCGCAGAGATCAGTGCCAAAGGATTTTGATTATGTAAAAGAGAGTTCAAAGCCTGAAAGAGCAAGTGTGTTTCCTAAGCGTGCTGCACAGGCAGCTGTATTACAGCTCAGGAAATCAGCTTCACATGGTTTGACCAATGGATCTAATGCGAACTCTCAGACTTGGTTTAAGTACGGTGCATCTACTGCATTGTTAAAGAACTGCACTTTCAGAAAAGGTATCTAATTTCTTTTACTGAGTGATTGCATTCACATTGCCCTCCTGTTTTGGGCATATCTCTAGTGTTTAGAAATCACAGATAGTTACATGCTGAGTTTCTTAGTTTACCAACTATTGTCTTGTGCCAGGTGATAGAGTAAAGTTCGTGGGTTCTCTATCATCCGGATTCTCTCCTCTTCAATCTCCTTTAAGGTCTTTTTTCTACCACTTAAAATAGACTTTAAATAAATCTGAGAAATTATACACCATTTATGTACCTTAATCCTCAATCAAGGTTATATAAATGTATATATGTGAATTACCCTTGTAAAGCACTTCATATCTAGCATTGATACCCAAAAATACTAGATGCAGAAGCATTCAAGAGACACAAATTTGGTTGCTGAGTCTTGGATCATTTGGGTCCTGTCATCGGAACCAATTATGTGAAAGAGGGGAATTTGAGGACTATATGGCACTGTCCAGGATGAGATCAAACCTCATCCCCTTTCTATGTTTCGTTAGTCGTATGGCTTTCGATTGGTTCAGAAAGGGGTTGTGCTGGACACCAGCAGGTTCCAAAAGCCCTGTTGTGTTAACAGGAAAATAAAAACACTGAATTCTTTTGAAAAAACTCAGGTTTGAGGATTTTTTATTTGTGAAATTCTCTTATAGAAGCGAGACAAATCCAGCATATGGTTTGGAGTTACACATGAGAGGGCAGGTTCTTTATTTGGGCCATGCTTATTCTATTGGATCCCGACTTTCTTTACATCATCCTTTGCTCTATGTTTTGTTTAAGGAACATCCCATCTCGGGATCAATTGCATGGTGACACATAATGGCAAGGTGGGAGCTATATTTCTTTGCGTCCCCTCCAAAATCCTCATTCCATCCAGTTTAAGTTGAAGGTTAGATGGAGAGTGAGCTAGAGAGAGAGAGAAAGTATTGATTGGATAAAATCTCAATCAATGCTATCAACAGTCCTGAGGGTAAACCTCATATAATGCACAAAATTGTGAAAAGTCAAAAATGACCCTCTAGGGTCATGACAATTACAATTGTACCCTATACAAATTTCACACGTATTCGAAAACATTCCCTCAAGCTGGATATATCATATAATACTACCTTAGAACAAATAGCTTTCCACGGATTGTGATCGAGAGCCTTAGTGAATGTATCCGCTAGTTGGTTGTCAGATTGCATAATTTAATATGTTTGGTCCTTTTATGGAATACTAGCTTAGAGGCAATGCAGTTGGTGTTTGTAGGTATTTTGTCTAGTCTTAACATTAGTGGCAACTTTGATCTGTTTGAATGGTTGAAGAAGTCTCTAACTGCTTGCGTGATTTGCATTATATGCTTGGCGTGGGCACTGTGCTCATTTTGATACTATTGATGGACAGTGACCGCTAATAAGGTTCCATAGATATTACATATTTAAGGTGGAATATACTTTGCTGTTAACAACGTTGTTGAATGTGTATATCCTGCAGTTATTTTTGGGGCATCTATGATACCTAGAGTAGTTCCTTCTGATTTTGGGGATGGTTTTTATACGTATATCATAGAGTTTAATATGGACTTACAAGCTTTGCAATTGAATAGACTTATGCGCATAACAGCATGAACACAACACAATATTGACTCAAAACTTGGTAGAATGAGTGGAAGAATTATGATGACAAAAATGGATCTCTCTCTCTCTCTCTCTCTCTCTCTCTCTCTCTCTCGTATGTGTTAACATATGAAGAAAAACTTAATGATATTGGTCTGGGATTCAGTCTTTTCTTCGAATGTTTTTTTTTGGTGCGTTTGTTTGCAGGGGTCCAGCATATGGTTATAGAGGCAAAGTAGTTCTTGTGTTTGAAAAGAATAAATCTTCCAAAGTTGGGGTCAGATTTGATAAATGTATTCTTGAAGGCAATGACCTTGGAGGCGGTTGTGAAAAAGATCACGGTTTCTTTTGTGCTGGTAATTTTCTGATGCATCTCTTCTTTCTTTAGTTTATCTACGATTGTGCCCTTGGTTTGTTGTAATGAACTGGTATTTTTCCAAGTAACGTTTAGAGTGATCTCTCTCTCTCTCTCTTCCTTTCCCTCTCTTTTCCCCCTGATGCAGCTGATTCACTTCAGATGGATAGTTCTACTAGTGACGATGTTTACAATCCTGCTATTAGCGAACTTTTTGAGGTAAATGTTGGTCTACTGCTCTACGAATGAATACACCAGTTCTGTTTTATATATGTTACACATTGAAGGGGACTTATTCATATTACAAGATCTAAGATTCTCACCTTTTATAGGTTGCCGCAAAAGAAAGTAAATGCACTCCATTGATTTTATTTGTGAAAGACCTAGAAAAGTCTTTGGTGGGGAATTCAGAAGCATATGCAGCTTTCAAGAGTAAGCTTGAGAATTTAATGGGCAATGTTGTTGTCATTGCTTCCCATACCCAGATGGACAACCGTAAGGAGAAAGTATGTTGTAGATTTTGTTGCATCTAGTTCTTTTGCAATTGTATTTTACATACTAATGACATATGATGTGCATTCTTCCAGTCTCCTCCCGGTGGTTTTTTGTTGAAGAAGCTTGGGAGCAATCAAACGGCACTGTTTGACCTTGCATTTCCGGTATGTTAAGATAACGTGTGCAGTTCTTATCCAAGTGTGGGTGTGAGAGTTGGCACACTTTCTCTCATGTGCACACTGTGGACTTGGTTACTTGCTTTAAATTCTGTGTCCTTATAGGGTTTACGGTCCTTATCCAAGTGTGGGTGCGAGAGTTGGCACACTTTCTCTCACATGCACACTGTGGACTTGGTTACTTGCTTTAAATTCTGTCCTTATTGTGTTTACTTTTCATGAGCTCTTATATAAGGCTTAATTGTTTGTCAGATCTTATCACTCGTTTTATGCACTTCAAAATCAAAGTTTACTGTTAGCCTGTTATTAAATCTTGATTTTAAAATGCACCATTCTTCCTATATAAGAGCTATTAAGTGATGCATTTAAGTGATGCTATTGAATTGTTATTCAGGATAACTTGGGTAAATTGCATGATAGAGGCAAAGAAACCCCCAAAGCAGTGAAGCAACTCACACGTCTTTTCCCAAATAAAGTGACTATACAAATGCCTCAGGTAGTGGGTCTACTATGGTGCATATCCTATATGATTTGCATAACCTTTTGGGAAGGCACTTAATATATGTTTGAAAATTTTCAGGAGGAAACTCTACTTTTGGACTGGAAACAGCAGTTGGATCATGATATTGAGACACTGAAATCACAGTCAAACATTGTTAGCCTTCGATCAGTGAGTAATAAACTGGTCGTGTCTAGCAATTGTTGTTGTAATATCAAAATTTCTTCTCAGATTGACTGCTCTTTTCTGTGCTGTGGTTCTGTAGTGCAAGATTTATTATGCTTTGTTCTCAATGTCATTGATTTTCTAGAAATAAATAAGCAGACTCCTTTTTTAGTTGGGCAATTGTTGGAAGATTGCGAAAGTGAAGAAAAAGAGCTGCAAAAGCTTTATATAGAGTTAGTGGAGATATCTGACAAGAAAAAGAGCTACATAAGGTCTGTATAGAGTTAGTGAAGACATGGTAAGAGTACCAAGAGATATAACTTTGTGACCTTTGCGTAAAAATTGGCTCAGTTAGAACTTATGAAGGTTTTCTAAGATATGTATAATGAGATAAATACAGATTCTGTATGAACTATTGAGAAACTAATGATTTTTCTACTCCAGTTGGATTACTCAAGAACTGTGCTTAACCACGATCTATCTTGATAGGTATTAGATGAAATAACGATACATATACAGTAAGCTATTGCATGGGCATGTTGTTTGGTGATGACATATTACTATTAGGTACATCTAAAAAAACTTTGAGAGCTCAAAATTGGTAATATGGAGAATAGCATTTGAAGCAAAAGTAAACAGGGTTAGTAATATGGAATGAATGTAAATTTAACAGTCCTCGGCAATCACAACATTGTAGTTTAAGATGAAAGGATTACTTAAGAGTAAACATCTTGGATATGTAGATTCGATGATATAAAGGAAGGGGGAGGTTGATGATGATGTAACTAGTAGGATTGGAGCAGGATGGCCAAAAATGAAGACAGGCAAGTGATACTTTATTTAATACAAAAGTTGCCAATAAATTAACAGTTGAATTCTAAAGGACGGATTGTACCCACAGGGTCTTGTATGGAGTAGAGTGTTGGGTGCAAAACAATAAAGAAGAACAATGACTTCGTGTATCAGAATCAAGGATATTGAGAAGGATTATAAGAGTGACTAGAAGGGAAATGATTGTTAACCATGAGCCGAATATTAGAGTTAACATGGATTAATGAAAAAATAAGAACAGACCTAGGTGGTTTGAACACATACCACAAATACATCAATGAGAACAGGAAAATTGGTTTGTATGAAATGTAAGAAATTGTGAGGCCTCCTCGAAATGACTCGGGATGAAGTAGTTAGAAATGACTTAAAAGCTCACGTGGTGATATCTTGTAGAATGGAAAAAGAGAAGAGGAAAAAAAGTCACAACTAGTACCTATACATACGTTTGAATGTCAGTTATAAAGCTTTACCTGGGAGGATGGGTAGATCATGCTATGTACGCTAGTTTATATAAATAATGTATACTTCTTTTATTGCGTCAAAGCAGGGTATAGTTGACTTCCAGTCTTTTTTTCATAGCTTCTAAAAAGATTAGACATTTCGAGTAGTGTTGTTTGCTTACACTGGTTAGTACGAACCCTCGGGGTTGACATCTAATGCAGGTGTAGATTGTTCTTATAATAGGTATTTATTATTTTAGACTACTGTTTAACATAGAAAGAAAGGGTATTAATTTCCTTGAAGTTCAAACCACAAAGTTTCAAATGTTTGCATTTCTGCCTTGTGTCTTCAACAGAATTCCCTTGGAATTATTTGTGATCATCAAGATCGAGTCAATATTTGTGACAGTAGGATATGTAATTATAAATTGAACTGTTTGGCTGTCAGATGTTAACTTCATGCTCTCAATTATTAATGTCAAACACCATGATTTCAGGTTCTAAACAGAAACGGGCTGGACTGCCTCGACCTTGAAAGAGTATGCATTAAAGATCAAGCCCTGACAAGTGAAAGTACTACATTATGATTTCTAAAATGTTGATTCTGACTTTGATATTCCGACCTTGAATGTGTTAGTCAATGATGTATTTTTCTACATTTTAATAGGTGCAGAGAAAATTATTGGATGGGCTTTGAGTCATCACTTTATGCATTGTTCTGAAGCTTCAGCTGAAGATGCCAAACTTATTATTTCCAGTGAAAGGTGGGCCCAATTTTTCCAGTTATGTCATCAACAATGATGGAAGAAGGAAAAACAAAGAATATGTAGGCTTGATGTTCCACTTAACATTATGATGTTAACGTACTCTTGTCTTATTTTCAGTGTTATGTATGGGATTAATATTCTAAAGGGTATTCATAATGAAACCAATACTTCGAAGAAATCACTCAAGGTATAGTTCATTGTTTGTACTTTTCTGGGCCAATCTTGGTCAATTCTTTCCTTTTTTCCTCTTTCTTTTTTTTATATATATATTTCTGTTTTTCTTATAGTGTTAGAATTTTTTTTTTTTATCTTTCTTTAATCTAAAATGTATTATATTGCATGAAATTGAGATTGTTACGGCAAAGGTTTTCAGGATGTGGTTACTGAGAATGATTTTGAGAAGCGACTTCTTGGGGATGTTATTCCTCCAAGTGACATTGGGGTTACTTTTGACGATATTGGTGCATTGGAAAATGTAAAAGATACATTGAAGGAATTGGTGATGTTACCTCTTCAAAGGCCAGAATTATTTTGTAAAGGGCAGCTGACAAAGGTTAAGTGGATTCTGTTAGTTTAGTACTTTTTTCTTTCTAAAAACAATTGAGCCATTAGGAAATTGTTTTGAACACAACGTAGTTCATCTTATTAGTTCATCTATATTACTCTTCTTCCAGCCTTGTAAGGGAATACTACTATTTGGACCTCCTGGTACTGGTAAAACAATGCTCGCAAAAGCTGTTGCTACCGAGGCTGGTGCTAACTTTATCAACATATCCATGTCTAGTATCACTTCAAAGGTACTTTATCTTACTGATGACTTTTTGCGTTTTTCTTGTGTGAGCTTATGCCTACTAAATATTGATGCCCTTTCACGTCTTACAGTGGTTTGGTGAAGGAGAGAAGTTCGTGAAAGCAGTATTCACTCTGGCTAGTAAAATCGCTCCTAGTGTTGTCTTTGTTGACGAGGTTGGTTGAACAATCTGTATGTTGCTTTCCATTGCCTGGTAAATGGCTCAATATCGTTCTCATTCTTATGCTTCATCTCCCTTAGTTGTGGTCCTTACGCTTAGTCTAATAGTACAAGTTTAATTTCAAATCTGTTTTCTCTTTTTGTTGCTTTTAGGGATGGTAAAGTTCTATCTTTCCTAATTGACTATACGTCAGGATCAATTTGTCTAATATGTCTTGCTCATTCGGTCATTCCTTGTTCTAGGTTGATAGCATGTTAGGAAGACGTGAAAATCCTGGGGAACATGAAGCAATGCGTAAAATGAAGAACGAGTTCATGGTCAACTGGGATGGTTTGCGTACGAAAGATAAGGAACGCGTGCTGGTACTTGCTGCCACCAATAGGCCTTTTGACCTTGATGAAGCTGTCATAAGGAGGCTTCCCCGTAGGTAGAGATCATACTTCTGGTAGTGTGTTTGTCTGTTCTATATAGCTGGTATGAAAAATCACTACAATTGATGGTTTCATCTAACAATTTTGGTGTAGATTAATGGTAAACTTGCCAGATGCCCCAAACAGGGAGAAGATTTTAAGAGTGATATTGGCCAGGGAAGGACTGGCTCCTGACATTAGACTTGAAGCAATTGCTAATATGACCGACGGCTACTCAGGAAGTGACTTAAAGGTTGCTTATTGATATCCTAAATCTCCAACTTTTGCCTACTTTAAACACATGCTTTTTTTGGGTTGGTGTTTGGCCTTTGATTGAATTTTGGTTTCAGAATCTCTGTGTAACAGCAGCCTATTGTCCCATTAGAGAAATCTTGGAGAAAGAAAAGAAGGTCAGTTTTTGACATTATAAATATCCGAATGCAGCTACTTGAATGTCAAAAGTTCCCCTATTTTTTCCTTATAGTTAAAACAATTTGATTTATTGGCTCCAGAACAGTCTACTGTTAAGCCATATCAGCTCTCTTATTTTATTGAACATTATGATTATAAGCTAGATTATCATTGTCTGTGCACTTTTTTTTCACATACATTACCTCTCTTTAGTTCTTATTTTATGTTATTTGTAGACATTACAACAATACTACTTTTCTCTCAGTGAGTTTGTATTTATGTGTCGAACTCTATGCAATATTTTTACACTGATGAAGTGCAAAAGTTTTCCCTTTATATATATATTTTCTCCCCCACCTTCATTTCACTGATATATCAGATAATATCTTTACAATTCTAGGAGAAGGCGTTGGCGTTGGCAGAGAACAAACCCTTGCCTGCATTGCATAGCAGTGCAGATGTTCGTCCTTTAAGCATGGAGGATTTTAAATATGCACATGAACAGGTATATATCGCTCGAGTTGAAAGTATCTTTGTCTCTCTATCTCTCAAATTTTGCTTGAATCTTCTTGATGAAATCATATTGGTTGGTTTCCAGCAAAGTAGAAATGTTCTGAAAGTACTGTTTGGTGATCCTCTATGTACATATGTTGATTAAATGCATTGTCCTTTTTGGGTCCGTCCTGTTTGATGCAAAGCATTGGTGCTCAGAAAACAGATTAGGAAACGTTTGAAGATTGCAAGAGTGCAGAGCTCTGAAAATCCAAAAGATGAGGATTTTTTTTTTCCGGATAAGGAATGTGTGTAGAACAAACCCTCAAAGGGGAAGCGCGTCCCGAATACAAAATAAGGCCAGAAAAAGCATTAAGATTATTGTGATGTCCCACATCGTCCATGTATAGTGATGGTGACGTGCTTATATGGAAAGTGTTGTCTTCAATTGGTATGAGGTCTTTTGGGGGGAAGCCTAATAGCTAAACCTTGCGGGTTTGGCCCAAAGTGGACAATATCATACCACGTGTTGGAGCGGGCTATTACAAATGGTATTAAAGCCGAAGCTTGGATGGAATTGTGGGTGCGTGCATTGCCTGCGGGTTATGCCAGCGAGGACGCTGGGTCCCAATGAGGGGTGATTGTGACGTTCCACATCGTCCGGGTATAGTGATGACGTGCTTATATGTGAAGTGTTGTCTTCAATTGGTATGAGACCTTTTAGGGTAAAGCCCAAGAACAAAACCTTGCGGGTTGGCCCCAAAGCGGACAATATTATACCACGTGTTGAAGCGGGTTGGTCCCAAAACGAACAATATCATACCATGTGTTGGAGTGGGCTGTTACATATAGGATCTAAAAAAATAAACTTTCTCCTTTATAGATTTATAAAATCTACCCTTACCCCACCAAAGGAAAAGGGGCGCTGCCCTCCAAAAAAGTTATCGACCGTGATAGTGGAAGACTCAACTCAAAACTTTGAAACTTGCGCTCCTTCTAAAGACACCACCAAAGGCAAAGGGATACCGCCCTCCAAAAAACTCGTGCATGAGCATCAACATAGCACCCTCTCCGAATGTTCATCAAACCTTTCACAAAATAATGCATCACCTACTGAATCCCGAATGAACCTAACAAAATGCACCAAATAGTCATAAGATATAGGGCAGTGCAACAAAAGGTGATCCATAGTCTCCTCATCCTGTCTACACATGCAACACCAATCAACCATGATTATATTCCCGCGTTTCAGATTATCAATGTTAAGGATCTTGACTTCCCATAACTAGGCAAAGAAGGTCACCTTTGGAGGAGCCCTGGAACGCCAAACCGCTTTCCAAGGGTCCCTAGAGAGGGGATCCAAGCAGCAACAGAACATAGGGGAGACCTCGAATCTCCCATGCGAAGATGGAATCCAGCCAATGGAATCAACGCCTCATCTGTCGGGACTTTAACTGTTCGATCAATCTGCACACATTTTCTGGCTCCCAATCCTGAAACTGTCTTATGAAGAACAAATTGCCAGCTCTATTCCCGGGTAAAGGCGTCATTGTTTTCGTGGTTGCTCTTTGAGGAGAGATACTATTTCACTAAAACAAATTTCTAGCTAATGATTTCCACAGTGGTGCATCTAGTAGCACCATCATAACCATCAAGTAGAATTTTCTTGACCATTGCTGTAATCCTCTGCAAGGGTTCAATACCTGCGAAAAAAAGGACCCAAGTTTGTAAATACTCAGAAATCACCCATAAATTAAGAAGTTTGGCAAGAGACGATAGCTTAAGGACTTCACCTGTTTAGTTGTTTGTGAGCAGAATGGAGGTGACATCTTTTTCTGAGGTTTTGGTTGTTAAACAATCTTGTTTGAGATTAGCATGGCTCACTTAGGACAACTTAGCTTTTTATTGGGCCAAGGCCAAGTGTTTATACATGAATTAATTCCCTTTCTTTATTATGTCTTTATTGATAATTGCCTGTAGCGTAGAACAATTGTGGCGGTATTCAATAGCCTTTAATCTCAATGTTAATTCCGCATACAAAAAATCAGTTTTAATAAGCTCTTTATTCACTCTAAGCTACATGCAATTATCAATAAAGACATGAATAAAGATAAGGGAATTAATCAGTTTTAATAGCAATATGGTTTAATTTCCTTTCAAAAAAAATAAAATGGTTTAATTATATATATCATCGAAATGCAGGTGTGTGCAAGCGTGTCATCAGAGTCTGCAAATATGAACGAGCTCGTCCAGTGGAATGAACTTTATGGAGAAGGTGGATCAAGGAGGAAGAATTCCCTCAGCTATTTTATGTAGAGAAGGTATTTTAAGTGTATAGCATTCCATATTAAGTTAATTGGTCTTTTTAACCATCAGCTAATCTCGTGAACCCGTATTGGTGGGTTCCTTTTGCAAATCCTCAGAAAATGCCTTTCCCTCTTTATATTTTGTTCAATATGTAGATGTTTTCCCTCATCCACCGGAAATATTAAAAATGTCTAATGAACATGTTCAAATATCATTTTTTTTCCCTTTTTGCAAACGCTGTTTTGTATATACTCAATTGAAGATGGAACAATGGCTACTGGGGTCACCTCAGTTTATTAATACAGAGGTAGCTTTATTTATTTTGTTTATCTTGTGTACTTATCTAATTAGAATTTTCTCAATTATTTGGTTAGCTAATCCAAATAATGTTGCAACTTGCAACCTTTATGTTTGTGACTTTAAATGTCTCATTTGTATGGTTAAGCAATTGCTACTAGGTCGTTATTAAGGAAAATTTAAAAAATGTCAATTTTTGGAGCCTATATTTAAAAAACGAGAACTTTCAAAAAAGTAATTTAAAGAAAATATCAATTAACAAAAATAATTACAAAAAAAAAGAATAACACAATTTGGTTTATAATGCCCTTTAACCCACTTGAAGTCATTTTTCTTAATGTCCTTATTGTGTATTTCACTACAAAAAAACTTAAATAAACCAAAATTTTTGAACAAACATAACTACCATCTCATACAATATCATTAGGTAAAATATCTTTTCAAGAATGTTATTATAATTTTTTTATTTTAGAAGGTAAAACTTTTATGCTATGTTTGGTATGCAAGTGAGAATGGAATGTAATAATCATTCTCATTCTATTGTTTGGATGTAAATATGAAACACTTTATGAATGGAATGAACTAAAATGAACAATTTTCAAAAATACCCCTCTTAGTGAAAAATATATATTTTAAATTAAATAATATTATTTCATAATTTTTTTACCATTTAATGAAAATAGTAGTGGCGGACAATGGAGGTGGTGTGCATGGTGGTGAATGTGGTTTGCTTATTTGAAACGTGAAAGAATTGTTTTAGTAATTTTATACTTTAAAAACATTCCTTAGGGTACGTTTGGCAACCCGGTCTTGGTCTTGGTTTTGGTCTTGGTCTTTTATTTCAAGACCAAGACCATGTTTGGTTGGCCGGTTTTGGATTTGGTTTTGGACACCCTAAAACCAACCACTAAAACCTGGTTTTGGCCCACCATTTTTGACTTTTCTCTCACTCTCTCTATACATACATATATATATATATATATATGGCCGAAAATATGAATTATTTTAAAAAAAATTTTATATTTTTCGGAAAAAAATTAATTTCCGGAAAAAAATTATTTTTCCGAAAATAATTATCTTTTTCGGAAAAAAAAAAATTTCGGAAAAAATCATATTTTCGGACAAAAATTAATTTTCTCCAAATAATTATATTTTCGAAAATAAATTTTTTTTTCGGAAAAAAATTAATTTTTGGGAAAAAATTCTTTTCCGGAAAAAAATTATTAATTCGGGAAAAAATTATTTTTCCGAAAATATTTATTTTTTCGGAAAAAAATCATATTTTCGGAAAAAAATTATTTTTCGAAAATAATTAATTTCCGGAAAATATTTATTTTTTCGTCAAAAAATAAATTTTTGGAAAAAAATCATATTTTTGGGAAAAAATTAATTTTCGGAAAAAAATTATTTTTCAAAAATAATTATTTTCCTTAAAATATTTATTTTTTCGGAAAAATTTATTTTTTCGTCAAAAAATAAATTTTTGGAAAAAAATCATATTTTTGGGAAAAAATTAATTTTCTCCAAAAAATTATTTTTTCGAAAATAATTATTTTCCGGAAAATATTTATTTTTTCGGAAAAATTTATTTTTTCGTCAAAAAATAAATTTTTGGGAAAAAATTAATTTTCGGAAAAAAAATAGTTTTTCGACAAAAATTATTTTTGTCGAAAAAATTAATTTTTGGAAAAAAAATCATATTTTCGGAAAAAAAATCATATTTTTGGAAAAAAATTAATTTTCGGAAAAAATTAATTATTTTTGAAAAAATTATTTTTTATATTTTTGGGAAAAATATTTTTTTCCCGAAAATTACTTTTTTTCCAATTTTATATATATATATTTTTCATATTTATATATTTTTAATACATATTAGTATATATATATATAATTATACCAAGACCAAGACCAAAAGCAAAACCAACTCCTTACCAAACACTATATATTGGTTTTAGATTTACCTAAAACCACCCAAGACCAAAACTAAGACCAAAACCAAAACCAAAACCAAAACCAAGACCAAAACCAAGTTCCCAAACGGACCCTTAAAGAATGGAATGACCATTCCATAAGTTTACTAATGGAATGAAAATTCATTTTTTTGAATGAAATTTCAATCATCGGGAATGGTTATTCTCATTCAATGTGTTATACCAAATCAATGAATGGATGATATGGACATTCCATTTCACCGTACCAAACATGACATTAGTGCATTCTTTAAAACTTTTTAACACAATAGCTAAAAAAATTTGTTTTATTTAAAATGTACCGAGAATGAACACTTCTCAATTTATAGAAAATACACACTTCCAGAATGTCATGTAAATTTTTTGTTTCATTGAGTAAAATTTCTAATTCTTACTATAAAACTTATATTTCATTAGGTAAAATTTTTGATGCAAGATATGAAATTTTTTTACTCTACATGTAAAACATTTTGTTTTACCTAAAATTTATCAAGAGTGAACACTTCTCAATTTTTAGAAAATAAACGCTTCCAGAAAGTCAGGTAAAATTTTTGTTTTATGGGAAAATTATACAAATTATCCCTAAACTATGACCTAATTGCACGCGGTATTCCTTACGTTTCAATAATATCATAAACTACCCTTAAAACCACCTTCGTTGTAACACTTAGCCCCTTTTGTTCAAAGGCAATGCTGAAAGCTTTGTATATTGGTCAATAAAGGCTGTTTTTGTAGTGAACTTCCATTTTTGCCCTCATATCATTGCATGTTCCAATTTTGCATACAAAATTACTTAAATACCCTAATTTTTTTGAATTTATATATAATGTTCCAAAATATGAAAAAAAAATTCAAAAAATATTTTTTTTTGCGAAAAAGTATATATTATGTTCCAAAATATGAATTTTTTCCAAAAATTATATATTATGTTTCAAAATATGATTTTTTTGCAAAAAAATACTTATTATATTATGTTCCAAAATATGAATTTTTTGCAAAAAAGTACTTATTATGTTCCAAAATATGAATTTTTTTCCGAAAAATATATATTATGTTGCAAAATATGATCTTTTCCGAAAAATATTTTTTTGCGAAAAATATATACTATTATGTTCCAAAATATGATCTTTTCTAAAAAATATTTTTTTTGCGAAAAATATATACTATATTCCAAAATATGATTTTTTTCTGAAAATAATTTTTTTTCAAAAAATATATATTATTTTTTCCGAAATAATTCATATTTTTGAAAATAATATTCTCCCTCCGAAAAATAATTTTTTTGCGAAAAATATATATATATTTTTGAATTTATAATTTTTGGGGCAAAGTGGACATCGTGGGGGTTAGTTGATAAAATTGGATAATATAGGGGGTTTCTTGAAATTAACCCTAAAATATAATATAAAACAAGGGCTTTTAAGTAAATTCACGCACAAATCTGACTGGGGTTGTTCTAAGGGGTAGTAACTAATATTATTCAAACATTAGGGGTACTCTCTGCAATTAGGTCATAGTTCAGGGATAGTTTGTGTAATTTTTCCTTGTTTTATAAGTAAAACTTATATTTTACTGGGTAAAACTTTTGACGCGATATATGTAACTTTGTTACTCGTGTTATATCATTTGTTTCACCTAAAATGTACTGAAAATGAGCATTCATCAAATTCTAAAGAATTTATAGATATCATAAAAAGTGTCTTAAATAACAGTTATCTACACCTATCTCAACAAAATAATGGAAATATATATCAAAATTTCACTAAATCATCATTCAGGTTCATCATCGACTCCGCACAACGTTTCCATGTCTTTCTCATTCGCTTTGATCAACACGGAACATCGGCGTCTGCCTCGGTTTCTGCAGTTGATGAGCAGTTCTCAGGTGTGAGAGTGTGAATGGTTGAGGAGTGAAAAAACCCTATAAGGGAAAAAGAAATTTGTGATTAAAGGCATTAAGGACATTTTTTTTATTGGGGATATAATTGTTATTATAAGAACTGGATAATTGAAGGGCAAATAAATAAAAATAATTACAAATTAATTGAGGGTATTTTAGTCCTGTAATTATTCAAATTTATCAAAATTTTAATTATTTTACTTGAAGCTTTTTTTTTTTTTCGTAATTATTTTTGTTAATTAACCTTCTTTTAAAATTACTTTCTAAAAATTATCCTTTTCTTAATATAGCTCCAAAAGTTGTTTATGACTATTTGGAAAAAAGCTACTCCCACTCTCCTAATATATAAGGTTGGTTTGGGGAATTCAACTTTTTAAGATATTGTATTGGTAATGAATGAAATATCAATTTTACCCCTGGTCCCACCATAAGGATGCGATGATTTATTAGATAAATGATTTATAATTTTAATGCATGAAGGGTAAATTAGTAAAATAATATGATAAAATGCTTTGACTTTACAAAGTGGACATTTATTTTGGGACGAAGAAAATAGTAAAAGTTGATACTTATTTTGGGACGAAGGAAGTATTTGTTAAATGTTTTTTCTCAAGTTGCACATGTAAAAGGAGGATAGTTTGACTATTCCAAGTTTTTTTAAAAAAAAAAAATATTTCATCTCAAATTCCACGTATATAAGGATTATAGTTGTGATGAAAAAACAATTGTGAAAAATGATAGCTTGATGATAACAAAGACATAGAATTAACTAGAAAGAAATTATTATTTCACTATTGGAAACTTGCGTTTTTACTTTTTTATTTCAACTTTCCAACAAAATCAACTTGATTTATTTTTTATTTCTGATTTTTCATGATTTGTTATAAATATACCATTTTTCATTGTATGTCACTACTTTGTAAATAAGACAATTGTGATAACTGCTGATACCATTATCTAATTTATTTACATATTTAATTAGATCATACAAATTTAATGGATAATAATTTTAGAAAAAAAAGTCACTTTCATATATTATTTTATTTTGTGAGACAAATTTATGATTTTTTAAAATATCAATTATTTAAAATTCAGTTGTACAAATTTATTCGAAGACAAGTTTTAACATGTCTATTGACCATTTGTTCCACTATAAAAATCAATTTTATGTTTTTAGAGAACCATGAACCATGTTTTCGGTCAACTATATTGAACAACATTTATTTTAATCATTTAAAGTATTATATCATTTTTTCTTCGTCGAGAATATAATATAAAAAATATAAATTACTATTTCAATTATTTATTGTTGGTTGGCCAATAACAAATAACTGTCGTTTTTTATATTGGCCGGGAAATATACAAAAATAACATAAAAAAAAATCTCATATCTACAAATGTCCCTAATCCCACACCACAGAAAATTCTAAAACAAAACACAGAATCCTCCAAATAATCACACGAAAATATTGATATTGTACAAGATAAGTGTAGACAACTTTATACCAAATTAGAGAAATCTGAAAGGGTTTAGAACTGTATGAAATTATAGTCTTCTGTTGTTGAAACAAATGTTATAGTAGCAGTAATTTTGAAAATTCAACACTAAGGCCATGTTTGGTAGGCGGTATTTCTGGTCTGGTCTGGTCTGGTCTGGTCCGGTCTAATTCAGTCTGGTCTAGTCTAATTTGATCTGGAAAAGTCTGTTTGGTAAGCGGTCTGGTCTTACTATTTATTTATTATTTATTATAATATTTATTATGTATTATTTATTTCTTTATTTATTATTTCTTCACTTTATAATATATTTTATTATTTTATTATTTATATTATTAAATTATTATTTATTAATTTATAAATATATTCTATTTATTTATTATTATTTCATTATTTAATTTATTTAATTTATAAATTATTTATTCATTTTTAATTATTTAAAAATATATTTTATTAATTTAATATTAATTTATTTTTATTATACTCATTTGTTTATTATTATGAAGTATTTATTCATTATTATATTTACTTATTATTTATTATTATATTTATTTATTATTATATCTATTTATTATTTTTTATTATATTTATTATTTATTATTTTTATTATATTTTTAAATATGTTTTATGTAATTTATTATTTATTTTATTAATTTATTATTATTATATTTATTTATTATTATTGTATTCATTTTTTATTATTATTATGTTTTATTTAATTTATTATTTATATTATTAATTATTCATTTTTAATTATTTATAAATTTTTTATTATTTATTCATTTATTTATTATTATTATATTCATTTATTATTATTATTAGGTATTATTTATTTCATTTTGTTTATTATTTATTATTTATATTTTATTTTTAAAATATGTTTAATTTAATTTATTATTATTATTATTAATTTATTATTATTATTTATTCATTTTTAATTATTTATAAATATATTTTATTAATAAGACCAGACCGGACCATCAGGAACCACATTTTTTTTTTTGTCTGAAATGAGGTCATTTTGGTCTGATTTGGTCTTACTTGGTCTAACCAAAAATTTGGGATCAATGCTACCAAACACTGTCTGGTCCCATAAAATGCAAGACCAGACCAGATCACCTGAGACCAGATCACCTACCAAATAGGGCCTAATGTTTAATATATATGGACCATGGTTCGCCGTAACGGCCGTTACGGCCACGTTATCCAATTCCCACACCCGTAACGGCCGTTACGGTGGCCGTAACCCCGATTCTCACCGGTTCCGAAAATACCGTAACGATTAACACAATTGAAGTTTTTCAAAAAATTGGGTTAAAAAACTTTTTGTTATGTATATGATATGATAAATGTTACTCCATTATTAAATTATTGAAAAGTTAAGAAAAAAAAAATTGATTTGAACCCGACTTTGATAAAAGAGTTAAAACAATGAATCAAGTAGAACGAACCAAAGACAATGATCATCAAAGTGATGGTTCTTCTTCAATGATGCGTAGTTTTGGTGAATTTTCGTTGGAGCAGTCACCAAGCTCACAATATGAATTTTTGTATGGTACAAGTCAAAGCTATTATCTGCCACAACCATATGGATTTTTTCATGCAGAGGAATACCCCATTATGCCTCCTCAACCTCAAATGTTTTATGGATATTATGGACAAAGGCATAACATCAGTACAAATCAGTCTAGTATTTCATCGGGATATGCTCAGGGTCACAATATGGATTTTCATATGGTACAACTCAAAATTGTCAATCTTTTCATGAACTCCAACCAGAGCAACAAGATCCACCACGAAATTCATTTTGGTGGTGAACCATATATCTTTTTTTAAAATTATTTTACATTGTTGGAAATAAATTATATTTTTTGTGATTTCAATTTTTTATTTATTTAAATTTAAATTTAATTTAATAATATCATAACAAGTATATTATAAATATTGAAATAACGACGACATCATTAGATTTATTAATAACTTATTTTTTTATATTAAAAATCTTTAAAAATTTAAATAAAATTCATTTAAATCTACCAAAAAATTATCTTTATTCATTCATATTGCCAAAAGTATCCAATTAAAATATTTTAGGTAAGATGTGCAAGATTTTAAAAAATTTATGATTGTAATAATTGAGTCCCATAATTTCGATACTGACTCAAGTCCGTTACATCGATACCGTTATCATTATCATTATAAGTGACAGATAACGTTACGGGAACCATGATACGGACTTATTTTTCATATTTTCCCATTGATATTTTTATTGTTTACCTATAGACACCCAGAGAAAACTGCTGTTTTGGCGGCAAAGCCGGTTCTGGTTCTGAGCTAGGGTTTGATATCACTCATCTCTCTCTGTCTCTCTCTCTCTCAATCAATTCCATCATCGCTCGATTAGGTTTTCCTTTTTCACAGCTTCGAAGTTCGATCTCGGGAAATGCCCTTTGATCAAATTGTAAGTCTCATGTCTTCTAATTTAAGCTCTCTATTCATATATATATATATTTATATTATATAGCTAATATTGAAGTCACGGATAATTATGTGAGTTCTTCATGTATGTGATAGGGCTTCAATGGAAGACGGAGTGGGTGCACCAGCTAGTATTAGGGCTATAAACAAGGGCGTTGTTCACAGAATTTGTGCTGGCCAAGTGATTCTGGACTTGCCCTCCGCGGTCAAGGAGTTGCTGGAGAACAGCCTCGACGCAGGAGCTACCAGCATCGAGATCTCCTTGAAAGACCACGGCCAGGAATCCTTCCAGGTCGTCGACAATGGTTCCGGCATTTCGCCTCATAATTTCAAGGTTTTCGCCCTTGAATTTGATTCCATTTTGTTAATCTACTCGGTTGATTTTCGGGTTTTTTTTTTCTTTTTCTGCATTCTCAATTTTGTTACGATAGTAAATTTGGTTTGTGTTAGTTTTAATTCTTTCTTAGGTTTGCATCCATTGTGTTTATCTACCTGTCCCATTTTTGTGTTTTTCAGTTTGTGCATTGTCAATTCTGTTATGATAATGATTTTGGTTTGTGTTAGTTTTAATTCCTGTTTATCTACTCATGAATTTTTGGGTTTTTGTGTTTTTTTAATATCTGCATTCTCAATTTTGTTATCATAGTGAATGTGGTTTGTGTTAGTTTTGATTCCTTGGTAGGTTTTAGTGGGTTTGGGGGCAGAGGTTTGAGTTTAGTAGTTTTTTTTTCATTTTCCCAATTGTTCATTTGTGTTTGTTTTATCTCCGCAATTTCGTAGTATTTGTTGGTAATAGACACTAGCCCTCATTTTGGGACTCAAGTGTCTTGTTATCTATTTTGCAGGTTCTTGCACTGAAGCATCATACTTCTAAATTAGAAGATTTTCCTGATCTTCAATCTTTAACTACTTTTGGCTTTAGAGGGGAGGCACTGAGTTCCCTTTGTGCTTTAGGTGATTTGACTGTGGAGACTAGAACGAAAAATGAGCCAGTTGCTACACATTTGACCTTCGACCATTCTGGTCTTTTAACAGCTGAAAAGAAAACGGCACGTCAAGTTGGTACTACTGTCACTGTGAAGAAGTTGTTCTCCAATTTGCCGGTGCGGAGCAAGGAATTTCGTCGCAACATTCGGAAGGAATATGGAAAGCTTATTTCTTTATTAAATGTGAGAGGCATTCTTTTCTATCTTGTTGCCCCATTTTGTCTGCTAAATTATCTTTAGGGGTTACCTCAAGTGATGCTTCACTTGGAGAGAATTTGCTGTTATCCTATGTCCTGTTCTGTGACTAGGGAGATATAAACTGATAATGATACGGGTATCTGATAGTTAATCTGTCAAGTATATCAATACCCTGTTAACACTATGTTTTTGGAGTTATGTGATTATGCACATTTATTGAGTAAATCTCCCTTTTTTGTATTTTCCCCATAGGCCTATGCTATTATCGCAAAAGGAGTTCGCTTGGTTTGCACGAACACAACTGGGAAAAATGCGAAGTCTGTAGTACTCAAGACACAAGGAAATGGTTCCCTTAAAGATAACATCATAACAGTGTTTGGCATGAGTACCTTTAGCTGCTTAGAGCCTGTGAATTTATGTATATCAGACAGTTGCAAGGTTGATGGTTTCCTTTCCAAGTCTGGAAATGGTAGTGGTCGCAATTTAGGAGATAGGCAATTCTTTTTTGTAAACGGTCGGCCAGTGGATATGCCTAAAGTCAGCAAACTTGTGAATGAGTTATATAAAGGTGCAAACTCCAGGCAATATCCAATTGCTATCATGAATTTTACAGTTCCATCTAAAGCATGTGATGTCAATGTAACTCCTGACAAAAGAAAAATATTCTTTTCTGAAGAGGGCTCCATTTTGCAGTCCCTGAGAGAAGCTTTAGAAAACATCTACTCACCAAGTTATGTAAGTTATTCTATCAATACGTTTGAGGAGCCTACTGCTGCAGAACATAGCTCCATGTTGTCTTCTCCTCACGAGAGTTCACAATTATCTCGACGTGGCAGTGATCATACAGTGGAAGTGTACAGCGAGGAAAAATGTGTAGATGGTGACACATTTTTTACAAGAAGCAAAGAGGGCAGTAGGGATCTTCCTGATGTTCAGATGATTGAAAATGATGATGAATGTTCACCAAAGGAATGTTTTACACTTCGAAGCCACGGCGTTAAGAAGGGCAGCAGCTTTTCTGGATTCCTTTTTCAGCAACCTACAAAACATCATCTCAATACAACAAGTGATCGACATGTTGCAGTCTCTTCAAGAGCAATAGGGAAAGACACTGTTGGAAATATAGATTCACCTAGTCGGTCAAGTATTGTTCAGTCATCACTTACCAAATACGTTACTGTAAATAAAAGAGATGAAAAAACTTGCACAATATTATCTGAAGTCCCTCTCTTGAGAAATGGGCCTGTTCTCTGCCAATCGAAGAGGAAAAACAATTATGAAGTACATACTTCGTGTACGGTATCTCCGGTCAAGTATCACAAGGTTGATGATTCTGCTGAAATTAATAAGAATGGGCCTGAACCTTCTATGTGTTTCAGAACAGACAAAGTTTTTAGCGAAAGAGATATTCCACTTTCCTCCCGGGCCAACACCAATGATAGAGAATCTGAAGAGGTATGTGGGCCTATATACATATTGTTTACATGTTCTCTTCCATCATCATCATCATCATCGCCTTTGTTCAATATATATTTGGTTGGCCACATATCATTTGTGGGGACTTTGTTAAGTAATGATTGGACTGAAATTAGGTAGGGTTACTTTACATATCAAGAAAAATCAATGTCTTGTAGAACCAATGTTTATTTACTTCAGGGTTATTTTTTGTCTTCTACTTGTTGCTTCTATTTGTCTATCTTTTTTTAAGTAAAACTAAAACAAATTGATTCATTTCCAGGGTTCAAAAAATCAGGAGAGCGCACCGCCTCTAGCTGATGTGAAACTAGCTGCTTCATCTAGTGAAAATTGCATAAATGTATCAGAAGAGATTCCAGATGCAGCCCCTCCAATACAGTCTTCCGGTTCATCTTTAGATAATCCATTACCATCTTCTGATTTAAGGATATGTTCTACCCTGCAATTTTCTTTCAAAGACCTGAGGACAAGGAGGAAAGAGAGGCTGTCAAGATTGCAATCCAGCAACTATACCTCTGGAAGAGAGAACATTATAAGGTGTGATCTGTAAAAAAATTTCGTAAGTTGGAAAAAGTTTGAAATCTGCTGCTGTATATCTGATTTAGTACTTAGTTATTAGGCATAGGTGCTACACTGCTGCAACACTAGAGCTTTCTCAATCAGTAAATGAGGAGTGGAAGGCAAGTGCTTTAGCTGCAGCTACTAATGAGCTGGAAAGACTCTTCAAAAAGGAAGACTTCGGCAGAATGAAGGTTGTATGTTATTTTATATTATTTGTTTTTCTTTGGATCTGTTGTGCACTTACATACCTTCTTGATCTAAACATTGGCTCAAGGCACAATTTTAACCAACTAATTTCCATATATAAAATAAAATTAAAGACTTCTGCTTTTAATATGAAATTCGCCAACCAATTAAGATTGTTATGTTTTCCATAACAGCATGAACATTGAAACAGAAATGTGAAAATATATATATACCTAAACTCCACCCATGTCATGCCTTGTGCTGTCTCTTTAGACAGTTGGTACCAAGCATTAAAAAAGTTGGAGAGTTGCGAGTTCAGTTTGATAGCATAGTACAAACTCAATAATAGTTGCAAAGGTGAGCTTTTTTGTGCTTCTTTTTCTGGATAAGTCGATGCCTTTCTCTCTGTTTCCCTTCCCCTCACTCACTAATGACTATTGAGTGTCTAATTTCTTTGATAACAGATTAAGAGTTCTCAAATTATGGTAAGTATAAGTTTTGCTGTTTGTGAGGTCTATTTTTTTCATGAAGTTCTGAGTCTGAAACTAGGTTTGGTACTAATTAAAGGCCAGACTCTGCATTTGTGCCTCATGTTTTATTCATCATCTGCAATTTTATTTTATTGCCTAAAGCAACTTGTCATAAAAACATCTGCTTTTAATTATGGTTCTTTCGCAGAGCTCAAAATAAGTTCATGTACTGACAAACAATACTTTTTATTTTCTTTGTTTTTTATTTTTATTTTTTATTTTTTTTAAAACTTTTCATAGGTTATTGGGCAATTTAATCTTGGGTTTATCATTGGCAAGTTAGATCAAGACCTATTTATTGTGGATCAGGTATTTTTGAAAGGATTTGAACTACTTTCTGCATCACATTATATTTGCAGTGGAGCATTGATTCTCCTTATCACGTGCTTACTTGCTGTTTTTTATATTTTTATTTTTGGGGTGGAAAATTGATACTTACTATCCATCTTCAGCATGCGGCAGATGAGAAATACAATTATGAGCGTTTGTCACAGTTGACCATCCTGAACCAACAGCCTTTGCTTCGGTGAGGAATTAATCAACTTGTTAGAGTAACATGCTCGAATTTCATCGCAGTTTAAGAACTATGATTGGATAGTATAGTGTCACTAACTGCAACGATGTGGTAAAGCCTTTCTATTGCATGTCCTGCAATTTCCTTTTACATTAGAGGATATCCTCTACTTTTGTAAGACATTAGAATTATATCTCATTAAGACTATACCTTTTCGAATGCTTTCCGTGTATTTGAAATTTAGCTCTGTCAACATGTTCATCTGGGAAATTTGTAGCGCCCTGAAGATTGCATAAAAGGAGTGACTGATTTATACTTGCAAGTCGATGGAATCATAGAGAGAGTCGATGAGTATATGTATAGTTTTCTTTATGTCCTTCTTTCTGAAGCATCCCAGGGTGTTATAGTATTCTTATAGGCATTACCCACAAGCATTCTTGGTATGAAGATAAAATTTAACATGTGAGAAATGCGTATTAGTTTAATGGTCTTAAAATTGAACATTTTCCTTGCAGTAGACCTTTTTTTTTTTTTCACTTTCTTCTTCTCGACTGCCTTGTTATTTCTCCAACTTATTATAATCCTTCTTTCAGTAGGCATTGGTTCTGATGCCCATCTTCCTATTTTATTTCTAGGCCATTGAGGTTGGACCTATCTCCTGAAGAAGAAATAGTTGCTTCCATGAACATGGATACAATCAGGTGCTACTCTTATTTCCAGTTAATTATTAACTTCTCCCGTAATGCATTATGATTTCTTGTGGTGCATAATTGTTGGGCTTCATTTTCTTTGCAGCATATTCATTTTTGGTCTCTCTTCAGAAAAATCCTTCTTTGATTTCCTTTATTCCTCCCATTAGTTTTTTAATTCGATTTTGCGTATATCTGAAAAAATATTTGCTGGAGTTTCTATATTGCATCGTATAATGACTCACAACCAGAAGACAGTAAAGATCCATATTTTGCATAGAGCCTGATGGTTTATCTTGGGGTAAATAATGTTGTTAGAAATCAGAAAAGTTTTTTTTAGAAGGTTTTAGATCTATATCTACTACGATGTCTTAGCAGAGTGTGTGTATCAATGGTGCCAGTGCACATGGGATTCAATTGGCAACTGATAGTCACTATGTTTTGTAAAGATGCTCTCATATTCTAAGTTTGTTCCTTTTTCAAATACTTTAATTGATTTGACATTCTTATAGTAGTTGGCCATTATATCTTCCCTGCATATGATTACCGCAAGTGAATCTTTTGAGGTCATTATATAACACAACAGAATGAAAACCAAAATTATGTTTAAGAAGTGATAAGTCAATCCACTACGACATTTCTTGTTTAGATTTTATTGGTTTTATCTGCTTTATTGCTTTCCAGATTAACCTTTCTGCTTGACATGTTATTCATGGTTGATAATGCTATGCATGTTATGGTCTTTCCGTTTCCCAGGAAAAATGGATTTGCTTTAGAAGAGAATGTGGATGCTCCATCTGGGCACCGTTACGAATTAAAAGCTGTTCCTTTCAGTAAAAACATTACCTTTGGAGTTGGAGGTAACTTCGTACACCATGCTTCATTATCCATTTAATTTAGCAGATTGGCTGTAACAGAGACAATATTTATTTATTATTTGTTTTTTGTACGCAAATCTGGGCAATTAATGAGTGGGTTACTTGTGTAAACGTAGTACATTTAAAGGGCTGTACAGTGCACAGAGTTTTATGTCTAGAGTCAATTGTCCTAGTAGAGAAACAATATTGCATGTGCCGAAACTGCAGACATCATTTTACATGATACGACATGCCAACACTTTAAACTCTTAAAATGGACTACATGATTGACTGTGGAGATACGGGTTGAGCTGGGCACTTCAGCATCTTTGACATCTCTGTAGAACATACTGTCAAGCAATGGGAATCAAAGAGTTGGGGCAAGAGCTTGTACCTCTTACTTCAAGGAAAGAACATGGCGGAATGATTAGTCCTTATTTGCTATATTCCGATTTCTTTTACGCGCTCAAGCACAAAAGAAATATAAGTGCAGAAACATATTTTTGCTGGCAAACTTGCTATCCTGAAAGCAGGCAGTGCTTGTCTCTTCCTAGGAATTACTTCTTAAATTGACTGTAGTCGGTGAAACCTTCTGGAACACAACCTCTGTTGTAAATGTATTAAGTTACTTGAATATGATAGTTCATTGGCCACATAGATATACTATGCTTGTCTGCATAACTGCTACAATGAACATATATAATTGTGCCTGACCTTGCATGTACACGTGAAGTGGTTGCACTTGCACAATACAGTAAACACCTCCTATCGTTTTGAACAGATGTGAAGGAACTCATTTCCATTCTTGCTGATAGTCAAGGAGAATGCAGATTGATTGGTAGTTACAAATTGGACAGGTCTGATTCAGTTTGCCCACCAAGAGTCCGTGCAATGCTAGCATCACGTGCCTGTAGGTCATCTATTATGGTTGGAGATGCACTTGGAAGAAATGAGATGGAGAAGGTATAACCCTGAGTTTTTTTATTACATCTTTTTTATGTACATGGTATAAAAGGAACCGCTTAGATGGACGACAAAGCCAATGCATGCCTAAGGGCCTGTTTGGTAGACATGTTTTTGTGTCTGTTTATGTTTTTGTGTTTATAAACTTGTTTGGTTTAGTGTTTTTGGGTTATGTGTGTTAAAAAACACTTTCTCACTTACCCAAATTTTAGGCATATTCCAATAAACATGAATTTGGTGTTTATTGGGGTGCTTCTACTGGATCCTAAACTTAAAAGTCTGTTTGGTAAGCGGTCTGGTCTTACTATTTATTTATTTATTTATTATAATATTTATTTATGTATTATTATTTTTCTTTCTTTATTATTTCTTCACTTTATAATATATTTTATTATTTTATTATTTATATTATTATATATTAATTTATAAATATATTCTATTTATTTATTTATTATTATTTCATTATTTAATTCATTTTATTTATAAATTATTTATTCATTTTTAATTATTTAAAAATATATTTTATTAATTTATTATTATTATACTAATTTTTTATTATTATTATGAAGTATTTATTTGTTATTATATTTACTTATTATTTATTATTATATTTATTATTTATTATTATTTATTTCATTTTGTTTATTATTTATTATTTTATTATATTTTTAAATATGTTTTATGTAATTTATTATTTATTTTATTAATTGATTATTATTATTTATTATTTAGTCCATTTTTTATTATTATATTTATTTATTATTATTGTATTCATTTTTTATTATTATTATATTATATTTTATTAATTATTGATTTTTAATATTTCAATTTCGACCCAAAAAACATCCCTGCTAAACATACTTAGTTTTTGGATTAATAAACAAAAAAACAAAAAACGTGTTTTTTGTTTATTTCAACACAAACACAGCTCTACCAAACATGCCCTAAGGGACACTATTAAGACGCATACAATCTTTTTATGTGATACAAAATCGCCCTCTTGGTTTTAATATTATTAGCTTGCCTATAAACCAAAAGTATATCTCTTTATATATATATATACCCATAAAGAAACAATTTAATTGTTTCTACGAGTATACTTTTACTTTAGTTTTTGGATTTCATAGACTGCAGCACAATTTTGTACCCACCTCTAAAATCTCTACTTGTTTCTAACATTTCCTTCTGGAATTTTTACCAATATATTGAGAGCAGGGTTAGCGTCAAATATGCTTACATGTTCCTTTGCACTTGATTATAGATTCTTGAACATTTGGCAGAGCTCAAGTCTCCTTGGAATTGTCCACACGGCAGACCAACGATGCGTCACTTGGTTGATTTAACAAGTGTTCACGAAAGGTTAGATGAGAAAGATACAGCCTTTTGAGGGTTGGATCTCTCCATGATAGTTCATGACCAAGTGTGCTGTATTCTTTTTATGTTGTAAGCTTCTTGTAAATTCATGTCCCTCTATGCTCAGCTCCAAACATACAAGCATTCGGTTTCCTTGTGTAATTTTAAACTTTATACATTCGATATTCTGACCCCTTTAATTGAACTTACTCGTGAAGCAGAAAGACCTCGTTTATATATGTGTTTGTGTTTGTGTGTGTGGAGCCTGCATCTTATTTGCCTTCTGAAGATGTGGTGCCATTTTCTCTTCTTGACCAATTTGATTGCAGTGACACGTTGAGATGTTGGTAATTGCAGTGATGAGTTGAGAGGTTGGTTGCGGAATTGAACGTTCCTTGTCAATGTTGAGGATTCAATTCAACTCGAGAAATGAGTTTCTGAAGGACAAGTAAAAATCTGCTAGGTTCAAGAATTCGAACATTTATCTTCAAGGTGTGCCTTCAATGTTGGGGCTAAGAGACCACTGCTTTAGAAATAATGAGCAAGTTAGGTTCAAGAAAATGTAGCGTTTTCATTACATTTCACACGTTTTTTGGAAGCAACTTTACTCTATCGTTTTCATTAATTTCATTCAAGGGTACATAAACCTGTATTGTTTTCATTTTCTCTCACTAGACCAGTTCAGGTGGAGAGGATATTTCTTCGTGGCAGAGAGGGATGAGGAGGCGAAACAACAGGAAGAAAGAAAATAAATTAAGGTTTGAAAATCAGAGTATGCAATTCGTATAACCAATTTTCCAACTGAGCTTAAATTGAAAATTTTCAACCCACAGTTCTGGGCTTTGGTTGAAGTGGTACTTACTAACCAAAGCTCTAGTATGTTAATACTATATTTAAATTATGATCCCTTTTCTTCCAACTTTCCTTACTTTTTACACCGAGTTTTAAGAGTTGCTTAATCTAAAATTAACTCAATATCACATTAAATTTTTAAGGTTAATAACGTTGGTCATATGAATAAATTGAATTAACAATAATCTTTTAATTCAAATTATTAATTTAATAAGAGTTGCAAACCCCATTTTAAAAATAGGAGGAGTGAGCCCTACCTTATATATTGAGGGTTCGTTTGGTTAGTGTGAAAGAGTTTGTTAGAGTTTCGAAAATTATTTTGGAGATCCATTTTGCAGTTAAAATTATTACTTTATTCCAAGTTAGTTGTTTATGTATTTTTGAATTCCTTGAAGAGTGGAACATTACCTATACAATAATATTTTGATAATCACTATGATATATATATATATATACACACACGAATATATACGTTTACCTTGAATTTATGCAGTTATGTAATTGAGGTTGAATAGGATATCTCCATGATACAATCTTTTGAAGTTTGAAATAAGATTGAGCTAGACTCTCAAAGGGAGAGGGGTAGTTATGTAAATTCATTTATGGTACCGACCTCAGTATATTGTTGTCTCTGATTTTTGTCGAGATCGTGGGCGTATCAGATTCATTGAAAAATCAAGTGAAACGAAGGACAACTAGTATCATTTTTAGAAATGGATTAGACGATTGAAAGAGAGAAAAATACAAAACTCTCGATTAGATTCTTTCTTGCCCTAATGAAATGGACTTTGGTATCAAAATTGCTATAACTAATAAAGTGAAATTGCAGTGCATGAATTGAAATGCAAAGAAAGTGGATTGAAATTCAACTAAAGTAGTTGCAAGAAAAGTAATAAATTGAAAGACTGATCTGTATTAAAATTGCATGGAATTGAAGATACATAATGTGTAGTTTGTGTTTGTGTTACTGGAATGTTTGCAAAGTTGTCTTAAACCAATTACTTATACTCTTAATACAAGTAAGTGATTTTGGAACCTATCTAAAAAGATACCATGTATCCTCTTCCAATTGTAACTGTCACCCATCTTCCTCTTCTTAATTCTCACGTTTTCACAAAAGACATGCACCAAATTTTCATGCTCTTTTTACACTTTCACAATTCTACTCTGTTTGCCACTCAACTTCTGCATGTATTGAACATGGCCTCAAAACTGGTCACATACATTCTCCTATTCTTTAGCCACTAAACCCCTTAACCCACATAAATAGAGGTGGATACTAATCTTTCTTATAGCCTTCACCAAGTGTCCTTTTCTCTTCTATTAATTGCTCTAATCCACGCTTGCCACGTAGGATGACCTTTTAGGGTGTCAATATTGCCTCCAAATTTGTGAAGCTTCGTGAATTTCTTTCAAACGAGGTTTTGCAATTTTTTTGGCAGCTACCCAATGCTTGATTTCTGCCAAAAATCTTCTAACCTCTTTTAAAATTAAAATTCAAAGGTTTTAGCCGATAAACCTTCAACACGTGGTAGTCCTTAGATGGCATTTGACAACTTCAACATGTGTCCGGCCGGACGTGACAATATGTTGTCTCTGATTTTTGTCGAGATCGTGGGCATGCCAGATTCGTTGAAGAATCAAGTAAAACGAATGACAACTGATATCCTTTTTAGAAATAGATCAGACGATTGAAATAGAGAAAGATACAAAACTCTCGATTAGTTATAGCAATTCCGACAATTTCAATTCACTTTCTTTGCATTCCAATTCATGCAGTGCAATTTCACTTCATTAGTTATAACAATTTTGACACCAAAGTCCTTTTCATTAAGGCAAAAAAGAACCTAATCGAGAGTTTTGTATTTTTCTTTTTTTTAATCTTCTAATCCATTTTTAAAAAGGATACTAGTTGTCATTCGTTTCACTTTCTTCTTAAACGAATCTAGTACTGCAACGACAAAAATTAGGCACAACACATATATTGTATATATAGGATTCACCTAGCACAATGGTCTAGAGAAATCCATTAAATGATCTTGCCAAAAGACTTCCAATACCTTTGACTTAGGCCATGTTTCTTTATCGGTTATGGTCTTATATTTTTTATCTTGTCATGATTTTTTGAGACCAGACCATGTTTGTTTTGCCTTGATCTCAAAAAATATAACCAGACCAAATTAAACCAAAATGACCTTTTTTAGGACCACAATTTTTGGTGGTTCTATCTGGTTTGGTTATAAAATCTATCCAAAATCTAACCAAAATGTCATCCAATAATTGAACCACATCTAACCAATATATAACCAAAACACAAAAAATAAAAAATAAAATAATGAATAATAAATAAAATGAATTAAATAATACATAAAAATAAAAATAAATAAATAATAATAATAATAATAAATTAATAAAATATATTTAGAAATTAATAAAAATAAATGAATAAATAAAAATAAAATATATTTATGAATAAAATAATAATATAAATGATAAATTAAATTAAATATATTTAAAAATTAATATAAATAAATGAATAAAAAATAAACAAAATAATGAATAATAAAATAAATTTATAATAAATAATAATATAAATAATAAATTAATAAAATATATTTATAAATTAATTAAACTAATAAATAAATAATAATAAATGATAAATTAATAATATAAATAATAAATTAAATAAAGCATATTTATAAATAAAATAAAAATAATTAATAATAAACAAAATGAATTAAATAATACACAAAAAAATAATAAATAAATAAATAATAAGAAAAATGAATTAAAAAATTAAAAAATAATAATAATAAATGATTAAATATAATAATAATAAAATAATAAATAATAAAAATAATAAATGAATAAAATATATTTATAAATTAATTAAAATAAATGAATAAATAATAATATAAATAATGAATTATATTTATAAAAAAATGAATAATAAACAAAATGAAATAAATAATACATAATAATAATTAATAAATTAAATGAATTAAATACTGAACAAAATAAATAAAATAAAATGAATTAAATAATACATAATAATAATAATAAATAAATATAATAATAAATAATAATATAAATAATAAATTAATAAAAATAATTTTAGAGACAAATAAAAATAAATGAATAAATAGTAATAAATAATAAACAAAATGAATTAAATAATATATAAAAATAAGAATAAATAAATAAATAATAAGAAAATTGTATTAAATAATACATAAAAATAATAATAAATAAATAAATAATAAGCAAAATGAATTAAATAATACATAAAAATAATAATAAATGAATAAATATAATAAAATAAATAAATGAATAAATAATAATATAAATAATAAATGAATAAAATATATTTCTAAATTAATTAAAATAAATGAATAAATAATAATATAAATAATAAATTAAATGAATTATATTTATAAAAAAATGAATAATAAACAAAATTTAAGACGAGACGAGTTTGCCAAATAGGGTATGGTTCAAAGAAGTTTGGAACCAGACTGTTTGTCAAACATGGTCTGGTTCCAGTTTTCTTAGACTAAGACCATTAGACCAAACCGTTTACCAAACAGAATTTCAGAACAGCACCCAGACCAGACCAGACCAGACTAGACCAGACTGAACCAGAGGTAACCGGACCAGATCGGTTACAATCTTGTGTTATAAAGGAAGATGGGGTAGAAAAGTCAAAACACAATTTCCTCTTTCCTAAGTAAGACATAGGCCATGTTTGGTAGGCGGTCTTTCTGGTCTGGTTTGGTCTGGTCTGGTCCGGTCCGGTCTGGTCTAATCTGATCTGGAAAAGTCTGTTTGGTAAACGGTCTGGTCTTACTATTTATTTATTATTTATTATAATATTTATTTATGTATTATTTATTTCTTTATTTATCATTTCTTCATTTTATAATATATTTTATTATTTATTTATTTATATATTAATTTATAAATATATTCTATTTATTTATTATTATTTCATTATTTAATTCATTTTATTTATAAATTATTTATTCATTTTTAATTATTTAAAAATATATTTTATTAATTTATTATTATTATACTCATTTTTATTATTTTTATGAAGTATTTATTCATTATTATATTTACTTATTATTTATTATTATATCTATTTATTATTTTTTATTATATATATTTTTTTATTATTTATTTCATTTTGTTTATTATTTATTATTTTTATTATATTTTTAAATATGTTTTATGTAATTTATTATTTATTTTATTATTTTATTATTATTATTTATTATTATTGTATTCATTTTTTATTATTGCTATGTTTTATTTAATTTATTATTTATATTATTAATGATTCATTTTTAATTATTTATAAATATATTTAATTATTTATTCATTTAGTTATTATTATTATATTCATTTTTTATTATTATTAGGTATTATTTATTTCATTTTATTTATTATTTATTTTTAAAATATGTTTTATTTAATTTATTAATAATAATATTAATTTTTTATTTTTATTTATTCATTTTTAATTATTTATAAATATATTTTATTAATAAGACCAAATCACCAGAAATCACCTTTTGTTTTTTATCTGAAATGAAGCTATTTTGGTATGATTTGATCTTACTGGGTGTAAAAAAAAATTTGAGAACAATATTACCAAACAAGGTCTGATCCCATAAAACGCAATACGACCACCTACAAAGATGGCCATTGTCTTTCAATGCCTGATTCATTTCTAAAAAGGATACTAACGAATCTAGTAAGCCATTGATCTAGACAAAAATCTAGTAAGCTTGATATATATATATATATATATATAGGCGGAGCCCATTCGATCTCTGCACAAAAAGGTGTTGGAAGAACTCGCGGCGTCTCTGTTCTCGTCGACCGGTAAAACTCCAATCTCTCTTCGTTCTAGGGTTTTTCAAACTTTTGTATCTATTTACGCTACTTCGCTCTCTCTCTCTCTCTTCGTTCTAGGGTTTTTAATACTGTTGTAGCTATGTTACTATTATTACTTTATGATTATATCAAGCTTTTTGTAAATTTCCATACTTGTTTTTGCAGGTCTTCTTTGTATCTGCTAGGTTTTTACTCTGTACCCTATCTAGAAACAATGGTATGTTGTTGCTCGCACGAATTAAACTTCTATTCATCAATTATATATGCATTGTATTACACACACACACACACACACACACACACATGTATATATATTTGACTCACACTCAGTTTATTGGCCCTGCAGCTTCCGCTATCTCTGCTCAAGACTGCCCAAGGCCATCCCATGGTACAACATTCTATGCTCACCTTGTTTATTTTATTAGGTTCCTCTTAGCCTCCATTTGTTTCCAGTTTTTTTAAAAAAATTAAGTGAAAATAAGGTTTTGATATTATTGGTTTATTGCAGTGTATATTTTAGGGTATCTCTCTGATAAATTCTTATCTAAGAAGACATAATGTTCTACAATCCTATGTTTATTATTCTGTATTTTCATGTAATAAGTATAATATAATATATACATGTTTGAATTTTCAATTACTTTGGTAAGTATTAGGCATATATCTACAATAATCTGAGCATTAGTATATGAATATTATTCCCATGAAATCTTATTGCAAAAATATTACTCATATTATATTGTAGTGGATACCAAGAGGCGTGTGCGAAACATTCGTATTCCTATGCCATGTGTGTACTTTCCCTGCTTCTTTGCAGATTACTTACTTGCTTAGTGGTTGTGTTGTGACAGTTGGTGGAACTGAAAAATGGGGAGACCTACAATGGGCATCTAGTTAATTGCGATACTTGGATGAACATCCATCTTCGAGAGGTCATCTGTACCTCTAAGGTCTGTAATGCTTTTCTATCTTTTTGTTTTAATTTCTTATATATTTATATATATGGGTGTATATATATTTATATCCACGCACTCACCCCTCCTCAAATGATTGGGGAAGTGTCTGTTGAGTGGATTGCACATCACAGATATTGACCTTACACAGCCCTCAGATTGTTGGAAAAAATGGTTTGGTGATTCCAGTGCATATATCTAACGCTGACTTTCTTTCCATTTCACAATGCAGGATGGAGATAGGTTTTGGAGAATGCCTGAATGCTACATCCGGGGGAATACAATCAAATATCTTCGAGTTCCAGATGAGGTATGCCTATAGCTTCTCAGTTATTTTCAAACATTGAAGCTCCTATACCTTGGTGTTTATACATGTGTGAGAATGTATTATGTATCTACACACTGCTATATGTTTCGGCTAGTTGTTAGAAATTTTGGCATTATTGTTTGTAGTTGTCTTTATAGGCTTTACCAGATGTTTGTGGTTGCTCTGTGAATTATTTGGACAATTGATCTGGAATTTTTTTTCTCTGTTTTCTGTTGCTTAAAAAAGTTTCGAGTGTAGTTCAGACAGCTTTTCTTTTTCAGTTATAGGTTACTGATTATATCGATAATACACTAAGGCTTGAATATTTTTGAAAGATATTTTTTAGTGTTATTTATTCATTCTGCATCAATAGTTGCAGTCGGAGTTGAAAATTTAGAAATTTATTATTTGTGAATGCAGCAATATATAGCTGTTGGATAAAAGTGTTATCTCAGCCTTTATTTCTGTCTAGGGGCATGATCAAAAGCTTAATACGTTTAGAAGTTCTCTTCGTAAAAAATTCCAAGGATAGGGGGGTTGCAGATTCCAGTTAAATGAAGGCCATTATTATTTTTCCGAACAAGCATAAGAAAAAGTGGAGTAAATGAAAGGAGTTGACCATTAGTGTCACTGATAATTGGTCACAATCTATGTCAATAGCATAGGGAAAGATGGGTCAGGGACATTGTACATGTGAGTTTTCCCGGCCCATGAAAAAGCCCGTCCCGACCGGAGCGATCCAGGAATGGTCCGAGATTGTGACCCGACCATTGTGCCCACGTCATAACCCGACCGATACATCAGCCCCGTGGTCCGAGAAGTATCTTGCCCCGACCCGAAGAGCATTTTTGAAGGAACTCGAAGGCCCATAAGCTCAAGGCAATGGCATGATATAGGACCTACATAGCTGACGTGTAAAGGAATATATTATGTAAAGTTGAAAGTGTTGCCCTAATGGGCCAAAGGCCCATTGGAAAAATGTATATAATTCAATGAAAAGTAATGAGAAGGGATCTTTTTGGTGTTGTGCAAATATTGTATCTACACAATGGCGCCGTCTGTGGGAAATTAGGTCAGATCACCGACCATCTTCCTACCTCCAAAAAAGCTGAGTGAAACCCAGATACACCTTTCATACCATCCTCATTGTCCAGATATAACGATGCCGGTAACCAGATCCCATTCTGAAGCACTGATTCCCGGCACCGGACAACCAAGCGCCCCACCATTGATTGAAAATCTCCTGCAGCGGCTGGCGGAGGCGGAGAAACGCAGCCAGGCCGCCGAGGCAAGGAGCCTGGCGGCGGAAAGGAGGAGTGAGGAACTCCTCGCGAGATTGAATCAGGCAACTATCCCACAGATAGTTCCCGATCAATCACAGACCCAAGGTGATGCCCAAACACGAGAGGAGCATGGTGAAACATCTCACCGGCCAGGCAAGGCCCCGGCTACCGGCGATACTCCAGTTATCTACGAACCTTTGACGTCGCAGAAGCTCCAGGAGATGATGGCAGAATTTCAGAAGAAAGTCATGAATGATCTGAGAGCCAGATCCACCGATGACCAGGCCCTCAGAGCCTCTGCCGACTCGGTTCAGTCGCCCTTCAGTGTGGAGATCACCCAGGAACCCTTCCCAAGGAAGTTCGTCATGCCCAGATTCACTCCTTACGACGGAACGAAGGATCCCGAGGAGCATATCTACCAGATCCACCAGAAGATGACGATGTACGCCGAGAACGAAGCCCTGCTATGCAAAGTTTTCCCGACCAGTCTTATCGATGCACCGCTCCTCTGGTTCAGAAAGCAACGGCCGAGATCCATTGGCAGCTGGCAGCAATTATCCGATCTCTTTGTGGCGCAATATTTCGGGAACAAGAGGCAGAAGAAGACCATCTCGAGCCTCTTCACCATGACTCAGGAAAAGGGCGAATCCCTCAAGAGCTTCCTGTCCCGATTCAATGTCGAGTCGTCCTCCATCGACAACTGCGACCAACACTCTGCCGTGGAGGCCTTCAGGATGGCTCTCATCCCGGGGACCAAGTTTCACCAATCACTTGTGAAGCGACCTCCCTCGGGAATAGGAGAACTCAATTCCAGGGCGCAAGGCCACTTGAGAATCGAAGAGGAAGAAGCAACCCGACAGAGGAGAGCGGCACTGGTCAGTGTGGAAGTGAAATCTAAGGATATAACGTCAGACAAATCCCGACATGATATGAATCGCAAACGCTCGAATCCCCCGAGCCACTCTTCATCTCAGTTTCCCCCTCAACCCGATATACGTGCAAAGATTGAAGAGAAGATTACTCCATTAAAAGTGACGTTTGCCAAGCTTTTCCAGGAGAACAAAGCTCGAGGAATCTTCCAAACTCCTCCCCCAATCAGGCAACCCCTTGACCAAAGGGATAGATCCAAGCATTGCGCCCTTCATGGTGATTTTGGCCACACGACCAACGATTGCCGAAACCTAAGACGCCAGGTGGAAGGAATGATAGCCCGAGGGGAACTGAAGGATTATATCCAGAGGGATGGTCCAAGGGCCAACCCACCAGCACAATATAACCAACGGAATCAGGGTCCTGCTCACCCGGTCAGGATCATCAATATGATCCATGGGGGTCCCGATCCACAAAGCATCGAAGGATCGAGACGCACACAAATGAGAAGAGCACATCAGATCGCCAGGATATCTGGGATAAACGAGATCCACCACCGAACGGGGCAATCTCAGATAATCTTCTCCCAGGAGGACCTGCGGCACATCCAGGTCCCGCACGAGGACCCGCTAGTCATCACTCTGATGGTCTCGGGATGTCTTGTGAAGAGGGTCATGGTTGACCCGGGAAGCAGCGCCAACATCATGACCAAATGGGCTTTTGATAAATTGGAAATCAACCCGAGTGACATCGCGACTTCCCGAAACCCAATTGCCGGGTTCGACGGAAAACAAGTCGAGCCTCTCGGGGAGGTCAGGCTACTTGTGACGGCGGCCCAGAGAACTCTGTCCGAAACTTTCGTGGTGGTGGACGTGAAACCATCGTACAATCTTCTTATGGGAAGGGGATGGATACACAGAATGCAGGGGGTACCGTCAACTCTCCACCAAATAATGAGGTGCGTTGGCCCAAATGGGTACGACATAATCGACATCAGAGGGGATCAAGTGGCGGCCAAGCAATGCTACGCCGTCACCATCAAAGAAATGAAGGACAATCCCGATCGAAAGAGATCCCGAGAGGACGATCATGACCTGGAGTCCAAATAGCAACTACAGGACGGGGAGTCGGGTCCCCCGATCGTGGCAGAGCCTCTGCAGCCGGTGTCTATAATGCTCGATAAGGTCACCTACGCAGGTACAAGCCTCACCACTTGTGAATTGAATGAACTGACGACATTCCTACAGGACAATCATGACGTCTTCGCGTGGGAGCATACTGATATGCCCGGCATCGACCCCTCCATAGTCCGACACACATTACATGTCGATCCAAATATTCGACCCGTTCGACAAAAACAAAGGCGAATGGGGGGCCAAAGGAACCAAATCATAGCCGACGAGGTGTCAAAGTTGTTGGAAGCCGGATTCATCAGAGAGGTCCATTATCCCGAGTGGCTGTCCAATGTGGTTGTTGTGCAGAAAAAGAACGGGAAATGGCAAGTCTGCGTCGACTTCACCGACTTAAACAAAGCTTGCCCGAAAGACAGTTTCCCCCTGCCCAAAATAGATCAAATGGTCGATGCTACTGCAGGCTACGAGAGGTTAACCTTCCTGGATGCCTACTCGGGTTACAACCAAATCCCGATGGACCCAGGGGATGAGGAAAAAACCTCCTTCATTACGGAAACAGGTACCTATTGCTTTAGAGTTATGCCTTTCGGACTAAAAAATGCAGGAGCCACCTTTCAAAGACTGGTGAACAGGATATTTAAAGGGATGATGGGCACAGTAGTCGAGGCTTACATTGACGACACGGTTGTCAAGAGCAGAAATAAGACTGACCACTTGGGGCATCTCCGTAAGGTGTTTGATACCCTGAGGAAACACGGGATGAAGCTCAATCCAGCAAAATGCTCCTTCGGGGTGTCCTCGGGACAGTTTCTGGGACACATAGTTGATCGGTCGGGCATTCAAGCCAGTCCGACCCAAGTAAAGGCTCTGCTCGAAACCAAAGAGCCATCCACACACAAAGAAGTTCAAATCTTGACCGGAAGGGTCGTGACATTAAGCCGATTCATTGCAAGGCTGACCGACCGTTGCCGACCCATCTTCCAGGCGATCAAGGCAAGGAAGGGAGAAGTGCGGGGACCCGAGCAAACTAAAGCCTTGTCCCGATTGAAGGAGTACATGCTCAAGCTTCCCATTCTTGCAACACCCGATCCCGATGATGTCCTGCTCTTGTATCTGGCAGTATCATCAGTTTCAACTAGCGCCGTGCTCATCAGAGAGGACAGGAACCTCCAGATGCCCATCTTCTACACCAGTAAGGCACTAGCCGATCCCGAGACACGGTACAACAAGCAGGAAAAGCTGGTCTTATCCCTGATCAATGCCAAACGACGTCTCAGGCATTACTTCGAAGCTCATCATATCATTGTCCCCACTACCACTCCCATTCGTGTACTTATGGCAAAGCCCGATCTTTCCGGAAGAGTTTCGAAATGGGCCATTGAACTGGGAATTTATGACATAACTTACGTACCCAGAGTCTCGATCAAAGGACAGGCCGTGGCCGACTTCCTCTTGGAAGGGGAAACCGAGGAGATCGATCAGCCCGATGAGTTGGTAACGTGGAAGTTATTCGTGGACGGTTCAGTGTGCGCCAATGGAGCAGGTGTCGGGCTGGAAATACATACTCCCGACGGGACTAAGTTACAAGCCTCGGCACAATTACAATTCTCAGCCACCAACAATGAGGCAGAGTACGAGGCAGTTATATCAGGATTGAGATTAGCCAAGAGCCTTCAAATTCAATCCCTATCCGTGTACAGTGACTCCCAGCTAATTGTCAGGCAAATAACCGGTGAATACGAGACAAGGGATCCGAAAATGGAATCTTACAGAGCGCTTGTGCTCAAGGAATCAGAAAGTTTTCAAAAGTTAACATTCAGCCAAATCCCTCGGGAAGAAAACTCCTCGGCCGATCACTTGGCGAATCAGGCATCCGCAGCTGGTGAAGACATGACTCGAGTAGTACTGACCGACTTCATCACTGCACCGAGCATCATAAAGCCCGCTGAATTGATATGTCTAGTTCCCCGAGAACCAAGCTGGATGGATCCTATAATCGACTATCTAAATCTCGGGACTCTACCGACTGATAAGGCAGAGGCAAGAAAAATTAGAATGAAGTCAGCCCGGTACTCGATCATCCAGGGCCAGCTCTACAGAAAATCTTTCTCGGGTCCGTATCTATGGTGCGTAACTCCTTCCGAGGCAGAGACAGTAATGCAGGAGATACATGCTGGAGCTTGTGGAAATCATTCGGGTGCCCGGTCTCTTGCCCATAAAATCCTGTCCCAGGGTTATTTTTGGCCCTACCTATCCCGAGATTCAGAGGAATATGTGCGCAGGTGCAAAGCCTGTCAGATGCACGGTGATGCCATACTGCAGCCCCCAGAATTCTTGAACCCGACAATCGTCCCGCACCCTTTTGCCCGATGGGGAATGGATATAGTCGGACCACTTCCAAAAGCCATCAGGAAGAATACCCATGTACTCCTCGCCACCGACTATTGCACCAAATGGGTTGAGGCCGAGGCTTATCCATCAATAAAGGGGAGCCATGTAGTCAAGTTCATATGGAATCACATCATCTGCAGGTTCGGGGTACCTCGGACCATCATGATGGACAACGGCACCAACCTAGACTGTGAACCGGTCAGGTCGTTTCTGGCCCAGCACGGGATCAATCAAAACACCTCCTCTGTAGGATACCCGCAAGCCAATGGACAGACAGAAAGGACCAATCGTTCCATCTTCAACACTCTGGCAAAGAAACTCGAGAAGGCCAAAGGAGCATGGTTGGACAAGTTGCCGGAGGTACTATGGTCGTATAGAACCACTCCCCGACAACCGACCGGTGAAACACCTTTTGCCATGGCATATGGGGCAGAAGCCGTAATCCCGACGGAATATGCCGTCCCGACGCTGAGATCACTGGCATGGGATGAGAAAACAAATAATCAATGCTTGTCACACAAGCTCGACCTACTGGAAGAAAAAAGAGAAATTGCCGGGATAAGGCTGGCAGCTTACCAACAACGGGTCAGGAATCACTTCAATAAAAGAGTAAAAAGGAGGGGATTCCAAGTTGGAGACATGGTCGTCAGACGGAAAATTGGACATGTGGGCAAACTCCAAGAGCCATGGGAGGGACCCTACACCGTCACTGAGGTAGTTGGGCGCGGGGCTTACCGACTACTCAGAAATTTTGATAATCGAAAGGAGCCTAACACACAGAATGCATCCCGACTCAAGAGGTATTATCCCTAGGGATACTCTATTTCAATTACTGTAAAGAAAGGCCACTGGAGCCCGAAAGATAAAAATAGAAGTTCAATTTCTTCCCGATCATATCTAAGCCTGCCTAAAGCGTCTCCATGATTATATAAATTTTAAAACCTAAGTGTTGAATCCTCTCCATTGGCCCAAAGCGCCCGAGAGATCTTCACAGACCCACCAGTGGTCGGGTTTTACAAAAATCATTTTCAAAACCAAAGTGTTGCATCCTCTCCATGGGCCCAAAGCGCCCGAGAGATCTTCACAGACCCACCAGAGGTCGGGTTTTATCTCAAAACCTAAGTGTCGAATCCTCTCCATGGGCCCAAAGCGCCCGAGAGATCTTCACAGACCCACCAGTGGTCGGGTTTTATCTCAAAACCTAAGTGTAGAATCTCTCCATGGGCCCAAAGCGCCCGAGAGATCTTCACAGACCCACCAGAGGTCGGGTTTTATCTCAAAACCTAAGTGTTGAATCCTCTCCATGGGCCCAAAGCCCCCGAGAGATCTTCACAGACCCACCAGTGGTCGGGTTTTATCTCAAAACCTAAGTGTAGAATCTCTCCATGGGCCCAAAGCGCCCGAGAGATCTTCACAGACCCACCAGTGGTCGGGTTTTATCTCAAAACCTAAGTGTTGAATCCTCTCCATGGGCCCAAAGCGCCCGAGAGATCTTCACAGACCCACCAGTGGTCGGGTTTTATCTCAAAACCTAAGTGTCGAATCCTCTCCATGGGCCCAAAGCTCCCGAGAGATCTTCACAGACCCACCAGTGGTCGGGTTTTATCTCAAAACCTAAGTGTCGAATCCTCTCCATGGGCCCAAAGCGCCCAAGAGATCTTCACAGACCCACCAGTGGTCGGGTTTTATCTCAAAACCTAAGTGTTGCATCCTCTCCATGGGCCCAAAGCGCCCGAGAGATCTTCACAGACCCACCAGTGGTCGGGTTTTATCTCAAAACCTAAGTGTTGAATCCTCTCCATGGGCCCAAAGCGCCCGAGAGATCTCACAGACTTATGGTCCGATGGCATCAGTAGTCCTACCAAGCTACAATTCAAAATCCCAATTTTTATTAATGAAACGTCGGATCATGCATATTCCCGGCAAAGATTGAATAGGTGAATTCACTTATATTAAAAGGGGCCCCAGTGGCCAAGGCTGATACAACAAAGCTTTGACACAGTTGTTGCAAACAAAATAAAAAGCAAAAATCTAAGGGAAAAGCCCTATTCTTCCACCGGAGGGTCCCCATTGCCACCTGAGGCTTGGTTCTCGAGGGATTGTGCTTGGGGCTCATCCAAGCCACAAGGACAAGGCGGAGCGGGCAAGGGACCCTGAAGGAACTCACCAAACGCCAGGTCCTCAGGTTCCGCCTCGGGATCAACATACGGAGGCCCCACTCCTATGCTGAGATCAAGGTCTTCTATGGTCGGGATGTATCGGTCACCCTCAGGCTTTTGAAGCTCAGCTATGCATTCCCGCCAGCCCTGCTCGTAACGGTACTTGCTTGTCAGCACAAAACGAGCGATCATCTGGTTGCCTCCCTTGTGACACATTTCTACCCGAGATCTCTCCACACCTAGTGCATTCTCAACCTCGACCTTCTCCTCAAGCAGCTGCTGCCCCGAAGTCTTTAACTTCTCAATTTCTTCGGTCAGTGCCTGCACTTGAAGAGTTAGGACTTCCCGAGCCTGGACTTCTCGGTTAGCCATCTGTTCAGCCTCCCGAGCCTTACCCTCAAGGTCGGAAATTGTTGCCTTGGCAGCTGCAAGCTCTAGGGTCGCCGCCTTGGCAGATGCGAGCCCTTCCTCTGCTGCGACGACCCGGTATGTCAAGGACTGAATCTTCTCGTTGGCCTTCTTGAGCTGTTCCAAGGCCTTGACACACCCAGCTTTGTGGACCTGAACATCCCGATTCAGGGCGTTAATGACTCGGGCATCTTCCTCAAGCTTGCAATTATACGCCTGTGTAGCGTGAAGCATCTGAAAGCAAGGATGTTAGCACAAAAGATCAGGGATGAAATAGAAGCCAAATACACGAGCGTAGAGAAATTATTACCTTCATTGCAAGCTCGGGCCCGTCCAGAGCCAGGTCCAACCTGTCGTACCGCCCCATGGCCAACCTATCAGCCGGGGTCCACACCCCCAAGGCCATCTCTCGCAGAGCTTCAGGGTTGTCGATCGTCTTGTCCGCCACCCCCACATATGGATGACCCTTTCGAGTATCCAGCCTGAAGCGAGGGCCATGGGGAACGTCTCTCCCACTCTCAGCAGCTTTCTCGATCTCTCTATTGTCCTGTTTCCTGACATTTTTAGAAATGGCAGTACTCAGCTTGGATGGTCGGGATCGATCTTGTTCCTCATCATCAGAGCCTAGGTCTCGGGCATCCGATACTGAGGAAGGAACACCCAGTGCAACGCTTCTGCTAGAACTGGGTCTGACTGAATGATCTGCCCGAGGAGGATCCGCCCGAGGAGGACTCAGACTCGCACCTCCCAAGCTCGGGACCAGGGCACGACCATGCCCGACCTCGGCCGCATCCGATGCACCAATTTGCGGGCCATCAGTAGGGGGAGGCGGGGGTGTGACGGGATGACTCTCTGCCGGAATAGGAGGGGGGAGCGTGCCAACGGGCCCTTCGGTGGATCCTGCCGATTGATGGCTTGCTGGATTCTCACTAACTGGCGGTATATCGGGATTTTCAGAGACTGGAGGGATATCTACCCCACAGATGAAGGATGTAGAGCCAGTATCAACCCTTTTGGCCCTCTTGATCGAAAGTTGGGGCAGGCTAACCGCCTTCCTTTTCCGTTGATCCCCAGACATTTTTCTCTTGAGCTTCTTGGTCCCTGATGACTTGGACTTCAATCTCCTTGACCCTGACGTAGTCGCAGCAGAACCCGAGGCAATCCTTTATGCTAATTCTCCCGATGCAAACTCCTGCAATACAGATCCAGTCAGGCAATTTTGGCTATCCATTAAATCCTGACTCCACACTTTAGCACGCAACAGCTCAAATCGAGCCCTTATATACCCGACACCCCTCTTCTCCCGAGGAGCCTTCAGGAAATCCATCACTTGCGTACCCAACTTATCATTGCACATTTCGCAGTGGCATGAGGCTCGGGTATGAAAACTCTTAAATTCAGGAAGTCGGGTGGGCTGGAATACATGGTAGACAGGGATGTTCATAGCATCGGGATGTCGCCACTGACCACTCACTATTATCATCCTCTCTTTACATCCCTTGTTGGATGTCGGGACGTTATCACACAACTTCCTCTTGACGTAGGAAGTCAGGTTGTACCGACCCCTATTATCCTTCTGTTCTTGAAGTTTGTAGGAAAGCAGAAGCTCGGCCAAACCCAAGTCTAGATTCAGTTCCTTATTAATGAACAAGATCATGGCCAGGATCCTATAAAAGTTGGGACCGACTTGAAGGGGGGCCAGTCCCAAAGTAGCCAAAGTCAGGAGGAAGAAATGGTGAATGGGAAACTTTAATATAGCCAGGTGAAATGAGGAAAGCAGTATCTCCCCATCTTTCAGACCTTCCCCGATCCTGAAATCTTTGTCCCGAGGGTAGTGCCTAACCTCAACCCCTTCAGGGACCCTGAGGCTCCTAAGTTGAGCGTATTTCCTATATTTGGCTGGGAGAGGGTCAGTGCAGAAGTTCTCCTCCTCCTCGGCATCCTGACCCGCCTCGACATCATCCTCTACTGCCCGATCCCCTTCTTCCTGAGTGACTTCCGGGGGACTAGACCTAATGACCCGAGTAATCTCTACGGACGGGGTGCTCTCCGAGACATCGGGATCAGTAACAGTTAGGTCAGTATCTGTCACTTGCAGGTCGCTAACCGACCTGGTATCATCACTCCCCGACATATTTGACGAAAGGATAGAAAATTGAGAAGAACAACTTACAAAAAGACAAAGATGATTCCGGCAGTCTCTCCTTGAGTTTTTCCTCCGGCTAGGTGGTTTGCAGAAACCGGCAACTGTACCAGGAAACAGAGAAGGATGCGTCCGGTCAAACGCTTTGCAGCACGGTCCAAAACACTTCACACAGTGTAAAAATCAATTAAGATCGCTGATGTTTGCAGAAATTGATGAGACAATATGGAGATTCTGTAGGTGAGAATGGATTTGAGTTGCAGATAATGCTTGAGTATGGCAGAGAAAATAATGAGAAGTAATCCAAAAGCGGTGCAAGTGTGATGTATGTGGGTTATATATAGATAGGTATGACGTTTCGGTCACCCGGGTCAGAGTATCGGATCGACATGACCCGGCCCATCTCACACAAATCTATGCCATCTCAGCCACAAGATCAAATTGCAATGATGGCGGCAGCTGCAGCATTAAAGGCGTCCCGCATCATCCGGCACGCGTCCCCTCACCATCCGCCACGCGTCCCGCGCACCAACCCCGAGGACTTTTTGATGGGCCTTAAGATTCTTTCACCTAATGGGCCCATTGGATGCAGGCCCATAAGCTAAAAGAGGGCCTGTGTACATGTGAGTTTTCCCGGCCCATGAAAAAGCCCGTCCCGACCGGAGCGATCCAGGAATGGTCCGAGATTGTGACCCGACCATTGTGCCCACGTCATAACCCGACCGATACATCAGCCCCGTGGTCCGAGAAGTATCTTGCCCCGACCCGAAGAGCATTTTTGAAGGAACTCGAAGGCCCATAAGCTCAAGGCAATGGCATGATATAGGACCTACATAGCTGACGTGTAAAGGAATATATTATGTAAAGTTGAAAGTGTTGCCCTAATGGGCCAAAGGCCCATTGGAAAAATGTATATAATTCAATGAAAAGTAATGAGAAGGGATCTTTTTGGTGTTGTGCAAATATTGTATCTACAGACATCTAGTAGCAGATACATTGCGATAAGGAATCCATATGTTGGCTGGAGTTCGTACTCCGCAAAAGCAATGGATCCAATTGGTAAGAAAACTTATGGACTGAAAAACATTAGGCTTCTTGAGTTGTCTTGCAATGACTGGTTAATTCTGTTCAGATGCCTGGGATGTGACGAATATTGATTGCACGATTCGTTGTGTACTTGAGCATTCTTTTGGTTCCTTACATGGTTTATACTGCATTAGTGTTGTATTTGTAATGTACTGATACCAGACAGATCTTTATTGCTTTTGGTCCACCTGTTGTTTAGTCACAGGGCATTTTTGGCTGTGAAACGTAAAAGTTAGAAACAAGTGCCCGACAGATGCAAAGCTTTTTTATTGCTTTGTACTGTGACAAATATACACAATAAAGCTCTGTATGAGTTCTTGTTACAATATTTCATATTCTTTCAAATCCAGGTTATTTGTTGTATTGTGAAGGTGTGGAATACCATTCTCTGTTTTCCAGATATGTCACGTGTGTTCTTCTATTTAGTTTTTCTTATCAGTAAGTATGGTCGGTCTTTGAATGTTTGAGTTGACTTCCTCCCTGAGTAGTTTTTATGTCGTGATTTTTCAGGTCATTGATAAGGTTCAGGAAGAGACCAAGAGCCGTTCCGGTATATAAACTTCTTTCTTCTTTATTAGCCTTACTTTTTTTCCGGCTAATTTCACATTGATTAACATGAGTCTGAAAAACTGCATCTTCACATTTTTTTTTTTTTAAAAAAAAATTCGGTCTGATTTTGATTTATAATTGCTTGTTTCTTCTGTTACATGAATACCATTGTTTAGGCACAGTGCTCCTTATCTTGATTACTGTAAACCTGTATATATTATCTGGTTTTAGACAACTAGAGATATAAATACTTTCTGGTGTGTTCTATTCCCATACTTCTATATGTTGCTGGAAAGAGCACTTGCATTTGCACAGGGCTAAAAACAAACTAAAAATTTATTTGGTTACGAGTCAAAAACATTAAAACTTCGAGAATGTAATGTATAAATCATTTTTTTCATCAATTTTTTTTAAATTTCATGTCTATTGCAAGAACGAAGAGAGAAATCATATTTCATACAACAATTTGCTTGATTGAATTCCCATAAGAGAACTGAAACTTTAAAAGTCTGATTAAAAATAAATCACAAATCACCATTCCAGCAGTGTAAATGGGGGATACCATTTTACAATAAAGCAAATACTCTTGAACATAAAAAATAAATAAATGAGATTGTGTCAGAATTTAGCATAGGAGGATCAATGGGGCGCTGTCTTTATGGTTTATAAAAGTATTGAGAGGGTGAGACAATTCCTTTAATGTGATCATATCTGAATGATAAAAAAAAAAAAAACGGTCGCGGTATCAATAACATATTGAGTGCAGAATAAATTCAAAGTACTTCTTTAAGAGGGAGATGAGTATTTCTAAAGAAGTGTGTCCCCAGTAAAAGAATTCACTGATTCAAGTTCACAATGATAACTGGTATTCAATTGATGCGATCATATGTAACTAGTAAGAATAATGGTGGAACTATCAGTAAACATAACTTCCACATTGATTATATAAAAATCAAAGAAGCTCTCTTAAAGGGAGGTAAAAAGTTCTAAAGAAGGTGAGCTGATGGTTGATAATTAATTTCATATTTTGATTTAAAAACTTAGTGAAAATGTATAGAAATAATAAAACGCCTTAGACTATTATAAAATTGGATGTGTAAATGTATATATAGATATAGATATATTGATTAATTTATTGCTTGAAATTATTTTCCTTAATTGTTTGGTTTCCTGATTAGTTGATGTAATTTTTCTACTCTCACTGTTGCACAATCATTGCGGTGTAGATTTCTTTAATGTTGTTTTATTGATCAATTGACATTTCAGATAGGAGGCCTCCTGGAGTAGGGCGTGGGAGGGGAAGAGGTAGAGAGGATGGAACCAGTGGGAGAGCTGATGGAGGCTCTAGAGGGATGGCTGGAGGTCGAGGCCGGGGTGGCGTTGGTGGAAGAGCTGGTGGAAGCAGAGGTAAAACCTTTTCTTTTGTTGCTTTTAGTTTTATCTTGGCACAAAAGAACTCAGACTTCTTGTATAATGTAGTCTCTCTTTTACAAATTGCCACTTGAATAGGAATTTGCAATTCACCGGTAAAGTAATATAGTCTGGCCTTCTTGAAGAATATAGCTCACACTTCGAGTCGTTACTTGATTATGGTGGGTTTGTGTCTACTAGTGTTCACAGACACTGGCATAGGGCCTTCTGAAAGCCAAGTCTGCCTTAATTGGGTTTAGAGGATCGACTCTATTAACTTTTCTTTGCTTTAGATTTTGAGTCTCCATTTGCGAACTTAAGCCTCTTAAATCTCATTTTCCTCGACTTTGTTTGGAATGTTAATAGGCGGAGGGCGTGGCAGATGAAAAACGCTTGAGGCGCCAAACATGTCAAGGGGCTACTTCGCTAATTTTTAAGGCATATGCTCCATCATGCGTGTGAAGTGAGGTTATGAAAATCTTACATTTTGGATGTTTCCTTATTCCCTTTCGTTCGTACTTGTAATATTTATATGACACAAACAGCTCCAATTGTTCAGATGATCAATTCAAGGGGAGATAATATTACGATACCAAAAGAGCAATCTCGTCTGGATAATTTTTTTAGGTGTCTCTGGTCTCTCAGTGGTCTGGCTAATTATGGTGGTTTTTGAGAATTTACTTTGTTAGGTTCTCCAGACTCTAAAAACATGTGAAGAGCTCAATTTGATTATTGGAATGTCGTATATATTTGTGGATTGTTGTTTGATACTTTTTCCTTTCAAACACTTCGATTATACTTTGTTATTTCAGCTGTGTATATAGTTGGATTTTGTTTGATTCTTGGGCACATGTGGAATGAGGTCGAAAAACAGTGATACCCAGTCTCATCTATCCTCCTTCTCCTGCAATACATAAAGAATTCTAATATGATTTAGATTTTTAAATTAAATATTTGATAATTATTAATATTTTAAAAAAAATTAATGCATTTAGGTAGAATCTACATACCCTATAACGATCCTACTTAAACTCCACTCCTGATTTCAATAAACTACTAAATGAAATAAGAATACAAACTACTAAATGAAATAAGAAATAGGGTTAGCGAAATGACTTATAATCCAGTTTAAGAGACCTTTTTCATTTTTTTTTAACTTACTTTCTAATGCATCTCCACCAAAATATCTCAACTCAATTCCAATATGGGATTGAGAGTCTTTTTTCTAATTAAATGTATATAAAAAGGACATATGTCTAGAACTTTTCAACAAGATGGTGTTTCTTCCACTCTCCCAAAATGGATCTATGATTTAGCGCAAGACTGCAAGAATGATCAGAATTTGTGTACCCATTAACGTCAGTTCCATTTCTTATTTATTTTCCTTTTTTCCCTTGAAATTTCGGTTGCTCCAAGAAGATCTTTAAATCATTGTTCCGATGGTTGAACCCTCAATCTTCTAACCAGTGGTAGGAGGAGGAGCAAATACCAATATGAAATATTACTCAAGACCTTTGGTCAAGAGAATTTTATATTACTCTGATATAAAATATTGCTATCATGACTCCTTAGGGATATACAGAAATGCACAGCCACGTCTCAACAGGCCAGATGACCTCAACTCCCTTCACCAGACATGTCAAAAAGGCCAGAAATAGATTTCTTCACTCCCATCTATTTTTTTTCCTTTTCACTATTAGAGCTACATTTTCTCACCTTATGCAAGAACCCTAACAGAAAAGTGCCACAGCAGAGCAATCTGCCACTCATGTATAGTATTTAGCAGATTTATAGGGCGGGAAGCACGGAAAACTCACATACATGCATATTACCGGATAAGATGTAATAATCAGTGAAACCGATAGAAAATAATACAACATCCAAATATAAGTTAACATATGGAAATGGATCCGGTCTCTCAAGGACAGTACCCAAACAGTCTTTTGGGCGAAAACAACACTCACTCGGTTAGAAATCTCATATGCTTTCAGCCGGCACAAGGTGAAAGAAACCTACCAACCCACCAGCAAAGCTGATGGTAATACTTTACTATCATATTCTAAACTGATATTTCACGAGCTTGGTGTAGCTTCGGCTTTTCCTTCTGCATGTTCCGACTTTGTCTCCTCTCCTGCCTTCTTAATGTCTAGCTCTTCTGGCTTTGACACTTCTTGATCTATACAAATAGATGAAGATCAAATGAATACCAGCTCTCACTCACCAATGGGTGTGAATATACATATATACCCACAAAGCAACCAAAATATGAAATAAAATAATAATAATAATAATAAGAAGAAGAAAACGATAGACAATCAAAACTGTTATGTTTGACATGTCCGTCTGCCCCGATTAACTTTTTAATCTGAGTCATAGTTATTAAAGGCTCAAGAAGAGCCTAGAGGCGAGATGCGTGCTTGAGTGAAGTGAGGCACACAATGGAAAATCCAATGAAAAATTAAAGTTATTACTAAAGCACTCATAGTCCAGAATTAAGGCGCAAATGCTGTCCAAGGCGCTCTTGCCCACTCTTTTGGCGCAAGCTCATCTTGTGCCTCAAGGAACCTGGAGCCTAGGCGCACATCACCTAGGCACGCCTTTAACAACACTGATTAGAGTTCTGTTTTCCTTTTGAGTTCAGGGGGCAACATCAACCTGGTACTCAACTCATAATCACTTCAAAATTCTAGATATTCAATTGACATACCCATCAGCATAATCTAGCAGCCCAATAAGAAACTATGAAGGCATGAAAATTGCAGTTACACTGCACACATGAGAACAATTGGCAAGCAGGCCATTTATTTTTTATTTTTCGGGAAGTGAAAACAGAGGAAAAAAAAACAAATGAAGTGTGTCCATGGAAATCCAAGCAACTCAAAATATAACAAATGTCAACTCAAAACTGAACAATTTCCTAGATAGCAGGGCTGATTTATAATGCCATCTGCCTCACCACAAGCTTCAGTGGTGGCAGCCACTAAAAGGGTTAAAAACTCTAGCTATAATCTCTAGTGGAAGCTTAACACAGTAAATTACCACCAAAAAGGCAGATGTTAAAAAGTTTTTTTAGACTACAGTGGCAGTAAAAATTGTTGTTATACCTCTTCCAGATGTAAAAACCAACTTTTGTGGCATAATGGGCGAAAATTTTAGTCTACCACTAAACTTTTATCACTATAGACACATTTTCTATACTGCTTTTGAGGGATTGGGGATTGTCAGATGTAATCAAACTTCTAATTTGGACATGATTCCGGATGAAAAAATAAAGCAGAGAAGAAATTCCCTAAAGCAACGCTTTATTTGACTACTTGTGTATGAGAATACAGCAATATATATAGAAATCTAGATTGTATGCATGTATTCACCCATGAATTTCTAATATGTATCAGATTGCTGAGACGTATCATCCACAAAGGGACACCATTTCTTGTACAAGAAATAGACACCCAACACCAATGAATCCTACAGGTATGCCTTGTTGGCAGCTAAATTTGAACAGACAAAAAAATCAATCAACAGATAAAAGTATCAAAACCATACATCATACAGTAATACTTTCTTAATCAATACCTTCATCATCACTATCATCAAAATCGTCACCCATGCCACCCATTCCCCCCAGGCCTCCCATGCCACCCATGCCTCCCATGCCACCCATCATGTCAGCCATGCCACCCATGCCTCCCATGCCACCCATCATGTCAGCCATGCCACCCATGCCTCCCATGCCACCCATGCCACCCGTGTCACCAAATTTCTGTGAGGAACATAGATAAAGGAAATATAAGCATAGACTAAAAAAAACTTCAATATAAAAGGACCATCAATTGATACATCCTTACCGAGAAATCCATTCCACCTAAATCCAAATCACTGGGGCCTAATAAAAAAAGGAATTGGATGTTACAACATGAAGTAATGACGTGTCATGTCCTTATTTTCATAAAAAACAAATTGAGATAATAAATTCTAAGCTACGAATTGGAATACCAGTTTCATCATCTTCATCTGCCCATTTGTCCCAATCTACTTTAAGGTAGTGTGGTGCCTTATCATCTCCACCCAATAGTTTCTTCCACCATTTCTTCTCCGCCTTCTCCAATACACAGAAGATATTCCTCATACCTATATTTATTTTGCTTTCCTGCAATAATAAAATAAGAAGTAAAGATGACTGAACAAAGGTAAAGGAAAACATTTTAGAGACATTTTACACGGTGATAAATCAAAATTAGAATCCCATACAGCACATTTGCAATTCAATGTACCCATGCCAACTCTAGATTGTTTAAAGCCATCCCAATTTGACTACACTAGAATTTGGAAGCGCAACAAAGTATCCAACTGATTCCTCATAAACCACTCTCTATCACCATTTAATCAAAACCAAGACACGCATTTGAGGATCAGTTGCACAAAATTAATATTAAGTTGAAATGAGTCGAGTAACAGCACAAACATGCAAATAATATGCCAGATCTCTAACTTAATGCAACCCCGACAGCTATAGATGCAGACTGTATAGAAGCCATCTAATTTGACAACACCGGAAATTGGAGGCACAACTAGAAGTCGAACTGCTTCCTGATAAACACATTCACCCAATCTAAGACATGCATTCAATGGTCAGTTGCACAAAATCAATTCTAAGTTGGAGTGAGAAGAATAACAGCAGAAACATGGAAACATTTCAGAAAGAATCAGAGGGCAGGGAAATTTCTTACCTCTACATTAACTTTATCATAAAGGTCCAACTTCAGTTCATATACGTGGTTCTCTGGCCCAGCACTAGCTGAGAATGTGAAAACCCCTTCTGGGTCAAGATTGACCTTTGCATTCTTTGCATCTGACAGTAGCACCGTGATAAAAACCTTGTCCTCCCTTTGGGCCCACTTCACCTCAGGATGCCGGCTGAAAAGGGTATAATATGAGGAGACAGATAACCAGAGCAAATATTACAAAATAGAAGTAAATACATAAGACAAAGACATACAATCTCCATTATAAAGGTATATCAAGATATTTGTACAAAAAGTTAGAGCATAGATAACACTGCAGAAACCAAAGCATATTGATTAGAGAAACCAAAACCGAAGAAATGGTGGGGAAAAAAGAAAAAAGGCAAAATCAATTGTTGCCCAAAAACTGGACCAAAAGCTAGAAAGATGGTTGACAACAAAATTCACTTTGTGTTCCTATCTAAATCTCTTGTTGGAGTGTATTATTATTATGACCACATGATAACCTTTCTTGTTTCTCAATACTTTAATATAATACAATATGGACAAACATTTTTGCATCCATCCATTCAATTAATTAAAGTATTTTAGCATTCAAAAACAACCTACAGATATACTCTCCAAATTCAAATAAAACTAATGAGATCATATATGAAATCCTGACACAGTGTTAGCTAAAAGAGTTACGTGTTTCCAGAAAATAAGGATGCTATGGAATTTGGAGAAGCAGAAGAAAGAATATGAAAAGACAGATTAGCAATGGAAGGAAAAAGAGGAAAGGAAGAGAAAGTTGACCACTCATCATAAGTTGATACAAGAAAGAAGAAGCCTGATATATTGCACTATCCTAACGGAAACCTCAACATTTTGATCAACGGAAACTTTTTAATTTGTCAGAAGTAAAATTGTAACGCATACTGCAAAAGCGGCAGACAATCTTATGCCACTTCCGGCAGTGGGGACAAAATCGCTACCATAGTTCTCCAATCAATGAAAGATTTTGTTTAAGAAATAGAAACATAAACTAGATATAGAGGAAGAAGAACCTAAAAAAAGACCTCCCAGAATGGTTTTAAATTATTCAGAGAAACCAAAAACAAGGAGAAAGTTACCCTATGTATCAGGAAATTTTAGCAGAAATTAAATATGCTCAACTGTATTTACAGAAATGTAAAGCAGAGAACAATAAACACGTTTATTTATACATATATCTTTTTGATATATAACATGAAAAAATAGCAAAATTAAAAATGCCCGACTAGGTTTCCAAGAAAATGTAATACAGAAAATAATATACACCTACATATCATGGACTATTATGAAAATTTTATATTAAATATGCTCAACTGCATTTCCTGAAAAATGCAAAGCAGAAAAAAATATACAGACATATGTCATGACGTATTAGCAAAACTTAAACATGCTCAACTTGGTTTCCTTGCAAATGAAAATCAGAAAAATACACACATATATCACGAACACTTGGCAAAAAATAAATAAGCTCAACCAGGTTTAAAGAAATGTAAAGCAGAGATTTTTCTTATCCACATTAATCATGAAAGATTAGTGAAAATTGGTATGCCCAACAGGGTTTTCGAGAATGTAACCCAGAAAATAATTCGCACATATATCATGAACAACAAGTGAATATTAAATACGCTCCACTGCGTTTCCGGGAAACTGCAAAGCAGAAAATAATACACGGACCTATTACCGAAACTTACAAGATCCTCCACTAAGTTTCCAGACAAATAAAAAATTGGGACCTTCGTCTTGGCAAACATGAATAGAATTGTTTTTAACAGTTTTTCGCAGGAAATAAAAAAATATCTTTATCCCAGGGGCATCAAACGAAAGATATTTCTTTTAAGAAAAATGCGAAGCAGGAAAAAAGATACCCGTATATCATGACCAATTGGCGAAAATAAATAATACATGCTCAAAAATAAATGTAATTAGTGAAAATTAATATGCCCAACTGGGTTACCAATAAAATGTACAGCAGAAAATAATACACACACATAAATTACGAACAATCAGCTAAAATTAAACATGCTCAACAATGTATATTTCCCGGAAACTGCAAAGCAGGAAAAAAAAAATCTACAGACATATATCATGACCAATTGGAAAACGATCAACTGGGTTTAAACAAAAAAAATGTAAAGCAGAAAGTTATATACACACATATCCGAGGAAAATTAAGAGAAAATTAATATGCCCAACTGAGTTTCAGGATATTCAAATCAGAAAAATATATACAAGTTTTAATTTTGTTCGACTATAATCTACTGGACTAAGCCTAAAACAAAGTAATATTTCGTTCCTTGATATAAAAACATGTGACATGAGGACAAAGCCTCTACTTTATTTCACTTTCCCTCAGATTTTCTGGGTAACCAAACAGAAAATTAGATAAAAATATGAAGAATCAAAGGAAGGAGAACAGAGAAGGCAGAGAGAGTACCTCATGTTCGCTTTCTAGAAGAGGAAAGTTAGATATGTAAAACCCTAGAAACAGAGTGCTAGTTGTGAGAATACATAGTAATGTAGTAGACTTCAAAAGATATATCACAATGAAGCTTCTCGAAGGTGTGAACGCATGCGTGTAGGACACGTGTACGTGTGGCATGAGAGTAAATGGGTCAAAGTCAATCTTTGGTTAATCGGACGGTTCAGCTTTATCAAGAGGTGTGTGTGGGGTCCGCACCGCTCGTTCTAGTGCGTTCTTGTATTTTCTTTGCCCTTTTGGACTCTTTGCTAGTAAATTCAGATTTCAAATTTTTTTTTGTAATCATCCAACCAGTGTACTCATTTAATTTTGGGTATGAAGCATAGACTGTCAATGGATTGGATTCGGATCGGATAAGTTAAATTCAAATTTAATTTGTTAAGAAATCGGATTATCGGATTTAGATCATAATTGAATTATCGAATTTTATTTTCAATTCATATTCGGTTAATATCGGATCGGATTCGGATTATAATCGGATTATTGATAAGGATGACAAAAACTCCAGGTCCGTGATACGAATCCGATAATTCTACGGATTTTCATTTAGTTAATTCATATTCAAATTTCTTCATTATAGAATATCTTATCCGAATATCTAATTAAAAAAATACAAAAATCAATAAATACTGAAACATTAAAATTATTCACACTTTTAATAATTATATTTATGATCAATCATTATTAATAAATAATAAAATAATTAACAACTAACATTTATATACATGTACAATATTAAATATATACACATAAAAATATCAAATATATATTTATATATATATAAATATATTTTATATCTGATCGGGTTATTATTGGATCGGATTGACATAAATCCAAATCCAATTTGTTAAGAAATCGGATTATCGAATTCGGATCCTAATCGGGTTATCGGATTTTATTTTCAATTCATATCCGACTAATCGAATCGGATTCAGATCAAAATCTGATCCATTGACAGGTCTAATGAAGCATGGACACTACTTATGTGGTTGTACCCGGACACGAATACGCAAAAAGTATGTGTCTACACGTCCAAAAATATATCCTCAATTTTTTTAAAATTGAATATGCGAAACACATGCGTTGATAAGAGAATTCTATGAAAGATAAAGAATTTATAAAACTAATAATTTGGGCGGATCACTTATGAAACTTGAATACTCTTAATTCAATCTTTGCCTTTGAAAATATATGAATATTTTATTCATTAGTTGAAGAAGAACAAAATAATACCACAAAGACAAATAGTTGAATATTTGGTATTTATACATTTCAATCTTTGTCTTCAATTAATAAAATTTTCACAATATAATGAGGGAGAGATTAAGATGTTGGGGCAAATGCATTGAATGGTACTGAAATGGAGATTTTTGACATATCAGACATTTTATTTAACTTATTTGTTTATTTTTGTTTATAAATTTATTTGGTTTTTATTATTTAAGTGATAAATGAAGTATTCGTACAATATAATATATTTATATACTTTTTTTTATAGACGTATCGGAGGTGTCTTGTGTCTTAATTTTTTAAAATTTGCCGTATTGCAGTATCCGTGTTTCATAGGTTTTTGGTATTATTTTGGATGGAACTTTCAAAAATATATAATATAATAAAATAAAAATCAAATCAAATCAAATAATATAAGATCCGCATATAATGCATATAATTTGAGAGATAATATTTGTCTTAAGCCATGTAAAGAGAAACTTCCTACTTACAGGTTGTGTGGTCCAATGAAAAATTTACACATGTCCTAAAATTTTGAAACATTTTCATAAATTATATAATCTTTTCATAATCATTGATTTGATTGGGTTTTAAAATTTTAAAAATAATTTATTTATGGTAATATTCTATTTACATGTGGTATGGTCCAATGAAAAACATACATGTGTCCTAAATTTTTAGAATATTACCATAAATAAATTATATTTAAAATTTTAAAAAACAATCAAATCAATAATTATGAAAAAATTATATAGTTTATAAAAATATTTCAAAATTTTAGAACATGTGTAATTTTTTCATTCAATCACCTCCTTACATGGTCTAGGCATTATTATAAATGAAGGTTAGGGGCCTGTTTGATTTCTAGTCTGGTCTGGTTTTGTCTGACTGGATTGGTTTGGGTTGATTTTGTTTGGTCTTGTGTGATCTGGTTTGATTTTGGTGCTGATTGAAATTTTGTTTGATAAATGATCTGGTCTGGTATGAAAAAACTAAAACCAAACCATATATAAAATTCAAAAATAATATATAAAAATTGAAAGAAATATTTAAAATTCAAAAAAATAATTTTAAATTTGAAAAAATATAAAAAATGAAAAAATATACATAAATTTGAAAATAAAATATAAAAAAATTGAAAATAAATAAATAAAATTCGAAAATCATATATAAAATTTTAAAAAATATTTAACATTAGAAAAAAATATATAAAATTTGAAAGAAATATTTAAAATTCAAAAAAATAATTTTAAATCTGAAAAAATATAAAAAATGAAAAAATATACATAAATTTGAAAATAAAATATAAAAAAATTGAAAATAAATAAAAAAAATTCGAAAATCATATATAAAATTTTAAAAAATATTTAACATTAGAAAAAAATATATAAAATTTGAAAAAATATATAAAATTATAAAATTCAAAAATAATATATAAAATTTGAAAGAAATATTTAAAATTCAAAAAATATATATAAAATTCGAAAAAAATATTAAAATTCAAAAATAAATATATAATTAAAAAATATATAAAATTTCAAAAAATTATATTAAAATTTGAAAATATATAAAAAGGGGAAAAATATATAGATTCAAAAAATATTTCAAAAAACATACTTAAATTATAAAGTTCAAAAATAATATATAAAATTTTAAAGAAATATTTAAAATTCAAAAAAATTATATAAAATTCGAAAAAATATAAATAAATTAAGAATATATATATATTACAGAAATAAATAACAAATTAAAATTTTTATTATTAATTTTTGTATTATTTAATTTATTTTGCTGATTATTTATTTATTTATTATTATTTTTATGTATTATTGAATTCATTTTGTTTAATATTCATTATTTTTATTTTATTTATATATATGCTTTATTTAATTTATTATTTATATTATTAATTTATCATTTAATATTATTTATTTGTTTGATTAAGTAATTTATAAATATATTTTATTATTTATTATTAAATTTTATATTTTTTCATTATTGCTTCAAAATTTATATATATTTTTTAATTTATTTATTATTTCAAATTTTATATATATTGCTTCAAAATTTATATATTTGTTTCAAATTATATATATATATTTTAATTTTATTTATTATTTTCGAATTTTATATATTTTTTTCGAATTTTATATATTTTTTCAAAATTTATATATATTTTTGAATTTTATTTATATATATATTATTTTGGAAATTTATAAAATGACGGCTAGATTTCATTCCTGTGTGTGTATAAAATGGTTTGGTTTGGCTGGATTTGTCTGAGATGGTTTTGTTTGGTCTTGTGTGATCTGATTTGGTTTTGGTGCTGATTAAAATTTTATTTGATAAATGATCTGATTTTTCTGATCTGACCTGAAAAACAGGCAAAGATAAAACAAGAGCAGACCAGAAATCAAACTTGCCCTAAACTACCAATTTATTACTCATTTTATTTATCTTTCATCTGCAATCAAGTCTACTTGATTTTCATAGTAAAATAGCAATCGGTAGGGTCAATATTGTTGACACAAGCAAAATAAATTACCGAATTCGCATATATCACTTATGATTTTAATCATTCTTCTACAATATCATTAAAAAAAAAAATTATCCTTCATACTTGTTACTAGAGCCCCATCTGCAATATTAATTCTCAACTTGAACATCAAGTCTTGTGGGAGCAAGTGCCCTAGGTAGGCCCTATTATGCTCGAATATATGTCAGATACGAGGATACTTGTCGAACACAATTGGAATTGTCCTAAAATTTAAATATATATATATTTTCTGGTTGCACAAATTAGAAACGTATTGTGGGAATTCTAGCAAACAATAACATGCAATTTAAAATATTTTATGAACTATCTAAAAACTTAAAAAGTATGTAAAATTTATTTAAAAAAACAAAATCAAACTCTTATAGTAACATATAAAATGAATAAAAAGTTATTAAAACTTTGTAAATAGGTTAATTATAGCTAAATTCCCTCAAAATATATCAAATAACAGGTAAACTCTCTATTATTTGGTAAATTATAGTTAGATCATTTCAAGTTTGTAAGTTATATAACAGATACCCTACAAGCGTGGTCAAACTCAGTCAATGCTGATGTTAATACTTTTTCAGATGTGAAATATCTTAAATACCCTCGATTAGATGCAAATAACATGTGAAAAGATCAAAATACCTTCATTTAAAATTGATAAAATGATTAAAATTACCTTTGTAAATAAGTAATTGATAAAATGATAATTTTTAATTTTTTTAAATGAAATATATGCATGGGTAAAGATGTAATTTTATATTATCAGTCACCAAAAATATACGCGGATCGACTTGAGGGGGTCTATCTATAATTTACCAAACAAAAGGGGTTTACCTGTTATTTAACATATCTTATGGGGTCTAGCTGTAATTAACTCTTGTAAATATATCATCACTTGTTAAACCCTAACCCCCAACTTAAACTCCTAGTTGTGGTGTTTTGTGTGCAGAGCACAGAGAGAGAGATGGGTAGATCAAGAAGGAAGTACAAGCAATCTCGCGCGAAAGTGAGGGTAGGCCTACCGAAGAAGAACCCCCGCCAATTCAAACCAGCTTTCTCTCTCCCTCCGAAGTTCGGTTCCTCCGATCTCATATCGAAGTGGGACAACAAAGCCACCCTTATTAGCAACTACAAGTCCTTAGGCGTCGTCTCCAACCCTAACCTTCTCGGCGTCCGCTCTCGCACTTCTCACATCGTCGAGGCCGACTCGCTCCAGGTCCCTCCTCCGCCCACCACCGTCGATGAGTTCGACCCCATTGACTCCGGCAGCGAACTCGAAGAAGATGGTAGGTTTCCGAATCCAACTCTCTTGTTTTCTTCTGGGTTTTTTTTCCTGGTGTTGTTTGGGTGTTTTTGTATGTTTATTGGTTAATCATTGTTGAAATTAGTTCCAATTAGTAAAAAATTATATGGGTCATGCATTATTTCTTCCTTAGTTTTTACTAAAGCCCAAATATTGGGGGTTATTCTTCTGTGATAGCTGAGAAATTATTGTAAGAGTTTTGAATATAGGTCATGGGTTGTGTGACAATAGTAATGTCTTGAGGTCTTAATTGTTTTTTTCTTTTTTGTTTTTTTGGTATTTTAGTGAACAAAAATTAATGACTTGTGAAGAATATTGGGTGGTGTGTTTTCTGTGGTGGCTGAGTAGTGTTGGGCTACCCTTGTTATACTTAACAGTATTTTTGAAAACCTTTTTCCTTGTATATAATTTGTAGTGAATCAAATTAATGTATTTTACTCAGATAATGTGATTCTGTATCTCTGTTTGGGAGCTGAGAAATTTAGCCACACTTAAAGCAGCAAATTTCTTTTGCTTTCTTCTATTCTATCTTCAATTTTTTTTCCAACTGTGCATTGTTTGGTTGATTATTGTTGAAATTATTCGATTTGGTTAAGAATTATATGGGGCATACACCTTTTTCTACTTCTATTTTGATTCTATCTTGATTTCTTGTATTTCTTCTTGAGAGCTTTTAGTTTTTGAATTCTCTATTGCACTGAACTAAATTAATGCCTTTATCCGAATACTGGGTGCTGTTCGTCCCTGATAGCTGAGAAGTCATTGTAGGAGTGTTGAATATGGGTCATGTAATTCTCTTTTGTTCTTTCTTTCTTAGTTTTTGTTCCCATTTTTAGATTCTGGTATTTGCTTTAATTTATTTATTTCATGGTGTGAATGAAATTAATGACTTTGTAAACTTTGGGTACAATATCCCTTTTGAATATTGAGAACTACCTTTTCATCTTATATAAGTAGTAGTGAATCAAGTTAATGACTGTTTCGCAACTTATGTGATTCTGTATTTCTGTTTGGTAACTGAGAAATTATAAGGGGGAAAAAGTTTAGGATTTCCTCCTCCCTGGGTGGTCGTGTTTTGTCGTATTTCAGTTGTCAAACTCAGTGTGCCTTTAACATGATTCCGTTCATGTTTACTCGTTGGTAATTGCAATTTTTTCATCCGCAGCTTATTTGAATTTGTAGTCTTCCATTTGGTTTCCTGTTGAATCTATCTGTATCTATTTCCAAATGCCTGGGAGGAATAGTCATTAATATCTTCTTGTCTGTTCTATCACTATTCCAGGTATAAAATTTCTAAGGTCTCATGTACTGTTTACTGATTGCCCAACATTAGTCAGTTATATGATGTTCTGGTTGATAGCAGGCTTTTTGAAATGTAGTTTAATTGGAAAATATTGGTTGTATCCTGTGACAGGCATATGTCAGGCTGTTTTTCATTTAGTTCCTTATATTTTTTATGGGTAGTTAAACTTATGAAAAAACTAATTTTATGGGCAATTACTCCACAAGTTCTCCTATGGAAATGTTCACATTCACAGAGGTCTTGGTTAATTTTATTTACCATGTCTAAACTTGTTCTACATTATATAACCATGTTACATGCCATTTTAGGCACTATACTGGACATGGGCACGATATGTGTCCTACTCTATATTACATAAACCATAATAGAGAAAGGGACATAGTAAAATATTAGGAATATTTAGCAGAGAACGGGACACAGTCAAATAATAGGAATATTTAGCAGTTTTCATAACTTCTTTTATTTAAGGATTTGACGCATCAGCTGTGGGAAGACAAATTTGCACTACAGATAGGTACTTGTAATATTGAATTCCACTATTCTCCTTGAGCCTATGTAATATGGAAGCCTGCTATTCTGCTTTAATCTATGAACTATAGAATCTTGCTATTATGCTCAAGTCTATGAACTATTGAAGCCTGCAAGTCTGCTAGTCTGCTTGGGTCTATGTATTATTGAAGTCTGCTAGTCTGCTTGGGTCTATGTATTATTGAAGTCTGCTAGTCTGCTTGGGTCTATGTATTATTGAAGTCTGCTATTCATATATTCTGCATGAGTTGGTATATCATAGAATTATGCTATGCTACTGGAGTCTATGTGATATAGAAGTGTGCTATTCTGCCTTCCTCGTCATGTCAATGTAAAAGAAGTATGCCAGTCTGCCTTACATGTTGTCCATTGGAAGAGCCAATTTCGCTTATTAGACTAGGGTAAAATGCAATAAACCCCCTCACAACTATGGTCAAATTTGTAACCAACCCCCTGAACTATAAATTGTGCAAATAACCCCCTAAACTATCACATTTTGTTGCAAAATGCCCCATTCTCCTAATTTTTTTCATAAATGACCAAAATGCCCTTTTTATTGAATTTAACTTGTGCAATTTTCTTATTACCATAGACTATGAAAAAACTAATACTAAATTGATGGCGTATTTTTCATTCCAATTTGGATAAATTTATGTATAATTATTTATATCAATTGTTTAAATTATGCTTTTAAGTTATTTAAATAAAAATCAATTAAAAAGTTTAAAACACTTCAGGAATTACCCAAAACCATATATATAGCATGAGAAAATAAAAGTGTTTGCTATTTAAGTAATTTGTAAGTTATTTATGAATATTTTTCTATGAAAAGAAGTACTCATTTTTGTATATTTTTTTTACTAGGATAATAAGTGAAAGATTAGGGGCAAATAATTTAGTGAATTAAGAAATTTAATAACAAGGTAAGATAGTCTTGATATGAAATTGGGGCAAATTGCAACAAATTAATAATTGAGGGAGGTTAGTTGCAAAAGTACAATAGTTCAAGGTTTTTTTTTTGCACTTTACCCATTAGACTATTATGTGTGTTTGGTAATATAAAAGTCTTTTATTCTGTCTAGATATGTTTTTTATTGGAAGAGAAGATTTTGTTTATTAGACTACTATGCATGTTTTGTAGTAATTGTTTTTGTATATAGCTAGAATTTGTTTGCTTACCTTTCATTCAATATTGTTTCCACCTGTGAAAGCAGATTATCTTCAAAGTTTGCTTAGTTGAGAGTTGAATGGTTACCAATTGGATAAGTGTGAAGAGCAACCCCCTTTGATTCCCTCCAGTTTAATTTCTAAGGATCTTCCCTTAGGATCCGTTTGGTTGCGTGGATTTAGAATTGAAATTTCATGGTATTTCAATTTCACAAATACAATTCCAAATACATCATTTGGACGTGTCTTGGAATTCAAATGTAATTGGATTTCAATCTCAAACCCAATTTGAATGTAAAAGATCATAACTATACAATTAAATTAGACAATATATATATATATATATATATATATGTATGTATAAGTATAAGTATATAAGTATAGGTGTGAATATATATGCGCGTGTCTGTATGTGTGTATATACATGCATGTATGTGAATGTGTAAAAATGTGTGAGTTAATATGTATGTGTTTATGTGTGTATATGTGTGTGTGGCTATATTTTTGTGTGTATATGTATTCATATTTGTATATATATGCATCTGTGTATATATGTTTTTATATATAAGCGTGTGTATATATATTCGTATATATATAGGCATATGTATAAACATATATGTATTTATGTATATATATGTATGTATTTATGTTTGTGGTTGTGAAAAGTTTGTTATTAGAGAGAGTATTTAGTGGGTCAAGGTTTGGAGAATATGTGGAATTGGAAATCACAACTTCTCCGGTGAAATTCAAGTTGTGAAATTGGTGTATTTGGAATTGCATTTCAATTCCAATTCAAATGTGTTTTGTTATATCCAAACAATGGATTTGGAATTGGAAGCTCTAATTCCATGCCTCCAAACCTTTTATCTTGGAAATATGTGATGATAAAAGGTTCTCATATGCTTGATTTCCTGGGTAATCCACATTTACCTAGCTTATGTTGTTTATTGGCATGTTTTACCCACTAGTTAAATAAAAGGAGGAGCTTTCATATATTTGGCTCAAATAAGTAGTTTCTTGAGCTAAATTTATATTCACTTGTGTTTTTCCTCCAATTTCCTATCTCGGGAAGTTCCTTTAGATTCCTTCTCTTCCATGGATATGTGATAGAAAGTTCTCATATGCTTCGATTTCTTGGTGATTCTAAAAGTTAACTCAAGATAGTGGCTGCACTTGAGAGCTAATTTTATCTACTTGGGTCTGGATCTGGGTGTGTTGTGCTATTAGATGCAATTGATTACATAATCTCCCTCCCCTTGCTTGCTACATCATAAAATGATTTCTTGTGGCCTATGTAGATCTTAAATCAGCGCTTGGGAAGAAGCGAAAAGATGGGAAAACTGCTCCTCCACAACCGCTAACAACTATGCAACGCGTTCACGTCAGTCGATTAGTAGAGAAATATGGAGATGACTACCAGGTTGGAAAAAAAAGTTCTTATATTATAAATTTTTATAAAATGTGACAAACTATCACTCACTAGCTTTTTGTTTTGCAGAGGATGTTCGCGGATATAAAACTAAACAAGATGCAGCATTCAGTTGCTACTTTGGAGAAATTATGCAAAAGATACCGCATGTATAAGGATAAAAATCCCTTGATTGTGGGCATTTGAAGCATGATTGAGTTTCACTTCTATTTTGCCTTTAATATTAGTGTATGGAGATAATGATTCTGGGATATTTATGATGTTCAAGTGCTCTAAGACCTTACTCTCCTGTATTCATTTGTATGATGATAGTGGTTTTGGGATAATTTATGATGTATGAGTGCTCTAAGACCTTACTCTCCTGTATTCATTTGTGATCAACCTGAGATGTTAGTGGGATGGCTTTTATTTGGATCCTGCTCAGAAGAAAGTGGTTTTGTTGCTTTTTTTTTTTAATAAAAATATATATTTTATTTGTTGGTTGGGTTAATTGGTCACATTTTATACTACTGTTCAAATAATATATTTATATATATATATTTTGAAAGTAAATAATGGTCGCTTAGGCCCTGTTTGGTAGGTGGTCTGGTCCCGGGTGGTCTGGTCTGGTCTTGCGTTTTATGGGACCAGACCGTGTTTGGTAGCATTGGTCCCAAATTTTTGGTTAGACCAAGTAAGACCAAATCAGACCAAAATGACCTCATTTCAAATAAAAAAAAAAGGTGATTCTTGGTGTCCGGTCTAGTCTTATTAATAAAATATATTTATAAATAATTAAAAATGAATAAATAATAATAATAAATTAAATAAAATATATTTTTAAAATAATAAATAATAAACAAAATGAAATAAATAATACCTAATAATAATAAAAAATGAATATAATAATAATAAATAAATGAATAAATAATAAAATATATTTATAAATAATTAAAAATGAATAATTAATAATATAAATAATAAATTAAATAAAACATAATAATAATAAAAAAATGAATACAATAATAATAAATAAATATAATAATAATAAAAAATGGACTAAATAATAAATAATAAATAATAAATTAATAAAATAAATAATAAATTACATAAAACATATTTAAAAATATAATAAAAATAATAAATAATAAACAAAATGAAATAAATAATAATAATAAATAAATATAATAAAAAATAAAAAATAAATATAATAATAAATAATAAGTAAATATAATAATGAATAAATACTTCATAATAATAATAAAAAATGAGTATAATAATAATAAATTAATATTAAATTAATAAAATATATTTTTAAATAATTAAAATGAATAAATAATTTATAAATAAAATAAATCTAATAATGAAATAATAATAAATAAATAGAATATATTTATAAATTAATATATAAATTAATAAATAATAATTTAATAATATAAATAATAAAATATATTATAAAGTGAAGAAATAATAAATAAATAGTAAGACGAGATCGCTTACCAAACAGACTTTTTCAGATCAGATTAGATTAAATCAGACCGGACCAGACCAAACAGGACCAAACCAGACCAGAAAGACCCCTACCAAACATGGCCTTAGTATATATTAAAAAGGTTGAACTGGTTTAGCTTGGGAGTTGGGATAGAGAAAAATTCATTGGAAGGAGATTGATTTATATATATTATTAAAGTAGAATTTTTTATTCTAATATTTTATTTCTATACCTAATTATCTACCCCAATCTAGTGGGTCCTATAATCTCATTTGCTGTATCTAATATGATCTTTAACAGCGTACCTCCAAATCATGTCCGAATGATCCACCACTTTCACTGAGCTGGTGTTTGTTTAGCTACTAGGGTTCTTCCCACAAATCTCCCACATCTTTCTCATGATTTCAAACCCTAACTCGCTTTACCTTTCAAAATTACTCTCTGAATTTATCATTCACTTCGCACAAGAAAACAACCTCATATATATGTGACATTGTATATATATTGAGATGTTGGAGAGATGTTTGGGAGCTCGAAAGCGTCGAGAAATCCAGAGATTTCTCCGGCACTGTAAGGTAACCCTCCTCTGTCTCCTCCTCACCATCGTCGTCCTACGTGGCACCATCGGCGCCGGCAAGTTCGGCACGCCGGAGCAGGACTTCTACGAGATCCGAACCCGCTTCTACTCTCGCAACCGCGCCGAAGAGCTCCAAACCACCACCCAAACCCACAACTACAACGCATTCGACATCAACACCTTGTTAGCGGCCGACGAAGACGACGACGAGGCCAACCCCAACTCCAATCCCAAAAAGCTCTACAGTTTGGGACCGAAGATTTCAAATTGGGATGAACAGAGACTGAAATGGCTTGGGCAAAACCCTAATTCCCCAAATTTCATTCAACCCAATAAGCCTAGGGTTCTTCTGGTTACTGGGTCATCCCCAAAACCCTGCGAAAACCCAGTTGGTGACCACTATCTGTTGAAATTTATAAAGAACAAGATTGATTATTGCAGGTTACATGGGATTGAGCTCTTCTACAATACGGCTCTGCTCGATGCGGAAATGGAGGGTTTTTGGGCGAAGCTGCCATTGATTAGGAAGCTCCTTCTGTCACATCCTGAGGTGGAATTCCTCTGGTGGATGGATAGTGATGCGATGTTTACGGATATGGGGTTCGAGATTCCATGGGAGAGGTATAAAGATTACAACTTGGTGATGCACGGGTGGGCCGAGATGGTGTATGAGCAGAAGAAGTGGATTGGGTTGAATACAGGGAGTTTCTTGCTGAGGAACTGTCAATGGGCATTGGACATTCTTGATTCGTGGGCGCGAATGGGGCCGAAAGGGAACGTTAGAACGGAGGCGGGGAAGATGCTTACAAAGGAGCTTAAGGATAGGCCAATGTTCGAAGCAGATGACCAGTCTGCAATGGTTTATATACTGGTGACTGAGAGGGATAAGTGGGGTGATAAGGTTTATTTGGAGAGTGAGTACTACTTGCATGGTTATTGGGGGATATTGGTTGAAAGGTATGAGGAAATGGTTGAGAAGTTCCATCCAGGGTTGGGCGATCATCGGTGGCCGTTAGTGACCCATTTTGTGGGTTGCAAGCCATGTGGAAAGTTTGCTGATTACCCAGTTGAGAGATGCTTGAAACAGATGGACAGAGCTTTCAATTTTGGGGATAATCAGATACTTGAAATGTATGGTTTCGCTCACAAGTCTTTAGATAGCAGAGGGGTCAAGAGGATTCACAAAGACACAAGCAGTCCACTCGAAGTCGGAGACGATTTAGGATTGCTTAATCCGGCATCAAAAGTTGTTAAGGTGTCGTTTTCCTAATTGGGGCTGCCTTGTTTGCTCTTATGCAATTGGGCTATAAGATTGTGTGCCAAATCTTGTGTATGTTGTTATTATGTAAGTAATGTGCTAGGTCTAGAGATAGTATTCTTTTGTTCCTTGACAGTGTTTTAAGTTAAAGAAGCCCCTTTTTCTTTGTTTAGCTGCTTTTTGCAAGATCACTTTGTTAGAAACTACAGTATGCGGTATGAGTTCAAATCCTATTTTGTGTGTGCGTGTGTTGTCAAAATCCCCTTTTATAGAAATCAAGAAAGACTGGAAGGTGAATCAGAGTTACAAAGATCAACAAGCGTTGTAGGCTTGTGAAGCCACTCATCATTCCATGATATACACTTCTAGAGCTTACTTGCTCGAGGAACCCATCTTTTTGGTTGAACAACTTGTTATTTCTTGCTTCCGAATTTGCCAGGACCATGGGTTAGGGATCTCACAGAGTCTGTTGCGGAGCAGATTTCAAGCGACTGATTCTGTATTTGCCTCCAACCAGCTGTCACAGATTGTGAAGCCACTCAGGACCCAATGCATGGCCTGTTATATTACCTTATTTACAGTTTAGACTTCAGAGCTCTTTTGCTTCAATGCATGGGCTGTTATATTACGAACTCTAGGACCCAAACCATAACAGACTCTGTATCGTGAAGAGGAAACTTGTTATTATTGATGATTACTGATTATGGCTCATCTACCCCAATAAGGGTCATTGAAGGCTTGCAATCTCCCTCAAAGACCAACCTGTCGAAACCCCAATCTTGAAAAGGACGGATAGGTTCTCAAAAAACTAGAGCTTCAGCTGTCCATGGGCTTTGAACCGCTGATAAAAATCTAAAGCTATTATGAAGGGATCTGCCCCCATGCCCATGGGCTTTAAACTCATAAATTTGAGTTTAAACCAACTTGTTGTGGAGCTGACAATCCAGAAGTATGAGGAGCAGAGTCAGGCCATGAAGGCTTGCCTGCCATTATAAGATTCACTCATTGAAATAAAACATAGCTATGTATGTCAGTAATTGCTCAAGGAAGCCTGCTTTTTTGGCCGAACAACTAGTCTTGACTTCCAATTTTTCCACCATATGAACGACCCAAAGCTTAGGAGATCTCAGGGGAGACTGTTGGAGGGCACATTTCAAGGACTGAATCCATATTTCCTTCCTATTCATAGCAGCAAATTTAGGTCAGTCTTATTCTCATAGCTATAATTCCCCACACAATATAAGCTAAAGAACAATCACAAAGCAGATGAACAATGGATTCAGAGACTAAGATACACGTAACAAAAGTGTCGTCTTTAACATTCCGTTTACTTTTAAAGAGGAAGTACAGGGATTTTTGGCAGGGGAGCCCTGCCATAGGAAGAATTAGATCTTTGGCTTAGAGTTTACTTTCCAGAATTACTTACCTGTGCTGGAACTCTTGAAAACCACTACAATCCACGCGGCTATCAGAATTGAGGATATATGACTGTGAAACCATCAGGTACACTATTAGCTGTGAAGTTGCTTTGTTTAGTAAGTCGAGTATGTGACAGTAACTTTTGCATTATAGATGACCATGGATTCTCTTTTCCCGTCTTTTCTAACGATCATAATTCAAACCCCAAAGTTCACCATTCACTTCTCATTGTCACACCCTTATCTGTTTCACTATACATTTTAATCGGCGGTTTTTAGAGTGATTTGGAGAAACTTTATTCTGCTACTATTGGATGATTCAAGCTTGTAAGTTTATATTTGTTAAGTTTATTGCTTGAGTGTAGGGTTTCTTGTAGGTTCGGAAGCAATCATTTGAGGCCTGTGTTTTTTTTATTTTAAATTAGGGTTTGCCTGTTTATGTGTTTGCATAATAGTTTACCTTGCTTTTATGGTTTGTTGCAGTCGTGGTTACAGTAAATGTGTAACAACTCGGATAATGTTGATCTTCGAAGTGAGTATTTGATTAATATAGTGTTGTGTAAGAATCGGGCAATACGTAACGTGCCCAACCATTCATTTGTATCTATAGGTTGATTAAGAGGACGGATGTTGATGGTCAACAGACCGTTATAGATGTCCCGACTCTAGGGGCAAGAATTTCAACCGTACATCATGATACATGGTTGTCTAACCCTAGGGCTAAAATTCAACTCAAACTTTGGGTTTGTATATTTGGAATAATAAAAAAGTTATTCTCCAAAAATAGATTTTTTAAAAAAAAAATAAACAAAGCAAAAAAATTCTACAGAATTCTAAATAAACAAAAAAAAAAAAAAAAAAAAAAACTCTTACAATTGCAAACAAGCAGAAACTAATTCTTTGCTGCTTATCCAAGTATTTTTTTTGTGGAGACATGTCAGCAAGCTGTTCTGTTTATTTGGATATGACATACTTCTGTAAAAAAAAAAATATTATCTTTTTGTATTTGGTTGTCTTAAATGCAAGTTGATTTTATAAATAGATGAAATTACCAAAGTATTTGTAGAACCTCTTCCAAATTTTGATTGAACTTTTTTTAACCAAAAAATTCATGAAATGAAGGAGGAACACAACTCCCTTCACTGCATTATTATTATTATTATTATGTACATTCTGCTATCAAGAATTTTTTTTTTGAAATCATAATTCCACAGATATAATGCTTTCAAAACTTATATGAATATGTGATTTTAATTTCATATAAGCATACAAATTCACTTAAATATTACAAATAAATATTATATATGCAATTATAACTGTAATAACTATTTTTTTAATAATTTCAATATTTATATACATATCAAATTAATTATATTAGAATTTACGTAAATAATATTGAATCCCAAATTTTACACCACCGCCGTTTTAATTGCTTAGTGAAACTTCTCCAGTACCACTATATATATGTGAATTCTTTAATACAATAACTTCACCCTCACATACGAAATAGATATATGAATTTTTCTCAAAATTGTCGAAGTAAAATATAAATAAATAAATCATTCATATCACCTGTTTGGAAAACATGTTTGTTGTATGTTCACCCTCGTGTAATAATACTCAAAAGCTGTGACATTCAAGATACTCACGATTTTGTTGGCACACTTCAGTAACAATCACTTTCAATTTCAAATATTAAACATGATCTTCAAGCAATCTCACACATGCTAATCTTTTTATTTCTTATTGTGTACAAAACAGAATATTACTGGCACAACATGTCACATTTTTTTTCGAAAAATAAATAAAATAAAATAACTGGACTCGAATAATCTCCCAACGGTAACATGGGTCATCAATTCACAAACCATGCATGTTTCTAATTCAAATCCATCCATCTCACACATTCACGGCCTAATTTTCCTTTTGACCTTCGTCCCACTATATTTATCATCATGTTGGCTTATTTTTGGTGTCAATATAAACTTAATAATCATTACTTGAAATTTTTTCACAATTAAATAAAAACTAAATAAGTAAAATCACTATTATAATTAACGAATCTGTCACTAAACTGACATGAACCATATCAGAATTTTGATACCAAAATTGGTCATCTCTCCTTGAATACACTCAATATATGAATGATTTTTTCAATATTCTCCAATTTCTCAATCTCACCTTTCATACAGGTAACGTCCATAAATGTTATTTACCAACAAAAAAAACATTCTCACCAATTTTAAATACATAACATTTCTCTAGACAATCAAAAGGATTTACCAATAATATATATATATATTGATAGAACATAAGTGTAAAGAATTATGATGAACAGGTTCACGACATATGTATTCAAATGAACAGACCATTCATATCATATGGTTTGTTGTTTTCATATTGGTTGTGTGTTCATGAAACTCGTGTAAACACTTAAAAGCTGTCACATTCAAAATACAGACACTTGTGAACACAAGCTTACCGTGTCCAGAATGAAGATTTAGTTGGCCCACTTGAGAAACATCTAATCTCACACAGCCTAATCTTTTTATTTCTTTAGTGTTTGGCTTGGGTTAATTTTTTTTTTTTTTAAAAAAAAATAGGTTTTGTTCCTGTTTATTTATTTGTTGGAGGTACTCATTTCATTTATAGGTGTAAAGTGAGAAATGAATCAAATGCACATGGATGAAAGTTGGATGAATCAAATGCACATGGATGAAAGTTGGATGATTCAAATGCACATGGAAAAAGAACAAAATGTGATGGAAAGTGATGAAAAAGAAAAGAAAAGAATATTTCATTTCTATTTACAAGTTGTAATTTGATTCCAATATTTCTCTATAAATATGGATACATCTTGAAGAGGAAAGAAAATGAAAGAGGAAGAAGAAGAAGGAGGAGAGCAAGAAGGACACCAAAGAGGAGAAGAATTCATCTATCTCTAGGTTGATAAGTAAGAAGATATAGATGTTGATAGTCATGTTTCAACAGTAGATTGTACAGATGGGTGTCCAACTCTGGGGCTAAAATTCCAACTGTACATCATAATAGATGGTTGTGCGACTCTAGGGCTAATATTCGAACTTTGTTATTAGGATATAACAAACTTTTGTAAGAAATATTTTTATTATTTTTCTGTATGTGTTTGTCTTAAATGAAATTTTAATTTTATAAATAGATGAAATTATAACCTTCTCAAATACTGGTTGAATTTTTTTTTCTTAAAAAAACAAAATAATACTAAAACTCCATAACACACACATATATAATCACACAACTTATAACTGTAAGCATACAAATTCATACATATATGTAAATATATGTATACATACAAAATTAAATCTACTAAAATATTTATCAAAAAAAAAATCTACTAAATAATACTTTGAATAGCTTTAATAACTAAATGAATGTCATATACTTCTAAATATTATGTACTATACATATGTATATGTTTAAAATGAGATATTTAATAAATATTATTTTAATAATTTTAATAACTAAATGAAGGTAAAATTAGTTACTTCTAAAGTAACCTAAATGAAAATTTTCTCCATTCTAACTTCAGTATATTTTGTGATAATAAGCACATTGAAAATTGAAAGGGTTAATCGAGTTTTCATAAACTAATTCCTTACCCTTTGCGTATTTATTCATCCATTATCACCAATTATGGATGAGTGGAGCTAACTCTCTCCTTATAGCAGCACAAGATCAATTTTGTACTCCCAACATACATAAATTTTTTAATATTCTCCCATATCTGACTATATAATATCTAAAATTTGGCTAGATAAACAAAAACATTATATACCGAACAGGTTGTTAGAACATGAAATCTACTACATATAAGTTAGTTAGAAATTTCTCAAATGCATATAAGCCTATTGTAAATGATAATAAACAAGATAAGTAGTGCTTAAAATTATGTTTTGCTTCACTTGATATGCGTGCAACTTTGTGGAAGTAAAATATAAATGAACAAACCCTTCATACATATGGTTTATTGTTTTCATGTTCGTTGTGTGTTCATACTTCATACTGGTACGTACAACACTCAAAAAAGCTATCAAATTCAAGATACAAATGCCAAGATTTAGTTGACCCCTCTGTTATGGATGTATCAATTTAATAACTTTCAATTTAAAATATTAAACTTGATCTTCAAGTAATCTCACATAGGCTAATCTTTCTATTTCTTACAGAACATTACTTACACAACATCAACATGCATGTCACATTTTACTTCCAAAAAGGAGGGGGGGAAATGAAAAAAAATAAGGAGAAGAAAAAGAAAAAGAACATGCATGTCACATTAGAAGCTTAAGATTTCCAATAGTAAAAAACCCAGTCGGTGTCAAACAAGGCTTTACCAGATTACCAGCTATGGAATTGACCCCTATCTTGAAATTCTGGTTCCGCCCCTTCAAGCCAGGTTGATTTAAATTGATTGAGCCGTTGATTTTTAATTATATGGAAGAAGAGGAGAGCTCAATGTTGCCGAAGCCCTTCCCAGAGAGGATCTACTGATGTTTAAAGCATTATTCATTATAAGTAGCTTAAAGAAAGAAAGTGATTCCATTTTGTGGCTTGGGTTTTTATTTTAAATTACATTTTGTGCCTGTTTATGTATTTATGATTGCATTTATTCATTTGTATCTCTAGGTTGATGCTTAAGAAGACAGAGATGTTGATAGTCATGTTTCAACAGTAGCTCGTAATAGATGGGTGTCCCAATTCTAGGGGCTAAAGTGTCAACCCTGTATCATAATACATGGTTTTCCAACCCAGGGATAAAATTCAACTCGAATTTGAAGGGTTTGTTTGTTTTGTATATTTGGAACAATAAAAAAGTTTTTCTATACATAATTTTTTTAATAATTGAATTTCTATAAATAGTAAACAAAATAATGTTCTTAAAATTGCAAACAAGCAGAACCTAATTCTTTGCTGCTTAAGTGCTTAATTAACAAAGTTATTTTTTAATACATATCAGCGAGTTGTTCTGTTTATTTGGATATGACATATATATATACCAAAGTAACATTTGTCGAATACATTCGTAAAGAATTATGATGAACAACTTCACGACATATGTGTTCAAATGAACAAACCAATCATATCATTTTGTGCCTGTTTATTTATTTGTTCGCGGTACTAATTTGTTATAGATGAACTTTTTTTACTTCACACGTGTTGTATAAATAATCTAGGTCATACCACCGACCAGTAGGAAATTTTGATATTCCAATAAATTCAATAAATATTATTTTAATAATTAAATGAATTTCATATCATTCGGAACATTATTTTAGTAATATATGTATATGTAGAAAATTATAAATTTAAATCAATATTAATATTTTTTTCTATCCAATAGTCAACCTCAAAATTAGTAGGAGTGTTTTAGTAGGATTAAATCTTTCAGAAAATAATTGAAACATTCAATAATTTGATTTACAATGGCTTCTTTTTACTTCTTGAGTTTGTTGTTGAAATCATACCTATTCTCTCCCACAGACATGTTTGGCTCACAGTACATGTTTACTATTTCTCGCCTTCTTACTCCGACACAAAAATCACTGTTTTTGCCGTGGCTTCAAGAGAATACGAATAGTATAAACCATCTTTGCCATTAATCTTTAAATATCCTCCAATATCTCACTAAAGATAGAGTTTACTATAACTTTTGTTAGAAATTTCTGATACATGCAATAGTTTATAATCAACCGATTTAGTAGTGCTTAAAATTATAGTATCTTGTCACGATATATGTGTTCAACTTCTGGAAGTAAAATATAAATGAACAAACCATTCATACATATAGTTTGGTGTTCATACTCGGGTAAATACTTAAAAGCTGTCACATTGATACGTTGGCTCACTTTCAGTAACATGTTTAGTGCATGTTTTAATATAATTCGTTGGATGTATCAATTTAATCACTAATTTCAAACATTAAACTTGAGCTTACTTTCACCACGTCACATTTTTCTTCCACCAAAAAAAAAAAACAAGCCAGCCTCTGCCCCGGGGGCTATTTTTATTTTTATTTTTTTGTCTTTTTTAAAAAGAAATTAGTATTTCTATAAGCCCCCCCAAAAATTAAGACAATTACACAAAGCCTGATGTAATTAAATAATTTAGAACCTCAATTTTTTTTCAAAAAAAACTATTTTCCTCTAGGTCCAAAAAAAAAAACTTATTTGCTTTACAACCTGATTCGTACTAAATCTAATCCAATTTCACAATTTATGGCCCAAAATTTCATATTTCACTTACTATTACTATAGATTCAAAAAAAATTAAATTTTCAATCAAATGAAACTAAAATTTAATCTAAATCAAATAATTATTATGATTAGGGTTAGAAGTTTCTTGTCGTACTCGCACAACTTTAGAGAGTACACTTAAGTTCTCGCGACTGTCGCACTTGCACAACAATAATAATTTTTCACGTGACTACATTTTGATTTCGTCTGGGACCTCTATGTATTTTCGAGATTTCAAAGCCAACCCTGTGCTTCAGATTTGTATAATAGTAAGAAGACATAATTTACCCCCCAAAAAAATAGTAAGAAGACAGACGTTGATGGTCATGTTTCAACAGTAGATTGTAATAGATGGGAGTCCTGGCTAGGGGGTGTTCATGGAACCGAATTGGAACCAGGTGTTCGATCCAGTTCGATTCTGGTTCCAAAAATCAAAGAACCGAAATTTTAAGGCAATTCCGGTTCCTACCCCTTTGGAACCAAACTGATCCGGTTTTGTTTTTAATATATATTTATTTTTACTAGTATTATATTCTTACCTTTATATATATGTAACACCCCGCTTCAATACTTGGTACAATATTGTCCGCATATCATACTAAGTATTGGAGCGGGGTGTTACAATATACATACTAGTGTTATATTTTTACGGTATATGCATTTTTTGTTTTATTATTAGATGCAAGTATAATTTTAGGTTTGTAATAGTTAAAAATTTGAAATATTTCTATTTAATTTAATTTATAATTATATTATATTTTGATATTTGATTTTTATTTTTTGTTTATTAATGATAATAGGAACCATTTTGTTTTTGTTTTTTTTCGGTTCCTATTTTTAAAGAACCGAAAAAACCAGTTCTGGTTCTGGCTGGAACCAAAACCGAACCGGTTTTAAACACCCTAGTCCTAGGTGTCCCAAATCTAGGGGCTAAAATTTTCAATAGTACATCATAATACATAGTTGTCCAACCAGAACCGGTTTTGAACACCTCTAGTCCTAGTCCTGGGTGTCGCAACTATAGGGGCTAAAATTATAAACTAAATTATGCATTATTATTATTATGGACATTCTACAATCAATTTTGATCAAGTTGTTCCTTTCCGTTATTGATGAAATTAATAAAATTATTAAAGTGACGTTTCAAAATGCAAAGGATAATTGTTTTTTTTAAAAAAAAAATCCTAATTTCACACACACATATATATACCCACATTGAAATAATGCTTTCAAAACTTATTTGTATATGAATGTGTGATTCATAATTTCTTATAAGCATACAAATTCATTTAAATACACAAATATATTATATTTATATATATATACATGTATATATAATCTTAAATTTATTAATTATAATTTTAATAACTTCAATATTTAGATGAATATCAAATTAGTTACTTTAAAATTTAAATAAATAATATTATCATGTAAAATCACTCACAAACCCAATTACAATTACAGTAGGATACCCACCACCACAGATTCAGTTATAAGGATTAATGCAACGTTTCCACCACAACCCGATGAGCCAAATAGATATATGAATTTTTTAAATTCCTCCAATTTCTCATGTCTACGATTGATTTGAGAAATGAACAAAACTATCAATCATATTTCGTTTCAGGCTCAAATTGTCGAAGTAAAATATTTAAATTAACAAACAACTCATATCACCTGCTTGTTGTTTTCATGTTGGTTGTGTGTTCACACTCAAAAGCTGTCAACTCAAGATTTTGTTGGCCCATTCCAGTAACATGTTTAGTGTATGTATCAATTTAATCACTTTCAATTTCAAATATTAAACGTGATATTAAACACAACATTACTTACACAACATGTCACATTATTTACCAAAAAAAAACATGTCACATTTTTGTTACCAAAAAAAAGGTTAAATTACAATTTGATTCCCTCAATATCTGATATATAACACCTGTATCCCTATCATTTAATAAATTACAATTTCATCCCATCTAGTGAAAAACCCAGTCCAAACTACACAAGGTTTTACTAGATCATCAGCTATGGAATTGACCTCCCCAAAGATCCTAGAACATGCACCTAAAGAAGACGAGAGAGCTCTTCTCAAAAAAGATCCGTTGATGTTGAAAGTATTTTAATTACTTTATATTTTTCTGTTTTGGGGGTGTCATGCTTGTATTTAGATTGTGATCGAAGCAATGGGAAATAAAGTAATTCCATTTTGTGGCTTGGGTTTTTATTTTAAATTAGATTTTGTGCATGTTTATGTATTTATTGGAGGTACTTATTTGTTGTAGACGCTTAAGAACTTTTTTTACTAGGCACACGTGTCGTATAAGTTGATAGTTGAATAATAATTTATCTTAAGGTTATGATTGCATTAATTCATATTTGTATCCGTAGATTGATACGTAATAAGAGATGTTGATAGTCATGTTTCAAGAGTATATGGATTCCTTATTTTATTGTTCTTATTAAATAACGAACTAACAAATTATTCTCTTTTTGCCATTAATTGGACTTTCGGGTCAAATTCATCATAACATTCATGATCAACTTTCCAAAGATCCCATTGTATTCTGAAAGCTCATAAAGAGACTTCTTACGATTTTAGCTAAAATTGATGGATTTTTCTCTTGCTATAAATTTCATTATTATCGGTATGAAAATGTAAAATGGGATTCTTATCTTTATTCTCGTTCGATTAAACAATTCTTAAAAAAATTCACGGATGCCCAACTCTAGGGCTAGAAATTCAAGAAGCACATGATAATACATGGTTTGTCCAACTTTGTGCTAAATTTCAACTCGAATTCTAAGGAATTATTCGATTTGTTTGTATCTCTTAAATAATGAAAGACCGTTCTAAGTGTATCATTCAATAACTCAATTTTTAGAATACAGTTTTAGAAGATTTGCCAAAGCAAAACTTTTGTACTGAAACTACTGAAAAAGACAAAAAAAAAAATTGGTCTTAGAATTGCAAACAAATTATGAAGCACGGACACTTCGTCTAGGGTCATCGTATTCGTGTCAAACACGCGGATGCCAAAAATGCTTGTCCGACACGCCAAAACGTGTCCTAATTTTTTTAAAAATTGGACACGCGCGTGTCCACGTGTCGGACACGCGGCGAGTCGGTTGATTCAACGAAAGATAGAGGTTTTATGGAGCCGATAATTTAATGGATCACTTATGAAACTTCAACATCTCTAATTCAATTTTTGGCTTTGAAAATACTTGAATATCTTTGTTCATCCTCATCTTGTGAGAGGAATTAAGAGCACATATTAATTTATCCACTATTTGAAGAGGAACGAAATAACATCATAAAGAGTCGAAGATTTTGTATTTATACATTCCAATCTTTATCTTCAATCAAGAAAATTTTCATAATATAACAAGAGAGAGACTAAAATGACAGATGTTGGGGAATATGCATTTGAATACTTGGATAGTAGTGAATGAAAGAATTTTGAAATTTAACTCATTTGTTTATTTTTGTTTATAAATTTATTTGATTCTCGTTATTTAAGTGATAAATAAAGTATTTGTATAATATAATATGTATATATATAAATTGTCGGGACCGTGTCGTGTCCTAATTTTTTGAAATTTATCATGTCACCGTTTTCGTGTCGTGTCGTGTTCGTGTCCGTGTCATTGTCCATGTTTCATAGCAAACAAGCAAAATTTTATTCTTTTTTTCTTATCAAAGTTTTTTTTGGGAGACATATCAGCTCTTTATTTGGATATAAAATAATTTTGTAAGATATATTTTGTTATTTTGCTTTATTTGTTTGTCTTAAATGCAAGTTTAATTTTATAAAGAAATAAAGTTCCCAAAATATTTGTACAAACTTTCCCAAATACCAATGAAAAAAAAAATATTTTCAAAAAAATACTAAAAAAAATGAGAGAATAATAAAACCCCCATTCTGTTATCAATTTTAATGAAAAAAAGAAAAGAAAAAATGTTAACCTTCTACTAATAATTTTGATTAAGTTGCTCCTTTTGTCAGTTGACCGTTAAGTTCATTATTAGTGAAATAGTTATTAAACTGCTTTCTATTAGATTACTAAAATTACTAAAGTTAATCCTTATTAAATTCATTATTATATAACATGCATGTCACATGAGAAGCTTAAGATTTACAATAGTATAAAACCCAGCCCATGCCAAACAAGGCTTTACCAGATCACCAGCTATGGAATTGACATTCCCAAATATCCGAGAACACTCAACAGGGTCTCAATCATGGTCAAACAAACTACATCATAATCTATGAAGTACGACACTTCGTTTAGGGACGTCGGACATATGTGTTTGTGTCAGACACGTCAAAAATATGTGTCCGATATAATAAAAATATGTCTGAATTTTTTAAAAATTAGACACACAGTAAATACGCGGTCGTCAGTTGATTTCATGAAAGATAGAAGACTTATGGTTAGGGCTGCAAATGAGACGAGCTGTTCGTGAATAGCTCGGGCTCGGCTCGTTTAAAGCTCGGCTCGGGCTCGGGCTCGTTAGTAAACGAGCCGAGCCTGAGCACAATTTTCAGGCTCGTTTAGTAAACGAGCCGAGCTTGAGCAATGGTGGGCTCGGCTCGTATATGTTCGTGAACATGAGATCGTTAAGGCTCGTTTACGTTCGTGAACAAAAGCTCGTTTAGGCTCGTTAATATTATACTTATTATTCATAATTACACATTTAAGTTTTAACTAGAAAATTAAAATTAATAATCTTTGTTCATTAATTTTCATCAAGCAAGATATTTTAAAAAAATAAATAAATTTTATTATCTAACTTAAAATTGTATAATATTTAAATAATATTATATCAATTGGTAATTTAATAAATCTTACTAAATTGAACTCAATTTGAGTAAATTGAATTGATATTATAGTTATTTGAACTCAATTTGACTAAATTTAATTAGGAATTTATTTAATTTCACCAATTTGAACTCAATTTTATCAATTCCACTCAATTGGATTGAGATTATCGTAGGTAATTTGTTTTTTCGAAAATGTACTTTGAATTGGGGATTTGTCAATTAAACTTAATTTCATTCAATTTTAATTACTTTGAATTGGAGATTTTGTCAATTGAATTTAATTTTAATTAATTTGAATTGGAGATTTTATCAATTTCACTTAATTTAATTCAATTAAATTACTTTGAATTGATGATTTAATCAATTTCATTACCTTGAATTGAGAATTTTATCAATTCCACTCAATTGGATTGGGATTATCGTAGGTAATTTGTTTTTTCGAAATTGTACTTTGAATTGGGGATTTTGTCAATTAAACTTAATTTCATTCAATTTTAATTACTTTGAATTGGAGATTTTGTCAATTGAACTTAATTTTAATTAATTTGAATTAGAGATTTTATCAATTTCACTTAATTTAATTCAATTAAACTACTTTGAATTGAGGATTTAATCAATCGAACTCAATTTCATTACCTTGAATTGAGAATTTTATCAATTCCACTTAATTGGATTGAGATTATTGTAGGTAATTTGTTTTTTCGAAATTGTACTTTGAATTGGGGATTTTGTCAATTAAACTTAATTTCATTCAATTTTAATTACTTTGAATTGGAGATTTTGTCAATTGAACTTAATTTGAATTAATTTGAATTAGAGATTTTATCAATTTCACTTAATTTAATTCAATTAAATTACTTTGAATTGAGGATTTAATCAATCGAACTCAATTTCATTACCTTGAATTGAGAATTTTATCAATTCCACTCAATTGGATTGAGATTATCGTAGGTAATTTATTTTTTCGAAATTGTACTTTGAATTGGGCATTTTGTCAATTAAACTTAATTTCATTCAATTTTAATTACTTTGAATTAGAGATATTGTCAATTAAACTTAATTTGAATTAATTTGAATTAGAGATTTTATCAATTTCACTTAATTTAATTCAATTAAACTACTTTGAATTGAGGATTTAATCAATTGAACTCAATTTCATTACCTTGAATTGAGAATTTTATCAATTCGACTCAATTGGATTGAGATTATCGTAGGTAATTTGTTTTTTCGAAATTGTACTTTGAATTGGGGATTTTGTCAATTAAATTTAATTTCATTCAATTTTAATTACTTTGAATTGGAGATTTTGTCAATTGAACTTAATTTTAATTAATTTGAATTAGAGATTTTATCAATTTCACTTAATTTAATTCAATTAAACTACTTTGAATTGAGGATTTAATCAATCGAACTCAATTTCATTACCTTGAATTGAGAATTTTATCAATTCCACTCAATTGGATTGAGATTATCGTAGGTAATTTATTTTTTCGAAATTGTACTTTGAATTGGGGATTTTGTCAATTAAACTTAATTTCATTCAATTTTAATTACTTTGAATTGGAGATTTTGTCAATTGAACTTAATTTGAATTAATTTGAATTAGAGATTTTATCAATTTCACTTAATTTAATTCAATTAAATTACTTTGAATTGAATATTTAATCAATCGAACTCAATTTCATTACCTTGAATTAAGAATTTTATCAATTCCACTTAATTGGATTGAGATTATCGTAGGTAATTTGTTTTTTCGAAATTGTACTTTGAATTGAGGATTTTGTCAATTAAACTTAATTTCATTCAATTTTAATTACTTTGAATTAGAGATTTTGTCAATTAAACTTAATTTTAATTAATTTGAATTGGAGATTTTATCAATTTCACTTAATTTAATTCAATTAAATTACTTTGAATTGAGGATTGAATCAATCGAACTCAATTTCATTACCTTGAATTGAGAATTTTATCAATTCCACTCAATTGGATTGAGATTATCGTAGGTAATTTATTTTTTCGAAATTGTACTTTGAATTGGGCATTTTGTCAATTAAAATTAATTTCATTCAATTTTAATTACTTTGAATTGGAGATTTTGTCAATTGAACTTAATTTGAATTAATTTGAATTAGAGATTTTATCAATTTCACTTAATTTAATTCAATTAAATTACTTTGAATTGAATATTTAATCAATCGAACTCAATTTCATTACCTTGAATTAAGAATTTTATCAATTCCACTTAATTGGATTGAGATTATCGTAGGTAATTTGTTTTTTCGAAATTGTACTTTGAATTGAGGATTTTGTCAATTAAACTTAATTTCATTCAATTTTAATTACTTTGAATTAGAGATTTTGTCAATTAAACTTAATTTTAATTAATTTGAATTGGAGATTTTATCAATTTCACTTAATTTAATTCAATTAAATTACTTTGAATTGAGGATTGAATCAATCGAACTCAATTTCATTACCTTGAATTGAGAATTTTATCAATTCCACTCAATTGGATTGAGATTATCGTAGGTAATTTATTTTTTCGAAATTGTACTTTGAATTGGGGATTTTGTCAATTAAACTTAATTTCATTCAATTTTAATTACTTTGAATTGGAGATTTTGTCAATTAAACTTAATTTTAATTAATTTGAATTGGAGATTTTATAAATTTCACTTAATTTAATTCAATTAAACTACTTTGAATTGATGATTTAATCAATTGAACTCAATTTCATTACCTTGAATTGAGAATTTTATCAATTCCACTCAATTTATATATATTTAATTAATTTTATAAATCTATAATATGAATAAAGAAAACATTTCAAAATTTTATAAATCTTAGGATAGTCTAAACCCTATGCCCAAACACTCCTAACCCTATACCCAAACAAACCCCACTAATTAAACCCTAATCTGATATACTCTCTTCGAATACACAGATACTCACATTACACATATACTGATATTTGCGCCGTTCTCTTCTCTCCACCTCCTTCTCAAACCCTAGATCATGCGCCGTTCTCTCGACCTCCTTCTCAAACCCTAGATCGTGCGCCGTTCACTCTCGCGTCGTTTGCATGGTCGCCTCTCACTCCTTGCCTCTCACTTTTCTCTCATTCAACCCTTTCTCTCCTCACGCCTGCTTCAGCCCCTCGAGCGATGATCGGCGAAGGAAGCTTGCAAGGTCACTTTCGCTGCTATGAAGATCGATGCCCCCATAGGTAACATCCAATTCATATAGCTATATTAATCAATTTATATATATGGGAAACTGAATATGAAGTTCTTGTTTAAATTCTTGTTTCCATTCTATTTGTAGTTAGAATACTGAATATGAAGTAGATTATGTGAAATTGAACCCTAAAGTGGGATATATATATATATATATATATATATATATATATATTGCATATGTATAACCGAGCACAATTTCGGGCTATGCTTCAATTTTTTTGTACGAACCCTAAAGTTCCGATTGTATTTTGCAATTAGGTAAGGATCCGATTGTATTCAGTCTTCTATTCCTGATTTGGGTAATAATTGATTCGTCGCAATTGAGATGTACATGTATACAATATGCTTGAATAAGCCCAATAAAAATATATAAGACTTGCGTATATATTAGACGTCCATCTATTGACTTTGCGATGTTCATGTCCTCGTTTAGATTTATTAACTTTTTATTTTATTTATTTTGAGTTTGTTTTGATATTTGGGTATCCAGAATTTTGCTCCCCACGCTGGTAAAAAACATACTATGTTAGCACCTCTCACACAAATCAAATAAAGTTAGAGTGGATGTATATTAACATTGTCAGGGGTTAGTGTCAAGTGTGTGTGTGTCTTGTTATTCTTCTTGGTTAATTTTCTTCATCAATCATTGGAATTTTTTTTCCATATTTGGAGTCTTTGTCGCTTGTTGAGTGTTGAGGAGTGGGTGGATTTTTTCTCTATGGAAGCTAGCAAGCAGTGATTTCATAATGATTTTTTACAATAGTTAAAAAATCAGCAAGCAGTTTGAAAAATCAGTTAAAAATTTATCATGTATTAATGAGTGAGTGGATTTTTTCTCTATAGAAGCCAGCAAGCAGTGATTTCATAATGATTTTTTACATTAGTTAAAAAATCAGCAAGCAGTTTGAAAAATCAGTTAAAAATTTATTTGATTTTTTACATGTTTTGTTATGTTTTTCATAATGATTTCTTCTATTATGATTGTATTTTTTTTATTGTATTTGTTGTTTAGTTTTAAAATCAGGTTATAAGATATCTTTGCCTTAGTAACACGATGATTGTCTATAGGTATATCTAATTTGATGGTGTTCTTAATTGACTTTATTTTATTGTCTAAGTATATTTTATAGCAGTGCAGGTATCCTAACCTATCTTTTTCTGGATATTTTGTTTAATGTAGGTTGGAGTTATTTTGGGAAATATGCAGTTTTTGGGAGCAGTTTACACATTTTTGGGAGCAGTTTATTGATTTAGTCCAAGACTTAATTTTTTTGTAATGCTTCAGTTTGTTGATTTGTTCATTTTGATGTAAATGTATTAATATAACAGGTTTATTTATGTATTGTGTTATGTTTGGTGGATTTTGGATTTCATAATTTACATAATGTGCCTAACGAGCTTGAACGAACGAGCCTAACGAGCTTGAACACGAGCTTGAACAAATTTTCGAAATTAAAAAAAAAAATTTGTTTAAACGAGCCGAGCCCGAGCATAGCTAAAAGTTAAACGAGCCGAGCCCGATCACAAGTTTAGGGCTCGTCACGAGCCCGAGCCGAGCCCGAGCTGAGCTAAAAAATAAACGAGCCGAGCCCGAACACTCTAAAGCTCGGCTCGGCTCGGTTCATTTGCAGCCCTACTTATGGTGACTCCATTCTTAAGGGAGAATATAACTTAGTCACCAAATAATCACAGTTATGGTAGGAAATCAATTAGTAGACTCCTAATTGAAATTGGTTTAGGAAAACCAATTGACTTTCTTCTCCACTCCATACTCTTCTATAAATATATGTGTAACACTGTAGCCTATTGTATTATGTGTACTAGACAAAGAGTCAAAATAGACCGGTACCGGTGTGAGGGAAATACCTAGTGTGAGTAAAGCACAAGCGGTGCGCAGAGAATACACAAAGAGATAGAAAAAGAGATATAGAGTGATATTTCTTGGTGTGAGTGAAACACCAGTGAGAGTCATGAATAAAATAAGCTTAAATTACTCTAGTGATACAGGCGTAAGTATACACTGTGTGTGTGCGTGTGTATGATCTGCGGATCATCCCTTGTAATCCTCTAATTGATTATAGTGAAACGGTACTCTCTATGGACGTAGGCTGATTTGGCTGAACCACGTATATATCTTTGTGTCGATTGTTTGGTGTGTTTTTTTTATGCATTTTATGATTTACAGGTGTGCACGGCTTCTATCAGAGGGTGTGGAAACTCTATCAAGTGATCTTGGACGGGTGTAAAAATCCTAACAGTAATTTTGTGGATCACTTATGGAATTTCAACACCCTTAATCCAATATTTGGCTTTGCAGATACCTGAACATCTTTGTTCCTCCTCATCTTGTGAAAGGAATTGAAGCACCTATTCATTTATCCACTATTTGAAGAGAAACATGATAATACTACAAAGAGTCGAATATTTGGTATTTGTACATTCCAATATTTATCTTCAATAAAAAAAAAATCATAATATAACGAGGGTGAGACTAAGATTTTAGATGTTGGGAAATGCACTTGATTCCTTGAATGGTAGTGGAATGATGAATTTTGAACACGTCAGACATTTCATTTAACCTATTTGTTTATAAGTTTATTTGATTCTTATTGTTTAAGTAATAAATGAAGTATTTGTGCAATAATATATATATAAAAAAATTATGTTTTTTTAATAGACGTGTTGGAGGCCGTTCGTGTCCTACTTTTTTAAAATTTGTCGTGTCGCCGTGTTTGTATTGTGTCGTGTTCGATCGTGTCGATGCTTCATAGATCATAATACATGGTTGTCGGCTAAAATTCAACTCAAAAATTATTTTATTTTACCTTAATTGGTAGTTCGGAAAAAAATATTTCGGCATTAATGTTTTTATTTATGTCAAAATAAAAAATTAATGTTGAAATATTTTTTTTGAACTACCAATTATTGTAAAATATATATAAAAAATTAAGTTGAAAATATAAAAAAATAATTCGAACTACCAATTAGATTAATTTTTTTATTTTTTAAATGATTTTTTAATATATTTTACTATAAACGAATTTGTCTTTTGATTTATGCCAAAATAAAAAATTAATGCTTTATTTGGATAATAAAATTTGAGGGTAGTAACATTGTTTCCAAACACCACATATCTCAATATTGATGGTAGTTTAGGTATTAAGTGACATTAAGACGTGTAAATGATGTGAGTTTGAAAAAATAAGAGGTGTAAATAAAGATTCTTAAACTTAAGAGGTCTGATTAAAATAAAAATAAATATCAGGGGTATAAATAAAGTTATCCCATATTTAAATGAATATCAAATTATTTACTTTATAATTTACCTAAATAGTATTATCTGCAACTGTCTTATGTGATAACTTTCAAAATTTTATAGTATTTTCTTCCATTTATTTGATAACAATCAATTACGAAATTTTTACAAAACCCAATTGAAGCAAATTGTAATAGAATCCTACGCCTTTCACAATCTATATATATCAATTTTTCAATACCCAACATTTCCCTCAAACACATGCTAGATAAATCAATTTTTTAACATCCTTCAATTTACAAATTGTAATAGATCTTTCACAATTTATATATCTCAAACACGAAAAATTATTCTTTACATCGGTGATATCACATCATCAAACTGACATGGTATCACAATCTAATGAAATTTAAGACATTTTTCACACATGTCAAACTATTTGTCAGCTCAATATGACACATACGGAAAAAAAAATCCAATATTCCCCAAAATAAAAATAATAATAATTTCTGCCCATTCAAGATTCAAATAAAAAACTTTACAAGTCTCCTGATCTCTTTGCTTATACATATATACATAATATATATATATATACTGAAAATCTATGTGAACTTTTTCCCCAATTAATGTGATTTCATTGTTAATTTCCAACAACATCTTAATTCTAACATTGGATTTGAAACCACCACCTAAAGCTAGGTTTGGCTTGAGCCTCAGTTTTATCATGAACAATATCCCAACTCCATCACAATGGTAGGAGGTCAAAAGTGAAAAATGAAAAAGTAGGTTTACAAAACAGAAAAAGGATAGAGTTTAGCAAATTCATTATGTCTCATTGACATCTACAAGGCTAAAAAGTTTGGTCATTTGAGTCGTGTAAATAATCAGGGAAGAAATATATGATTGGGATGAATTAATTTTGGGTACAAATCTAAATATATATATTTTTATTTTGGTGAAGACAACTATGAAAAGAAAAGATGGCCATGGAAGAGAAAAAGGAACCAGCTGAAGAGAATTGTGAATATAAGGAATATATTTTTGGGTAAATTATAATTTCACCTCTTGTTGTTAGTTAAATTATATTCGCATTTTTTTTTGTTTTGCTAATTATAATTTCACCCCCTAATAACTGATTCCAGAGAGGGGAAATTACCTTTATACCCATGCATATTAAATAATTTGTATTTAAAAAATATCTGAATTATGCTATTACCTATTTATCCTTTTCAATTATCTTCTTCTTCATTCTCTCTCTTTCCTAAAACCTCTAAATCAAACCCTAACCCTAGAAATCCTTCAATTTACCTATAGTAAAAATCAATTGAATTGTTGCTTGAAATTGGACAAATATGTATAATTTATAATGATAAAGAACAAATATTCTTATATAATCCAGATTTATTTTAGTTTTTTAATTGAATATAGATTGAATTTTGTATCTGTAGTTTTTTTAGTGCACAACACTGCAATTAATTTGTTAACAGTGATGAAAACGGCTAGAGTACGGCTACAAGCAGACCTCCTCAACCACCCCATCTTCGCATACCCTGTCATGTCCTCCTCTTCGAACGCGTCCTCGAAGCCCTTCGCGTTGGCGACAACATCCAAGATCTCTCCGATGACTTTCTCCAAGCCAGATCCCTCGTAGCCCTTTGCGTCAGCCCACTTTCTCTAGGCCAGATCCAAAATCACCCCACTTTCACAGCCACTTCTTGTGCTCAATTCATTGTATATGATTTATACAATTCAATTCCCCAGCCTTTGCTTTTATATTTTTTTTGTTTTATTTTTAGTAATATGTATATACATATATATATATATATATGATTTAGGGGGTTTTGCTCATTGAACAATAGTTGGGTTTTTTTTTTTTGCCTTTACCCTATTATTTATATAATTCTGAAAGAAGAATAATGTTTAGTTTGTGATGACTCTAAGCTAGGATTAATTAAATAATACAAATCTGATCGAAGAATAATGTTTACAACTCTCTTTCCACCTGTATGTGCATATATATATATATATATAATGTTTTTGTATAGATATGGGTACTTGGAGTTTTTGTTTTAACATCAAACCACCTCCCATTTAATTTTAATCCACTCATTTTCTTTCTTCCAGCCACAAAGTTATCATTTTTGCAATTTCAATTTTGCTTTGATTATTTAGTTTCAATTCTATCAATTTGCTTCAGCTATGCGAATATATGGGTATGCACATATATATGGGGTATATATAAATGATGAGGGTAGTTTAGGCATTTTACATCATTTTAGATAGGTAAACAAGTCTTTACACATATATAAGGGTAATTTGATCATTTTGCATATCAGATTTTGGTTGATCCGGTTTGACCTCTCCGGAAAATGAGTTAAAGGGGTAAAAGTGAAACAAATAGAGGATGAAATTGTAATTAGCGAAACAAAAAGGGATATGGATGTAATTTATACTAATAATAGGGGTGAAATTATAATTTACCCTATTTTTTTTGGTTTCCATATGTGTTATAATTAGACATGACATGACATGTGCAAAAAGTTTTAATTTTATTAATTTGTATATCATGTAAGGTGATGACGTGATATCACTGTGTAATCAATAATTTTTCCTTAAACACACACTAGATAAATTATTTTTTTAATATCCTCCCATTTCTCAGTGTATGCAAACATAACAGAAAAGATTTAGCCTTAGAACATTTTTTTTTTGTACATTTTTTTTTGTATAATAATATTTAGGGTAATTAATACTTTATTTGTCTCAAAATAAGTGTCCACTTTTACTCTTTTCTCAGTTTTAAAATAAGTGTACCACTTGAAAAATCAAAACACTTTATCATACTACTTTACTAATTTACCCTTCATGCATTAAACTTATAAATCATCTACACAATAAATTATCACATCATTATAATGAGACCAAAGATAAAATTGGTATTTCATTCTTTACTAATACAACATCTTAAAAAATTGAATTTTTCAAAAAAGCTTTATAAATTCGGTCGAGGGATTACTTAAAAGCTGTCACTCCAAGATAGAAGCATGTCAAGATTTAACAGGCCCAATTCAATAACATGTTTTTATTTGTTTCATGTATCATTTTAATCACTTTTAATTTTAAATATTTAACGTGACCTTCAAATAATCTCACATGGGCTAATTTTTTTATATCTTATGGGAACGTTTGGTACGGTTGAATGGAATGGAATGAAAGTGAATGAAATGAGAATGAGAATGAAATGGAATAATCATTCTCATTCTATTGTTTGGTTGTAAATATGAAACACATTGAGAATGAAATGAACTTGAATTTTTTTTCTCAAAAATATCATTCTTAGTATATTAAATATGAAATAAAATAAAATAATACTATTTTTTAATTTTTTTACAAAAAAAAAATGATAAAACGTAACGGGTATAGTAATGACGGACAATAAAGGTGGCGATGGTTGTGGCTTATTTTTTTGAAACGTGAGAGGGTTATTTAAGTAATTTTATGTTTTAAAAGTATTTATAAAGGAATGAAATGATCATTTCATAGCTTTAGTAATGGAATGAAAATCCATTCCCAATAATAAAATTTCATTTGTTGGGATCATTATGTTATACCAAACCAATGAATGGAATGAATGGACATTTCATTTCATTACATTCCAACGTACCAAACATGCACTTTATATTTACAAAACAGAACGTGACTTGCACAACATGTCCAGAAAAAAATAAATAAAAATTGCATGTTGCATGAGAAGCTTAAGATTTACAATAGTCAATAATTGATATAAATTGTTTGAGCCTTTTGCTTTTTAATTATATGGAAGAAGAGGAGAGCTCAATGATGCCAAAGCCCTTCCCCGAGAAGCTCTACCGAATTTGAAAGCATTTTAACAGTTTGAAGCATTATTCATTATATCTAGCTTATGAAAAGAAAGTTAAATAGTATAATTAATATCTTAAATAAGAGAAAATATTGTCGACTATGTAGGGCTTCGAGTAATTCGATTTTGTGACTTGGGTTTTATTTTAAATTACATTTTCTTGCTGTTTATGTATTTGTTGTAGATATGCTTAATTAAGAACCATTTTTTACTGACAGCACATTTGTTGTATAAATAATGTGTCTCTCATACCAGCCCCAGAGCCTGGAGAAGTTGAATATTTGAATAATATATAGTTTGACTTTGGTTTATGATTGCATTTATTCATTTGTATCTTAGGTTGATTTTGATAGTCATGTTTCAATAGTAGATCTGTAATAGATGGGTCTCCAACTCTAGGGCTAAAATTTCAACAGTACATCGTGGGCTAATAAAAATTCAACTCAAAATTTAAAGGTCTGCTTAGATTTGTATATTTGGAATAATAAATAATAGATCATTTTATAACTGAACTTTTATAAAAGAGTTTTCAGAAATTTAAACAAAGCAAAACTTTTGTACAGAGAATTCTCAAAAAACAAAAAATTATTCTTTGAATTGCAAACAAGCAGAATTTGATTCTTTGTTGCATGTCAAAGTGGTTTTGGGGAGACATCGGTGAACTACTCTGTTTATTTGGATAGTTGGATATGGCATAATAACATACTTTTGTAAGATTTTTTTTTATTTTTTGGATTAGGTTGTCTTAAATGCAAGTTTAATTTTATAAATAGATGAAATCACAAAATTTTTTGTAGAACCTTTTTCGTTTTTTTGATGGAATTTATTTTTAATATATATATATTACTAAAATAAAGGAGTAATAAAACTCCCTTCCATTTATCAATTTTGATATTAAAAATGAAACGTGCATTATTATATCATACTATCAATTTTGTTCAAGTGGCTCCTTTCCATTAGTTGACTGTCATATATATTATTAATTAAAATAAAAATTAATAATTAAACTGACCTTCACTAAATTATTAAGATTATTGAAGATAACCTTCATTGAGTTCATAATTTTGCACACACACTATTATAATGCTTATAAAAATAAAAATTATAGGTGTATGATTCATAATTTCATATAAGCATACTAATTCTTATATATAAACAAAAAATCATTTTAGAATATATATATATATATATATATATATATATATAGATTTAATAAAATATTATTTTGATAATTTCAATAATTAAAAGAAGGTACAAAAGTTACCTTAGAATTTAAGTAAATAATATTTTCTTTCATTGTATTCTGTAATAATAATGAGTCGCAATTGTAAATCCAAATCCAAATCCAAATTAGAATAGGATTAGAATTTATCTATCATTATTGTTATTTAATTATTGGGTTGATCTATAGTAACATGTTGCTCTTCTAAGTGGCTATATGATTTTAAAATCTAGAGGGCTGGCCCAACCTAATCCGAACCCGGCACAAACCCAAGTATAAGCAAAGTTGGCAAACTCAGCCCGATCCAACCCGAATTTTGAAGCGGGCTACACCTAACCCGACACTCTCGGGTCGGATAAACCGGGTTTCCAAGTTTTATTTTTTTACTAAATTGAAAAGCAAAATTTGAAATTGAATCTGCATATACCATTTTTAATAAGGAGAAAAATGGCAAAAAAAAAAAAAAAAAAAAAAAACCAAATTCTAAGGGAAGAAATGTTTTTGGCACCAATAACGTAAAAAATAGAAAAAATAAATATCACTTCCTACAAATAGTCTCCTTCCAACAAAAAAGTTACAAAATAAAAATAAGAATCAAGATCAAACTTATGTTCTTATATCTATGTGTATAAAAATCAAGATGAATTTACTATTTCTATGGATATATTAACATATGTATGATATATATAGATGTTATAAAATCAAACCAACAACTCTTATCTATATATATGATAAAAATCACAAGATCTATATAGAATTTATGGCATTTTGTATATATACATATACAAGTTATCAGAAAACAGAGAGGGGAAAAGAGGATGCAGAAAGCTGGCTGGTGACGGCGGTGGTGGACGACGGAGTGATGCGGTGGCGGCGGATAGTGGGGGCTGAAGAAACTAGGGTTCATCCCTTAGGAGAGAGTGAAGCGATAGAATGACAAGAACAAAGTGAGAAAGAGGTTTTTTAGGCCATGTTTGTTTTCTGGTTCCAAGTTCATTTTGTCTGATAGGGTCTTGGTTTTTAGAGACCAAACCATTGTTATTTTGACTTGGTCTCAAAAATTGGACACAGACCAAATGTGACCAAATTGAACCAAATATTGTGCTTTTGGACCCATTTTTTTGTTGGGTCAAGTTGGTCTAGTTCCAAAATTGGTAACCAAAATCATAATTTTGAAACACCAACCACCCAACAAACAAAACATAATGAATTAAGTAATACATAATAATAATAATAATAATAATAATAATAATAAAATAAATGAATAAATAATAATATAATTCATAAAATATAATTATAAATTAATAAAAATCAATGAATAAATAATAAATAAAATAAAATATATTTATAAATTAATAAAAATAAATGAATAAAAATAAACAAAATAATGAATAATAAACAAAATGAATTAAATAATACATAAAAATAATAATAATAAATAATATAATTAATAAAATATATTTATAAATTAATAAAATTAAATGAATAAATAATAAATAAAATAATAAATATATATAAATAATAAATAATAAATAAAATAAATATATTTATAAATTAATAAAAATAAATGAATAAATAATAAAATATATTTATAAATAAAATAAAAATAAATGAATAAATTAAATTAAATATATTTATAAATGGCCTGGTTCCATTTTTCTCAGATCGAGACCATCAGACCAAACCGCTTACCAAACAAATTTTCAGTTCAGGGACCAGGCCAAATCGGACCGAACCGAACCAAACCGGTTACCAAACAGGGCCTTAGGGTTAGATTGGAGGGTCTTATTTCAACCGTTGGATAATAGAATCTAACCATTCAGATTACTCATCTTTTAACAATTTGGGTTTCGGGTTGGGTTTGGGCTCAACCTGAACCCAACCCGAATTAAAGTCAAACACATGTTAACCCAAGCAGATCCGATTTGCAACTTTTAGTAACCTGAGCCCGAAACTTTAGGGCTGAGTCCGAGTTGGGCTAGCCCGCCCAAGTTGTAAACCGAAAAAATGCCACTTTCGGCTTCCAAAATTTATGTATGAAACAAAACTAGAAAACATATGTTACTAGAATCTGAAGTAACTTGAAAAAATAAGAGTATTATGATGAACAAAATTACTAGTGCTCAAAATGGTATCTTATTTCATAATATATGCGTTCAAAATTGTGGAAGTAAAATATATAAATCATTCATACTTCAAATTTGTTGTTTTCATGTCGGTGGTGCGTTCATACTCCTATATAATACTTAAAAGTTGATTTAAGATACAAGTGTCAAGATTTAGTTGGCCCTCTTAGTAACATGTTTAGTGTGTGTTTCTATTTGTTGAATGTATCAATTAAATCACTTTTAATTTAATCAAATTATACCCGTAATTTTATCTATATGCATCTCTTTTCAATTCTATCATTTATCATATTTTATTCATACGTACATCTCTTTTAATTATATACGTTTTTCGCCATTTCCAAAAAATTATAATTCAAATGTACCACTAAGGGCTTATATTATTTTCATGCATTCATCACTACGTTAAATAGAAGGTGCTTTCTTTGATAAATTTGTCGCCATGTTAAATACAAAATATATATATAAATATATATATAAATATGATATTCGACACCTCTTTCTACCACTACTACTACATTAAAATTAATTAATTTATATATCAGTATACTCGAATTTTACATTTAATTTATTACTTTGACTAATTTTTCAATATTAATTCATTCATCAAGATTTCTCATCACCTGCAAAGCACACCTGCTTTCCTATTAATAATAAAAGTACAACCAATAAACTTTCTCTTCATGTTAGGACAACTAAATGCTCTTTGTTTTAGGATAACAATTGGTCATTGAATGATAATAGAATGATGAAATGAGTTAGAGTAATATGTGGTATACATACTGCATTTTATAATTCCATACACCTAACTTGCATCAGTTTTTTAATATCCTCCAATTTCTCAAAGATACTAAATACCCAATAAAAATTTTAGTTAGATCCCTCATATGCATGCCATAAGAGCATTATCATCTAGAGAATGACTAGTGCTCAATATGATATGTTGCTTCATGTTCAAATTGTGGAAGTAAAATATAAATGAACAAGCCATTCATACATATGGTTGGTTGTTTAATTTCATGTTTCTTGTGTGTTCATACACTTGTAATGCTTAAAAGGCAGTAACATGTTTAGTGCATGTGTTTTATTTGTTGGATGTATCAATTTAATCACTTACAATTCAAAGCATTAAACTCGACCTTTTAAGTAATCTCATATAGGCTAATCTGTTTATTTCTTAGTGTTTACACAACATATCACACTTTTCTTCAAAAAAAAGAGGGGGATGAGGGGAGAAAAAATAATTCAACTCATAATATCGTAATAGATGTAATAGATGGGTGTCCATGCTCAAAGGCTAAAATTTCAGAGGTCATCATAATATATGGTTGTCCAAGTGTTATAATTCAACTCAAAATTTTAATGATTGAGTCTTTTGATTGGTATCTCTTAAATAATTAAATTGATCATTAGTTTGTATATCTGAAATAACTAAATCATTTTATAACTGAATTTTCATAAAATAGTTTCAAGAATTTCACAAAGCAAAACTTTTATACTGAAAATACTCAAAAAGACAAGACATTGTTCTTAGAATTGCAAACAAGCAAACTTTATTCTTTCCTTCTTATCAAAGTTTTTTAGATATAAAATACTTTCGTAAGAAATATTTTATTATTTTGCTGTATTTGACTGTCTTAAATCCAAGTTTAATTTTATAAAGAGAAAAATTTACCAAAATATTTGTACAGAGTTTTAAAAAAAATATTAAAATAATTATATATATAATATTAGTAACTTAATAAACATTATTTTTCATAATTAAATAAAAATCGTATCATTATTATAATTATCAAATTTGGTAGTTTTTAAAAAATTACTAAAATTACTAAAATAACTTTATATATATATAATATTAGTAACTTAATAAACATTATTTTTTATAATTAAATGAAAATCATATCATTATTATAATTATCAAATTTGGTGTTATGTACAAATGGTTAAGTAGCATCATAAATGTTTTCTTGAAGTACTATCCATAAAATAACTCAATGCTCAAGAAAAAACCACCAACGATTTAAATACTATTTTCACCCGTTTTCTTTAGTATTTTGAATAATGGAGTCTTCTTCGGAATGCCTTTCTTTCTCATTTAGGATAATAGAGTGTTTGAGATACTTTATACGTTAGTGAAATCTGTCATTGAATGCGAGTATAAATCAATTTTTTAATATTCCCCAATTTCTCAATCTCTTCTTCCTTACCATCAACGTATGTCAATGTTGTGATGTTATCCAATTTCTCACCCATTTTAAACACACCACCTTTCTCTAGGCAAACAAAAAGATTTACCAAAAAAACATATATGGGTAGAACATAAAGGTATACCACTTAAATTTTATGTTGAGATCTTTGCATGCCAGAAAAAAATTATAAAGTACAGAATTAATAATGCTCAAAATCATACCTGCTTCACGATATATATATGTGCTAAAACAACCATTCATGGCCTATCATATTTAGTGCATGTTATTTGTTGAATGTATCAATTTAATCACTTTCAATTTCAAATATTAAACGTGACCTCCAAGTAATCTCACATAGGCTAATCTTTTTATTTCTCTGTGTTTACAAAAGAGAACATTACTTACACAACATGTCAAATTTTTCTTCAAAAAAAGTTGAAAAAAAAAACAAAAGAAAAAATAACATGCATGCCACACAAGGACGGAGCCAGAAATTTTTGTGAATGGGGCAAAGAAGGACAATAAGTCTAATTTTTTCTAAATTGAATGGGTCAAATGTCAATTTTTATTTATATTTTTTTCAAAATACAGAAATTATCACTAAAAAATACCAAAAAAAATATAATTGAATGGGGGCAACTGCCCCATTGGAGCTTTAGTGGCTCCGTGCCTGATGCCACTTGAGAAGCTTAAGAATTACAATAGTAAAAAAGCCAGCCCATGCCAAACAAGGCTTTACCATATTACCAGCTATGGAATTTAACATCGGGTTTATGATTGCGTTTATTTGTATTTTTAGGTTGATACGTAAGAAGACAGATGCGTTGATAGTCATGTTTCAATGGTAGATCGTTATAGATGGTGTCAAACTCTAGGGCTAAAATTTCATTGACAAGTACATCATAATGCATGGTTGTATATCTCAATCAATGATGTGTATAACAGTATAAGTGGATCATTCGATAATTGAACTTTTTAGAAAATAGTTTTAGAAGATTTGACAAGGAAAAAACTTTTGTAACATACTGAAAACACAAAAACCTATTCTTAAAATTGCAAACAAGCAAAACTTAATTTACAAGAAATAAAAAGGGTAATTTGCAGTGATACCCTCTGAGGTTTAGGTCAATTCCACCTAGCCTTCGGTTAACGCATAACTTTACAATGACATCCTCTGAGCTTTAAAAAGTCTTGTAGTGACACCCCTTTGAGTCGTGAAAAGTCAGGTTTGCCCTTATTATAAATAGGGTTAGTTTCAATAAACTTCCATCTACTATTAAATTTAATCAACTAACCCATCTACTATTAAATTTCAATCACATTGTCCCCCACCCTCAAACAATATATTTATAAAATTCAATATATATATATATAATTAGAAATATATATATCAAATTCAAAAAATATATAAAAATTCGAAACAAATATATAAATTTCAAAAAAAATAAAAATTCGAAAACAATATATTAAATTTAAAAATATATATATAATTTGAAATATATATATAATTCGAAATTTTTTTATAAAATTCAAAACAAATATATAACATATGAAAAAATATATAAAATTAAAAAAATATATAAATTTCGAATATATATATATAATTTGAAAAAAATATATATTTCGAAAAACAAAATGTTAAAAAATATATATATTGGTAAAATATCATATATTTTCTAATAAAGTAAATCAAACTACTTACCACCAATAACAATTAGTGGACTTTTATATATATATTTCCAATTATATATATATTTCAAAATTTATATGTCATTTTTGAAATTTATATGATGTTTTCGAAAGTAATATGATATTTTTGAATTTTATAAAAAAATGCAGTAACTCTCACTGAGGTTTAGGTCAATTTCAAACAAATATATAAATTTTGAAATATATATATAAAATTCAAAAATATAAATAAAATTTTAAAAGATATATAAATTTTGAATATATATATAATTTAAAATATATATATAATTCAGAAAAAATATATAAATTTATCAAAAATATATTAAATTTGAAATATATATATATAAATTTCAAAAAATATATCCAACAACAATTAGTAGTCTTTATATATATATATATATATATATATATATATATATATATATTTCCAAAATATATATATATATTTTTCGAATTATATATATATTTTTTAAAATTTATATGACATTTTTGAAATTTTAATATTTTTTTCAAAATTTATATATTTTTTTCGAATTATATATTTTTGTTTTTGAATTATATATATATTTTTGAATTTAATATATTGTTTTAGAATTTATGTTTTTTGTTTTGAAATTTATATATTTGTTTCAAATTTTATATATTTATTTCAAATTTGATATATATTTTTTGAATTTTATAAATATATTGTTTGAGGGCGGGGGCAATGTGATTGAAATTCAATAGTATAGGGGTTAGTTGATTAAATTCAATAGTATAGGGGGGTTTATTGAAATTAACTATATTTATAATAAGGGCAAATCTGACTTTTCACAGCTTAAAGGGGGTGTTATTGCAAGATTTTGTAGAGCTCAGGGGGTGTCATTGTAAACTTGTGCGTTAACCGGAGGCTAGGTGGAATTGACCTAAACCTCAAGGGGTGTCACTGCAAATTACCCAAAAAAAACAAGCAAGACTTAAATCTTTGGGTAATTTGCAGCCACACCCCTGAGGTTTGCATCTATTCCACCTAGATGCAGATTTTCGGAATTTTGACACAAACACCCCCTCAGGTTTGGTTTTGCTTGCCATGACACCCCAATTGACGAAAATACCCTTCACAAAATTCCAAAATATTAAGGGTAATGTGAAATGACCTTTATGCCCCAACCCCAAATATATAAAATTTCGAAAAACATATATATAAATTCAAAAATATATATAAAATTCGAAAACAAATATTTAAATTTTGAAAAAAATATATAAAATTAGAATAAAATATATAAATTTCGAAAAATATATATAAAATAAAAATATATATATATATAATTCGAAAATATATATATATTTTTTGAAAAATATTTAAATTCGAATATATATATTTCAAAATATATATATAAAATTCAAAAAATTATATAATTTCGATAAACATATATAAATTTCAAAATATATATAAAAAATTCAAAAACATATATAAAATTTGAAATATATATAATTCGAAAATATATATATAAATTTTGAAAAGTATATAAAATCGAATATATATATATTTCAAAAAAAAATTAAAAATATATATATTTTCAAAAACAAAATTCAAATAATTATATAATTTCGAAAAACATATATAAATTTCAAAATATATATATATATAAAATTCAAAAAAATATATAAAATTTGAAATATATATATAATTCGAAAATATATATATATAATTTGAAAAATATATAAACTCGAATATATATATATATATATTTCAAAAAAATAAAAAAATTCAAAAAATATATATTTTCAAAAACAAAATTCAAAAAATTATATCATTTCGGAAAACATATATAAATTTCAAAAAATATGTATATTTTTTTTATATATATATATATTTTCAAAAAATATATATATATATATTTTCGAATTATATATATATTTGAAATTTTATATATTTTTTGAAATTTATATATGTTTTTCGAAATTTTATAATTATTTGAATTTTGGTTTTGAAAAAATATATATTTTGAATTTTTTATTTTTTTTGAAATATATATATTCTAATTTATATATTTTTCAAATTATATATATATATTTTCAAATTATATATATATATTTTCAAATTTTATATATATTTCAAATTTTATATATTTTTTGAAATTTGTATATGTTTTTTGAAATTATATAATTTTTTGAATTTTGGTTTTGAAAATATATATATTTTGAATTTTTTATTTTTTTTTGAAATATATATATTCGAATTTATATAATTTTAAATATATATATATATATATATTTTCGAATTATATATATATTTCAAATGTTATATATTTTTTGAAATTTATATATGTTTTTCGAAGTTATATAATTTTTTGAATTTTTGTTTTGAAAATATATATATTTTGAATTTTTTATTTTTTTTGAAATATATATATATATATATATTCGAATTGATATATTTTTCAAATTTTATATATATATTTTCGAATTATATATATTTCAAAATTTATATTTTTTTTTGAATTTTTATATATATTTTGAAATTTATATATGTTTTTCGAAATTATATAATTTTTTGAATTTTTTATATATATTTTTCGAAATTTATATATTTTATTCTAATTTTATATGTTTATTTCAAATTTTAAATATTTGTTTTCGAATTTTATATATTTTTTTGAATTTATATGTATGTTTTTCGAAATTTTATTTATTTGGGGTTGGGGCATAAAGGTCATTTCACATTACCCTTAATATTTTGGAATTTTGTGAAGGGTATTTTCGTCATTTGGGGTGTCATGGCAAGCAAAACCAAACTTCTGGAGTGTTTGTGTCAAAATTCCGAGAATCTGCATCTAGATGAAATAGATGCAAACCTCAGGGGTGTGGCTTCAAATTACCCTAAATCTTTCCTTCTTATCAAAGTTTTTTTGGAGACATATTAGCGAGCTGCTTTATTTGGATATAAAATACTTTTGTAAGAGATATTTTATTTTATAAAGAGATGAAGTTACCAAAATATTTGTACAACATTTCCCAAATAACGAAGGAAAAAAAGAGTTTTCAAAAAATTATGAAAAAATAATAAAAACCTCTAAATTCTATTATTAATTTTGTGGGAAATTTTTTTCACTCCCTCTACGAATAATTTTTATCAAGTTTTTCTTGTTAATTTTGATGACATTGTTACTTTTTTTTAGTTGATTGTCAAATTTATTGTTAATTAAAATGGTTACTAAGCTGATATTTATTAGTAAAATTACTATAATTAATCGTTCTTGAATCCATAATTTTATACCTAAAAATATACTAAAATAATTTTAATAACTTAATAAACATCATTATGAGTACCATCACTATCACTAGTGTAATAAACAATAGAAGAAAATTTTATATCAGTGCATTTTCTATGGTCTGGGTGTCTTCCTCGTTTAGATAATTGAGTGTTGGATACAGTGGACATGAATCAATTTTTTAGTATTCTCCAATTTCTCAATCTCTCATTCCATACCAGCAACACACATCAATTTTTTTTAATGTACACAACGTTTCTGTAGAGAAACATGAGTACATATAAAAGATGCATGCATATTGGTTAGAATTTAGAACATATCTGGTTTTTTGTTGAGATCTCTCAGTGCATGCCATAAAAGAATCATAATGAACAGAGTTACTAATGCTCAAAATCATATCTTCCTTCACGATAGATGTGTTCCAATGAACAAGCTGGTTTGTTATTTTCATGTTGGTTGTGTGTTCAACTCGAATAAATGCTTTAAAGCCGTCACATTCAATACACAGACACTTCTGAACACAAACTTACCGTTTCAAGATCGATTTAATCACTTTAATATCAAATATTAAACTTGACCTCCAAGTAATCTCACACATGCTAATCTTTTTATTTCTTAGTGTTTTACACAACACAACATTACTTACACAACATGTCCTTTTTCTTCCAAAAAAAGAAAAAAAAAAAAAAAAAATGCATGTCACATGAGAAGCTTAAGATTTACAATAGTAAAAAACCCAGCCCATGCCAAACAAGGCTTTACCATTGACCCCATTATTGAAATCCTGGCTCTGCCCCTTCAAGGCAAAGGTTGATGTAAATTGATCAAGCCTATTAGAAGAAAATATGTTTTGATAATATGATAATAGAGAAAAGATAAACAAAACAATAAAGAGAATAATGAATAAGAATTGTATATTCTTGACGGTTGATGATTTGTTGATAATTGTCGTTGATTCACCAAATTTCGGTTAACAAAATTTATAATACCTACTAATACTTCACTTAAAATAGTATAGGAATAAGTATGGTCGAACCACTCTCAACTTAGAAATCGGTTTGAGACTAGGATCCAAAACTTTAATTTTCGAGATAAAAATAAATTACTTAAAACAACTCTTGAATTTTTTAATAATAAACTAAAATAACTAGATAAAATTACCAAATGGTGGAAGAAATCTCAAGGGAAGAGAATCCACCACCCGGGTCTATATAAATAATATTATATATTTCTATTGCAAATTCTCCTCCAACCTATTAAACATAAACATAGATATTGGTAGGCATTCCCCGTATTTCCATTAATTGGTAATCACAGAAAATCCTCTCTCTAATGTTTTGGTTTAAAGACAAATAAATATAAATAGTGGTAGACATTCCCCGTATTTCCATTGATTGGTAATCACAGAGAATCATTCATCTATTTTCAACCTCTATTGTAGGTTTTGCCACTTGAAAGAATTATTTCGGGAAGAGAATTAAACAATAAGAAATCAAATAAAATTATTTATATCTTACCCAAAGTGGCTTCATCACTCCCTTGAGAAGATGTTTAAGTTAACATAATGATAGAGAAATAAAACATGATGATAGAAAAAAAATTCATTAACTAAGAAAAAAATTACAAGAAAATAAAAATTTGATACAAGACTAAATTCTCTCTACAATTTCTCTCTCTCTACCATCTAACTCCCACAATCTCCAACTACTCTCCTATTTATAGAGAAAATTGGAATATAATGACATCTCATAAAGTGAAGTTAGATCTACTTTTCTTTTCTTTTTCTTTGAATATTGATGTTTTCCAAGTCATTTTCTTCTTTCTTCATGTGCATTATATTCTTCATCTTCCACCCATGTGCATTCATTTCTCACTTTAATACATTTTCTTCATCTTTTCCAATTCATGACTATAAGAAATAAAAAGATATATATAAGAACATTTATACAATAAAATGGTAAATTAAAGATTTACTTTTGACATTAAAAATAGTAATTTTGTGGACTTATCAATTCTGAAGTGTATGAATTACAATAGAGATGACTCCTATATATAGGGGAGAATGTGTGATGAACTAGTAAACTTGGTGTGGGGGACAAGTCAATCTAATCTAGGTAATACTAAATACTAAATGAGATAGATGAATGGGCATAAACCCTAATATATTCTAACACCCCCTCAAACTCAAGTTGGGAATTAAGAGACCAACTTGAGTTTGGAAACAAATTCTTGAAAATTATCCTAGTAGATGAACTTTGATGAAAATATCAGCAGATTGATTCTGATTCTGTAGATTAATTTTGATTCTGATTATGAGATTGAGATCAATCAAGAGAAGAGATGATAATTGATCGATGACAAAATCAGAAAAAACCCTAAACGGGTGAGATTTTCCAAAACGGATGAGATTAGATTTCCAAAATGGATGATATGAGATTTTCCAAAACGAATGAGATGAAAATATTCAAAATGGGTCAAATTCCTTAAACGGATGAGATAAAATTACCAAAAAATGGGTCAAATTCTCTAAATGAATGAGATGGAAAATAAGATGCTGGCTATAAGAATCAGTATAGCGAGTACCCTAAAAAGATAGAGAATACCTAAATGGGTAGAGAACGAATCCCCAAAACGAGTAGAAAGCAAGTCGGAGGAAGCTGACTAGGGTGGTATTCGGTGATGGTGACTTGATAGAAAGGCCAATTGGGAACAGTGAAGATTAGAGAGCCAATGTTCAATTCCACGAGTATTTGGAAACGCAATTGGGAACAGTGAAAATCACTTGAGGTGATTAACATGCCCAGGATCAACACAATATTGAGAGAACGAAACTTTTATTTCTAAAACTCACACCTTTCAAAAATACAAAGCTCTCTCTCTTTTTCCTTTCTTTTCTATGCTCTAGCTTCTAATTCTTACACTACCATATCACATGTATATATAGAACTGAAACATATAAACTGACAAACAAAATCACTTCATGGCAGCCATTATTGACTTCGGTGGATAGGCTTGCATTATCTTAACGCATGCTTTGTGCAGCCACTCAGGCATGGTCTTGATAGCAGCTTATTTGGACTTTCAATGGATAATACTTATCCTATCATCTTGTTTCTTCACGAAGCAAGTTTACTTTCCAACATTCCCCTTTAAACTTGATTCGGGAATCTTCTGCAATCCTTGCATCTTTCTCAGTCTTGTAGACTCGTCTTGGAATTTCTGCATTCCTTGCAACTGACTTTGCCTCTCTCTCGTCCAATTTTGCACAGAGATGGTTGACTCTCTTCTTCATAGTCAAGTCCACGACTAGCGACAAGCACCTCGAACTGAACCGAGTCAACCTACCTGAGCTCTGAAGAGATACCATTTTCTGTCCCTGTGCTTCTTTTCCCTGGAACCATTACCGAGGCATTACATTTCTTCCCCAGACTATTGGACTTGTCTGGCTTCACTTTTCTACTTTTGTAGTCTTTCACGGACAGACAAGTTTTGTATCTCTAAACTTCGCCTTTTCCACTTCTCGTCTTATGGACGTACTTCAACCCAGTTGACTTATGATCTTCTGGTGGACTACACTGCTTCTTTTTTATGGTGAACATCTATTCATCCATATCTGTCTTCCATTTCTTCTCTTGAATGGCTTCGGTGAAGCTAACCGGATCTACTTCTAACTTCTTCCTGGTCCAGTATCTTTCACCCGGATCCAATTATGACTTCTTCCTGTCAGGTACGGGAGCAATTTGTGTCACTGTTGGTGGCACTGCTTCAACCTCATCTCGTGGTACTGTTGGTGACACTTCTTCTTCAATCACGAGCTCTTTGGGCTCCGTTTCTTCTTCAAATATTCAGCTAACAGGATTCTCATATTGAGCCATCAATATCATTCTATTTAGCTCATTTGTATCTTTCTCTGCAAAGTACACATGTTCGTCATTTTCATCTTCTTTTGTTAGCTCACTTCTGCATTCACGAGCATAGTTGTCGTATCTGTTGCAGTTATAACACTTCGCTTTTCTTTTATCATCTTCATCTTTTCGTCCTTGATAGCCACGACCTCTACCTCGACCTCTTTGTGAATTTCCCCATTTCTCTTCTCTGGATGAGAATTTTGACTACAAGACTCGCTCGTCCTCCAGGATGCTTGAGGAATTCTTCTTGCCGATTCATTGTTCATGGATTTCTAGCGTGGCTTGTAACTCGTCAACCGTCATGCCATCCAAGTCCTTCGATTCTTCAATGGCTACAATCAAGAACTCAAATTTTGAATTGAGCAATCTCATTATCTTTTCGAGCACACGTACATCTTCGATCTTTTCTCCACATCCTCTTATCTGATTCACAATTGTCAATATTCTGGTAAAGTACTCAGAAATTGACTCTCTTTCCTTCATTTGCAGCAATTCAAATCCCCCCCTTAGACCTTGAAGTCTAATTTTTATCATCTTTTCAATTCCTCGATTTGCTTTACGAAGAATTTCTCATGCTTGCTTGGCGGTGCTGACGGCGAAGATATTCTCAAAACTTGCTTCATCTACAGTCTGATAAAGCAGATATAATGCCTTCTTGTCCTTTCGTCTTTCTTCTTTAAGCTCGGCTTGTTGGGCCTGGCTTAGATTCTCTACTTATTCGGGTTCATCATACCCGGTATCGATCACATCCCACAAATCTTGTGAGGCTATAAGGACTCTCATCATGATACACCACTTCTTGTACTTATCTTTGTTCAGTCGCGGAAGCTGGGGCTGGAAGAAATTGCTGGAGGACGACATCGAATTTGCTTAAGCACTTGAGGTGCTTATTTCTGAAAATCGGTGTTGAATCTGGTCAAACTGATCACACAGTTGCGTCCGGAGCGTTCCGTTTATTCAAAAACGACTATTCATTTGCTCAAATCGGAGTTAAAATGAGCCTGGAACGAACAAAATACCAACTACGGCCAAATTAGTAATTTTAAGTTTTTGCTAACGTGGTAGTGACACGTGTCGACTCTTGGTTGGGCCACGTGTCATTTGTTGGTTGGGCCACGTGGATGATGACGTGCAAGGTGACGTGGTACCTGGGTGATGTCACACACTGACGTGGCAGCGCGTGAGGCGCGTGGGTGGAGGTTGAAGATGACAAGGCGCGTGTCTGAGAGTGGGCTTCACTCGCCGATCTTCAGGCGGCGCGTGAGGGAGCATGCCTTGGAATTTGGGCCTGATTGTTTCGGGGTTACGTTCCTGCTGGAACGGAGAAGCTAGATATGTGTTAAAAATTGTGTTGTGAACACCTATGATTCACGAATAGGCTTTGAAAGGTTCGGCTCTATTTTATGTTTTTACTTCTGGGCTTGCTCAAGCTTCACCAAGCTCTGATACCATGTTGAAAATCACTTGAGCTGATTAACATGCCCAGGATCAACACAATATTGAGAGAACGAAACTTTTATTTCTAAAACTCACACCTTTCAAAAATACAAAGCTCTCTCTCTTTTTCCTTTCTTTTCTATGCTCTGGCCTCTAATTCTTACACTACCATATCACATGTATATATAGAACTGAAACATATAAACTGACAAACAAAATCACTTCATGGAAGTCATTATTGACTTCGGTGGATAGGCTTGCATTATCTTCACGCATGCTTTGTGCAACCACTCACGCATGGTCTTGATAACAGCTTATTTGGACTTTCAATTGATAATACTTATCATATCATCTTGCTTCTTCACGAAGCAAGTTTACTTTCCAACACTGATGAGGAGAATTGAGGGTGTATGACGAGAGATATATATATACCTCTGGATATATATATATATATATATATATATATATAATTTCTTACTTTACTGGATTTGAGCTTTTCTTTGTACTGTGAATTGAGCTATAATACACATTCTTTACTAATTCCACTGTGGTGCTTGTATAACGTATAGTCCCTTAATCACTTAGGTTCTGTTTAGTAGAAGGAGTTGGTGTCAAATATATAGTTTTGAGATGAAATTTGTGGTCCAACCCTTGTTTGGTAATTTTGGTGTTGGTGCAACAGTGTTAAACCATTGGTACCAAATACCCCATTTTTAAACAAATATTTTTGGAAAAAATAAAATATAATAAAAATATATTTATTATTTTTTAAAAAATATACAAATTATATGTATTTTTACTGAAATCTTTTATTTTTCAAAATATTTTATTTTTTTGAAATATCTTATATAAAATATTTTATCTATAAATATTTTGAAAAAATTAAATATTTATATATTTTATTTTTTAAAACATATATATTTACAAAATGTTATTTTAAATAAATAAAATGTCAAACTATTCCAAATTACCAAATATGATTGGTTTCAAAATTTCAGTCCATATACCAACTCTACTAAACATGGTTTGGTTTTTCAGCTTTACTTTTTCTCACACCAAAATCATTTGCACCAAACATGGTTTCAGTTTAGAATAAAATCACATCAAACCCAACCCAACCCAAACCCAAACCAAAAACCAACACCGTACCGCACCGGTTGTCAAACAAACACTTAATAATTCCGTGTTGGATTTTGCTTGATGGTGATGTTATTGGGGTGAGATTTGGTGGTGATGTTATTGGATTTGGTGGTGGGAAGTGGCAGCGGAAGAGATTGAGTGGTGAAGGATGATGTTGTAGTGGCGGATGGTGGTGGTGGGTATTTTAGTGCTTCTATATAAGTGTTTGAAGGGTATTTTAGACCTCAATAATAATTATTTACTTATATATAATTAGTTTGCTTAAATTTACTTATATATAATTAGTTTGTTTAAGTTTACTCATTTGTAATTTCAACCCCCTAATATTACTTATATGTAGTTTTTTCATAAAAAAAAAATAAAAAATAGTTGTTTTCAAAAAGTAGATTTTTTTTAACTGAATTTCTATAAAATAGTTTTTTTTTCAAAAATTAAGCAAAGCAAAAAAATTGTACAAAAAATTCTAAGTAAACAAAAAATATTCTTAGCTCATCAAAGTTTTTCCTCGAGACATATCAGCGAGTTGGTCTGTTTATTTCGATATGACATACTTTTATAAAAAACACTTTATTGTTTTTTTGTATTTGGTTGTCTTAAATGCATGTTTAATTTTATAAATAGATGAAATTACTAAAATATTTGTAGAATTTTTTATTGAACTTTTTTTTCAGGAAAAAAAGTACAAATAAGAAAGTAATAAAACTCCGTTCACCCTGCATTATTCTTATGTACACTCTACTATAGTTTTTATTGAATTGACAATTTTAACACAAATGTATACACTAATACTTTAGAAAATAATACCTAATACGTATATGAGGTATGATTTATAATTTCATATAAGCATACAAATTCATTTAAATCTACAAATGTTATTGAAAGATATATGGATATATAATTATAAATTTAATCATTCTAATTTTAATAATTTCAATATTTTTATTGAAAATATCAAACTAGTTACTTATTTATGTAAATAATTATGTAATAACAACCCTTCCCAAATTCAGCTGCAATCCACAACCACATATGTACGTTTTTTCAAATGTGCAACCTCGCAATATATAGATATATCGTTTTTTTAATATTCTCCAATTTCTCATCATAAAAAAATTCTTAGAGATTTTTGTATGTAATGTATAAAGATAGTAGTGATATAAATGAGCAAATCATTCATATCACCTGATTTTTTGTTTTCATGTTGGTGGTGTGTTCAAACTCGTGTAATAATAATCAAGATCTTGTCAAGATTTGGTTGACACTTCATTAATATGTTTAGCCCATGTTTTTATTTTTGTTTTTGTTTTTATTTGTTAGATGTATCAATTATTTGGGTTGTATATCTGAAATAATGTTATGTGTAAGTGGTGCATTTATAATTGAATTTTCATAAAACATTTTTATAAGATTTGACAACAGTACAAAATTTTTGTACTCAAAATACTCAGAAAGACAAATATAATATATTTAGATATATATATTTAATATATATAGGGTCGTGAGTGTTTAACCCCCTATGATATGCACATAGGTACATATAACCCCCTATGATTTGATAAATCTCCTAATATTTCATTTGTGTGCGAATTGACCTCATTTCGTGTAAAATGACATAATGCTCTTAGTATATAAATTTCAAAAAAATATAAATTTCTAAAAAAACATATAAAATTCAAAAAATATATATAAATTTTGAAAAAAACATAAAATTCGAAAAAATATATAAAATTCTAAAATATATATATATATATAAATTTCAAAAAAAAAATATAAAATTCGAAATATATATATAAAATTCGAAACAATATATATAAAGGACGAGCTAGAAAAAGTTTGCCCATGGGTGGTTTCATGTGCTGACATTCTTGTTCTAGCCACTAGAGATGGTGTTGTTATGGTATGCACCACCCTTGATCATCATTTTTTATACTTTGATTTCATTTGTATTTTTTTATTTTCTACTTCTATGATATGGTCATAGTTTTCAAATTTTAAATATTTATTTCGAATTTTATATATTTTTTTAAATTTTATATATTTATTTTGAATTTTAAATATATATTTTTGAAATTTTAAATATTCTTTTCAAATTTTATATATTTTTTTCGAATTTTATATGTTTTTTCAAATTTTATATATTTATTTCGAATTTTATATATTATTTTTGAATTATATATATATTTTTTGAATTTATATATGATTTTGAATTTTATATTTTTTTTTCAAAATTTATTCGAATTTTATATATTTTTAATTATAAGGGTATAATGTTAATTTAATTATAAGGGTATAGTAGTCTTTGCAAAAGGATAAAATGTGTATTTAAGAGGTTGACAGGGGGATACTCGCACGTTTTCGAAACTTGCAAGATGTATTCGCCTTTTTAAACTTATGCATATCAATACACATATTTTTATTTTTGGAGGGATTTTTCGCACCTATTATAAAACTGCAGAGGGTTATTAGCACATATCCCATATATATATATATATATATATATATATATATATTCCTTCTATGGAGACATATCAAGGAATTTATTTGGATATAAGATACTTTTGAAAGAAATATTTTATTATTTTCCTGTATTTGGTTGTCTTAAATGCAAGTTTAATTTTATAAAGAAATAGAGTTACAAAATATTTGTACAACATTTCCCAAATACCGATGAAAAGAAATTGTTTTCAAAAAATTACTAAAAAAAAAAGAATAATAAAAATTCTCTTCTATTATCAATTTTGATAAAAAATAAAATTGGTCCATCTACTAATAATTTTGATCAAGTTGGCCGCTATTAAGTTTCATCAAGTTGCTACTTTTGTATTTACCTGGAAAAAAAAAGTTGCTGCTTTTGTCAGCTGAACGTCAAATACATTATTTGGCCGCTATTAAATTGTGATAGAACTTTTTTCTTTTTTCAAATTTTATTTTACTGAAATAAAGGAGTAATAAAAGTCCCTTCACCGTGCATAATAATAATAATTACTTTTTATTACTATTATTGTTATTATAATGTATATTCTATTATTTATTTTGATCAAGTTGTCCCCTTTATCGGTTGACCGTTGGATCCATTATTAATGAAAATAATAAAATTAATAAATTGACCTTCAAATTACAAAAGATAATTTTTATTGAATTCATAGTCCTACCCATATATATATATACATATAAACAAATTGACATAATGCTATGAAAAACATTATTTGTATGAATCTGAATTTGTAATTTATAATTTCATATAAGCACACAAATTCATTTATATATACAAATTAATTTTATTCAAATATATATTTGTATATATATATATATAATTATAAAATTGATGAGTATTATTTTAATAATTTCAATAATTAAACATAATTTAAATAGTTACTTTTAGAATGTAAATAAGAGATTCTCCAATTCTATGATAACCATCCACGGACTTTATTTAATATAATGAGAGGATTTCACAAATTCAGTTGAGATGTATAAGTAAGTGTAACCCTTTTCTCGCCCACACAATAAATATATCAAATTTTTAATATTCTCCCATTTGTACAGAATACTGTAATGAACAAAAGAATTAGTGCTATAAATCATATCTTGATTCATAAAATATGCATTCCAATTGTGGAAGTAAAATATAAATGAATAAATGATTCTTATATCACTATGTGGGTTGTTCACACTCGTGTAATCTTTAAAATGGAAAAATATATTTATTTCCCTTAAAGTTTAGTTCAATTATTCATAAATTATAGTAGTTATATTTGTCATTTATTGTATCATATATTCTTATAATCTCAATGACCCTTTTTCCACTATCTTAAGGTATAATCTTTTACTAATATTTGGAATAAAAATACAAATTCTCTCTGAATATATGACAAAAAAAGAAAAAATATAGTAGATAAAAATATCTTTTGATCGAAATAATTAAGATGAATTTTGATGCAATAAGGGTACTTCATATAATAAAAATTAATCATACTCGGTTTATGTAAATTACATTAACCTTAAAGGAGAGTAGTTTATTTTACACTAGTTTATTGGGTTTAAACATGTGTCAGATATTTTAGTTGGCCCACTCCATGTTTTTTCATTTGTTGAAAGTATCAATTTAATACCTCCAAGTCCAAGTAAACTTACATATCTTTTTATTTGGAAAAATTATAAATTTAATCATAAAATAAAATATAATTACAAATATAACGAAAGAAAAATAATATTTACAAAAAATAATAAATGGAGAAATTTATTTATAGATTAGTCAATTTTTGTACAATTATTTACAGATTTCGCGAATAAGTTTTTTAAATGACAATAATACCCCTCAAGTTAATTTTTGTATTGTACCTATTATTTCTTTAAATAATTCCTTGCATTTGCCAAAATTACCCTTTTTTGAAAATGACTAAATTAGAGTCCATTTAAGTTCCTGAAACTTTCTTCTCCACTTGTTGCCTCGTCCCTTTTCCTCATCATTTTCTCGCTATCTGCTTCACTTCCCAAATACAAAAGTATTATATACTTCTCCATTCAACCTTTTTTTTTTTTTTTTCTATATCATCTCTCTCGATTCGTAATGGTGATTATTTCTATACCCATCGGCATTGGAAAAATTGCATGCGAATCTAGATAGGAAACAAGGGCATCCTACCGTACTGAGCCTGATTCCCGAAATCTCGATAAAAAAATTGAGAAGCAAATATTTGGTTATTTTGATTTGGGTTTTTTTTATGGTACTCTTGTCTTCCATTCCATCATTAATCATCCCTGATATGCTTTTTGAAGCCTAGAACATAAGGTACGAGAGGTTGATGATGGTGTATAAGGTGGAACGGATGAGCTTTTCAAGTTTTTAATAATTGATTTTGGTTAAACTTTAGTGTTGATCGTGATTTTTACTGTATTTGGGAAATGAAGTTCTTTTTGACATGATAAAATAAAATTCATACACTTTGAAATGGTGAAATGAAATTCCGACATCTTGAATAGGAATTTTGATATAGTGAAACGAAATTCGGATACCTTAATTTTGACATTGTGAAATAAAATTTGGACCCCTAGAAAAATAATTTTGACACGGTGAAATGAAATTGTAACACCTTGAAAAGAAATTTTGACATTGTGAAATAAAATTCGGACACCTTGAAAATTAATTTTGACATGGTAAAATGGAATTTGAACACTTGAAAAGTAATTTTGACAAATTAATTTTGAGAGTTAGGATTAGGATTAGGGTTTGGGGGTAATGAGAAAGAGCAAGAGGAGTTTATTAAAAAAAATAAAAAATAAAATAAAAGCAACGACAATTGGTGGCTCGAGAGGGAGAGGAGTTAGGTAGGGATTAAAAAAGTTAACATGGTAATTATAAATTATAAAATGAGATTGATTTGGAATAATTATTAGTGGGGCTATTTTGGTAAAAATGATATGTGAGGATAATATTTATAGGATATTTTAGTAATATGCTATTAATTAAGTAAGGGAATGTAACTCTCAAAAGATATTAGATTTGATTAGGTAAAATGATTACATTATGCTAATTTAGTAAAATTTGATAATTTTAAAGGGTATTATGGTCAACTTGTATAATTTTTAAATAAGTTTATAATCTAGTTATTTATTGTAAATAAAATTTATCTCTTGTTATATTTGTAATTATACTTTATTTTATCATTAAATCCATAATTTTCCCTTTTTATTTCTTAGTATTTACAAAACAGAACATTACTTACACCACATGTCACATTTATTTTCAAAAAAGAAAAAAAAAAAAAAAACAAAAGAAAAAAGAACATGCATGTCACATGAGATGGAAATGGAATTGACCTCCCAAAGATCCCAGAAATTCTTGAATATGTTGTCTATATTGGTTATATTTCATCCAAGGCAGGTTGATGTAAATTGATTGAGTCCTAATTGCTTTTTAATTATATATGGAGGAAGAGGAAAGCTCTTCCCAAAGGAGATATGCTGATGTTGATTTAGAACATTTTATTATAACTAGTTTATACTTTTATGTTTTTGGCGTGCCATGCTTGTTTTTTACAACTTCTATTAGTGCCTAGTGAATATTTGATCGTATTAACGACAAGTCTTGTTTCATGTAAATAAAGTGTTAACGAGGAGTACAAGTCAGTCGTGAAAATTTTAAATTATTTACGAGATATCAAAACTCTCGTAAATACATATTTTTCACGGCTTGCATTAGTATCTCGTAAATATTTAAATGCAATAACGAGAAGTCCCGCTTCCCATAAATAAAATATTAACGACGAATATACATGTCACAAAAAATGTATTTTACGACTAGCATTAGTCTCTCGTGAATATTTAAATATATTCACGAGTAGTAAAGCTTCCTATAAATACATTATTGACGACCTTATATTATATTGTAAAAGCTTTTATGTAAGAGAAATTTAATCTTTTACGGGCAACGTTGTTCCTTGTAAACACTTGAGTTGTTTTACGAGACTGCTTTTGACAAAACGTCTATGTTTTTCGTAAAAAATCTTTTACCATAAGTTTAACTCATCGTAAAAATCCATTTTTCTAGTAGTGTGAGATGGAAGCCAAAGTAATTCTATTTTATGGCTTGGGTTTTTATTTTAAATTATGTTTGTGTGCTAGTTTGGGTTTATTTATTAATTGGAGGTACTAATTTGTTGGAGATGCTAGAACTTTTTTCACTTCCACACGTCCCGTACTATAAGTCTATAAATAATCTGGCTCATACCACGACTGGAAAATGGAGAAAGTTGATATTCGAATAAATTCAATATATATTATTTTAGTAGTTTTAATAATTAAATGAATTTCATTTTTTTGGGAACATTATTTTAGTAACATATGTGTACTAATAAAAATATTGTATCAATAAACTTGATATGATAACATTGAGTCTCAAAGGTAGAAGCAGAGTTTTAGTAGGATTACAGCTTTCAGAAATTACCGTTTATATTTATTTCTTTGGCGAAACCTTGAATGATTTGATTTAGATCTTAAAAACTATCTTATCACATATAGCAAAAAGTGAAAAAAAGTGAAAGCTCATGTAATTTACTATCATTTTTGTTAGAAACTTCTGAAATGACACAGTATTATAATGAACCAAATTACTAGCTAGGGCTTAAAATCATATCTTGTCACGATGTTGAACTTGTGGAAGTAAAATACAAATGAACAACCTAATGGTTTGTTGTTTAATTTCAGGATTTTTTACAATTACATCCCTTATGGTTTGGGCTTTTATCAGGGACCTCCCCTCAGGTTTGGAATTTTTTAGAAACCTCTCCTATTTTTCAAACATTTTCTCACCGACACCCCATTTTAACAGTCAAACTTGGTCAATGACGGAAATTGATGATGTCAGCAACATATATTTGAATATCCCTAAATTACCCTTCAGTGTGTTAAATGACTAACGTGTCCTTGAGTGGTGGTTGTGAATTGTCGAAAATACCCTTATTCTCCCAATATAGCCATTAGGCCCTGTTTGGTTCCATAGACCTATATATATGTATATATGTGTATACATATAGAACCAGGTTATCAATATAGCCGTTAGGCTCTGTTTGGTTTCATCAATTATCTCTATATTGTGTTGTTAATGCTTGATTGAAGTTGTTACAGAGTCAAAATGTCTGGAAATTCAAGATCCAGATATGTAGGTCCGTGTAATTTAAGGTTCAGAGAAGTGTTCTGCCATTGTGAAAGGGACAAGATAGCTGCTGTAAAAATTACAAGGTCTAATACACACAATAATAAGGGTAAATTGTATTATGTATGTGCTCTTAATGATTGTAGGTATTGGGATTAGTGCATTCCAATCAATGAAGGAGATGATGAGCTTCATTCTGCAAGAAGAGGAGATGATGGAGTTGCTGAGATGATGATGGATCACATTACTGATTTAAGGTCTGACATTGATGATTTGAAGAAAAAATTGCAGAAGCTTGAGAAAGAAAAGGGGTCCATGAATGTCTTGTTTGATGTTGTGTTTGTAATTGTGTCATGTATCTTAGTATATAGGGCATGATTTTGTATCAAATAATCTGTAATTCTGGAATGCAAACATGTAATGCAGAGCTGGAATGTTTTATGTAATGAAAGTTCATGGGTTTTGCCTTAGAACATTCAAACAAGACCATAAATTGCACTGCCCCTCACTGCATTTTACATCAGCCTCAAAACAAGCATTCAACTTCATATAAAAACACAAACATTCATGGACATATAACCATGCATTGTACATCAGTCTCAAAACATGAACTATTTCTGCAAAAACTCAATACATCAAATACCCAAACTCAAGCAATCTGTGAAAACTCAAACACAAGTAATATTCAATACACCAAGTAGTCTGCAAAAAAACATTCATATCACTGCCCCTCACTGGGTTTCAAAAAAGGAAAATATTTTGAATTACATCATATCATCAGTTTAGTGATATTCTATTGTCAAAATATGGTCAGTTTAAAAGACCTATACAAAAAAAACATCCAAACCAGTTCAAAAAGGCTTCAATACTTATTAGAACCTTCCCCTACCCCTCACTGGCTTAAATTTTTTAATTCTTGTAGCAGGCTCAGTTTCATTTCTAACTTTCCTTCCAAATGGCTGCATTCCAGTTTCAAATTCATTGTTTGATGGTCTTGCAACTGGTTGACTTGAGCTTCCAAAACCAAGTTCAACTTGAGTGGTGGATGGCCTTGCAACAGGTTGACTTGAGCTTCCACTTCCAGTCTCAAAAGCATGTGAATTACTAGTGTTGGGTCCTGAAATTGAAAATTGAGATTTAGGATTAATTGAACATTCAAAATAGTGTAGAAAACTAGAATTCTGGAGAAAACTAGACTTCTGAAAATAAAGTATAATTCTGAAGAAAATCAGAGAAGAAAACCAGACTTCTGAAAATAAACTGAAAAAAACTAGACTTCTGAAAACTAAACTAAACATTTAATTAATGAAGGCATATTACCTATTTTTTACAAGTCCTTGCATTGTGTCCAGTCATATTGCATTTAGAACAATGAAGAGTGTTAGTCTTCCTTGCATCACTTATCCCAGCTGTTAGTTCATCAGGTGCTCTAACTCTAGCTCCTCTTGGCCTCCCTACACCTCTTCTAAGATCTGGTGGGTCAACTGGATTACATATCACAGGGGGGCACAACTTCATATCACTGAAAAGGTGTATTATATATTCATAAGTACCCATATAAGTGGATATGTAAAAGCTAGGGTCACAATATATCTCAAGATCAACTCTCTTGTGTGTTATAGCAGCAGTGGCATGCTTACATGGGATTCCAGAAATCTGCCATGCATTGCAATCACAAGTCTTGGGACCAAGCTTGACTACATGCTTACCTCCATAAGTAGTCACTTCAAACTCATCCTGCCCAGCAGGTATAACATTGCATCCCCTAGATTCTGCTACCAATTTATTCAATCTTTTTTTTACATTTAAAGTTACCAAACCAGTCCAATTTTTCCCTATCTCACTTCTCATGTGAATCATTTGCATTAGTTTATTCCTAATTCCATCAAGCAAACCAATCACATGTTTCAACCTAAGCTTGCCTACCCCATTATTGAAGGACTCACTGAAGTTGTTTGTGACATGGTCACTCTTGAAACTATGCCTACTCCATTTACATACATCAATCTTCAATAACCAGTTATCCCTAATTCTCTCTTGTCTCACACAGTTATGTGGACCATAAATTGACTTGATTCTGTATGTTACTCTGTCTATAAGAGGTGAAGCATGTATCCTCCATGGACATCCAGGAACTTCACACTTCACAGTCACTCTTGACTTCTCATTCTTACTTCTTTTAACATTACATCCTTCTTGGATTATGAAGTCTCTCAAAACCTCCCGATAATGATCAACATTATTAAATAACTGCCCTACTTCCAACTTTATGCTTCCATCTAATTCTCTCTTGAACTGATTGCCACTCATGTTAGTTGCTACCCTAGACATTGCCTTTTTACATTTCTTCTTTTGAACATCATCATCACTACTATCAGAATCCATATCATTTTCATCCACATAGAGGTCATTCTCAGAATCAGTACCAATTTCATCATTTGATTCATAATCTGACAGCCCATCTTGAGGATGGTTTATTTCTACATTTTCATTCCCTAGATTAAAATTATCATCAACATTTTTACCCTTTTTCTGTTTAATCCCAAATCCTCATCTTCATCACTAAACCTATACACATCATCATCCATATCTAGTTCAACTTCAGGTTCAGTTAGAGGTTTAACTAGAGCTTCTCCCTCATTCATATTATCAATGATAATGTCTTTTATATGAAGGTTAATTACTATGTGTCCAACACAATCCCCAAACATTTTAAGCAAATCCTCATCACTTTCAACAGGCATTGTACCAAAACTACCAGGGATAACATAGGCAAATTTAACAGACAAAGTATCACCAGGTGGAATGTAATGCAAAGCAATTGATTTCACATCACTTGTTAAATCCATAAAACTATATAAATCAGGGTCAACATTCTTAATCACAGTGCTTTCTTTTCGAACATGGTTGTGAACAACAATATCATGTATTGGGTCCATTACTGCAAAAATAGAGTCATTTATTGAATAATAATACAACAAAAAAAATGTAAACTTTAAACAGAATATTAAATTTGTATAAGAAGTTTTTATCAGTAGACTCTATTGATAAATATGTAAAGAGTAGAAAGCTGATAATATTATCTGAAAACTAATAAAGAGAAAATTATACATATATATACATATGTACACACAAATCAGACATATATATACATAAATCAGACATATATTGAAACTATAAAACCCCTAAATCGAGATCAACAAAATGCAAAACCCTAACCTCATTTTCAGTTCTTGCAGATTAGACACAAAGCCTTGCCTCCATGTAAGGAACCCTTGCAATACAACTGTTTCTGCTCCGATTCATTAAGCAAACACACACAAATCAATGATAGAATTTTGGGGGGGAAAAACCCCTAAAACAATGCAACCAACCCGTGGATTTTTTAGAGATGGATGAAATGGTATAGGTAGGAGAGGCTGTCAGAAATGAAAGGACAGTTTCCCTCCAAAAGCAGCATCAATTCATCAGTTTAATACATGAGGGTATAACCGTCATTTTCCTTACTCCGTTACCCTCATTAACGGCAAGTTAGTGCCAGGGGGTGTCTGTGAGAAAATGTTTGAAAAATAGGGGAGGTCTCTGATAAATCCCAAATCTGAGGGGAGGTCCCTGATAAAAGCCCAAACCATAAGGGAGGTAACTGTAAAAAGCCCTTAATTTCATGTTGGTTGTGTGTGACTTAAAAAGTGTCACATTAGATACAAGCATGTAAATATTTGGGAATTTTTTTAAAAAGATAACTTTTAGAGCCTATATTAAAAATAAATAAAAAATACAACATTCGAAAAATAATTTAAGAAAAAGATTAATTTTCAAAAACAATTACAAAAAAGATAAATTTTAATAAAAGAATTAAAATTTTGACAAGTATGGATAATTGCAAGACTAAAATATCATCAACTAATTTGTAATTATTTTTACTTATTTACCATTCACTTATTCAATTTTAATAATGACAATTATATTCTCAATAAGAAAATGTCTTTAATCACATATTTCTTCTTCCCTTCTAAATCATTTTACACCTTCATGCCTGAGAACTACTTCTTAACTGTTGAAATTAGGGCAGATACCGGTAGTCCGTATTGATTTATGCGAGTAAGAAAGAGATTTAAACGATTTAGAGAGTTGGTGACGAAAATCATTCAAGTGAGTCGATGATATACATGTACATATATATACAAATATGTATATATATATATGTGTGTGTGTGTGTGTGTATCATCGACTCGCATTCATGATTATTTGTTGACAATTTGATATGTAATTTATATTATTTTGTTGAGATATGAGTGTAATTAAATATTATTCAAGACACTTTTTATGTTATCTATGGATTCTTTGGTATTTAATAAATGGCCACTCTTGATAGATTTTAGGTTAAATAGATTATATAACACTAAGAGTAACAAAGTTACATATATTGAAATATAAGTTTTACTCAATGAAACAAAAGTTTTACATGACTTTCTAAAAGCGTGTATTTTCTGAAAATCGAGAAGTACTTACTTTCGATAAATTTTAGGTGAAACAAAATATTTTACATATAGAGTAAAAAGAATTCATATTTTCCGTCAAAAGTTTTACCTAATGAAATATAAGTTTTACAAGAAGAATTAGAAATTGTACTAAATGAAACAAAAAATTTACATGAAATTCTGGAAGTGTGTATATTCTGTAAATTGAGAAGTGCTCATACTTTGTACATTTTAGTTTGGACAAAAATATTTTATCTATTGTGTCAAAAAATTTAAAGACTGCGTTAATAATTTTACTATATGAAATAAAAGTTTTACAATAACATTTTTGAATTCTTTTTTAAAACCTACTGATATACTTGATGGAGATGACGATTGTGAGAATGAGGGTATTTGAGATGAAATGGTAGTTATGTTGATTCAAAAAATTTGATTTAGTAGAGTTTTTTTAGTAAAATATAAGCTAAGGACATTAAGGGAAATAACTTCAAAAGGGTTAAGGACATTATAGACAAAATTGTGTTTTTTCCTTTTTTGCAATTGTTTTTAAAATTTGATATTTTTCTCAAATTACTTTTTGAATATTGTCATTTTTTTAATATAGGCTTCAAAAGTTATCATTTTTTAAAAAATTCGTAAATATTTAGTTGGCCCACTTAAGTAACATGTTTAGTGCCTCTTGTTACTTGTTGGATATATCAATTTAATCACTTTCAATTTCAAATATTAATTAAACTTGACCTCCAAATAATCGATCTCACAGGCTAATGTTTTTATTTCTTAGTGTTTACAAAACAGAACATTACTTACACAACATGTCACATTTTTCTTAAAAGAAGCAATAAAAAACAAACAAACAAATAAACAAACCAAAAAGTGAAAAAAAAGAAAAGAAAAAAAGAATACGCATGTCACATGAGAAGCTTAAGATTTACAATAGTAAAAAACCCCAGCCCAAGCCAAACAAGACTTTACCAGATCACCAGCTACTGAAAGGGAATTGACCTCCTAAAGATCAATGGAGCTTTTGGTATATTTCATCTTCAAGTTTTTTTTCCTTACCAAGAAACTCATACATTCAAGTCTTTCTATCGGTACTTGAACCATCAATCTTCTACTTGTGAAAGTGGCAAGGCAGAAACTTTTGCATGTTTGTTTGATTTGTATGATATAATAAAAGTTCAGTTCTGTATAAGTGGATCATTTCATAACTGATTTTTCATAAAATAGTTTTAGAAGATTTGACAAAGCAAAACTTTTGACCTCAAAAGTCTCAAAAAGACAAAAAAAAATTGTTCCTAGAATTGCAAACAAGCAAAACTTTGTTCTTTCCTTCCTATTAAAAGTTATTTTGGGAGGCATATCAGGGAACTGCTCACGTTATTTGGATATAAAATACTTCTTTATTATTAATTACCAAAATATTTGTACAGCATGTCCAGCCAAATATCCACCAAAAAAAAGTTTTCAAAAATTAATTAAAAAAAGGACAAATGATGCCCTATTTTATTGTCAATTTTTTGGAGAAAAAAAATATAGTTGGGAGGATTTGAACCTAGGTCTTCATGGTAATGGACCATGGAACTCTTTCATCCCACTCACTTGTTAATTTCGAATTTTTTTATCAAGTTGGCCTAATAGTTTTGATAAATAGTCCTTTTTAGTTGATCGTCAAATTAAATATTTAATTAAAATGGTTATTAAATTTATATTTATTAAATTACTAACATTATTAAAGCTAATCTTTATAGAATTCATAATTTCTTATAGACATGCACGCTAAAATAATAGTTATAATTTAATAAACATTATTTTTTCATAATCAAATGAGTAGTTTAAGTTAACACATCTCTCATTGCAGTTCCTTGTGTGGAAGCAATCTCTCATTTGAATGCATCCAGAATGAATCAATTCTTTCATATTCTCCAATTTCTCAATCTCTCATTCATACTTGTCATCACCCATTTTAAATACACAAACCTTTCTGTAGGCAAACAAAAAATTTACGGATTTACATCTATGGTTCTATCACTTAAATTTTTTGTTGAGATCTCAGCATGCCTTCAAAGAATTATAAAGAACACAATTAATAATGCTCAAAATCATACCTTGCTTCACGATATATGTGTTCAAAGGACCATTCATATCATGGCATCATATTTAGAGCATGTTGTTATTTGTTTGGCTGTATCAATTTAATCACTTCCAATTTCAAGTATTAAACGTGACGTATAAAGTCATGTTTGGTATGCGTTTGTATATGGTATTTTTTGTTTTTTATTTTTGATTTGGTACTTTAGCATTTTTTTTTAACAAAAATATGTTTGACTGACTTTGTTTTGCTTTAAATTATAAAAAAACATTTTCCTAAACAAAGTGTATTTTTCACTATTCACTCAATATACATATCTACACCACGAACACAGCCGTCGCCGCCACTTCCCTTTGCCCCGAAATACCACCACTGCCTCCGACCACAACCATTACCACTTCCCTTTACCCTAAAACACCACATATACATGTTTGTATATATCTATAACAAAAATATTATATATCAAACATGTTTCTATTTTTAAATTCACAATACTTCACAAACACACATTTGTATTTGTGTTTTTCTAAAATCCCGCCCAAAAAAAACATAAACGCATATCAAACATTCCTAAGTAATTTCACACAAAGCTAATCTTTTTATTTCTTAGTGTTTACACAACATAACATTACTTACACAACATGTCACATTTTTCTTCCAAAAAAAGGTGGGAAAAAAAAAATAAAAAGAGAAAAAGAAAAGAACAAAAAACATGCATGTCACATGAGAAGCTTCAGATTTACAATAGTCAAAAACCCAGCCCAAGCCAAACAAGGCTTTACCAGATCACCAGCTATGGAATTGACCTCCCCAAAGATCCGAGAACACCCAAGCAGGGTCGCAATCATCGCCAAACAAACCACCAACCCGGCCCGAATCGCACCCATCCCCAACACAATCGGACCCCAGGCCAGGGTCAGAGCCAGCTGGCACAAGTACAGGCCCAGAGCCATGGGCTTTCGGTGAAACCCACCGTCCGCCCAGACAAGCCAACCCGATAGGCCCATGAGTAAAGACGAGCCCACACAGATCAAGTGTAGGGCCCACATGTTGGGGAACCAGAAGGGCTTTGCTAACGTGCGATAGCTGTGACTCGAACCGTAAAAGGAGATGTTTACGAGGGTGAGAGAGAGAGGTAGGGCCACCGCTAAGGCCAATGAGCGGAGGCCACGTCGCGCCATGGCCATCCTCTTTTGTTTCCTCGTTTTGTTGTTGTTGGTGGTGATGTTCATGTTCATGTTGTCTATGTCTGGGTCGTCTCTGGTACGGTGTTTGAGGTTGTTGGACGCCATGAGTGAGTGAGTGAGTTTTAGAGAGAGAAATATTTTAGAGACAGAGAGAAGGGAAGTGATGAGGAGGAATTTCAGGTGGGTATTTTATAGAGTTGGACGGGTTTTGCGGAGTGATCAATATGGTATGGGGGTTAGGGGCGGTGACACGTGGCCGAAGGAGGTGGTGGGTAGTGGATGGTATGTGAACACGTGGGTGTAATAGGTGCCAGCAGTGCACGAGGATTTGGTCAAACTTTCTATTTTTATTTCTGCTGACGTGGCAATTCATTTTGTGAATTTATGGATAGGGTAACAGTCACATACAGGCTTACAGCTCTTCTTTACCCATACCATAAAGTTTTCTTCACTCTTTTCGACTCGTATCCAACAAAATAATAATTATTATTATTATTTATGTGCAAATGAAATATGGTCCAATTTAAGTATTTTTTTTATTTTAATATAATTATTTCATTTAAAAATTAAAAAAATTCATTGTATTATCTTACTAATTGAACATTGAAATAATAAAAAACTTAAACTACAAATCGTGGAATAAAATGGACAGCTCATCCACTATTAATATAATAAATAATATTATAATTTATTTTCTTAAAAAGTTACATTTTGGAAAGAATAAACCAAGCATGGCCGGCCTTGGGGCTAGGAGACCCAGACGGCTGCCTGGGGCTCCAATTTATTTATTTTTCCTTTGAATAATATAGGCCTTAAAAAAAATTGTATTTCAAATTTAAAGAAGACGAAGCATAACAGGTCAACCCAATCATTTACAATTTTTTATAAATTTCTTTAACCAGTATAGGCCCAAAAAAATTTGTACTTAAAAGTCCAAACAAAATAAAATCCAATAGGTTAACCCATTTTCTTATGACTCTATTGAGTCAAACTCAACCCACAATATTTTATTAGGATTGCCACTTGCCGGCATTGATTCTGAAAAAAAAAAAAAAAAAACTAACGTCTCTTAACTCCAAGCGAGACATGAACACTCTCGATTGAAGCAACAAACGACTAAGTTTGTTGCATATTTTCTTTTCATGTGAATGGGATCACACTCTTTTTAATGTACTAAGACCCGACTTATTTTCTTTATTTTTTATATTAATATATTTTATGCTCAATGATTTTTAATATTTTTGAAATAGGGGTCTCGTATTTAATCCCGCCTAGGGCCCCAATTTTTTTTATCAATCTCAGGACCGCCCCTGAAACCAAGATGAAGAGAAAAGGCGTAAAAGCAATTTATTAATCAAAGTCACATATAGGGTGTGTTTGGAAATGAGTGTTTTCGTTTCTGTTATTATTTTTTGGCACTGTTCATGATTACAGAATGTGTTTGGCATGCATATTTACTTTTCACTTGTTCTCTATTTGAGAACTTTTTTGATGAACAATTGTGAAAACATTGATAACTAGAAAATGTTATTTTTTTATTTTGCATTGTTCATGATTACAGAATGTGTTTGGCATGCATATTTACTTTTCACTCGTTATTTATTTGAAAACGTTTTTGATGAACAATTGTGAAAACATTGATAACTAGATTTTTTTATTTTTTTTTTTGTTTTTCTTTTCATTGTTTTAAAAACTTTTTTGATGAACAGTTGTGAAAACATTGATAACTAGAAAATGTTATTTTTTTGTTTTTCTTTTCACTGTTTTAAAAGGGATGGAGGGGAGGGGGGGATGCCCTCCACTAGTTGTAGCCGCCACCACCAACCACCACCTCCACAACCAACCCCCAGACCCAAATCGATCCCCACCACCAACCACCACCTCCACAACCAACCCCCAGACCCAAATCGATCCCCACCACCAACCACCACCTCCACAACCAACCCCCAGACCCAAATCGATCCCCACCACCCCTAACCACCACCAATCAACTCCCAAACCCTAACTACCACCAATCAACTACCAAACCCTAACCACCACCAATCGACACCCCCTTGGAGACAAGGAGAGAGAAAGAGAGGAGACCCAATGACAAACTGAGAGCCGATTGAGAAGTCGACGAGGAGGATGGATGGAGACGTCGGCGAGGAGATCGAAATCATGTATGTGTGTGTGTTAGTGTGTGAGAATAAAAATAACATAATAGAGTCATAAACAAGTTTTGTTTCTTGTTCTTTTGGGTGATAAAATAAGAAAAATAATAGTTCTTGTTCTAATTTCTAAAAATAATGACAAAAATTCCCAAACGGGGCCATACCAACTAGTGTTTCATTAAGTTGAAGATCATATGTATTATATTGTTTTAGTCTTATATATTAATTTGTTAACAACTTAACTTTTGCACCGGAAAAAATTTAAATTGAATTTTTTTGAATGCCCTCCACCACCCGTCGTGGCCGTCACCACCAACCACCACCTCCACGACCAACCCCCACACCCAAATCGATCCCCACCACCCCTAACCACCACCAATCGACTCCCAAACCCTAACCACCACCAATCGACACCCCTTTGGAGACGAGGAGAGAGAGGAGACCCAATGACGAACTGAGAGCCGATGCAGACGTCGACGAGGAGGATGGATGGAGACGCTGACGAGGAGATCGAAATCGTGTGGTTTGCAGAAACGTGTGTGTGTGTGTGTGTTAGTGTGTGAGAATAAAAATAACATAATAGAGTCACAAACAAGTTTTTTTTTTCTTGTTCTTTTGGGTGATAAAATAAGAATAAGAATAGTTCTTGTTCTAATTTCTAAAAATAATGACAAAAATTCCCAAACGGGGCCATACCAACTAGTGTTTCATTAAGTTGAAGACCATATGTATTATATTGTTTTAGTCTTATATATTAATTTGTTAACAACTTAACTTTTGCACTGGAAAAATTTTAAATTGATTTTTTTTGAATAAATAATTTAAGTATATTGCATTTAACAACATGAAAATAAGATTTAAGAACGAATGCAAGGTTCGTATTTGTTAATAGGGTTAACTTTATTTACATTCTCTCATGTTTGCTTTTACTTCAATCACACCCCTTCAGGTTTGAGAATCTTCAATCACACCCCCTCATGGTATAAAATGTCTAAAATACCCTTAAATCAATTTAATCTCTAAACCAATTTAATCCCTAAACCAAACACCCCATTAAATCAATTTAACACTCAAACCAAACACTATAACCCCAACCACCACCACCACTACCACCATCCGCTGTCAAAACCACCACCCCCTGTTGCCGCCAAAACCACCTCCCCATGTCGCCGCCAAAACCACCTCCACTCCCCACCGCTGCCAAAACCACCTCTATCCGCCGCTGCCGACACACCACTACCAACCTTCGTCACCAAATCCTCATCCCCACCGGCAACCCCAACAACCACTACTCGCCGCCGCCAAACTACCTCCACCCCCGCCGCAAATAAACCACCACCAATCTCATCACTAAATCTTCACCCCCACCATTACCATCCCTATCCCCACCGACAATCCAAACCCCCACCACCAAAACCCTTACCTTAACTATGCCCACCAACACCCAAACCACCACCCATCTTTTTTTGATTTGGGCCAAAACCACCCTAGCCCCTCCACTCTCTATAACCCCAACCACCACCACCACTACCACCATCCGCTGTCAAAACCACCACCCCCTGTTGCCGCCAAAACCACCTCCCCATGTCGCCGCCAAAACCACCTCCACTCCCCACCGCTGCCAAAACCACCTCTATCCGCCGCTGCCGACACACCACTACCAACCTTCGTCACCAAATCCTCATCCCCACCGGCAACCCCAACAACCACTACTCGCCGCCGCCAAACTACCTCCACCCCCGCCGCAAATAAACCACCACCAATCTCATCACTAAATCTTCACCCCCACCATTACCATCCCTATCCCCACCGACAATCCAAACCCCCACCACCAAAACCCTTACCTTAACTATGCCCACCAACACCCAAACCACCACCCATCTTTTTTTGATTTGGGCCAAAACCACCCTAGCCCCTCCACTCTCCAGACCCCCCCCCCCCCCCCCCCCCCCCCCCCAAACACACACACTCTTCTTTTTCTTTTTTTTTTCTCCCCCCGCGCCCCCCACATACACACCCCACCACCACCACACGCACGCACGCACTCTTCTTCCCCCCCCCTCCCCCCAAACTAATTTGGGTATAACCTAATATATATATAATAAGGTATTATATATATATGGATTTGAACAAGTCTAATTTTTTTTTATTCCAATTGAATAATTTGTGTATATAATAAAATTTGATCTAATAATTTAATTTAAAAAAATAAATTTAAACTTTAAGAAAATAAATTATTTTTTTCATAAATTTATTTCAAATATTAAATATTTATTTGTAATTCAAAAAAATTATTTTCCAAAACAAATAGTGATTGGGGGCTTTTGGATTTAATTCAAAAAATTAGTTTCCAAAAAAATTAAATATTTATTTGTAAAAATTATTTTTCAAAAAAATTAAATGTGTTTGTAAGAATTAAATATTTGGGGTTGGGTTTAATTTTTATTCACAAATTTAGTTTCCAAAAAAATTAAATATTTGTTTGTAAATATTTGGGGTTGGGGTTGGGGTTTTTTGAATTTTATATATTTGTTTCAAATTTTATATGTTTTTTCGAATTTTATATTTATTTTTTAATTTTTTAATTTTTTTCAACATTTTAATATATATATTTTTGAATTTTATATATTTTTTTCGAATTTTATATGTTTTTTTCGAATTTTATATATTTGTTTCGAATTTTATATGTTTTTTTAAAATTTATATATATTTTTCGAATTATATATATATATTTAATTTTATATTTATTTTAAAATTTTATAATATTTTTCAAATTTTAATATATATTTGTTCTAATTATATATATATTTAAAAATTAATACAAATTAAATGATTAAATTATTGGAGGGGGTTAAATTGATAAAATAATATATCCTTGTTTCCAAACATCATTAAGTTATTTCATTGAGGTTAATTTAGGTATTTATAAAAAAATTTAGGATGATGTTATCGTTAAGGGATGTAAATAATAATAATTTCAAACCTTAAAGAGTGTGATTAAAAATATTCAAACTTAAGGGAATGTGATTAAAAATTGTAAATGAAATTAACCTTGTTAATATACCAATCACTCAGTGACAAATTTGGAGTCTCTTAAAGGTAGGTAGGAAGGAAGAATAATTAAATAAGATGGTAGATAAGGAATCATGATGAGACCTCACCTTCTTTTAAAGAAATTAAATTAAAAAATAATATTCGAGTTTACTTACAAATTAAATAATTCAATTTGTTTGCAATTGTAGATTTTATTCATATTACAATGTGATATATGTGAACTTGAAACTCATATTGCTTTTTCATGTTACGTTAGAACTTAGACAAGATTGCTACTTTGAAGTCCTAAGATTCATTTATTTCTCGGTGAAACATTAAGATTTAAATTTTGGGATTTAAGTCAATGAAGGTGAAACAACGGGCAAAATATTAAGTAAGACGAACAAGCAACTCATATATTTCCAATAACTTTCTTATCCAAATTTAATGTGGAACAAAATCTTTTTGAACATTCTCTTAACGCGCGCGCTCACATAAATTAGACTATGCCTACCTAATCTAGACCCGAATAATTCATGTGTGATAGAACCCAAGTGAACAACTTGACTTGGTAACTGTGAGTAACTCTAACTTTACCATCACTCAAAACTTGCACGTTGAATGAAAATTTGATTTATTAATTAGATTGCACAGGCTTTACTTCTATATACTCAATCACTTCTATATACTCAATCACTTTTATGTGAATTTGTTACGAGAGAAAGGGTTAATTTCAGTAAACCCTTTTATATTATCCAGTTTAATCAACTAACTCTTATTGCTCTTATTGTGTTTATTTTGCCTTTTATATTATTCAATTTCATTAATATGCCCCCTTATCTCATATTTTAAGCCAAAATGCCTAAACTACCCTCAATAGTATAAAGGGGTTTAGTGAAATCAATAATTTAAAAAATTATTTTTCAAAAATCAATTATATTTTTTGAAAAAATTATAAATTAAAATTATTATATATATATATATCACAAAAAATTAATTTTTGGAGGGAGTACATTATTTTTCAAAATATGAATTATTTCTGAAAATATAATATATATTTTTTGCAAAACAATTTATTTTTCGAAAAAAAAATCATATTTTGGAACATAAAAGTATATATTTTTTGGAAAAGATCATATTTTGAAACATAATAGTATATATTTTTAAAAAGAAAAATCATATTTTGGAACATAATAAATATTTTTTGCAAAAAAAATATTTTTCATAAAAAAATTCATATTTTGGAACATAATATATATTATTCGGAAAAAATTCATATTTTGGAATATAATATATACTTTTTACCAAAAAAATTATATATTACACAAAATATATATTTTTTTTTGCGAAAAAGTATATATTATGTTCCAAAATATGATTTTTTTACTAATTTTTTTTTTTTGCAAAAAAGTATTTATTATGTTCCAAAATATGAATTTTTTTCCGAAAAATATATTATTTTGCAAAAAATATATATTATGTTCCAAAATATGATTTTTTTATGAATTTGTTTTTGCGAAAAAGTATTTATTATGTTCCAAAACATGAATTTTTTTCCAAAAAATATATTTTTTTGCGAAAAATATATATTATGTTCCAAAATATGATCTTTTTCGAAAAATATTTTTTTTACGAAAAATATACACTATTATGTTCCAAAATATGATCGTTTCCGAAAAGTATTTTTTTTGCAAAACATATACACTATTATGTTCCAAAATATGATCTTTTTCGAAAAATAATTTTTTTGCGAAAAATATATACTATTATGTTGCAAAATATGATTTTTTTTCCGAAAAATAATTTTTTTGCAAAAAGTATATATTATTATTTTTTGAAATAATTCATATTTTTTAAAATAATATGCTCCCTCTGAAAAATATTTTTTTGCGAAAAATATATATATATTTGAATTTATAATTTTTGCAAAAAATATAATTGATTTTTGAAAAATATTTTTTTTAAATGGTTGATTTCACTAACCCCCTTATACTATTGAGGGTAGTTTAGGCATTTTGGCTCAAAATGTGAGGTGATGGGGCATATTGATGAAATTGAATAGTATATGAGGCAAAATGGACACAGTGGGGGTTAGTTGATTAAACTTGATAATATAGAAGGGTTTACTGAAATTAACCCTACAAGAAATAACTCACAATACTTGCATTTCAGAATGGTTATAAGTCTGGCCGCAAATAAGCCATTTGTAGATAGGCTTAAGGTAGGCTCGTTAACGAGGTCATCTTCGGCTCATTGGTTTAACAAATGAGCAAAATCTTAACATATTTTTCAAGTTCATTTAATAAATGAACTGAACCCAAACATTTCAAAACTTGATTTGTCAAGCTCATGAGGAAGTTCTTTTAGTTCAAACAATAATTATCTCTAAATTGCCAAGAAAAATGTCAATATTGAAGAAATTACCAAAAGAATTATGGCAAATTATAAAATTGATATGGTCACTTCGTAAAAATTACTCCAGAAAAATATGTAATAGTGACAAAGGAATATAGAGAGAAGGAAATAAATAAGTACCTAAGAACATGGTATTTTAAATTAATCAACCCTTTTTAAAAATAATTAATCAACTAACCCATCCCATATCCGTATTGTCTCTCATACTTTTCAATTTCATCACCTTACCCCCTTATCCTTATATTTCAGTTAAAATACCTAAACTACCCTCAATATATATATTTTTTCGAAATGTATATATATTAATTTTGAAATGTATATATATTTTGGGAAAACAAATTTATTTCCTAAAACAATATATATATTTCGGAAAATATATATATTGGTTCCGAAATATATATTATTTTTGAAAAATATATATATTTTTCGGAAATATATATATTTTCCCGAAATATATATATATATATATTCTGAAATATATACATTAAAAGTAATTTATATATTTTGACTGAAATGTGAGAGTGATGGAGCAAAATGATGAAATTAAAACGTATATGGGGTAATCTGAACATAAGAACAGTTAATTGATTAAATTTAATAATATACAACGGTTTACTAATAACTTTTTTAAAAATAAAATAAAAAATGTCAAGTACATAGGTGTAACAAATCAATTTTAATAATTATTATATGGTCCAAATTAAACGAAACGTTCATCAACATACTCGAACTAAATTTGCTAAGCTAGAGTTTGACTCGAGCTCATTTATTTAACAAAAACAAATGAGTCAAAGGATTAGTACATATTTTACACCGACTGAATGGACCATTTTTTCTTTTTTTTTTGGATAAAATTCCATTGCTCTATTTCATCCACGGGCCATGGCAAACCGGTAATTTCGACTCGACAGTAAAATCCAAGTGCGTACTATAAATACACAGTCATTTTCACCTGTAAGGCTATAAAACCAACACACATTGCAGAGAAGAACAAATTGAGAGAGCGATGAGCATAGAGTGATTCACCAGCAAAGAATGGTAATCTTTTTCCTCTATCATATCATTCTTTCAAATTTCAATTACTCTCTATATTATATGTGTATGACTCTATCTATATAGATATATGTTTTGTTTAAGTACTACTCATGGTTAGGGTTTCCAGAATTTCATTTTTATTTATGTGATTTTTAGGGTTTTCAGGATTTTATTTTTAATTCTTGTTTTCCGAGTTTAATTTTATTTATATGATACTTAGGGTTTTTCGGAATTTCATTTTTATTTATACGATTCTTAGGGTTTTCAGAATTTGTTCTCATTCCCAAGCCTCAAAAATATGTTCTTTGCAGAATTTCTACAATTCTTGCAGTGAATCATGTAATTCTGCTTCGTGCCTGTTGGAAACAGTCTCAATAGATTTTATGTTGCACTGAAACCATATATTACTCCTATCATAGTGCATTGTATACTTTTTGAAGAAGTTCTAGGGTTATATAGTGTAGTTTTCAGATGGTTGAAGTATTAGCGTGGTTGAAACAAGTACCCATGTAGTCAGAATTTCGATTTCCTCTCAAATGTGAATTAATTTGTCAAATTCAGTTGTAAAACATGTGCAGCATACTATATATATGTATGCATATTCTCCGCATCTGTCGGTTCAGATCCCTGACTGCTCATGGCTTTAGTATACCCACACACATTCCTTTTTGGATTGTATGGAATGAACAGAATCACTCTCGTGAAACCAACCCAACCTGTACGCCACAATTAAGCCGTTAGGAACTCACCAAGCCAGAAGCCATGGCTATATCTCTTGCTATATATATATATTTGCATATATGTATCTACTCATATGATATGACATGAGAGATATTACTGCTACTTTAGTTGGATGGCAGTTGTTTTACTAAGGATGTAGTTTGGGCATAATGCACTTCTTAAGCAACAAAAGGTGATGCCTCTTTGAAATAAGATTTTGTTTTTATAAATTGTTTTAGCTAGGATGCACTGTATATTGTTTTGATGCTCCTTCACTTTCTTTACTTAAGACATCACTTAACCTATAAAAAGAAGCTTTAAAGACAACCAACTTGATTATTGGGAACTCAATTTTATCTTCCAGTTAAAACAACCCGACACCTTTACCTTCATCTTCTCTCTACTGTATACTTGCTTACTTCTTCTACTCTCTTCATGCTAGCACACATACACCCTCTAGTTACTGATTTAGTTAAATCACTATAACCATGTTATAGTGATTTATGCTAATTTTGATTGCTAGTATATATATATATGAAATTTATGGAAATACATTTAAACACTTCGTCTCCAATCGAATACAGAATCCACTGGAGCGTTACCTATTGCAACCTGTTCTTGGCTGAGATGAGTATCAAACTGCCTCGTGTTGTTCGCATACATGTCAGTGATGATGATGCAACAGACTCATCGAGCGATGAAGAGGGTAGTCCTACTAGAGTGAAGAACCATGATACTGAGGTCAAAATTCAAACTTGTTCCAACAAATCGTTGATTAAAAGTTGCGAAAAGTTTCGTGGTGTGAGGCAGCGGCCGTGGGGAAAGTGGGTGGCGGAGATTCGAGATCGGTCCCGGGGAGCTAGGGTTTGGTTAGGGACATATGACACTGCTGAAGAGGCTGCGTTAGTTTATGACAAGGCTGCGATTGAAATACATGGACCAGACGCCGTCACGAACTTCATAAAACCTTCGATCAGAGATTCACTGCCGGAGATCACATATTCCATTCATATAAAAAAGAGAAGAAAAGAAAAGGGAACAGAAGATGAAAGTAAGTTTCCATATATCTTGTTGATTCTCTCTTAATGCTTTTATAGTTTTATATCTTGTTGATTCTCTCTTAATGCTTTTATAGTTTAAGTGATTTTAGTAAAGAGTGTAAAGGTTTTGCGGGCGCCTTTATTTGTACTATCTTACTTATTGAAAAAGTTAATACACTACTAATGTCAGTGTAGGTCAACTGAGTACTATAGGCTACTGAAAACAAGTCTTGACTTCCAAATGTATAAAATAACTAAGTAAATATATTCCCATTGATGACTTATCAAAAAAAATATATCCCCATTGATGGCCTGATTACAAAACAGTGGCATGAACCCTTTAGTCAATAAGAATGTTTTCCAAAAGTTTGCAACAAAAACTTTCTATCAACACACACTGGAAACATAGTTTAAACTTTTGGTAAGAAATGGGAAAAACTCAAGGAATAGTCAAGTTCTCACGAAGTTGACCAATTCCGGTTCAGAATCATGCAAAATGAAACTTGGAGTGAAGCCTAAAAGAAATAAATGAAAAGGGATTAGGTTCCTGACATAGCCTGGAGTACATATGGGAAGATGACCAGCAAGATCTAAGGTGTTGAATAAAGTGTTTGAAAGATGGATAGAATTTTGAGGATGATTAAGTAGAGCGACATACATAATCGCAGTTGTTTAGTGTTTAATTTCGTAAGCTTGTTTAAATTAATTCCTTCATTTTGTGTTACATTTGAATTAATAGTAAATTGCATTCTTTATTCCATTATGTGGTTTGTACTTTTACTTTTGGGTAACAATATCTTGTCACTGCCTCTGCTGGCAGGACAGGCATGATTCAGAAGAGCGAAAACAAAGCACTGCGGATATGACTTCTTTTGTGAGTAATTCTCATACGAATTTTTACTCCTTTTTGTATTTAGGAAGGTGTAAAATATTTGTTGATGCCTTTGTATACTTCATGCAACGGATATTTTCTGTTATTTTTGTACCATATTATTTGAGCATCTAGGGGTGGTCAGACCGATGGGTAATTGGCCACCTTGCATGCCCAATTATTGTTGGGTTATTTCCTATTAGATATATGTGGAATAAGACATAGATAGTACCAGCGAACACATTCTGAAACTTTCCATTTTGGCTAAAAAGTGGTACGTCCTATTTCAATTTGTCAAATGGTTTCATATTGATTTACTGTTGGATTTGAATATTACCAGCGAGCATGTTCTGAAACATTCCATTTGGCCTAAAAATAGGGCAGCATAAGATTTCATTTTATTAAAGGCTCTGGTGGTTTTATTTTAATTCTGGTGATTCCAGTTGTATTTGGAGATTGGCTACGGCCTTGTGGGAGTTTGGTAATGATACCCTATGATATTCCGGAGCGGAACTAAGAAGAGATCAAGGGGCACTATGCCTTCCCCCCTTCCCCACTCCTTTTTATTTTTTTAAAGAACTCATTTAGTGGATATATAATAAACTATTGAATCATTGTGAAGTGGACACTTGGCCCCCCAACCTGTACCTACCTGACAAGTTAACGTCATATACCCATTGTATGAGATTTTCTTTATTAAGAGAATCCAAAAGATTAGAGAGATATACACATTTTACCCACTATATATACTAAGCATCTGTCATATATATGGATATACAATATCAACAGTAAATTCCTATATAATCTATGTGATTAGTTTACAAACTGGTCAGACACATTAGAAACTGGCCACTACTGGAAATGGTGACTTCTAGTACCACTTTACTCGCCTAACAAACAAACAATATGTAGATCTGCCATTTAGGAAAAACTTGTTCATCTCCAGCAACACTATCATCAAAATTAGAGAAAAAGCATAGGTCAATTAATTTTATCCTGCTCTAGTTCTCTTCAACTCTCAAAAGGCACAATAACGGAGAACAAAAATTTCCAATTAGGTGATTAATTTCTACCTCTAATTTGTATAAACATGGAGTTGGTATAGATATTGTTTTTTCTTGTCATCTTCTTGTTTTCTTTACCATATTTCGGGATGCACCCTTTTGAGTGCCTTTTTTATACTATTTCTTACCTATAATAATAATAATATTTTTTTAGGGTCATTCACTCATTTTTCTTTCATATACTCAAGGAGCTTCACTAGAAATAAAAAATTCGATAAGGCCAAATGCTAGGTCATATACTTTTCTTCACATACCTCAAGCTCTCTGTAGGCTATGGCATTACTGTGGCAGCTTTTCTATGTGTTATTTAATATGCTAACCGCCCAATTCCAGTTTTTCCTATAATCACTTCATTTATCCTTGTAATCCTTTTAAGTGGAATAACCTGAGGCTTCGTCAAAATGAGAAGTGAGTAGTGTCATGATTGTTATCTACAGAATTTGAGGTTAGCAGGGTTCATTTATTTATTTATTTTTTCATTTGTTGATATGTTTAGAACTTCATTATTGTTAACTTATCCCTTGGCTCTTGGGTTCAAGGAGGAGTCTCATTTTGTGTATGTTTATGACAAAGTTGACAGTGTTGACTAGATGCACATTTGAATGTAATTTGATGCATGGAAATGCTTTTGATTCATGACCAATCTTATTTAAGATCTTCTCTTAGATTAGAAAAATGATGTTGCAATTAATTTGCAAATGTTTCCTTATCTGTGAAAAGGTGATATTGATATAAAATCCAATGACAGTAAATGATTCAGATTTGAAAAGAAAGATTCGTTGTGGAAGTTGTAGATGATTCAAAGATGCAGGGAATGTAAGTGCCAATGTTACCTTCTCTTGTAGGTGTGGGCCATTGCCTATTGAGAGGTAAAATGCTCATTGTCAAGTGTGAGAATGCATGTTTGAATCTTGAGAGCAAGGCAAAAATTACCCAAACCCATCAACCCGCCCGTACCCGCCCATTAAAATCAGGTTAATGGGTGAGTGATTTAGAAAATGGGTTGCTAGCGGGTTGGGTTAATCAACAACCCTACAAAACACGGGTCGGTTACGGGTTTAATTTGGGTACCCATCAACCCGTTAACAGCACCCTCAGTTCCTTCTCTCTGATTTCCAGCGGCGCATGAGAAGACTTTTTTTCTTCTCCCCTGTCGGTGCGTATGTGCCTCTCTCTCTTTTAGCTTGAGCCCTTCTCTCTCATATATACAGATCTATATATTTTAGGGAGAATTGTTGTATATACATATATATGTATATACATCAACATACATGAGGACGAATTTAGTGAAATTTTTATCATTTTTGAAATCCAAATCAAATCTGATGGGGATTTTTCATGAGTATAGCTTGCTGTGTGTAGATAAATATATATATATATATATATATATATCAACGTTTTACAAATCTATGCTTGGCTTGTAGGGGTGTGTGTGTATATATATATATATATATATGAATGAATGTTTATAGATCTATGCATAATGTAAGCTAAATGGATAAATCACAATGTTAGAATTTTAGATTTGGTGTTTGTTTTGTTATCTTTTTTGGTCAATCATATTGATTTTTTTTAATTGAGTTTTTAGTAAATAATGAGATTATTTTTTTCGCTATAACTGAATTCTAAGCTTGTTTGTGATTTTTTTTTCGATGACTTAGATTGATGTATAAACGATTATTGATGTTTAGTTGTTTACAGATCTATTCTGAAAGTTAAAAGAAAAAAAAAATAACTTGGTTTATTTTATGTTAAGAAATAATTATTTAAAAAATTATCAAAAGATCCATTAATCTTATATTAATCTTATTGTAACTTTACTTTTCTCAGTGTGTAGATATATACCTAATTATTTGATAAGTATATGCACTGTGATAATTTTAAAATACATTTTGATATATATTTGAAAATGTGTGGGTCGACCCGACCCAACTTTGACCTGATCCGTTAATGACCCTGCATAGCGGGTTGAGAATGGGTCAATGACCTGTTATTGACCCGCCCATTATTGACCCAACCCAAACTCGCCCATTTGCCACCCCTACATTTTATGCAAATATGCTAAATGTTAGGTCTGTATCCAATCTACCCCTCTCAATCTCTGAATTAATGGGACCATTTAGGGAAGGATTGTGGATATTGCCTCTTAGCGACCTTCTGTAGGATTGGAATAAAAGCTATTTATAGGTGGATAGAGTAACTACGTAGAAGAATGAAACAATACAGAAAGGGAGAAAAAAAAGTGTGTTTTTACAAACGAAAGTGTGATTGACACCCCCCCCCCCCCCCCCCCAAAAAAAAGAAAAACAGTATTTGTGATTAATTCCTGATGGCATCACCAGATTAGTCTAGTGCAGTAAATTTACGAAATTGCATCTTAACTATGTTTTCTGAATGATGAAGGGTGTAGATATTTTATCCTGGCTTATTGTTTATTCCTTATGAAAGAGTTAAACGATGACCAACTCTTTTGCATTGTTGTCCAGGTGCAAAATCTTCTTCAGCAAATGTTGAGTGCAATGCAGATCTTTTTTTCTTCTTCTTCTTTCTTGTTCCTTTTATCTTTCTTTTCCCCTTTGGTAAGTATAGTTCTATTTCTATGTTTAGTAAGAGCATTGTTATTACCGACTGCATCCTTTATGGCTAGTAAGAGCACTTTTATCTAGTTCATACCTTTTCTTTTTTCCCCCTTTGCAGCAAAGTTAGGTTTCAGACTCGATTGTGACGAAGAATATCCTTTCGTACATATGCTGAATTGTACTAGTTTGATGACAGTAAGTTTGTTGTATACATTAAAGAGGTAAAGAAAACAATAATCACAACATCAATAGTTATGTTATGTTTTTTTTTTTTTTTTTGATAAATAAGAAATGATATAAAAGGCACTCAACCGGGGAGTGCATCCCAAATACAAAAACAACCACTAAGGGCCAAAAGAAACCAAAAACGCTATTTTCTCAGCAAAAGAGGGACCACTACGACCCTCCACTCAAGAAAATAAAAGGGAAATAAAACGATCCTTGGTAACCCCAATGGGGGACTCAATGCCCTCAAAACAACGAGAGTTCTGCTCGAGCCAAATGCTCCACCCAAAGAGAAGCAACCCTCCAATAGGGCCGAGCTTGAGCGCCAACTCGCGCACTTCGCTAGACGGCTAAAACATCGCGAACAGACCCCGGCATCACCCACGGGATCCCAGAAAGACCAAAGAGGAAACATTAGCAATCATACGCCACCGGGCAATGAAGAAGAAGATGGTCAACAGATTCCCCATCCAGCTTACACAAAAAGCACCGGTTGACCACAACGACACCCCTCAACCTCAAAAAGTCAAGAGTAGGAATACACCCCCACGCCGCCGACCAAGTGAAGAAAGCGACCTTAAGAGGAACCTTAGAACGCCAGATAACCTTCCAAGGAAAATCCTCCACCACCTGAGGCGACAAGCCACCAAAGAATGAGCATACCGAAAACCTCTGGATAGAAGAAGGAGACTAGAGTAGAGAATTCGACCCAGAACCCACATACTGCGAATATAAAAGCTCCAGGAAACCGAAGACCTTATCCAGCTCCCAATCCTGAAAGGACCGCACGAATAGAACATCCCACACAAGCCTATCGGTATCAAGGTGATAACAGTCGACTAACGAAGCATGACGGTCGCGAGCAATCCTAAACAGACGAGGAAAAGAAGAAGCAAGGGGGGCCTTTCCACACCACCAGTCGGACCAGAAGCGAATACCACGACCATCACTAACCCGAAAACGGGTAAAGGAAGCAAAAATATCCCAACCCCACCAAATATCCTTCCAGACCTCCACACCTCTACGGATCCGGACCTCCCTTGACTACCAACCACCCCAAAACGACAAGAAATCACCATCATCCACAAACAGTTCCTCTCAATCCCAAAGCGCTAAACCCACTTCCTCAAAAGCGCAACATTGAAAGAGACGAACTGGCGGATGCCCAAGCCTCCATCCTGAATAGGCCGACAAACAATCCCCCACGGACCAGGGAAACATGAGCTCTCTCACTCCCCCCCCCCAAAAAAAAAAGAAATAAAAATAAAAACCGCATTTGAACCATCTCAATCCGCTGAGCCACACCACGAAAAGTCCGATAAAGATATAGAACATACGTGTGGACATTGGATAGCGTGCTCTTAACCAAAGTGAGTCTCCTACCTTTGGAAAGATACTGACGCTTTCAACCAGCCACCCGCTCAATCACAGAGTCCAAACAAGCCTGCCTCTGACTAGAAGAACCTAAAGGCATACCTAAATACTCCGTCGGGAGCTGACCCACCTTGCATCCAAGAGAAGAAGCTAAAACATGAATATCGCTCACCACCCCAACCGGAATCAATGAGCTCTTGCAGGTATTGATCTTCAAGCCAGAAACCGCCTGGAAGCAAATCAAAATGCACCGGAGATACCTCAACTACCTTGCATCCGCATCACAAAAAACAATATCATCATCAACAAAAAGTAAATGTGAGACATCCATAAACCACCCGGCGGCATCCCCAACTCTGAAGCCTCGAAGCAACCCTAACTTTGTCGCTTGATACATCATCCGGCTGAAAGCTTCCATCACTACCAGTAAAAGGAAAGGAGATAGGGGATCCCCTTGCCTCAACTCCTGAGAACTCCCATAAAACCCAGAGGGGGAGCCGTTCACCAACACCTAAAACCGAACTGACAAGATGCAGAAACCAATCCACCTACACCACCACTCCCCAAAACCCATCCTCCCCAACAAATACAACAAAAAACTCCAGTTCACATGATCATAGGCCTTCTCCACATCCAACTTAACCAACACCCTCGGAATACCACTCAGTAATCTGGCATCCACCACCTCACTCGCAACAAGAACATAATCCATAATCTGACGGCCACCCATGAAAGCATTTTGGGACTCCAAAATCACCCCATCCAAGACACCACTAATCCGATTAGACAAAACTTTGGCAATAAGTTTGTACACATCCCACAAAGCTAATGGGACGAAAGTCCTTAATGTCTTTCAAATCCCCAATCTTGGGGATGAGAGAGATGAAAGTAGTATTAAGAGACTGAACAAAACAACCCTCCTCGAAAAAAGAAGCAAACGTCCCCATCACCTCAACCCGAAGAGTAGGCCAACCAGGAGAAACCGCGTAGTAAAGCCATCCGGGCCAGGCGCACGATCCCCACTGCACTGCTTCAGCGCCCCCAAAACCTCCTCCTCTGTAATCGGAATAATTGTAGTAATAACAATTCAACTTGCATCAGCTGCAGGAAATAAAGTAATTATCCCAAACTATGCTGGCATACTATTTGCTTATGGAAGGAATTCGGTGAGTGACGTGGGTCTCTCCTCCATGATTTTCTGATAATAAACAAACTTGTTTTCAACTGAATTTTCTTGATTTCCATGATACTTAATAGGTAAATGCTTCAGTCTAGTGGGAACAAACATGTGTAATTTTAAACTGATGACCTCTCTCTCTAGTATCTTTCGATAAAATAAAATTTGCTGGCCGAACTATATATCAGGGAAGCAAATATTCCTGACCCTTTGAGCCAGGATTGCTGGCTGCGAAAGTAACGTTATTCCATTGCTAATCCTGTGTAGTGTCTGCTAGGTGTTCTCAAGGTTTGAAATCTTCATCAGTTTGCTATATTTTGTTGCTTTTTTATACGAAATAGTAATGTTACCTTTGGGAGCGCATTAAATCGGAGACAACTTGGTTCACCAAAAACTATAGTGTGTTTGTAGTTATGTGAGAACAATGTGGGTTGTCAGAGATCCTTTGTTTTCTTAACAGCAATTTACTCGATGAGATGGGAAGCAGCATAAATGAGTTAGAGCAGAGTATCAATGACCTCAGGACTGAGATGGGAGCAGAAAGTACTCTTTTTTGCCGCCGCAATCACAGAAGCGAGATGAAGAAATGCCAGAGGAGGGTTCTGTATATATTTTAGTTGAATGACTATTTTGATGTTTCAAGTTCAGTTTGATGCTTAGCTTTTATGGTTTATGAATGTTGTTCAAGATATTAAGCTTGTTCATGTATCTTTGTATATAAGTTATATGAGACTTGAGTTCTTAGAGATTCATGCATTCGGGTATTCTTCTTCTGAACTTCTCTTGTATGTTGTGATGGTTTTCTAATTGTGATCTGCACAGATAATGGCTCCAGCAGTATTGCTTCAAACTTGCGCAGATTTTCACAAGGTTCATTCATATAGGTTTTTTTTTTTTTTTACAATTTATTCTAAAAGCAAAGGGCCAGTTTGGGCCCGTTTTAAAACGGGTCATGTTTTGTTTTTAATGTTCTGTTTTAGCTGAAGCAAATTAGATGTTTTTATTGTAGAGTGGTCTTACTTAAAATCGAAATTATGTTTGGTAACATAAATTTGAATCTATTTTAAATTAATCTAAAAATATTTTAGTTAAAACAAATAAATAAAAAATATTAAAAAGGTGTATTGATTTTTGGCACAAAACAAAGACACCAAAATAAAGTACACAACAAAAAAATGAAAACAAAAAAGATGAAACTTTGAAGCATGTACAGGTATACCCATTATATTTCAAAAATTGGTGCAAAATTCCTACTTTTTTTACTACTTTTAAACAAAAAAGTAAATTTGAAAACTTTGATTTTGCCATTTTTCCTATTCATTTTGTCCTTTTCACCATATTCATATGGAAAATCTATCCTTACTCCATTTCCTCTCTCTTTCTAATATTATGGATTACAAAAATAAAGTTCGATCATCTAAAAATTTCATGGCATTAATTAGAAGCTAGTAAGAATAATAATAATTTGTTAAAGAGATTTACTACTACTTTAAAAAAATTTAAATTAATTATAAAATTTAATGAATATATTTATTGTAGCATTTTATAGTAGTAATATGAAAAATTAAATATAAAAATTTACGGTCATGTGATTATTTAAAATATCGGGTAATAACCATTTGTAGATTGATTATATAATTTCAGCTTGAAAGGCTATCTATTCTATTGGAGGTTTTACAAACCAGAAAAAAAGAAAAAAGAAAAAAAAAATGGTCGAAGTGGTGCGCGCTTAGAACGGTGTCGTTTATGTCGCTAGGGTTTCTCCAGCATATATATTGTGAGCTGAATTCTCAGTTGCACTCCCATTCTCAAACACCCACGCCGTATAGCCGTCTCAGGTACCAGTCTCTCTCTCTCACTCATATAGATTTATATGTATATAATTATATATATATACACCTACTGAAATTGAAACCGTAGTGTATGTTTATTCATTTGCTTATTTTTATCTATTTGAAATACCTAGTAAGATGAGATCTAGAGGCAATTGGAACATTCAATAGCCTTTTCTATGGATACTTTGTTTATCATTCTCGTTCTATGTGTTTTGTCTGTGTTATGGCTTTTACAGTTACATCCATGAATTGGGGTTTGCTTATCTTTGGTAGTTTGTGATTTTTGTTTTCGAACTCCAATTAGACGATAACTGCTTAAAATCTTCAACTATTTCTTTCCAATTCCGATTCCATGGTTTCAAAGGCAACCTAGAAATTTATATTATTTAATTTTTTCATATTATACTTTTTAAAAAAAAATTATTATAATAATTTTGGTTATATATTTTTCTGAAATACCCAGATCACTATATTAGAAGAAAATTTTGCACACAGCATCAACGGATTACAAATTATTTGTTTCTGGTTTTGTTTTCTTTTGAACATGTATGGGAGAGATACTACAAGATGCATGTTATGACACATGCTGACTGGTAAATACATTTTTAGTTATGCATTATACTATTATTTGGAGGATATGTTGTTTGTATAATATTCATATTGATATTGGACCCCGATTCTCAAATGCGAAATAATGTGCAAAAACTTATTAATGTGTCGATAATTTATCTGTTTAATTATTTTAATTTCTGAACAAGCATCTAATACTTTACATGGCACATATCTGCATGTTTTATATGCTGAAATCAATAAAGGACTGCTAAAGTAAATGCTAGAAGTTAGTGATTTTGTTATATGATGGAGCAAGCAAGTGTAGATGCTGGGTTAGTGGTGGTGGTGGTATTGTCGATGAATTTTAATATTGAACTCCTTACTAAAGTATTCAATAACTGTATTGCAAATTCAATCCTATGCCCATTGTTTTCACGAAGAAACAAGTCTGGGTATATTATTAAGTGGAAAAATGTTTTCCCAACTTAGAGCATTGGACCTTCTCACAAAAAAGCAGTTTGGATACTCTCTCCCTCTCTACATATATAAATTTTCCAATATTTGATATTTAAAGTTTATGGCGGTAGGTTTCTGGATCTTTTGTAGAGCTTTTGAATCTCCAGCCAAGATGCAGAACGATGAGGGGCAAAACATGGATCTTTACATTCCTAGGAAATGGTATGTTATGCTATATCTGTTTAGTGTAACAGTAATGTTGGGCTCACTTTAAGTCATGCTAATTACAGAATTTGAATGGAATTGCAGTTCAGCCACAAATAGGCTAATCACTTCAAAGGACCATGCATCCGTGCAGATTAATATTGGACATCTGGATGAGAATGGCATCTATACTAGTCACTATACCACCTTTGCTCTTTGTGGTTTTGTCCGCGCCCAGGTTAGTACTCGAACTCACTTATATTTTAAGATGTGGGTATGCCGTATGCCAAATTATTATCATTGTTGTTAATATTATTTGCAAGTTAATGATTATATACTGATTGTGGGATGATTTTCTTCGAACTTTGCAAGCTTTTTGCATTTTGCTATGTTAATTTGTAAGATCTGGGTCTTGCCATTTCATCATTTATTTTTTTATTTGTTTTGTGCATTTTTTGCATATTCGATACATTTCCCTAATTTCATTCCATAGCCAAATATTACTTCCATAACCATGGTTTATCATTTTGGTATGATACATATAACATGGTTGGGGCCATGACCGTGGACATAGGCTGCCCCGTACTTCTTGATATATTTTATTGTTTTGGAGCCCACTCTTCCAGCTTGTTGACCTTCTACTAGTTATGGGAGAGTGACCTTCCAAGTTTGAAGAATGGTTAAGAGGCCTAGAAAGCTTTGACTTTTGTATAAAAAAACCCCACAGCCATGATACCAATGGCACATGTGAGAGAGAATGTCTCGAGTGTGTCAAACTCGTGCATCTTATGCATAACATAACACACACATATAAGTGGGGAGAGGGTGGGCCACTATCTCTTGTTCTCCTAGTCTTATCCAATCACCTTGCTGGCAATCCTTGATAGTCTGGAAGTGGGAGCTAGATAGGCTTTATCCAATACTTGACTTCTAATTTCTTAACAGGATTGGCCATACTGAGAGACCCAATTAATTAGCTCATAAACTAGTTTAAACTCCACTCTAGTATAATCCTGCACCCAGTATTGAACAAGTAAAAAGGCTCAGGTATGTGACTTGAGAGACCTAGCTTAGTGCTATTTTCGTATCCTTTCCATATAAAGGTTGACAGTTAAAGACCCTGTTGTGATATTGTATGTGCACGAGCATGATAAACTTGTAATAGAAACTACTATCATGTACGAAAAGAGTTTCCCTACTATGAAGTCCAACCAAATTAAAGGTTAATTGTGGTTGAATCAATATGATACCAGGAGAGGGTGGGGTCTTTATCTGAGATGCATGAGTCTTATTATGATTCAGGGGAAGATGGTGTTGAATTCAGGGGAAGATGGTGTTGAATTCAGGAGAAGATGGTGTTGATGTAGGAGATAGTGTCATATTGATGAGGTGATTAAGAAATTGTGTTGCTATTGGTTATTGGAATGTTAACTCGGGATTTTTTTGTTGTACTGGGCAGCCATGTTGAGGAAGTATCGATGTCTATGGTTATATGTTTGTCTCTGGAGGCCGGTAATCTACAAGATTGCTCTATTTGTTTCAATCTTATAGGAAAAGAAGGAAGTCAATAGAGTTGTGCACACAATGTATATATATATATATATGTACATATGTTTTCTTCCTTATAATTTGACTTGCCTTGGATGTCGAATATTTAGGATATACGTATTGGTTGATGGTGACAGGTAATTTACAGTAGAAGGAAGAGGCAGAATGGGATTGAATATGTTAAAGATAGGGAATGGGATGGGTCGGTAGAGTGAGGGAAGCTTTTCCGAAAGAGAGGGGAGTGATTGTTGTAGTTTTACCAGTCTATATATATTATGTTAATCTTTTAGAGTAGAATGATTTCTTTTTTGGTGTAAGAGAAAGTCGTTGGGTTGTTGAGGTGGCAAAGACTTTGTTAGCTATATTTATATATTATATATCGATGTTTGTTATTGCAGATTTTCCCTGTATTTTCTTCAGGCAGAGAATTGCTTTCTGAATGATTTGGTGCTAATTTTTAAGGAGATTGTGCGGTCCAAGTATTGTCAAACAGTTCTAGGAATGCAGGATTTATCAAATACTGATGAAAAGAAATGATCAAAATGATCTTGTGAAAACATGATATACCATCCTTCCCATGATGTTTTGTTGTATGGGTTGCCGATTTACGTGGCAAACTTCTGCTTGGGTTATAACAATGGAGTTTGTTATTTATTTTGCAGGGAGATGCTGACAGTGCCGTTGATCGTCTCTGGCAGAAGAAGAAATCCGAGGTTAAACAACAGTAGTAAACTTTAGTCATGATGACTCCAGTAGGCATGCATTTCCATCTGGGACTATTTCCTTCCTGTTGTTAGAGACTTGATTTTTCTCGTTATTTGCTGAACTGATGGAAAATACTTTTGAATGGTGTGTCCTCTGTTGTCTTTATTTGTTTAGCAGTGTTTTTTGGGGATCATAGTTAAAGATGGTAACTACCCAGTGTTTGCCTTTACTTTTATGTGTTTATAGTTTGCTCTTGTGATTGCTTGGTGATTTCATTTTTCACAACTTGTGGCCCAAAAAAAAAAACAAAAAGTTATTGCTAATTGTTTAATATTGCTAATTTCACATAAATTTTGTATTGCTCATGTTTATCATATGGTAGGCTTCGTATAGCTTATAGAAGATGCTAAAATATTAAGCAGCACTGAGTGATATTCGTATGATATAAATATCTTATACTAGTATTATCAAATTAGTAGCATCCAACAAACTTTATTCTTTTATACAATTGAAAACAAAAGTGCAAAATTTACAATAATATTAACACCTTTATTGCAACAACTTTTGGCATTTACTTGTCAACAAAAGCAAGCCTGTTCTCATTTCTTTGGATGGAGAACAATCCTCTCCATCCATAGTGCATCACAACTTATAATTGCGCACTTGTTACCTAGTGCGGCAAAACATGGATATTGAATATATATGTATATATATATAGATATATTTAGAGGGTTTTTATTATTGCAAAATAAAAGATCTATATAGACCATGGTTCGCAACAACGGTTTCGGTTGGTGTAACGGTTTCGGTATCGGTGTAACGGAACCGGGTCAGTATCGGGGTTACATAACGGTTTTGGTTATCGCAAGCGTGAATTTTTTTAAAACTCGCACATGGTGGCAAAAATGTACTGATATGGTACTTTTGACAACATAACTAAACTTTGATGATTTTTTGATAATTTTAAGTCAATTTTATATATTTTTTGAAGATATTTAGAGAATGACTTTTATTGTAATATTAGTGAATGAAATATCAACTTTATCAATGGTTCTATCATAGTGATGTGATGATTTATAATATATATGTTTTATTACTTTAAAGTTTGAAGATTAAATTGATCAAATAAAATATTTTGACTTTTCAAAATAGATACTTATTTTGGGATAACTAAAATAAGGAAAGTGAACATTTATTTTGGGACGGAACGGAGAGAGTATATAATATGAACGAGAAAATGACATGGATGATGCATTTGTATCTATACATTATGTTAACTTTTGACACTTAAATATTTGCTGGTGTGATGGTATAATGTTAACTATATAATAATATGTATTGAAAATATATATACAGTATATAGGAATATTATATTGATTTCCAACTTTTGTCATTTATTACTGGTCAGATACTCAACTTGTTTTTGCCCCAAAAAGAATATATAACTACTTCATTTTAAGCTAACATCCCCACCCATTGAAACACAATAGTCTCTCAAATGACTGGTCCCATACCCACCACCCCAACTACCGCTTCACAGACTTTTTTTTTTTTTTTTTTTACCGGTTCAACCAAAACCGGTACCGTTACGAACCGGCCGGTTCACCGATATATCAGCCGGTTCGCGCCGAACCGGCCGGTTCGGATGTGAACCGGCCTGCACCCCGATATATCGGGCTGAACCGGTTTCGGTTCAGCCCAATACCGTTACGAACCGGCCGGTTCGGCGAACCATGATATAGACGATTATCACAGCAATAAAGACACAACCATGTCAACTTTTATTTATACATCATAACCCAAATATCTATATTCAACAACAATTTTTAAAGAAAATACAATTTCATGTACATATACACATCAATTTCCTCGAAATTTCTATGTTACTTATTGATAATATAAAAATGAAACCCTAAGTGTGGCTCAATGACCCCAGGAACATCACAGTTCGGATGGGATCTTCTACATGAAAGCTTCTTTTTCTTCTCTCAATCTCTTTGGGAGTCGGACGTCGACTATGTTCTTTCGGACTCCGGTTCGGTCCTTTCTGAAAAAGGGTCACCATAGCTGCCTCATAAGCCTTGTCCAGCACCTCTCTGATGGTCCTCTTCGGTTCAACAGCCACTGAGCTATCACTGAATAGGTGCTGAGGCTTCATTTTCCTAATTTATTTGGTTCCAAGGCTAAGATATTGAAGCTACATTGAAGGTTTAGGTTGATATTTATAGAGGAATGATAGGGGTTTTTGGGTATTGATTCTGCTGACGTGGCAGAATGTCATGTGGGTTGTAGGGTCCACTTGTACTGTGTAGATACGTTAGGTGGTGGATGACACGTCAGCTTAGTGGTTGGTTTATTGGCTCAACTAGATTAAATTATTCTTTCTTTTTGTTAATTTGTGTGTGGGCATCTCACTTTATTCTTTTCTTATCTACCTTTTTTTATGGGTTTTGCAAGTTGGGATTTTGATTGATTTCCTCTAATGACACATATTATTTATTGAGAGCTGATCAGTGGTTTGATATATAGATAAGGAAGCTTTTGCTCACTTTTTCCCACTTATAGCTGGGCGAACGATTATCGGATTTTATTTTCAATTCATATTCGGCTAATCAGATTCGCATCGAATTTGAATTATAATTGAATTATTGATAGGTCTACTAATAATGATGATAAAAAACCCCGATCCACGATCCGAATCTGATAATTCGATTATTTTTTACTTATTTAATTCATATCCAAAAAATTTCATTATTTGATGTCTGATCCAATATTCCGATCCGATTATTTAATTAAAAATATATATAAAAAAATCAATAAATAAATTTAAATTATTTCTTATTCTTCAAAAACCAGTAAATATAAAATTATCAATCAATACTTATAACACATGTCCATGATAAATATAAAAATCAAAAAACGAAAAAAGAAATTGGAACATTATTAATTATACTACATTTACAACTCAATATATTAATAAATAGTATATAAATTTAAAGTATAAATACTGGAAACACTGAAATTATTCAAACATTTAATAGTGGTATAGATGATCAATCATTATTAATAAATAATAAAATAATTAACAATTAACATTTATATACAAATATAATACTTAATATAGACACATTAAAATATCAAATATATATTGATATATATAAATATATATTATATAATTTCGGATCGGAATAACATAAATCCAAATCTAATTTGTTAAGAAATCGGATTATCGGATTCGGATCTTAATTTGGTTGTCGGATTTTATTTTCGATTCATATCCAACTAATCAGATCGGATTTGAATCAAAATCCGATCCATTGACAGATTTACTTATAGCTCCTTTTGTTAAAACTTATATAATTATTTATTTATTTTGTTTATGAAAATTAAGCATTTATTTACACACGCTGCATTCACTTAAACTCATACCCCGATCGCCTATTTGGGAATAAGAGTGTGGTACCGATGGACCATTAGGACTTTGATTGTATTTAGTATCTTTCTAATATTATATAAGGAACTGAAAAATAAAGAAATTAAAAATAACAGCAATACAAATGAAAAAATTAGGAACAAGATGTTCCTTTCTGTTTATTTCATTTACTTCTCCAATACAAAAATAATAAAACATTTATAATGCAAATTAAAAAGCTTCACATAACAACATTAATTGTCCTCCTATATTTGTAAAGCAATGTTGCATTCGACCCCAAAAAATGAAGATGATCAATGACTAAACTCTGAAGTTCACAAGGCTAGCATCAAGATCTTTGGGAAGCTTTCTAGGAGGAGGAAACTTTGGAAGAGAATGAGCAATTCTCTTAGCAGTCTCCAAGTAGGACACATACTTTTGGATCATCTCGATGGTATTGTTATTAGCGATCGCTTCATTATCTTCGAAATTGGCCACTTGGAACGCACGAGTTATCAACGAATTATTGAATTCTTGTCTGCATTTTTTGATTGCTTGAATCTCTTTGAATGCCTTCTTCTTGAATGTCCAGTTTCCGGTTTCCCAGTGGAAGTCATAGAGCACGAGGAATCTCTGTCCATACATGGCTATGAATTCCAATGCAGCAAGAATGAACTCGAACTCTTCTATTGACATGTGAAACGCAAAGTTGATTCGTGTCCATCCTGGCTTCACTCCGTTGTAACCCTGTTAAAATTAATCGTGTATTAGCATCTTTACAAAATGAAATGAAATATTTGTTGTAAGGAAAATTTTGGGCTCTGTGTATATCTTTTAGCAATTTCTATGCTTAACGAATGTAAAGATAAAAAAATAAGACTTTGTTTGGTTTGCAATTCTGAAAAAAGTATCATAGTTTTTTAAAATTGAAAATCAGAAAACTGCACAAAGTTTTCGAAAACTGTTCTCAGAGAGCTTGTCTTTTGTTGTTTACTAAAAACAGTTTTCGGAGGTACAAACTAAGCAAAAATGTCGAATTGGATACCTTTTGGATGGCGGATTTGAAGGCGACTGAATGAGGCTCATCGACATGGAGAAGAGAGTGACCATAAGGTCCAGCACAAGCGCACCCACCACGAGCCTGGATGCCAAAAAGATCATTCAAAAGCTTCGCAACGAAAGGGCCATGAAGTGGCTTATCTCTCATGTTCCCGGACTCTCTCCACATAGAAATTCCTCTGTCTCTTGCACCAACACTCTTGTTTTTCGTATCTTCCGATGACGAATTTGTTGTCGAGAACACAAGGAATGACAAGATAGCTTGCCTTTTCACGCTAGTATTGCCTAACACCCAAATGTTCGGATTCGCAAAAAGCCTATCAAGTGCTCTTTCTATGAAGTTGTGCTCCTGCATTTCGATCACTTCGTAACCAATGTATTCTTTTATCGAGAATGCCATTGCTGTTCTTATTTTCTGGATAATTGGTGGAGTTCCAGCATCTTCTCTCTCTTCCACATCTTCGTAATACAAAGTATCCTAAAACCCAAGTCATTATATATATCAGAAATTTTGGTAATTTATGGACCATAAAATCATTGAGGCTAACTCTATTTTACAAAAAAATTTCATTAAGAGTCTCAATCATAATAATAAACAAATTAGCACAAGGAGATGATGAAAATATAATTATGAATTGGTGATTATAATATATATATATATACCTCTTCATTGAATCCATTGACAAAGCTGACAGTTCCTCCACCGCATGTCGAAGGTGGCGAAGAGTTTAGTTGATAGAGGATCTTGCTCATCAGAAGAATTCCAGGGGTACCCGGACCGCCAACAAACTTATGTGGACTAAGAAAAATTGCATCATATCCATCAACCTCCCCGGATCTCATGTCGATCTCCACATAAGGACCGCTGAAGATTTAAGCCAAAGCAATAATGTCAGCAAATTGATCAATAGAGTCGAATTTTCTATCTAGGAGATAGAAAGTGTAACAACAGTTTTTACTATCAATGTAAGCTAATTTTGATTAATGTCAGGATTTTAGAAGGCAATTTAGAGCCTGTTGCTAAAGGTTATAGCTGCAGTTTTTACTCTTTTTATGTGATTGCGACTGCTACTAAATTTTTTATTTCTTGTACTAAGAAAAACATGTTAGAACTTAAAAGATAAATTTGATGTACCTTGCTGCGAAATCAAAGCATGCGAAAGCGCCAAATCGATGGAGGAGCGAAGCGATGGAGCGTGTGTCAGTATAAATTCCGGTGACATTACTACAAGCTGAGAAAGAACCGATCATAGGACGATTAGTGCTGTGGTACGCATCGAGTTGGCGGCTTAGAGCTTTCATGTCAATTAGGCCATTTTCGTCTAGACCGATCTCAACAACTTGTGCCAAGCTTTGGCGCCAAGAGAGGAGGTTGGAGTGGTGTTCATATGGCCCAACAAAAACAACCCATCTTTCTTCATCCTTCAAGCTAGTTAACACCCTGTCCTTCATAGTTGATGCAACGGCGATTCCCATAACTTCTTGAAGCCGTTTGATAGCTGCGGTTGTGCCTGAGCCGACGAAGAGGAGTGCATCTTCTTCTTTCCCCCCTAAGCAGGACTTGACATACTTACTTGCTTCATGCACCATTGTCGTAGTTTGATCCCCCACATAACTGTCACTTGTATGAGTATTCCCTATTTAACACAAATGAAAAAAAGTCAATAAAAACCTAGTTTTGTATTATTAGAAAATATATTATATAGGTGCATGGTACGCGTATACTCAATCCAAAATCGAAGAAAGTATTGGTTGCAACAGTTATAATACCATGACGTAATACTATTACTGTTGCAACCAATAATTTTTTACGCTATAGAAACAGAAAATATTTGTGATCATGATAACAAACTCACCATAAAATGGGAGAACTTTGCTGATGATGTAGTTCTCAATATACTGAAGACATCTGCCGGAGGCAGTGTAGTCGGCATAGGTAAGGCGACGTTTTCCGAAAGGAGTGTCGAACTCAACATCACTGCCGATAACTTGAGACCGCAGCCATGCTAGTCTTCGCTCCGCAGATTCATTAGGCACGCCATTTTCGATCATCCGAAATGATTTTGAAACTTGCAATTGAGGACTGGACGACCTTGGATCGGGACTGATGTGGATGCCATGTTCCTTCTTTGAGTCATTTCTAGTGATCTCTTTCAACATGGGTCGCTCAAGTTCCATGATATATATATATATATATATATATATATATATATATATATGGGAGATTATAATGAAATAAAATGGATGATGCTTTTGGGATATAGCTAGGACCTTGTATTCAATTTAAAGGGCTAGGATGAAATTGAATTGAAGGTGAAATATATGAGAAATAACACGTACACACAATGGAGGAACAAGAAAAAGATGTATTGATTGTGATCAGGTGATGGGTTTTTGAGAGATAGAGAGGGTAGTATTTATAGTGCTATATCTATATATGGGATGACTATGCATGTATACTCTTGTTTACCAATATTGAACACCGAGTGAATTAAACATGCAAAGACCTAGTACCAACCAACCTTTGTTCCAAGTCATGGCTTGGAATTCTTGATATCTTAGCCGGTACAGTATTAATTTATGTAATGCATGTGCCAAGTCATATATTATATATACAAGTATATATATCAGAAAGTTTTATCGTAAGTCAATTTGACTAAGGAAAAAAAAAATCGACTTAGCTCGGTCTTTATGCCATATGCATGCATTTTGAACTGGCATAGAGTGTTGGACATGTTGTAAATTAAATAATATACCCTACTATATATACTTAAATGATGTGAATAAAGGGTTATGGAAATATAGTTCTAAATTTGTGCTTTGATTTCAAAAGAATAAATAAACAAGAAATAAATTAAAGTATTAGTAATATTAAAAAAAAGGAACAACTTGCACGATCTCTATACATGCAGTTTGAAGTTTGAACTGCCTTCGACAATTATAAAATAGGGTAAATTGTAATGACACCCTTAAGTTTAAGTCAATTACATGTAGTTGTTGGTCAAAGCAAATGTCATTTCAATGTCCCATGAGGTTTCAAAATTATTGCAATCACACCCCTGAGTAGGCCTCACACCTTATGAGAAGACCTTAATACCCCTAGTCTAGTAATGAATGTTAAAACCAAGTATAGTTGCATATTTTGATGACCATAGTACCATTTTGTGCACAAAATATGATGCCAGAGCAATAAAACACAACAAAAACCACTAATTGTAATAGTAAAATAATATAGATAAACATTAAATTAGTTCAATTTTACTTAGATAAATGTTAAATTATTTTAATTTTATTTAAATAGACATAAATCATATCAAATTAACAAAGGTAAATTTTCAGATTTACTCAAGTACATGAAATTATCTATTTTAACTTAAAACATATTAATAACATCCCCAAAATTTTCAATTTTACTTAGATAAATTAACATAAAGTTAGTTCAACTTTACTTACATAAACATATATAAATTAAGAACAAATTAACAAATTTTCCAATTTTTTGAAATAAACATAATACTTAGATAAACATAAATCTTATCAAATTTTAAAAAATTCCAAAATTTATATCCATTAAATTATCAAAATAAATTAAACTAAGACCAAATTAATGCAACTCCCAATTTTAGTTCAATGTTACATAGATAAATATAATACTTAAATAAATATAAAATTAGTTCAATTTTACTTAGATAAACATAATCATATCAAATTACCAGAATTTCAATTTAATATATTAATTCCATCTCATATCAACATGTAATTAAGTAATTTAATTTAAACTAAGGACAAATTAACAAAACCCCTAAAATTTCAATTTAATTTTATTTCAATAAATATAAAAGCATATTAATTTTAACAAAATCCCCAAATTTTACATCCACAAAAAAAAAAATCAAGTAGAATATGAGAGAATAAGGAAATGATACTTGGAACTTTTTAATAGGATTTTTTGTAGAGATTGATCAATCATAATATAAAAAATAAAATAAAAAATGGAGCAGATTTGTATACCTTTCAAGTCATGTGTTTTGCACCATTACTCTTAATTTTCTTGTTTAAACTAGTGATTGCCTCTTCATTCTTCTATTGGTCAGCTTCTAATACAAACACATATTTCCTCAGATTTTCGTTCTCCACAGATAGCTTTCTGAATTCCTCATGAAGTCTCTCAGCTGCATTAGGAGATGGGTATTGGGGGCACATGTACGGTTGGTGGATGGGGTTATTATGGAATTTTGGCATTCATGATATATATAAAATAAAATAAATTATTTTAGTCAAGGGCAATATAGACATTTCAAGGCCCAGGGGTGTCAATGATCAAAAAGGCATTGCGCAATTGACCTAAATTTTAAGGGGTGTCATTGCAATTTACCCTTAATTTTATTTTAATTTGAGTTTTTTTCTGCTCTATGACACTTTCAAATGTTCAAAACTGGTCGTCATATATAGTGTGGTATAAGAGTAAATTTTCAATTGAAAGGAGGAAATATGAACAAAGTTAGGAATGTTCAACTAAAAAGATGGTGAATTCCAAGTGGTGTGATTGTGATATCCCATAGCATCTAGAAGATAAATTTGATGATGTTATATGTCTGATGAGTCTCTAATTATGTAAGTGCATCTTGAAAAAAAGGCTAAAGACCGAAAGAAAATTTTTGTAAATAAAAAATATTACATACCGTGAAAAATGATATTTAAGTCAAACTCATATTAAAATGAAAAATGTGAACAATTATATTAACCCTAAAAAAAATATTTTAGGCCATGGACGGCCATGGCCCCTCCCAATATTTTATAAAAAAAATTTTAGTAATCCACAATAATAATAAAAAAATATGAATAAGACCCTTAAAAATTGCATATGGCCCCTCCTGCAATTTTAAAAAATTCCTTCAAGAACCCATAAAATATAAAATATATAAATTCATACAAAATTGCATATGGTCCCCCTAAACATTTCAAAATTCCTTCAAGAGCCATAAAAATATAAATTTTATAAATAAATTTAGTCAAAATTGCATATGACCCCCAAAAACATTTTTCTGGCTCCGCCCCTGCTCGGAGTGAGATGTTCGTTGAGTTTTATGTATATATACACAGAACGTAAACAATTATATTAATGTAAATCTCCCCCAAAAAGAACCCTTGTTCAGAAAAGAGGTGATTCTGACATCACATATCGCTTGGCGTGAGAGGTTAGTTGTGACTTGTGTATACACACAGTCTAAAGAACCGCGTGAAAATACCCATACATAAATGTAAATAGAACCTTTCTTTATGTTCTAACCTCTAAGCCATCAGCTTGGAATATATCTCTAAATTCCATGTGCCAAGACATTTTTTCTGTCTCTTCTTTTTCGTTTACATGAAATGTTTAGTTTATATGATTGACGACTGGGAATATACTTTTACCAAAAAGCAAGAAAAGAATCCCTTTATCAAGGCATGGAAGCAAAAGGTGGGTACCCGAAAATTCATATTCAGATCTGAGGCAACTAGTTTTCGTGTTTACAGTGTGAAATTGAATATGTTCTTATTATTTCTTTTGACTCAAGTGGGTAGACGTGGCTGAAGAGGTTGCCGAGAAGAGTCATTGACGTGGTAACCAGCCGATTAACTGTTTCTGAATGACACCTGATCGATAAGTCGATTTTAGGATATAACAACGTGATGTTGATTTCGTAGCTATACCACAACAACACCGGATTTGATTTTCGGATTGACTTGTGTTGAACTGTAGATTTGATATCACGATCAAGAAGCAGAGACGGAAAATCGTAATAATGAGCATTATGGATGAGATGAATTCTGCGTATGAGTAATTAGAGAGCAGAATGATGGATCTACCATGATTGAGTTGTTCCAATTTATAAAATCTGTTCATGGAGCATAGAAGGCCGAACGAATTTTGGTGGTAAAAAATAAATACCATCAAGAATATTATAAATATATATATATTAATTAATTAAAGACCGTCACTATAAATGAGAGATAGAGTGTCATTTTCGACAATAATAACAATAATAAAAAAAAAGTTATGAAAAATCGATAAACTCTCGTACCATATTAAAAAAAAAATTGTTAGAGACAATTAATGAGAGAATATGCGAATTGTTATATGTTTGTATTAATTTTGTATGACTGCGGGAAGAATTGATCATTGTCCCTTTCCACGCTCTAGACATTGCACAATTTGAGACATTCTAGGAAAATGCGAAAAGTCAAAAGTGGGGAATTTGTTATAAGTCTTTATAATCCAATATTGTGGGATTCAAATTTTAACGCCTTTACATATATACATGACCTCTATAGACATTTGTAGACACAACACACGTCTATAAGATTGACTTCTAAAATAAGATCATTAGACTAGTTCACTCAAATATTATAAATCACATAAAACTTATAAAACAAATGACAATATATACATATAAAGTTAATTACTTCGAACCATGTTCTCACTCATAAGATAGTATTAATTTATTGGAGATTCAACCCGTTCTTATACGAACTCTTTCTTTGGTCAGATACAGTTAATGTAACTTTTTTGTGTATGAAAAAAATAAAAAATATATATATATATATGGAGGAATTTATACGCATAGAAGAGGATGATGAGGGTTTGGTGTACCAAAATATATAGGGGCAATTTGGGGGAATGTGTTTGAATCACCTAAAATAAATAAATAATTAATAAAATTATTTAAATCAATGCTATGCAACATGACATCTAAACTAGAAACGTATGGTCTGTTTGATTTGTATTTCTGAAAATTGTTTTTAAGAATTCTGATAACATAAAACAATTTTATGAGAATAATAAAAATGAATTATCTGAAAATAACCATTTTTGTAACTGAATATTCAGAAATTGTTTTCAGAAAACTGAATCAAACAGACTTTTTCACAGTTTGGTCTCGTAGAGTTAGGGATCAATTATCCAGTTTATTTTGACTGTTATGAAAAAATAATTTCGAAATTAAATTGGTGTTTTGCTTATAAAATTATACTCAACTCAGCCTTTAAAACATGAAAAGAACTTGTTTGTTTAATTCATTTAGAAATAAACTCATAAAGCAAATGACAATTTTTTTACACTATAAGAAAATTAATCTGACTATAATGATAAAATTTTAGTGGTCAGCCAAAATTAATTGTCGGTCACCATATATAGCATATATTTAATTAGTTTTTCATCTAAAAGATTAACATATGACACCGATTTTTTACCTTCACTATGGCTTTAAAAAAAATTAATGTCAAAATTAGGAGTAGATTATATATATGTCCGCCACTAAGTTACTAGTATAAATATAATCGCAAATTTGATCTCTTTGGGTGAGAGTTTCTTATGAGTTTGAATATATTGTTCGCACTAAAAAATATTCATCATCGATCGAATAGTAAGGTTGATAATATTCTTCGTTCTTGTAGGATAAATAATCATGGGCCGAATAGTAAGGTCGTTAATATTCTTCGTATCCATAGGATGCGGGCGTGTCAGAACCGGCGACGGAGTTCAACCGGTTAAAAAGGAATGGATTTTCGTCTCTTTTGAATATGGGAAATAGAATCAGACGATTTGTGCGAGAGAAAACTAAACTCACACGAATGGGTTCTGATTGCCTCAACAAAGAGGACTTTTGAGTAACCAAAAGAAAAATAAGAAAATGATAGAAAATAATTGAAATGTGCAATTGCAAAAATTTAAAGGACAGAGAATTGAAATTGTATTGAAAGTACGGATTTGCAAGAAAGTAAATTGGTATTGAAGGTGCAGGTGCAAGGAATATAAAAGATGATAAAAAAGAAAAACTGCTATTGTAGCAGGGACATTTTGTATTTGGTCGGGACCTCTGTAACAGAGCTCTACTTACATTATTTAAAATGCTAAAAGATAACCTAAATACCCTAGAGATAAATAACTAACAAAATAGAAGATAAATAACCTAAATCTACAAATCTTCTAGTCTTGATCAACAAGGTTACTTCATGATCTGACCCATTTTCAGCTCATCTTCTGACCAATTTTCGTAGCCCAATTTCAGCCCAACTTCTAACCCATATTTCGGCCCAGTTCTGGCCCGTTTTCGGCCAAAAATCTGGTCAATATCTGCCATTCTTGCCCAATTCCCTCCACCTTTGTCTTTGTCATGTGTTGGCTCATTTAGGGTGTCAACATATATATATATATATATATATATATATATATTAAATAAATAAATGGGGTGTTAGATTTTTCACGGACTGATTCAAAGTTTTGTTTCACAATAGTTGAGACGAGGAAAGATGTCTACATATTAGACGTCATTGTTTCGCTTATATGTCTGCATTAATTTGTTTCAAGTCTCTGAAAACCAATCTTGTGGGATTCAAATTCTAACGGCTAAGCATACATGCATGACCTCTATAGACCATAGACATTTGTATATAGAGACAACATACATCTATACCATTGACTTCTAAAAAACTGATCATGGAATTGAAGTTATGAAGACTTGGTATATACATTGCAGGTTATTTTAGTAATTAAATTTGATCACTCAAAATATTGAAAATGACAGTGTAGTATCCGCTTACTCAGTCGCTTCGAATTATGTTCTCACCTATGAGATGGTCAGATGCAGTTAATTTAACTTTGTTGTGTATGAAAATATATCTATACACATATATATATATATATATGAAGGAATTTGGATGGGTCAATTCAACAACTCTAACAAAGACCGGCATTAATTAATGTCATTCCACTTGGAAATTTCTCAGCTATCTAATTCTTTCACACCACTGAACCTGTAAAATGTAATGAATATTCTTCACCTATGTAATTACTTGATCAATGTCATACAACTACCATGGCATCTAAAATTGAAACGTAGAGAGAGGGATCAATATATCATCAAGTTCATTTTGAAAATCTAGTGTGACAAATTCGAGATGAGCGTAAGCTAGTCCAGATCATTCCGGTTATCGAAAAAAAAAATTAGTGTGCCAATTTCAACGACCTCAAATAAGATTTTTTTTAAAAAAAAAAAAACTAGAAAATATAATTCTAAAATGAAAAACTAAGCCAAGTAATGAAAATAAAAAATATGGCACATCAGGAGCATTGTGAGCGTGTGCTAGTATTCCTTGGAAAGAGATAAATTTGTCTCCAATATAATAGATTTATATATATATATATACTTGTAAAACCAACCTCCGATGCATGTGATGAAAAATAATTGTTCTTTTCTTTTAACAGAAATTGCTTTGCTAAACTTCTATATACGTATTGAAAAAGTTGAAAAAATGCAGTGACTTTTGAATGTTAAACATTTTTTTTTCCTTTCCAATACGTATGAATACATTAGAAAGAAAATGCACAAAAGAAAACGTAATGAATGTTAGGGAAATAAAATCAGATCTTTCAATTTGAATTACACATTCGTATGATGAATGACCGAAACCTACTAAAACATGTGATATTACCTAGGCGACTAAGACTAAGGAAAATAGCCTAGAGGGGGTGTATAGACTTTTTATGGATTTATTGGCACATTAAAAATAATTGCGAAAAAGTCAATTTTAATCCAAAACTCTAACAAAATAAATCATGCAAAGATTAATCTAAGTACAAAAAATAAAGCGATAGAAACACAAGATATTTTTACGTGAAAAACCTTAAAAAAACTCAAAGTAAAAATCACGGATACGCTCGGGTATCGATGTACTATGAATCAAGAAGTACACAGATTTTATGAAGTTTTAGACTTACAAATCCCTCCAGATCTGACTTTCTCCACTCAACGTCTGACAAACTTGAATCATTTGCGCTCCACAAAGCTCTCGCTCTGCTCCGTACTCTGACGGTTCCGCTTCTCAACGGATCAATAAACCACGAAGCCTCCTACGTACTCCGATCTTCGCACTCAGACGACTTCGTTTCTCAAACGGATCTAAGCAACCACGTTGCACAAGGTGGTGTGTAAATTTTTCAGACTCTAGGTCATCCAATTGTGCATAAAGATCAGAAGCACAATCAGAGAAACCCTAAACAAGAGAGAACTAGAAGATACATGATTACTCAATAATTTTCTCTCTATATCTCTCTGCAGAAGTATATAATCTGTAAAAGAATTCCATAGATCTCACCAAAAAGCCTTAGAAAATATGTAGAGACTCCTCTTATTTATAGATAGAGCTGAGGGAAATCCTAAGTTTACCCTTTTTTCGTAATTTCATATCAAACTGAGCAAAACCCTTTGATCGGGTCTTCAATATGTATATATCACCTGTATTGAGGTGTAGAAGTCGCAGCCGCCACAAAAGAAAACAACCCTGAGACAATTTTGTCATTTTACAACTTAAATACGCAAATCACCTACGCGTAGGAATGCTGTGTGCGGCGCGTAGACTTAGGCTACGTGTGGCGCGTAAGCCAAATTTCAATCGGCGTAGATGAGGCGTAATTTTAACACTTTCTAGCTACTGGGCACGTAAGGTAGGCGTAACAAAATTCATAGAAACCACTTTTTTTTGGGAATAGTGTCATTTGAAACCCCTCGACTCCATTAGAATGATTTTTGAAGTTTCGGTTCCGAAAACTGTCATTTATCCCCTCCGGAATGCATTTTTCGCTCAAATTTGCTCCTTCTTCATTTATATTATATTTTCCACTTTCTTTAAGCTTTATTTAAATTTGACAAAACTTGTTGATGCCTTTGCAAGACCACTTCAATTTTCCTAAACCTACCCGACCTCATAATTCACTCAATATGATTATTGTCTAGAACATGTCAACCATAAACAATAATATAAATGTTCTTACAACATGAAAAACAAAAATAAAGATTCTGAGGCATGCCAAGCGCTTACTTGGGGTTGACTATCATCCGAAAAGAGTTTAATAGGCAGGACGACCTGACTGCAACTGCAAATTCAATTGTAAAGGTGCAACTTGCGCGGGCCCAACCTGAACCCAAACGAACCCGATTTCGGGTTAGGCGGGGCCGGGCCAGCCTCAAAGCAAGCTTGGGTTAGGTTTCAACCCTAACCCGAATTAACGAGTTGCGTCGGGTCGGGTCGGGTTGTGTAATATTTTGCCTTTTTTTTAAAACTATGTACTTGGTCCAATCTATATCATATTTGGGCTTGGATTTCAACCCGAACCATAATTCAATGGGTCGGGTCAGGGCGGGTCATTTTTTTATATATATATTATTACACAATTTTTATAGCAACAATTAAAAATAATAAAAAATAAAGGGAGGGTTTCGGAAATTTTTTTTGAAAAACTAAACAGAAAACCTAAGTCTAGTGAATGAGGATTAAGTGGTTGGGTCTCAATAAATTCAATCCAGAAATAAAAAATCAAACATAAAAAATAAATAAATAAATAACAAAAAGTATAAACCAAGAAAATCCTAGATGTAGCGGAGGGGTGAAGTTGTTGGGTTTTCACTAAATTTTCTTATCTGTTCTTCATCTCACTTGTGTTAACAAACCCCAATATGATATGTGTGTATATATATAGAGAGAGAGAGCAATACACACGTATGTGTATGATCATATATATATATAGAGAGAGAGAGAGAGAATTGATTGATATATAAATACAGATAGAGAGAGAGAGATTGATACCTACACGTTTTGGAGCAAAGGAAATGAGTTTGTTTTTTAAGGAGAAAGAGCTTAGGGTTTGTTTTTTGATAATAAAGAGATTAGGGTTTCAATAGGTTAAAATCTAAGTGACTTCGTATCAGCCTTTAGATTAAATTTTGAACATACGACTTGATTTTTTTTAAAAAAATCGGGTCTCGGGTTAGGTTCGGAAAAAAATTTCGAACCCAACCCTAAGGCCCTGTTTGGTTGCTGGTCTGGTCTCAGGTGGTCTGGTCTGGTCTTACGTTTTATGGGACCAGACCGTGTTTGAAAGCATTGGTCCCAAATTTTTGGTTAGACCAAGTAAGACCAAATCAGACCAAAATGACCTCATTTCAGACCAAAAAAAAAGGTGGTTCCTGGTGGTCTGGTCTGGTCTTATTAATAAAATATATTTATAAATAATTAAAAAGGAATAAATAATAACAAAAAATTAATAATAATAATAAAAAATTAATAATAATAATAATAAATTAATAATAATAAAATAAAATAAAATAAAACATATTTTAAAAATAAAATATAAATAATAAATAATAAACAAAATGAAATAAATAATACCTAATAATAATAAAAAAGAATATAATAATAATAAACAATAAAATATATTTATAAATAATTAAAAATGAATAATTAATAATATAAATAATAAATTAAATAAAACATAATAATAATAAAAAATGAATACAATAATAATAAATAAATATAATAATAAAAAAAAATGGACTAAATAATAAATAATAATAATAAATTACATAAAACATATTTAAAAATATAATAAAAATATTAAATAATAAACAAAATGAAATAAATAATAATAATAAATAAATATAATAAAAAATAATAAATAGATATAATAATAAATAATAAGTAAATATAATAATGAATAAATACTTCATAATAATAATAAAAAATGAGTATAATAATAATAAATTAATATTAAATTAATAAAATATATTTTTAAATAATTAAAAATGAATTAAATAATGAAATAATAATAAATAAATAGAATATATTTATAAATTAATATATAAATTAATAAATAATAATTTAATAATATAAATAATAAAATATATTATAAAGTGAAGAAATAATAAATAATACATAAATAAATATTATAATAAATAATAAATAAATAGTAAGACCAGACCGCTTACCAAACAGACTTTTCCAGATCAGATTAGACCAGACCAGACCGGACCAGACCGGACCGGACCAGACCAGATCAGACCAGACCAGAAAGACCGCCTACCAAACATGGCCTAATTGAACTATAGCCCAAACAGTACCCAACCTGACTTGGCCCTACTTGAACACAAGACTAACCCAAGCCCGAAAATTTTGGGCTGGGCCGAGGTTAGGCTGACCTGCCCTGCCCAACTTACAGGCCTATTCGATGGCAGAGAATGTTAGAATAGTCATGTTGCATGTTCGTGACATGCATAGACAAGAGGTAAAGAGGAGAAAATCAACAACAATCAATATCCAAATTTTTTTATCAGAGCAAGTATACTTTGGTAACTACTCCTTCTGTCCCATTATAAGTGTCCATCGTTTCACTTTGTTTGTCCCAAAATAAGGGTTTGTTTGGGAGAGCTTTTCAATCCTCCAAATAGATTTCCAAGCCCAAAAAACCCGTTTAAATTTTTTTTGGATGTTTAATGACAGAATAGAAAAGGACTTTTGACCAACATAGAAGTGGTAAAAAGTCCATTTTCAAAGAAGCTTCAAAAACTAATTGCTTTTCAAAATTATATTTCAGGAATCTAAAATCCATTTTAAATTTGACAATTTTGCCATAAATGTCTCATTTCGAATCCCAATATAATATTTTTACAACATTCTGGCTTTATCCTCCTTACATTTTTTCCAAACTTGTGGGCCCACTACATAAATCCCATTCTTTCTCCTACAAACTTATACTCAAAGAACAAATCAAAAAGGCAAAGTTGGTAAAATACATATCCTTTTTTTTTTTAATAAAATAATTTAAAATTAATTTCCTTAATAAGTTGAATAATCCCAAAATTGACCCTTAGAGTGGGACAGAGAGAGTATTATATTTTAATGCATGCATCATGCTTTTAGATAAAATAGAACTATATATTAAATTCTTTCCACGCGTCTTCCTTAACCTTTAATGAAATGAAAGCAACTATCAACTTAAACCAAAAGTTATTATAATAATGAACTGAAATGCACAAGTAACAGAACAATGTAATGAAAAACAATAGGAACAAGATGTTCCAGTAGATTTTTGATTCATTTATTCTTCTTATACAGAAAGTAAAATTAGCAAAAGCTTAAACAGTTTACAACATCATTGTATAACTGGGACAACACATATAAAAAAATAAAATCTATACTCGAAACTGGACGAGGTTAATATCAATATCTTTCGGAACCCTTCTAGGAGGAGGAAACTTTGGGAGAGCATGAGCAATTCTTTTAGCAGTGTCCAAGTAAGACACATACTTGTGGATCATTTCAATGGTGTTGTTGTCAGCAACTACCTCAGTGCCTTCAAAATTTGCAACTTGCAAAGTGCGACTCATCAACGAATTGTTGAATTCTTGTCTGCAATGTTTGATTGCTTCGATTTCTTTAAATGCCTTCTTTTTAATGGTCCAGTTTCCCGTTTTCCAGTTGAAGTCGTAGAGCGCAAGGAACCTCTGCCCGTACATTGCTATGAATTCGAGTGCAGCTAGAATGAACTCGAACTCTTCTAGGGATATGTGGTAAGCAAAGTTGATTCGTGTCCATCCCGGCTTTATTCCGTTGTAACCCTGTGAAAATTTCTTATCGAATAAGTTCTAGCAAAGGTAAATAAAATGACTCGAAGTACTATGTCAACGAACTCTTAAGATATTAAATTTATCAAGTCTGTTTGTTTTGCAATTCTGAAATAGTTTTCCCTTTTCTGAAAACTTAAAATCATAAAACTATACTTGAAAACCTAGTTGGCGTTCAATTTTCTGAGAACTATTTTTAGAAAATTCAGTCATAACAAGGCTTGTTCTCATAGAACTCTCTTTTATAGTTCTCAGGAAACGTTGTATATATAGAATATTTATTTGGTTCGATTTTTTGAAAACTGTTTTCAGAATTCTCGGTCTGTTTTTTTATATATATCTGAAAACATATTTTTATTTTATGAGTTTTCGAAAACTGTACCTTTTCGATGGCATGTTTGAAGGCAATTGAATTAGACTCATTGACATGGAGAAGTTGGTGACCATAGGGTCCAGCACAAGCACAACCACCACGAGCCTGGATGCCAAACAAGTCATTAAGGAGCTTTGCAACAAAAGGGCCGCTAAGGGGCTTGTCTCTCATGTTCCCGGACTCCCTCCACATAGAAATTCCTCCATTTCTGGGCTCACTAGCTTCCATGAAGCTCTTGTTTTTCATTTCAATGGAGGAATTGGTTGTGGAGAACACGAGGAACGACAGGATGGCTTGTCGTTTTACTCTAGTGTTTCCTAGTACCCATATGTTTGGATTGGAAAGAAGCCTATCGAGCGCTCTATCGATGAATATGTGCTCCTGCATTTTGATCAATTCATAGCCAATGTATTCTTTTAGCCAGAAAGCCATTGCTGTTCTCATTTTCTGAATAATTTGTGGTGTTCCAGCATCTTCTCTCTCTTCCACATCTTCATAATATAAAGTGTCCTGCAACCAAATGTGATCATATATATCAACATCCTCGGTAATTATATAAACCATTAAATCATTACGTACTTATATATGTATATATATGTGGCGGGGTGCATGTGTGTTTGTCATATATATATATATATATATATATATATATATATAGTTATTTAATTTTTACATGACAAGGAACTAGTAATGAATATTTACCTTTTCGCTAAAGCCATTGACAAAGCTAACAGTTCCTCCACCACACGTTGAAGGCGGTGACGATCCTAGTCGATAGAGGATCTTGCTCATTAAAAGAATTCCAGGAGTTCCCGGTCCCCCAACAAACTTATGCGGACTGAGGAATATTGCATCGTATCCATCCACCTCCCCGGATCTCATATCAATCTCCTCGTAAGGACCACTGCACAGTTTCGATTTAAAACAAAGCATGCATATTAGCAATTGATGAATACTGCAAAAAATGTGTCTATAATGACGAAACTTTGGTCCCAGACGAAAATTGTCTGTCACTATAGCACAAGAAGGTACTTTTTCTATATACAACAGTTTTTACTGACAATATAGCCTAATTTTATTTTAATGTCCGGGACTTTAGGTGACAATTTATTCAGCGCCAAAATCCTTGTTTCTTATAGTGCAAAAATAATGAGTCTAGAGAAACATGAGAAATTGAAGATAAACATATATATGTACCTTGCTGCAAAATCAAAGCATGCGAAAGCCCCATATCGATGGAGGAGTGAAGCAAGCGAACGGGTGTCACTATAAATTCCGGTGACATTACTACAAGCTGAGAAAGAACCCAACATAGGGCGATTCGTGTGCTGGTACAACTCGAGTTGGTGCTTTAAAGCTTTCATGTCAATGAGCCCGTTATCATCTAGACCGATCTCTACAACTTCTGCCAAGCTTTGGCGCCAAGAGAGGAGGTTGGAGTGGTGTTCATATGGCCCAACAAAAACAACCCATCTTTCCTCATCCCTTAAGCTCGTCAACACCCTGTCCTTCATGGTTGATGCAACAGCAATTCCCATAACCTCTTGGAGCCGTTTGATTGCTGCGGTTGTGCCGGAGCCAACGAACAGGATTGCATCTTCTTCCTTGCCCCCTAAGCAAGACTTCACGTACTTGCTTGCATCATGCACAACTTTTGTAGTTTGATGGCCCACATAACTGTCACTTGTATGAGTATTCCCTATTCACACAAATCATGAACGTTAAAATTTATCGAAAAAAATATTTTGCGTCCAAACAAACTGAGTATAAAAATTAAAACTAGTACTAATTAATTACTCACCATAAGCTGGGAGAACATTGTTAATGATGTAGTTCTCGATGAACTGAATACATCGGCCGGAGGCAGTGTAGTCAGCATAGGTAAGGCCACGTTTTCCAAAAGGAGTATCGAACTCCACATCGCTGCCAATGACTTGAGACCGAAGCCATGCTAGTTTCTGCTCGGGAGGGCCACTGGGCAGATCATGGTCAAGAAACTCAAAGGATAAACAATTGGCGTCGTATGTGGAAACGTGAGGAGTGATTGCCATCGGAAGACTGATGGCCTTGGCATGGACTAGATCCATTTTCGGGCTACGGCTAGTCTCTTTCAACATGGGTGGCCCAAGTTCCATGACTTAGAAATAAGAAGTGGCACAAAATAGCTAGCAAGAAGAAGATGTATTGTTGGTGATGGGTTTTGGAGATAGGGAGGGTTAGTATTTATAGGGCCTGGGAAACAGCATGCATGTACATGTATATGTATATGTATATGTATATGTATGCATGGTTTGAAGGAATGAATTTTGTTTGACCATTGACCAAGCAATCTATGCCCTAAAAAGTCTTCAAAATTCTCTCTCTGCCAATCAAGTCCTCTTTCTTGACCATGACTGCTTATATTGGTAAAGTCATAAGTTTCTATAACGTCTTGGATGATCAGTGTGTGAACACGTAGATGTGAAATGTGTTATTGAATGTATTTCTTTGTTCTTCCTTAATTTTGTTTTTTTTTTCTTTTGTTTTTTTGGGTCTTCTCTGATAAAATATGTAAAAGTCATCAAAAGAGAGAATTTATTTAACAGAGCTTTTTTATTTATTTTTTTGGTCTTAGTTTTATTTTGGGTCCGATCAAAAGAGACCGAAAACAGTGAAAAACTGGAAAGAGATGGGAACACGGAAAGAACTTTCCATATTTGAAGGGGGTGGTTATGTTACATGAAAAATCACTTATAAATGAATTTAGAATTAAAAATATTATAGCTTCTAATTAAGGAAGTATGGTTAATCAAGACATATATTATATCTCTATGTTTCCATTTATTTATTTATTTTTATTATTATTATTATTATTTCAAACCCTTCACATATAGCTTTAATGAGGTTGGCTATGGTATATATGTATAGTTGTATATTCATCGAAAAAGACAATTTTAATTGATTTTTTTACAGTAGAAATTTCTTCAAGGATTTTACAGAACTTTATGCAAAGTTGACCGCGTACTTAAATCTTAAAATCATACGATTAAAATTGAATTGTCTTAACCCAAATGGGTGGGTGGGATGTAAGAGTTCCTGGATCCTTCATCATGAGGTTTTAAGTTCAAATCCTCTCAATTGCGTTCCGTCTGGGCCACTAAAGGTTTAACCGGTCTTTAACTTCTCGACTCCGGGAATTAGTCGAGGTGCGCAACCAAAAAAGAAAAATAAAAAAATTGAATTATCTTGTTTGGCCAACACGTATGAGAATGTTAACCGGATGTCTCTCATCATGATGTGATCCAATACAATATGAACACGTAGTTAAAAAATTTTACTTCAATGGGGAAGACGAACTTGGTCATCATGGGACAGGACCTAAGTGTATTATCCATGTTGAATTATCTTTTTTTTTTCCGGAAAAATTGCACACCCATTGTCCTATTTTGTTAAAAAATAAAAAAATAAAAATAAAAAGATAAATAAATAAATATTTAAAAATATACTGCTAAATTACAACTTTTATAGTTTTATGGTGTCTTAAGCTTCATTTTTTTTCATGATGGAAGGAGCATTTTAGTATCAACATAAAGGACATGATGTTATGATGTAATCATTCAAATAATTATGTCATTTTTTTAACTTTTTATTTTTTAATGTTAAGGAACTCACACACCCCCACATGAGTCCTATAGGGCTCGAACCCCAAGCCTTTCTCAATTTTGGGAAGGAATAGAAATACCATTAGACCACAAGGTCATTGGTAATTATGTCATGTTTGGTATCAAGGAATGAAATAGAATGGAATGTTCATTCTATTCATTTCTTTGTTTGGTATCAAAATTTGAATAGGAATGACCAATTCGGGATTAATGAAAAACCATTCAATTACTAAACCTATAGAATGACTATTCCATTCCTTGAGTTATATTTTTAAAATATAAAATTACTAAAAGCCCCTCTCACATTCCAATTAGTAAACAAACCACCACCACCACCATCACCATCGCCTTCCACCACCCTCTCCTTCTCCACCACCACCACCACCACCACCATCCATATTACCCGCCACTACTATATATTCTCGTTACCTTCCACCATATTTTTGGTAATAAATTACAAAATAATATTATATTCATTACTAAAAGGAATAATTTTAGAATATTTTCGTTCAAGTTAATTCCATTCTTAATGTGCTACATATTTATAGTCAAACAATAAAATGAAATTGATTATTCCATTCCATTTCATTCTCATTTTCATTTCATTCCCGCTTTCATTTCATTTCACGCATGGAAAGGAAAAAATGATCTCATAATAGACTTTTTCTTCTCTTTTTTCCTTCTATTTTTTTCATAATCTTTCTGCACAACTGGAGAAATCTTCCAAAAAAACGAAAAAGTTTGAAGCTTTAATAAATTTTGTAAGGGTCGGGTACGTATTATCATTAAATCCTTTACTATTTAACATATATCATATAACTCATTCAATTAATAAAACTATCATACAACTCTCTATTTTTAAAATTACTATCATGTTAGTCTCATTCCGTTCGTTGGTCGTCTAATCATATATGTTGAAACTTTTACATTACATTTCCATTACAAATTGAAGGCATTGTGATAGATTGTTAAATTTTTTAGGATTAACACATATATGTATTTATACATATATCATTATAAACATTCAATATAACACATATATCCATTACAAATAAGTATTGGTGTTTATAATGTTATTAGTACTTTTTAAAAATATTATGAATTGAGCAAGTAGATACAATGAAACATAAGTAAAGGAGATTTTAGTATATATATATATATAAATAGATGTATGTATTTTTTTATTTTTTTGATAGTATGGCATAATCCCCTCTTTCTAGGGATGACAATGGGGCGGATATGAAACGGGTTCTCCTATATCCATCTCTGTCCCATTTAATTTTTTAAAATATCATACCCTTCACGGGTTTGTTACGGGTTGCATTTCTATAAACCATACCCACCCCATCCCGACCCACTAACACTTGATTATCGGTGTCATTTTCACCATCAACAGAAGAGTCTAGAGCAAAGAAAATTAAAAAAATAATAAAACCCTAAATACACACTAAAAAAAAATAGAAAGAATAAACTAAACTTATGAACTTTCTTCTAATCATCCAACAATATAACTCACTCTCTATTTTTTTTTTCTTTGCATATATGCGGCTACTCGTTTTTCCTTGATTTGAGATATTGAACCCTATGAAAAAAAAATAGAGTAATAACTAACAAAGTATTTTGATTTTTAGTTTTGTATATATATATATATATATATATATATATAAATAAAAAAAAAATTAATATAAACAGGACGGGACGGGTTAGGAATGGATCTAATCTATTCCCGCCCCATAACTCGTGACATTTTTAATTTTCTTGCATCCCAAACCCCTAAATAAAGGGGCGAAACGGGAGCGGAGCTCCCACCAGACGGTACAAATTACCATTTATTTCTAACCCATAATGGAAGGATTTGAAAGCTCTATGCGAACATGACCAACAGAAAGTTTGAACTGGCCTTGGATACATACAAATATAAAATATACACAACTACACGTGAAATCACCTCTGACTTCGGTCAATGAATACTTAACTTCGTTTTAATTATTTATGATGTTCACTACGTCACCTTTATGTACAATTAATTAATGCGTGTGACGTGTGTATACACATATATATATATATATATATATATGTATGTATGTACGCCAAATATTGAGATTGACATTGTTATAAAAACAATGACCACCTTCACCATCTATTTACCAAGTCTTTATGTTGTAGCTTTCTCGTGAGGGAAGCCTGTGTCACGTATTAATTGGAAATTCAAAACCACCCTTGATTGACCGCTGTTCATCTTTAATGATACCTATTTTCTTGTTCATGCATCTAATTTCTCCCAAGGAACTAGTATTTTTCATGGGGTCAATATTAAAAATTGAGCAGCTGAAGGCAGCGTTCATTTAATTTTGACATGAAGACTTCATCAATTAAATCTGTCTACATCTTTTAATATATATTTAAAAAATGTTTGAATCAGTTGAGACGTACCACTATGGCAAGCAATATAAGTGAAGACTTTAGTTAATTAATATATATATGTATATATTATTCTTCATGCATATAATTTTTATTTTCGATAATTAGGTGTTCGAGATTTTGTCCGGACTAATCCAGGATACTCTTGGAAAGGGTTCCTCTATACGGATTGAATAAAGCTCGAATTATGTTTGAGGTTATAACCTCAACAAGTAATTTGTACTGGTAAGAATCAAACTCCCGACTAATTCACAGTATTTCTGGAAAGGGCTCCTCTACACGGATAAAAGTCAAACTATATTTGAGGTCATGATCATAACAAGTAGTTTGTACCGGTCCAAATCTTTTTCAATTAAGTTAACACATTGGTATTTTCGTGCATTTAATATCCCACTATAAGAACTTAAAGGAACTCTATAATTGTTAAATTAAAAAATTCGTGCTACTTGGAATGCAATATGTTACTCTTTTTTTATTATTTACTGAATATTATAATATTTTTGCGTAATTAATTCACATGTTATTAGGTATAATTAGTTATTATTTATTTAAGCATATTATTTTGGAAGGTATCATCTTCAAGGGATGGCATAAAATAATCTATATTACTTTTATGAGTCATGACCTCAACGACTAAAGCTCAAACTATATCATTAGTCAAGTTCAGAATAATTATAGATAGATAAAAAATTAAAAAAATTAAAACTGTATTTATTTATATTGAAAACCTTTTGCATTTTCCAAAAACAAGAAAAGCATATGGTAGATTAGGTTGGTCCAAATGAGGACCCATTGGGCTTGTTTGTTTCATGGCTTTAATGGTGTCAAATTGGTATTTGTCACATCCAATTCAGTTCGGCCATTAGCGGTAATAAACTTCATTAAATAGTCAACGTCCAATTTCAAATAGCTATAAAGTCAACTGAATTGTTTAATTAATTATTGGATAAATGAATCTCATCCATTGAATTGTTTAATTAATTCATCTATTTTGGCTCATTGATTTTCCATATGATCACGTAAATCATTAAATTTCCATAAAATATAAAATGAAAATATATACGATATAACACAGATTTAACTATTAAGAATATCTTCTTATTTTTAATTAATAATTATCGTAACCAGCTGAGATTAAATTTAATTTTTACCGAATAAATCAAAGTAATTATTAACACAAAGTTCATACCTCGTGTTGAGGAGCAGTTCAACACGAGCAGTTGATATATTCGACTTACCCAAAATTTAATTCATCTATTTTTCCATAAAAAATAAAAAAATAATAATAAAAGATCTGTCATCTATCACCGGAATTATTATTATGATGTTAAATACTAATAATTGATATGTTTGTACATAAATTCTTTCATGTTAATATAAGTTATATATGTATAGCCAGAAAATGGTATTTCTTTCGTCTGGGTGTCAGAAAAAAGATAACAGTGAAAGACCATTCTTGTGGCCAACCATTTCCATCCAAAATGGTGACAAATTGTTCCTCTATGAGTTGATTATTCAAATTCTCATGAACACAGGAATGGACATTTTAGGTTTCCATTTGAAAATGCCACATGTAAATTTCACCGCCATAGGCCTCAAATTCAACAAAATTACAAAACAAAATCTTCTAGAGACAGATTAAGAATTAAGGAGAAAGATGGAAAATGAATTCAACATTTTTCCTCCCCCTGCCCTGTTTTATTTTCCATGGTTTTAAATAACGAAAAATCTCAAAACAAAACAGAAAGAAATAGCAAACCATTGTTTTGCAATCTTAGTTTGGAGCCATTTTCTTTATCTCATCTTTTTTGAGCAGATATTAACTTGAGAAAAGGATAATTATAAACCAATTATTATTGTAGAACTCAGCAGCTGTAATGATCATAGCAATATATATATATATATATATATATATATATATATATATCATAGACTGATCTTTACAGCGTATTCAACAAACTATGTAAACATTTCTAGCTCGGCGATGAAATTCATCATCATAGACTGAATTTAATATATATATCAAAAAATTTACAGAACAAATGGTTCCTAATGAGTCCCCTAATCAAGTACATCTTTCAAACCATCAGAACCAAAACATTTCTAGCTGGTTTTACATAAAACAGAAACCATATTCGATACAAGGCAACTAATCTCGACATGTCTAACGTAAAAAATTTCCTTCTAGTATATGAGTATCATATCTTTCGCTCCATGTCCTACAGGAATTTGCAACCAGCAACTGCTTTAATTCTCGTAAAGTACAACTAGACCATAATCTGCAACCAAAATGTTTTAACAAATCATCCAGGCGATAAACAAACAACTATAAAACATTACAAGAAGTGTGCAAATACACCCTTCCAACATTATAGGAGTTCTCAAGTGGTGGTGGGAGAATCCTATCATCACTTGTGTGCGCCATGCTGCAATTATATCTAGCTATTAAGTGATCTGTTTTTGATCCTCGGAGTCACCACTTGCCAGTATACCCAATGTGATTGTTTTCGTTATGTAAGACATACCACGAGATGTACCCAACAAAGGGAAGTGTAAATGTTCATTAAGCATAATGGTAATATATAAAAATACCAGGTGATCTAAACTGCAAGTATGGTCATCCCAATTTCTTACCACATAAAAGGAAAGAAACCCCCTCATCGTTTCTGCAACCCATACTGATGTCCTCTGGGGTTTTGAAATTTACTAACCGGCCTTTGTTTCTCATACACCGTCATATGCTTAGGACTTGGTGGTTTCATGAGTTCATTTTACTTGCTTTAAAGGAGAAATGATGACATTAACTGAAAAAAGAAAGTAGAAGGCGCAAAAGTTCCGTAGGGTACTGGATTGTGTTAGGATAATGGAGTGTGTTGGATGTCCCCTATAAGAATGTATCATACTGATGTTCAATGAATAAATGGTGAGCTTCAGATATTTCTCCCAGAATAAAAGTGCACAAAATAGGATCCAACACTCGTTGAAGTTTGAGTTAATCTGATGCCTATTTGAGTTCTATCTGACAAAGCCAAAGTTATTTTTAGGACTAAGTGTCAAAAAACTTACTTGACCAATTAGGCATCGGCTTCTCTGCATATTGCATGACATAAAAGTCCTTCATTTCCTATTTCCCGAGTAGATATTGATGAAACTGATATCATAGACAAGAGTTGCATTTGCAGGTATATTGCAATCACCTGTGTGAAGAATAAACAGGTCTTAGTATTTTGTTGCATAATGATTCATTCCATCAAGTTTCTTTCTTCCTGTACATGAATTAGACAAACTCCGAACCTTTAAGCTATCATTCTAGCTAAAACATTCACTTCCCTTGGTATGATCAGCACTAATCATATATGTTCGGGATACTGCATTTGATGAAATCCAACAAATGTTTGTGGTCCTGTGAGTGTATATCATACTTTTGCGTTACCATGATCTAATTCAACAAAAATCAAAGAGAAGTGGTATGTTCACTTATATAGTACTGTGAAATAATTTTTTACTAGATTAGGATATCATATTTATACATGTATCGACTCCATTATCATTAGATTCCGTGAACCAGATATCCTATTTCTTGTCAAATCGAGCCAATTATTAGCTTAAACGCACTAACTAAAAATTCATGTTTAATAAAGCCAACCCTGTGTCGATGTCATCATGATTTTATGGGATATTTCAAGTTCAAGATTTTAATCAATGTGAGGTTCCATTTCTACTTTGGAAAACACAGGGGACAGAGAAGGTAAATGCTTGCAGTGGCTTCTCTTGATACCATTGTTTCGTTCGTTTCCTAATTCATTCTCGACATACAAATGGAACCTATGAACCAAGAATTAAGATTTCCGGTTTATTACAATTCACCTGAAAAGCAACCAGCAGGTTCGGGCCCATATGCCAACTCTGGAGGAATTTGAAGCTTACGTCTTCCCCCTGCGTAAGAATGCTCAGTTAACTCGCCAGGGAGTACAAGAAGCAACAATAAAACAAGAAACTACAGTAGCTTACCAACTAGCATGGGTGGTACTCCTTCACCTCCTAAGATGCCTTGATCCAATCCCTTAATCACCTGGACACAATATTGTAAAATGATACTAGTAGGACTTACTGAAAGGTAAAATACGGGACATGATCAATAACCTACTTTAATTTCCTCGGAAGTCCTATGTCTATATGGAGCAAATACACTTCACATTATGTGTGAGAACAAAGTATGTGGGCAATGTCACATTGAGAATGACAATCAAATTATGTTGCCTTTTAAGTACAGCAAGCTGTTTCGACTATAGGTTATGACTAGTTAATTTTCCTGTTGTACCAGAGCAGCAGTAGAAACAATCTTACCTTACCAACACCAATGCGCATGGTGAGAGGTCTAGCACGTTTGTAGCTGCTGTCAAAAACTATCCCATCGGCAAACCTCGCAGTGTAGTGAACCTGAAAAACAAAGACAACGGTAATCATGAAATTGCAACTGGCAATCTGACTATTATTACTAAACGGACTCTAGCCCAATGTATGATCTCTCCTCCCCAAAATGGGAAGTTAATAGAACATGATTAAAAATTATTGCATGATAATCTTTGAAACTATATTCTGACAATAGAATATACTTAAAATCTGGCGATTATAAAGCTGGGCATTTTAGTTCTAATACAGGCATTACATTCTGCATCAATTAATCACTAAGATGTAGTTTTGCCTATGCAGCAAATAACAATGATGTTTCCACATTTTTTTTTCAGCATGGTCGTTTTTGTGACTTTTCAGTTTTCAATCTTTAGTTATTAACTGCTTCAATTCGGCAAATCACCATGTACTGAATGAACATACTAACTCAAAGTCACTTCCCGACTTACTACATTTGCGGCTGTGGTCTCACTGAATTGTTTGCATAAACTGAATTCGAGATCTTTTTAACTTAGCCAACGCATTCATATAATGGACAGGTGTTAGCCAACATGTGTTTCCTCTTAAATCGGCTAGGTCAACCGATTATTGTGATTTGTATGCAGGCATGCACGAACCTTAACCCAGGCCCCAAAGATTAGTCGGAAAGCAAAGATAGTCTCCTTAGATTTGACTTCTCAGGCGATGCGTAGGAGGGAGAACATTGAACTCCTACTTTGGGTACTTTTTTGTGCCTCAATTAAGAGGACTTGAACCAGTTGAGAATGAAACATTAAAAATCACAAATTTCACACAAACAATCGGCATGCTTAAATGAAAGATGATGAATGTAAAGTAACGAAAATAACAACTCGAATGAAGAGCTTGAATTTAAAAGAAAGCTTTGAAAACTTGAATTGAAATGACTTGTGTAATTGAAATAACAAAACTGAATGAAAGCAATAACTTGAAAGTAATGAAACGAATGCTTGAATTGAAATGACAAGGCTGAATTAAAATAAAGACTTTGCAAGAAATTAAAATAACGGTGAGAGTATGAAAATAAAATGACAAAGTAATGAATAGTGTTTGATTGGTGTGAGACCCTTTGCAAAGTTGCAAGTAGGTCATTATTTATAGAATTACACATAACAACAAGGGTTAATTTCAGTAAACCCCCCTATACTATCCAATTTAATCAACTAACCCCTACTGTGTCCATTTTGCCCCCTATACTATTCAATTTCATCAATATGCCCCATCACCTCTCAAAATGCCTAAACTACCCTCAATAGTATAAGGGGGTTTAGTGAATTATTTCGGAAAAAATAATATATACTTTTTGCAAAAATAAAAAATTTCGAAAAAAAATCATAGAAATTTTTTTTCGAAAAATATTTTTTTTGCGAAAATGTATATATTATGTTCCAAAATATGAAATTTTTTTTCGAAAAATAATTTTTTTGCAAAAAATATATATTATGTTCCAAAATATGATTTTTTTCTGAAAAATAATTTTTTGCCAAAAATATATATTATGTTTCAAAATATGATTTTTTTTTTCAAAAATATATATATTATGTTCCAAAATATGATTTTTTTCTGAAAAATATTTTTTTTGCGAAAAAATATTTATTATGTTCCAAAATATGAATTTTTTTTCGAAAAATAATTTTTTTGCAAAAAATATATACTATTATGTTCCAAAATATGATTGTTTTTTGAAAAATATTTTTTTTGCAAAAAATATATTCTATTATGTTCCAAAATATGAATTTTTGCATAATAGTATATATTTTTTGCAAAAACATTATTTTTCGGAAAAGATCATATTTTGAAACATAATAGTATATATTTTTTGAAAAAAAATTCATATTTTGGAACATAATATATACTTTTTCGCAAAAAAAATATTTTTCGGAAAAAAATCATATTTTGGAACATAATATATATTTTTTGCAAAAAAAATATTTTTCGAAAAAAAAATTCATATTTTGGAATATAATATATACTTTTTCGCAAAACAAATTCAGATTTTGGAATAAAATATGATTTTTTTTCGAAATTTTTTTTTTTTGCAAAAAGTATATATTATTTTTTCCGAAATAATTCACTAAACCCCCTTATACTATTAATTTCACTAAACCCCCTTATACTATTGAGGGTAGTTTAGGCATTTTGAGAGGTGAATGGGCATATTGATGAAATTGAATAGTATAGGGGGCAAAATGGACACAGTAGGGGTTAATTGATTAAATTAGATAGTATATGGGGGTTTACTGAAATTAACCCTAACAACAAACTTCCTAAAAGCTTGTACAAATAACAAACTTATCTAAATTCAAATTCAAAGACAATAGAATTGAAATTTAAACTATGATAAATCATTATGTTAAAGCAACACTTTTATCCTTAACATTCCTCTTTATCTCCTTTATTCCAATCTTCCTCTTCATGAATTAGTTGACTCATCTTATCGATTAGTTCTCAACCCAAATCAAAACTCTTTCCATGATATAAGTTATCTCTTCAAACACTTACCACTGACCATTCTAATAGGCTCCATGCCTTTCCAATACTCAATGACCCAAGTTGAATAATTAACCAAATTCTTTTCCTTGCTTCAGTCATAAAAATAGGCTTGAACCTTATCCATGTTAAACCATTAATTTGGCCTAATAACTTTGCCACATCATCTATTAAGCCACCTCATCCATGAATTTTTTCTTTAGAGCTCACTGTCACATAGGTGTCAAAATGGGGTGTCAACAATGTCCCCCAAATTTAAATATTTTATCGATGGTCGGCCATCCAAGCCGATAAGATGTTTGAAATTTAGAGATGTAGAGAAATTGCCCCCCACCATGCTTAAATCAATCACATGCAACAAATGGAGAGTCGATGAGCTTCAACACTTTATTTATTCATTTATCAATAAAAATTGATCTTTATTCTGATCAGCAGCATCTTGTTGATCACAATTCTAACTAGCGAGAAACCTTGGTCGATATTTTATTTTTTGACCAATGGATCAATGACCCCATCCAACGATCCACCACTTGAGCTTTGTAATTCTTTTAATGGTGGGTAAACACGCTCGATCGGAATTAAGGTATTATGCAACGTCATGTTGGTCGAGCACCCGACCGGTTCTATTAGGAGAACGGCATAGTAACCATGAAAATTTCTATCAACTGACCTTCTTAAAAATTTGTATCCTTTAGTAATTTCAGCTTTATCGGCTGAAATTATAAATAACAAAGTTTCGACATCGGCAGATGCACCCCTATTTGTCAATCCATTATCAGCCACTTCACTCTCGATAATTTCACTTTCTGCTGATTTGTTCTCAGTCGAATCACTCTCAGCAGTTAAATTATCGTCAGTCAATTCATTCTCACATGTCGATGCATGTTTGGCAGATTCACTATCAGCTGATTCATTATCGATCAATTATTTATCAACCGATAGATCATCAGCAGATTCCTTTTTAAGAAATTTATCATTGGCTGGTTCGTTAGTCAATTCAGTCTCACTTGATTCTTTATCAGCCGATTCAATATCTTCTAATTCATTGTCGGCTATTATATTATCCAGCCGATTCGCAATTGATTGATCCATAAACACATTTATCAGCCTAATAGGTTTTCTTTTGGTTCGGGAGAACTAGGCATGGAACTGTTCCTCCATCTTTCGCTAAGTATAAATTGAATTGCCATGCAAACGCATGTACCATGAGAGCGTTGGTCCCATCAACGAGTTGGGGAAGAGCTTTAGCTTCCAAAACTGGTTGGCACTAGCTTTACCACATTGCATTGTGAAACAGTCGATGTGATCCACTGTTGATTGTGCCCCTTCTCCATTGAAAGTGGTAAAGTCTGGCACCTTGTATCCTCTTGGGAACGGAAGTAGATCGATATGTTCCACATAAGGCTTCCGGTACATCGGTCGGCCAGTCTATCTTAAACCTTGGTCGAGTTCCTAATGCGGCCAGTTTAGAATATGTTCGCCCCAATCCCTTGGAAGAGTTACTGTTGGTTGCCCCCCGGGGTGAGCCATATTTTGCTAATTATTCCTCCATTGGTTTTGATCCCCTCTCTTGTTCATGGGCTCTTGAATCGGAACAGCTGACGTTAGAGACCGTTGTTGATTCTGCCTCAATGTTGGTGGTTGATCTATCTTTGTCATTGGGCCATCATACTGCTGATTGGCCATCAGATGCCCACCGTGTATCGAAGGTTGAGGCTGATATTTTAACCAACCTTGTTGTTGTCGATTTATCATCATCGGCAAATATGTCACCGTTGATTGAATATAATCAAGTAAACCTTTTGGATAATTATCCATATCTTGCCCCCCGAGTCCAAAAGATGGTTGAGGAGCGACATGCTGATTATGATATTGTTGCCTCACAACAAGTGATTGATATGGTGGAACCAATGGCCGAGGCATGGTCTGACTCACATTAGGATTGGCGAACAGAGTGTTGGCCGATGCTGAATGTATCATCATCCGATTTAGAAATTGTTGTTGATTCAGCTGTCCTGCCGATCTTCCTGGCTGAGCGGCGGGATACGTAATCGGCATACTTGCCGATTCTCGTGAATTTTACCTTTTTTTGTTAGTCGGCCTTTTAATGGCCGAGACTTGTTCATGTAACCACTTCATAACTAAGGCTCCTAATAGCCTCAATCAACAGAGCCAGTTCATCTTGGTTCAACGGCCCCTAAGGATTTGTCCCAGTTTGACTAGTCTACCTATAAAAAGCCGACATCTCTTTTAGTATCTCTTTTTTGGCTACATGTTTCCAATGTCACTCCTAACTGATGGTCCGGCCGGGCGTGCCAAAAATAGCTTCTTCTTAAATCAGCTAGGTCAGCCAATTATTGTGATTTGTATGTGGGCGTGCCAGAAATCTTGACCTAGGCCCCAAAGGTTAGTCGGAAAGCAAAGATAGTCTCCTTGGATTTGACTTCTCAGGCGATGCGTAGGAGGGAGAAAATTGAACTCCTACTTTGGGTACTTTTCTATGCCTCAATTAAGAGGACTTGAACCAGTTGAGAATGTAACATTGGAAATCACAAATTTCACACAAACAATTGGCATGCTTGAATAAAAGATGACGAATGTAAAGTGACAAAAATAACAACTCGAATGAAAAGATTGAATTTAAAAGAAAGCTTTAAAAACTAGAATTGAAATGACTTGTGTAATTAAAATAACAAAACTAAATGAAAGCAATAACTTGAAAGTAATGAAACGAAGGCTTGAATTAAAATGACAAGGATTAATTAAATTAAAAACTTTGAAAAGTAAAGACTTTGCAAGAAATTAAAATAACGGTGAATAAAATGACAAAATAATGAATAGTGTTGTTTGATTGGTGTGAGACCCTTTGAAAAGTTGCAAATAAGTCATTATTTATAGAATTACACAGAACAATGTTGGAGCCCTACAAAAAATGGATGTTTTTCCGTTAAGTTGACTTATTTTTTGGGAATGCAAATTCAGCAGCGCACTGATGAGGCGGTGAGTTCTGGGGTTCCTCTAGTATGTTCTAAGGTTTGGAAGTCAAATTGGGATCTTGATATTAGGCCAAAAATTAAACATTTTCTTTGGAGAGTTTGTTGGAATAGATTAACAGTAGCTTTATCTTTAGCCCAACGAGGAATCCAAGTTTATTTAATTTGCAAGTCGTGCCAGGGTGTTCTTGAAGATTTGATGCATGTGTTTTTTTATTGTCCTAAAGCTGTTAGGATTTGGAAACTAAGTCCATTAAGACTCGATATGACTAAGCGTTATTTCAATTCTTGGGCAGAATGGTGGGCAGATTTGTTGGAGATATGGAAGCAGAAGTCGGACCAAAAAAAGTTGATGGGCATTGCAGGATCGACTTTGTGGTATTTGTGGAAAGCTCGGAATGATTTGTTATTCCAAGGAAAAGAGTGGGCTGAATTGAGCATCGTTCATCAAGTAGTGTCACAATTTTATGAGTTCAGCGAGGCACAGACAAAACACAAAATTAGGATTCATCCTGATAGAAAAGATCGAAGTGGGTGTGTGTGGCAGCCTCCGGATTTAGAAGTGATTAAATCAATCTTGATGCATCCTTTTCTGCTGGTTTGGGCGAAGCTGGAGGTGGAGCAGTGTTTCGGGATTCTTCGGGATGTGTTTTAATGGCGTTCCTTTTCTTTTTTCCTAAGGTCACTTATGCTACCATGGCGGAAGCTTTAACTCTAAGACAAGCCATGAATATTGCTTTGGAGATGAGTTGCAAAAGGACAACTTTTGAAGGGGATGCCTTGTAGATTGTGAAGGCTTCATGCAACCAAGCAATTGTGGATTATAGATGGAGCACTATTGCAGGCGACATCCGATGTCTTCTCAGATGTTTTGAAGTCTCTTCTATCACCTTTACTCCAAGGGAAGGTAATGGAGTCGCGGACAAGTTGGCTAGAGAGGCGTTAAAACGGAAAAATAATAAGGATTTTATTGATTGTATTCCCCGTTGGTTGGGTGTTGTAGTGCACACGGAGATTAGCTAAGTATCGTAATCCTAGTTTGTTTTTTTTGCCAAGGAAAAAAAAAATTCCTAAAAGCTTGTACAAATAGCAAACTTATCTAAATTCAAATTCAAAGACAATAAAATTAAAATTTTAACTATGATAAATCATTTTGTTAAAGCAACATTTTTATCCTCAACATTCGTCTTTATTTCCTTTATTCCAATCTTCCTCTTCATGAATTAGTTGACTCATCTTATTGATTAGTTCACAACCCAAATCAAAACTCTTTTCATGATATAAGTTATCTCTTCAAACACTTACCACTAACCATTATAATGGACTCCACACCTTTCCAATATTTGATGGCCCAAGTTGAATAATTAACCAAATTCTTTTCCTTGCTTCAATCATAAAAATAGGTTTGAACCTTGCCCATTTTAAACCATTAATTTGGCCTAATAACTTTGTCAAGTCATCTATTAGGGCACCTCATCCATGAATTTTTCCTTTGGAGCTCACTGCCACATAGGTGTCAAAATGGGTGTCTACAACATGAAGCTGAAAAAAGGTGCAACCAAAAACGACTCGAAACGGTGTAACAAAAACCCATAAATACAATTTAAACAAATTTAGATTTGGGTTACAGAGAAAATGTTAATGGGGATCAACACCACGTTGTACTGGCCAGTATGTTTGACTACTATAGGTTGACACAAAGCTAAAAATCCAAACAAATAAAGAACTATACGAAAATTGAATTCACAATGAAGCAATCATGTTCATTAGACTACAAAATAAAGAATTTCACGTACTAAATGAAACCAACCACCAATTCAAGACAATTATACATATATACATATAAATATTCATATATATATATATAGTGATTGTGATACTGACATTGATGAGCTCGCCAATGGGAGCCTCCTGACCAGACCCAACAGCGAGGTCGCAGTAACCAAGACCTGAGCGGGCGAAATTGAGGTCGCAGGAAGGGCCAGCGACGGTGGCGTAGTACTCTATTCTGGTGGCTGAGGCGTCGAACGGCGCCGAAGCCACCACTGAAGCGGCCAGAAGACCAATACCCACTTCCAAAATCTTCTTCCTCCCACTGCCACTGTTACTGGTGGAAGGAGTAGTGGAGTTGAGAGAGGAACAGAGAAAGCGAGAAGAAGAAGCAGTTTTGAAGGTGAATTGGGGTTTGGGATTGAAGGATTCAAATGTGGGGAGGTTTGGGGTCACAGTGGATAGTGTAGACACCGCCATTGTTTCTCTGTGGATTGTGGGACAATTCTGTTGCGGGAGAGGAAAAAGGCCATCACTTTCTTCCACAAATATTGTGATGTAAGGATAAGCTTAATTTTTGTGGACATGTCAACAATTACATGGAGGTAAATACAATATAAATACAATAGGGATAAAAACATGGATTTTCAATACAATTTGAATATCCGACTAAATTGTTTTTTAAAAAAATATATATGGAGGCCCAATTCTTTTGTTCTTTTTTTATTATTATTATTTTATGTATTGTACGTTTATCTTTCCTTTTTATAATTCATTCATTATTTGTTACTTTGACCTCTATTTAGCCGGTTTGAAAAGTTAAAATATTTTCCCATCTAGCAATATATCCTATTTCATAAGTATTGGTCAAAGTACGAGTGTAATTTTCCCGAACTTAGGTCATTGTAGTTTACTCTCTTTTTTTCGGATAACCGATATGTCTAGGGAAAAATGACTAATCTAGGAAACAGTGCAAAATGTCCCAATGATTGATAACTTACCTCATTTTTACTTAATAAGATACATTAATTCCATTCTAAGTGTATTAAGAAAGGTGAAAGTTTAGACAAACTTGTGTGATAGAGAGAATGATGGTAGTGCTAAAAGACTCCATCGACTCCCCTTAATGAAGTATGTAGGTGTGAGAGAGGTTTAAAGCTCTCGAAGTAGGAGGAGAGCTCCTCCAATTCTACCCATTCTCCCCTCCTTTCTTAACTTAGCATTAGGGTGTCCCTTTTTATAACATCACATGGGGGTTAAAATTAATTAAAAGAGATTAATCTCTTAATTAATCATAAAATGATCTTAAATAAGATTGATGTTAAGTTATACTAGAATTAAAATGGTAAATCTCTCTCAACAAATTAGGGCTCAACGAGTCTTGAATTTCAGTCACCAAAACACGTTCCTCCTCATATCCTAACCATGCCTAAATCTTGCTCCCAACTTTCAGTCTCCTCTTTGCTGGCATAGCAGGTTCACGTGTCCCTTGAATATGTCGATCATTTGGCCAAGTTATGCATACCATTTCTAATGACGTACGTGGAGTAGCCATGTGGCCAACTTTCAGTCTCCTCAAGTTATGCATACATTAGTTTTTTTTTTTTTTTTTTTTTTTTTTGGTAGTTAAATACACACTCACACACCCCACAAGAGTCCCCTTAGAGGACTCGAACCCCAAACCTCACCCTTTGGGAGGAATGGTTATACCATTAGGCTACAATGCCATTGGTACATTAGTTATGATGAACAATTCATGGTGTGTATGTATGCATATGTATATATATGTATCATTTAAAATCCTTCCAAAAATACCATAACATGCCATTGTCTTTTTCTTCTAGGAAATTAAGAGGGATATACTATTGAAGTTAAGAAATTAATGTCTTATGTTTATAAGCACTTATCTCAGGAAATTGAAAATAAATTGACTATTATTATCTCATTGATTTCAAGAGACATCTAACCAATCTTAAATCCAATGATAATGACACAACAAAAATAAAGAGAAGAAGGTGAACTCTAAAGGGCAATAGATCTAGACATTGATATCTCAGTGTGATCAACATCATCCTCCAACCCAATCTTCACAAGCCTAAGAAGACTCCCTGTGGCCAAAATAGCCTTAGGGTTTATATCATGCAAAGCCCTTGCATATAAACTCCTGCATGCACCAGATGCAGCCTCATGCAGCTCCTTGCTCCCACTGGGCCCCATCATGCAGTGCCCTAAAATCCTCAACACAGGCTGCAATAGCTCCCATGGCAGAGGTATCCTACCTCCCTTCACTTCAAAATCTTTCTCCAATATATTTTCGTCCCGAACGAGTCGACTCGTTTCGGACTCATCATCCAAACCATCCATGTATACATTCCCATCTTGTCCAGCCCAGACTTTGCAGAACTCACAGAACTCCATCTTTGAAGGTATGGGCATTTTGGATATTTTATTGTAATATAATTCTAAGGCTACGCCAACGATACGTGCCCTTTGAGTTGACCTTACGGTGCCATGAGGCTCCAAACTCGGAGAAATGACACCTATGTTGAGTTCCATAGCGCTACTTTTGGTGTTCAGTTTCGTTTCGTGGTAGATGCTGGAGTGAGAGAGGTCGGGGATGTTGACGTTGATGGACTGGCCGTTGCGGGAGGAGGTTTCGTAGGCGTAGAGAGCTAGGAAGACGGCTTCAAAGCCCGCGAGGGGCTTGCGAAATGCGACGCGGGAGAGGTAAATGCCGGCGATGAGGGGGACGAAGCGGAGGACGACGAGCTGGAGGTTGAGGTCGGAGGTTTGGAAGGTGTCGTAGAGCCAGCGGCAGAGGGGGTTGTCGCCGGAGCCGGAGTCGGGGTGGCGGAGGAGGGAGGTGATTTGGGAGGCGATTTCGGGGTCGTGGAGGAGGGAGAGGGCGGGGTTTTCGAAGGAGGAGGGGATGGAGGGGAGGATGGGAGAGAGGGCTTGGAGGGCTCTATCGCATATGGTGTATGAATCGGACCACGACACACGCCTGGTTTTGGAGCCGGTGGTTTCCGGGGTGGTGGTGGTGGTGGTGTCAATGGAGGTGTCGCCGGACATTGTGAGAGAGAGGGGGAGGTTTTGGGGGTGATGGAATATTAATGGAGAAGATTTCAGAGTGAGATATGAAAGGAGAGAATGAAGGAGGTAATAGAGGATCTTTTGTTCTTGCCTTGGTTGTCTGTCAATTGATGGTATGCTTTTTGTGCACATATTTTGGATGACACAAACTATGGGCATGTTTGGTTTAAGTTTTTATTTTTTTGTTGTGTTTTTTTTACTACATGTTTGTGGCATATAATGTTTTATTTCCTACTGTAGGAAAATATAAAGCAAAATAGTATCATTTTTTTCTTCAGTAATTAAATACTGTCATTTTTAGAAAATATCAAAACAATGTTTTTTTTTTGTATCTTTAGGGTTTAGGTTTAATTAAATATCAGTGTAGCGGAGGCAATAAATGACCTAAACAAGAAAACAAAAGCATCAGTACCAAATTTGTTTCGAGTTTTGACTCACAACACTCCACTGCAAAAACATATACTTCTGTTTTATAAATTTCACAATACAAAAGTAAAAGCACAAACCAAACCAACCCTATATCTTGTGATTTTTTACTCCAAATAATTACTATTATTGTTATTATATTGTTTTATAGTTAAGATTCATAATGTGAAACATTATTTCGAATCAAGTCATTAATTGTTTGTTTGGTTGGAAACATGGTAAAATGAAGGGTTAATTTTAGTAAACCCTTATGTGGTTTTTAAAAAAGATCATTTTGCCCCTCTTCTATGTAGAAAACCCTTCTGCATTTATCAAATTGTATCAGCTTGCCCCCTTTTTTATAATTTTGGACCAAAATACACCTGGAATTTAATAAAAAATAATTTAAAATTCAAAAATATATATAAAATTAGAAAATATATATATAAAATTCGTAAAAAATATATATAAATTCGAAAAAAACATATAAAATTTGAAAATATATATAAAATTCGAAATATATATATATAATTCGAAAAAATATATAAATTTAAAAAAAAACATATAAAATTAAAAATATATGTATAAAATTCGATATATATATAATTCATAAATATATATATAAAATTCATAAAACAATATATAAAATTCAAAAAAACATATAAAATTTGAAAAAATAAGTAAGAAGATGTAAAAACAGGAGAATATATTAAGGTTACAAGATAATACAAGTAAGAATATATAAATTTTGAATTTTATATATTTGTTTCAAATTTTATAAAAAAAATTACGAATTTTTTTATATATTTTTATGAATTTTATATATTTTATTCAAATTTTATATATTTTATTCAAATTTTATATGTTTTTTCTGAATTTTATATGTTTTTTTTATTTTAAATCATTTTTTATTAAATCCTAGGGGTATTTTAAATCATTTTCACAAATTTTATATATATTGTTTCAAAATTTATATGTTTTTTTTTTAATTTTATATCTTTGTTTCGAATTTTATATTATTTTTTAAAATTTATATGTTTTTTTTAAATTTATATATTGTTTTATGAATTTTATATATTTTTTTCAAATTTTATATGTTTGTTTGAATTGTAAATTATTTTTCATTAAATCCTAGGGGTATTTTTGTCCAAAATTATTGGAAAGGAGTTGATACAATTTGATGAGTGCATAGGGGTTTTCTATATAAGAAGGGGGCAAAGTGATCTTTTTTTAAACCACATGGGGGTTTACTGAAATTAACTATAAAATGAATGGAGTGAAAGAGGGGGAGGGATGTTGTAATAGCCAAATTTTGTGGCCCACCTTTATTGGGTCATAAACAAGGACCGATGTGCCTGACCCATGGTGATTTCTAGAAAATAAGTGACCAACAAATTAGGGATTAGTTTCAAACATGGGAAGAAAGAGTCCAAGAAAGAAAATGGTTTATCAAATCTCATAATTTAAGGGATTAATAAACTTGGGTAGATGGATCTGACCCATCTACCAAAATGTGTATAAATATATGAGTTTGTGATAAATAAAGACATTCGGAAGAGGGTTTGCTTCAAGAAACTCCCCTATGTTATTCAGTTTAATGAATTAATCCCTATTGTGTTTACTTTGCCCCTTATACTATCTAATTTCATCACTATGCCCCTTCCTCCTAACATTTTGAGTCAAAATGTCTAAACTACCCTCCATTAATAGTATAAGGGGGTTTAGTGAAATCAACCCTTAAAAAATATATTTTTCGTAAAAACTATAAATTTAAAAATATATATATATTTCGGAAAATATGATTTTTTTACGAAAAATATTTTTTTTGTGAAAAATATATATTACGTTCCAAAATATGATTTTTTTCCGAATTTTTTTTTTTTGCGAAAAAGTATATATTATGTTCCAAAATATGAATTTTTTGCGAAAAAGTATATATTATGTTCTAAAATACGAATTTTTTCCGAAAAATAATTTTTTTGCTAAAAATATATATTATGTTCCAAAATATGATTTTTTTTTCCGAAAAATAATTTTTTTGCTGAAAAATATATATTATGTTCCAAATATGATTTTTTTCTGAAAAATATTTTTTTTGCGAAAAATATATAATATCTTCCAAAATATGATTTTTTTCCAAAAATTAATTTTTTTCGAAAAATATATATTATGTTCCAAAATATGATTTTTTTTTGAAAAATATTTTTTTTGCGAAAAAGTATTAATTATGTTTTAAAAATATGAATTTTTTTCCAAAAAATACTTTTTTTGCGAAAAATATATATTATGTTCCAAAATATGATCTTTTCAGAAAAATAATTTTTTTGCGAAAAATATATACTATTATGTTCCAAAATATGATTTTTGCAAAAAATATATATTATTTTTTCCGAAATAATATACTCCCTCCGAAAAATAATTTTTTTGCGAAAAATATATATCTATTTTTTTGAATTTATAATTTTTGCGAAAAATATAATTGATTTTCGAAAAATAATTTTTTAAAATTGTTGATTTCACTAAACCCCCTTATACTATTGAGGGTAGTTTAGGCATTTTGACTCAAAATGTGAGGTGATGGGGCATAATGATGAAATTGAATAGTATAGGGGGCAAAGTGGACACAGTGAGGATTAGTTGATTAAACTGGATAGTATAGGGGGGTTTCTTGAAATTAACCCTTCGGAAAAACCTAATTCGTTTGTGGGAACATTCTTGGAAATCTTTTTCAACAGCTTCTCGCTCTCTACTAGGAGCTTAGATTGACATCATCCATGGTGGTTATCATCCGGTCACAACAGTCCGAATTACCTCTGAACGGAGGTCAACCTTCTCAAACCGAAGATTCGATCAGGCGGGCCTTGGAGGATAGGACCGCCGAGTTGGAGAAGTAGAACACCGAGTTGGTGGCAAAACTGGCCTTGCTGCAAAACCCTCGAGAAGCCCAGAATAGCGAACAATGCAACTAACAGGAGCAATCCGCGAGCCACCAATCGGAAGGGGACAACCACCACGCAAAGTCCAACAACGATAGGAGGAGCACGCAGAGTCATCCCTACAGGAGCTCAGGATGCACAACCAGAGGAAACCCTAACCATGAAAAAATTGGAGGAGATTATGATCAGATTCCAAAGGGAGGTGCTCAAGGATCTGAAGATTCAAACCCCCAATGATCTGGCCTCTGAGGCATCCATCAATGTCGTACAAACACCATTCACACTGGCGATCACCAGCGTGCCCTACCTGGAGAGGTTTAGGCTACCAAAGTTTATCTCGTTTGACGACATAAAAGATCCGACGGAACACATCTACCATGTTCATACAAAGATGAACGTCTATAACGAAAATAAAGCCTTACTCTGCAAAGTCTTTCCCACCAACCTAACGGAAGCAACCCTGTTATGGTTCAGGAAACAACCACCCCGATCCATTGGAAGCTGGCTCAGACTCTGCGAGTTGTTCATTGCCCAATACTTCAGCAATAAAAGACAGAAAAATACCATCTCCAGTCTATATACCATGATCCAGGAAAAAGGTGAATCCCTAAAAAGCTTTGTCTTGCGATTCAATGTCGAGATGTTCTCGATTGACAATTATGATCAGCACTCAGCCGTCGAGGCCTTCAGGATGGCCTTAATTCCTAGAACCAAGTTCCACTAGTATTTGGTCAAGAAGCCACCAACAGACATCAGAGAACTCAATTCCAGGGCACAAGGGCATCTCTGGATAGAAGAAGAACTGACCATACGCCAAAGAAGGGCAGCCTTTGCAAGCATAGAGGCAAGAGCATCTGAACCTAAAGTTAAGGATCGGGTGCCAGATCGGAAGCCGTCGAGCGCTCCTTCTGCACCCTCCCAAGTCCTAGAGAAATGCCAGAGGTTCGAAGACAAGATCACTCCATTGAAGGTTAGCCTGGCCAAGCTGTATCAAGAGACTAAGGGCAAAGGGATCTTCCAATCGCCATCACCTATCAGACAGCCAATGGAACAAAGGGACATGTCAAGGCACTATGCCTTCCATGGCGAATATGGGCACCACACCAATGAGTGCAGAAGCCTCAGGAGGCAAGTAGAAGTCATGATAACAAAAGGAGAATTGACCGAGTACGTTGCCAAGGAGGGCACCCGATCAGATCAAACCTCACATACGCTCGTCAAGGGGATAGCGGGTCAACCCATAAAAGTCATTCACATGGTTCACGAAGGGCCAAGCCGATCATAAATGGAGGAAATCCATAGATCCCAAATGCTTCAAGCCCAGAGACTACGAAGGGTTGGGGAGATCAGCGAGTTTCAAAGCCCGAAAGAGGATGCCCGAATAACTTTCTCTTCTGCAAATTTGTGGAACATTCAATCACCACATGACGATCCCTTGGTGGTCCCCCTCATGGTCTCAAACTGTTTGATCAAGAAAGTAATGATCGACCCAGGAAACAACACCAACATAATCACTAAGTGGGCTTTTGAGAAACTGGAGATTAACCCCCAAGAGATAGTCCCTTCCAGAAGCCCGATAGCAGGATTCGATGGCAAAATAGTGGAACCAGTGGGAGAGATCCAACTGCCAATAACAGCAGCAAGGCACACGCTTAGAGAAACTTTTATGGTGGTAGATGTCAAACCCTCATATAATCTCCTCATGGGCAGGGATTGGATCCATTGGATGCATAAAGTTCCTTCCACCCTACATCAAGTCATGCGATTCATCGATCCGAACGGAATTGACGTGATTGACATATGGGGGCACTACAAGAAATTATGGTTTTTGGGACGGTCAAAACCGTCTCTAAAAGTCCAAAAACCGTCACTAAAAGTCATCATGGACCGTGCTTAAAAAAAGCGTCTTAGCTACTCTTTTGGGACGGTATTTTTGGAGCGTCGCTAATAAAGACGTTTTAGTGACGGTATAGACCGTCGCTATTAAATTTACTATTAGGGACGCTTTATACCGTCACTAATAACACCGTCCCTAATAAGTGACTTTTTGGGACGGTAGATAGTGTCACTATTTAATTTACTATTAGGGACGCTTTATACCGTCACTAAAAACACCGTCCCTAATAAGTGACTTTTTGGGACGGTAGGTAGTGTCACTATTTAATTTACTATTAGGGACGCTTTATACCGTCACTAATAACACCGTCCCTAATAAGTGACTTTTTGGGACGGTAGGTAGTGTCACTATTTAATTTACTATTAGGGACACTTCATACCGTCACTAATGACACCGTCCCTAATAAGTGACTTTTTGGGACGGTAGGTAGTGTCACTATTTAATTTACTATTAGAGACGCTTTATACCGTCACTAATGACACCGTCTCTAATAATTGACTTTTTGGGACGGTATGTAGTGTCACTATTTAATTTACTATTAGAGACGTTTTATACCGTCTCTAATATGTGACTTTTTGGGACGGTAGGTAGTGTCACTATTTGTTATATTATTCCGTCACAAATATTATTTGTCACGGTTTTGGAGTGTCTCAAATAATTATTTTAACTGTCATTAATAATTCATTTTTCTCATATTACCATTTTCAATATGAATCATAAAATTATAAATACCTGATTCGTAAAATAAATAACAAATATAAATTTGGCACAATACAATAAAATAATAAACTTTCATAAATCCATTTAGATGTTTACATTAAAGCAACACCTATAAAGGAGCAACATGTACAAAATAAATAAGAAGCTCCATCCAACACCTACAAGAGAGCAAACTGTTCAAAAAAAAAATTAACCATCCTATCAACTTCCCAGCACTAAAAGAGTTTCATGACCAAAAAAAGGAAGACAAATAATCTAGAAATTAATTCAAACTTCCTACAAAAGTGATCACTCCCTCTCTAACTATAATCATTTGGCAATCACGTGGTAGTGTCGGGGGTGGTGTCGGTGGCAACTGTTGTTGCTACTGGTGGTGGTGGTGCTGTCGTCGACTGGTGGTGCTTAGAGTATTGGAACCATGGCGGTGCTGAAGATTGTTGATACTGCCACGGTGGTGGCTGCTGACAGTTGTTGAACCACGGTGGTGGCTGTTGATTTTGTGCAACCAACATCTCTAACATTTTGTTTGTTTTCTCCTGTTGCAGCCGCAAATTTGCCACTTCCTCCTCCAATTTCTCAGCTCTTTCTTCACCTCTCTCGAACCTTTTCCGAGACGCCTCGTCGTAAGATGATGATGCACGCTTTCGATTAGGAACAATGTAGCCATTTCCAAGCCCACTTGGATATCCTTTCCTAACACCCATGTGTTCAAGCAATATCTCCACATCATTTGTGCTTGAAATGGTACCATCAGAATTATTTGAAACTTGAGCAAATTTTTCCTTCATTTCCTCCTACAATAAAACATATTTGACAAACATAATTAATTTCACAATGCACATACTAGTAAAAGTACAATCCTCGTAATTAATTTTATATATGCTTTCAAAGATAATCAACATTAGTGGCTATGTAAATCCTAATACATAGAAACACCATTCGCCTGGTACAAAAGCAAATTCTGATGATGATTTATGATAAAATGACTTCATTTCTGTGTTACTATTCATTGAACATGCTGATCCAACTTTCATGGGTCCTTCAGTTCAGCACATACACAGATGCATCGGGGATTAATCCCGAGACGTGCAAACACTAAAATACAAAAAAATAAAATAAGAATAATAATAATAATGCAACCATCAGAAGCTATACAATAGAACTGCTGACCTCTAATTAATCGTTTCTGTTTCTTAACATCAAGTCGAACCCCTATGCTGTACAGCCAATTCATCGCGACAACAAACGGTCTTAATTTGCTAGAATATGACATTCGAAATATGATTTTCTATAAACAAACAGTAATACATTGGTTCATACCTTCTGGCAACTAAGCTCCCACAAAACTATATGCACTAACTATGCAAGGAATGAAAAGCATAGCACTCCCCTAATTCAAGTAGGTTATGAGTTCCTAACTATGCTTTTCATTTAATTTATTTTTTTGGAATCCACTGAACAATAACATATTAAGAATAAGAATATTGGTTTACAAGTGTGAATAAGAATATTTGGAAGCTTAGTTCATTAGTTGCTTTATGGAAATTCCACATGCAATGTTCTAAACAGGTTTGCCAAAAGCATTATCTAATCCACATAACCTACTAAAAAAGAAGTATTATCCATCTTTAAAGCTAATGAATAGTGTGCTTTTGGAGCCCTAAGCAAAGCCTAAGAACCTTTTTATGTGCTATTTTATCATAGATAGAAACAATATTTTGATATTTCTATGAAAAGCAGGGCCAGTGAGAGAAAAACAGAAGCAATGAATTCACACTTCTATTCATAAGTCATAGTTCACTGTTGTGATAGAATTGTTATAGACTCGGCCAATATTAATTTTAAAAATAAATGTTAATATTGCGTAACAAGATTCTTCCAAAAGTGTCATAAACCGAATGGACTCGGCCAATATTGATTTTAAAAATAAATATCAATATTGCATAACCGGATCCTTCCAAAAGCGTAACGGTAATGGAAAAATACGTAAGGTATACCAACCATGTTCCTCTCTATTTTCCAGCTCAGTCCCCATTCTTATAAGGCGCAGTTGCCGGGCAACATGAATCAGGTTCATTCCATATGCCCCCCAAGAGCTAAAGAGGCGAAAATTTCACTGTCCGGTGCCTTAATTTGTTTAGGAATAAGAGTAGTAGCAATAAATTGAATTCTCAGATTCAATAAAAACCAATCACTGCAAACAAAAACTAAGCTAACAAGTACAAATAACAGATTATAAGCCAACAAGCACCAATACTTATATTTATATAAATATATAGATGTATCATGTATGTATATATTTAAAGGAGCATAGCTCATATCAAACGAGGGAGGAGAGAAAGCCAAAGCAGCAAGCAGAAAACTATTGGGATTGACCAAGTGTCGGGAGTCATGGCGTTTTCTTTGGCTTTGATTAAAAAATATTAACGTGAAATACCCCCTCTGTCTCTTTCTTTGACCACTTTGAAATTGCAATTTGTCATGATCTATTTATGCAATTACAATATGCACACGCACAAACACATATAGTTCATTTATATAATCTTTATCTATATCTCTATTGCATTTGAAAATATCAAGCAAGCAAAAAGACATGAACCCACAAAATTCTCTCATCTGTGTTTCAACTTATTTGGGGTTTTTCTGATATATGTATCAAAGACTTCAAAATTTTGTTCCAAGGTTTTCATGGGGAAAAATGGGGTTAGCTCTTGGTTGACTATAGTGAAGAAGGCTTTCAGATCACCGACAAAGAGCAGCAGAAGGAGAGAAGAGCATGAACAAGAAGAAGAAGAGAAGGTAATACTAATTCATTAACTCAAATGCTGCATATGTACATATAAATATGTTTAGTACTACAATGAATGGTTAATTTTGATGGGTTGATGCTAAAATATATCAAATGCAGATAACATGACATAGAAGTTATAAACTTCAATCATCTATGGAAATCATATTGTAGAAAGAAAACTAGTACACCCAATATTTGTCATATTCATCAGTAATAGACAGTCAAAACACTTCATATTATATACTATTGATGACATAATAATACTAAATTAACCATGTGTTTCAACCATGTGTTTACAATCAAGAGTGGTGAGATATAAACTAAACACACACACACATACAAAATTATATAAACCTATGTAGACAACAGAAACTGAATTTCCAGAGTATCTGATTTCTACTAAATACATATCCAATCAAACACAGATACACTTGTACAAAACACACCCACGCATATAATTATATATAAGTGAACATATATAAAACAGTGTGATGGAGCGATCAAATTCCCAATTACTCAAGCCACAATTGTATGACTCTTTAATTCATACCAAAAAATACATGTGTGTGTGTATATATATATATATATAGAGAGAGAGAGAGAGAGGTGGGGAGAACCAGGGAGTAAGAATTGGCCATGGAGATCGATGATTTGACTTGCCACAGTAGAGAAATGGTGGAGGATGTGAGATGATTGATCGATTGCTTTAATTTTATCATCTTCAATTTGATATGGGTTTGAGCGATTTCTTGTATTTTCCTCTGTTTTCTCAGCAAACAAACAGATGGCAGAAAATTCACAGAATTTGGGGGATCGATAAATTGCAAAATGAAAGCGAAAATTACCTTAAAATTAATGAATGGGTGGATAAAGAAACATATATACCAGAATACTAGGGTTTCAATGCCGACATACATCATCTTCAATATACATATATATTTATGCATATATCTATGAAATATAGAAAGAGAAAGAGAGCAGTGGATCGATCATACCTGGATCTGAAAGAGGTGAGGGTGTGTTGAAGGTCGTGAGAGGTGAGGGTGTGTTGATCGCCATGAGAGGTGAAAGTGTGTTGATGGGTGAGGGTAGGGTTCGAATCGTACAAGAACAAGGCTAGGAGAGGTAAGTTTGATAAGGGTTGAGAAGTGGATGAGAATTGGTTGAATGACGTGTAACTCTCTCATCCATACATATAATGTCTTATTTTTCATTTCTTTTCAATATATATTTTATTTCTTGCGTAATGTTTGGCGCTAGGATTTTTTCACCCTTTTTGGCGGTATTTTTTGGCGCTAAAAGAAGCATGCCTTTTTAATTTCACCAATTTTGGGTTTCAGGCACATATTAAAATTAGTATGACTAAAAATGGGGTCTTCAGAACGGTTCAAAAGAGTGTCACTAAGGCCTGTTTCGTAGGTTGTTTGGTTCCACTTGATTTTGTCTGGTTTTTATTTTCAGGGATCAGACCATATTTGTTTGGATTTGGTTTCAAAATTTGGAACCAAACCAAATGGAGTTTTTTTGGAACCAGAATTTTTGAAGATTCAACCAGGTCTAGTCTGTTCTTATTAATAAAATATATATATAAATAATTAAAAATGAATAAATAATAATAATAAATTAAGTAAAACATATTTTAAAAATAAAATATAAATAATAATATTAAACAAAATGAATTAAATAATACCTAATAATAATAATAAATTAATATAATAATAATAAATAAATGAATAAATAATAAAATATATTTATAAATAATCAAAAATGAATAATTAATAATATAAATAATAAATTAAATAAAACATATTTAAAAAATAATAATAAATAATACATAATAATAATAAAAAATGAATACAATAATAATAAATAAATATAATAATAAAAAATGGACTAAATAATAAATTAATAAAATATAATTGTAAATAATTAAAAATGAATAAATAATAATAATAATTTAATAAAATAAATAATAAATTACATAAAACATATTTAAAAATATAATAAAAATAATAAATAATAAATAATAAATAATAATAAAATGAAATAAATAATAATAAATAAATATAATATTAAATAAGTAATACATAATAAATAAATATACTAATAAATAATAAGTAAATATAATAATAAATAAATACTTATTCATAATAATAACAAAAAAATGTGTATAATAATAATAAATAAATATTAAATTAATAAAATAATAAAATATATATTTAAATAATTAAAAATGAATAAATAATTTATAAATTAAATGAATTAATAAATAATGAAATAATAATAAATAAATATAATATATTTATAAATTAATATATAAATGAATAAATAATAAATTAATAAAATATACTAAAAAGTGAAGAAATAATAAATAAATAATACATAAATAAATATTATAATAAATAATAAATAAATAGTAAGACCAGACCGTATCAAACAGACCAAACCTGACCACATCGGATCGGACCAAACTAGACTAGACAGATCGCCTACCAAACATGGCCTAAAAGGTCTGTCCCTAATGGGGTATGTTTTGTTTTTTTTTTCAGATTAATTAAAATTTTATAGGGGAATATTTTACCCGATTTTGTTTTTATTGTTTTAATGAAAAACTCAAATTTTGAAAAATGAGATAATAATTAAATATTAAAAAAATTAAAATGCTAATAAATAATATTTTTTTATAAAAGATCATTGGTGTTATATCAAATAAAATTAATAAAAAATTTAATAATATCCTAAATATAATGTCATTTATTATTTATATCATTTATAAATGAGGAATACAAAGTTCATATTATCATATAATTAACATTGTGAAAATGTACAAAAAAGAATTTAAAAAGTATTTACACACTTGTTCGTATAGATATATATATATATGGAGTTGGTGTTGTCCACACAGTGTTTTACGTCCCGTGCAATTTGAAATATTTACACACTTTTTTCTCACACCAAAACCATCTGCACAAAACATGGTTTTAGTTCAGAATAAAACAACACCAAACCCAACCCAACCAAAAACCAACATCGTACTGCTCCGGTTGCCAAACAGGCACTACCCCAATTTTTTTATAAATTTTTTTTGAAATATTTAAAATGTTAAGTTTGGAAGCAATATAGTAGCACTACAAAAATAAAATAAAATAAAATTCTAAGACCAATTACTATATATTTCTCTAGCCGTTTCATGGATTCTCTATATCTTATAAGGCACTCACTCGTCTTATTCAAAATAGTGACTTCAATTGAGTAAATCCTCAATTCAAAGTACGTAGTTTGATTGAGTTTAATTGAAAAAAATTCTCAATTAAAAATAGTGAAATTGATTTCAATTGAGTGAAATTGAGTAAATTAATCTACAATTCAAAATAGTAAATTTGAATTCAATTGAGTAAACCCACAATTAAAGTAGTATAATTGAGTGAAATTAAGTTCAATCCCTAATTCAAAGTAGTGATATTGAGTAAATATCTCAATTCAAAGTAATTTAATTGAATGAAATTGATAAAATTCTCAATTCAAAGTATTTTAATTGAGTAAAATTGAAAAAATCCTCAATTTAAAATAGTGTAATTGATTGAAATTGAGTAAATTCCCAATTCAAAGTAATAAAATTGCGTAAATTCTCAATTCAAAGTAGTGAAATTGAGTAAATTCTCAATTTAAATTAGTTTAATTGAGTAAAATTGAAACAATCAACAATTTAAAGTAGTGTAATTTAGTGAAATTAAGTTCAAATCATCAATTCAAAGTAGTGAAATTGAGAAAATCACTCTATTAAAAATAGTTTAATTGAGTGAAATTAATAAAATCCTCAATTATTCAAAGTAGTGAAATTGAGTAAAACCCTAATTCGAAGTAGTTTAATTGAGTAAAATTGAAAATTCCTCAATTCAAAGTAATGAAATTGAGTACAACCCCAATTGAAATTGTTTAATTGAGTAAAATTGAAAAAATCCCTAATTTAAAGTAGTGTAATTGAGTGAAAAAATAAGAAAAAATAGAGTATTTTACAAATACCCTTTTAGTGACGGTTTGTTTGGACCGTCACTAATAGAGTCCCTTTAGTGACGGTTTGTTGCGACCGTCACTAATAGGCCACATTTAGTGACAGTTTTTCCGGACCGTCACTAAAAATGACCCCTTTAGTGACGGTTCATTTGTACCGTCACTATTAGACCTTTAGTGACGGTTTGTTTGGATCGTCACTAATTCAGCCCTTTAGTGACGGTTTGTTGGGACCGTCACTAATAGAGATCCTTTAGTGACGGTTTGTTTGAACCGTCACTAAAAGTCCACATTTAGTGACGGTTTTCGGGACCGTCACTAAAAATGACCCCTTTAGTGACGGTTTTTTTGTACCGTCACTATTATCCCTTTAGTGACGGTTTATTTTGACCGTCACTAATAGACACCCTTTCGTGACGGTTTATTTGGACCGTCACTAATAGACACCTTTCGTGACGGTTTATTTGGACCGTCACTAATAGGTACCCTTTCGTGACGGTTTATTTGGACCGTCACTAATAAGCAACCTTTAGTGACGGTTACTTTTGCCCGTCACTAATAGGCCACTTTTAGTGACGGTTTTTAGCCCGTCACTAATAGACCGTCCCTAAAAGCCTTATTTCTTGTAGTGGGGGATCAGGTGGCGGCCAAAGAATGTTACGTCGTCACCCTGAAAGGCCTAAGGAAAAGGACAGAACATAAGCGAGATTCAAAATCCAAGGCAGTACCCGATGATCAATAACAATTACAAAATGGGGATGCGGGGTCATCTATAACAGCTGAACCTTTGCTGGAAGTTCAGATTTGCCCCGATCACCCTAAAAGGATGACTTACATTGGTTTTGGCCTCAATACACAAGAAAATGAAGAATTGGAGGCTCTTCTGCGCTCCAATGTTGACGTATTCGCTTGGGTCCACATGGATATGCCCAACATCGATCCTTCAGTGGTGCAGCATTCCCTCAACGTGGACCTCGACGCGAAACCCGTCAGGCAGAAGCAGAGACGCAAGGGGACCCACCGAAACCAGATTATAGCTGAAGAGGTTGATCGACTTCTCCAAGCCGGATTCATTAAAGAGGTGCAGTACCTTTCCTGGATGGCAAATGTGGTTGTGGTCCAGAAGAAGAATAGGAAATGGAGGGTGTGCGTGGACTTCACTAATCTGAACAGAGCATGCCCGAAGGATTGTTTCCCCTTACCAAAGATCGATCAAATGGTGGATGTCACCGCGGGATTCGAGCGTTTGAGTTTCCTTGACGCATACTCTAGGTATAATCAGATACGAATGAACCCAAATGATGAGGAAAAGACAGCATTCATCACTGAATCAGGTATATATTGTTATACAGTTATGCCTTTTGGACTAAAAAATATAGGTGCAACATTTCAGAGGTTGGTTAGCAAAGTTTTTTTAGGGCATGATAAGATCTACCATAGAAGCGTATATTGATGACACGGTGGTAAAAAATAAGGCAAAAAGTGACCACCTGACTGATCTGCAGCAGGTGTTTGACACCCTCAAAAAGTACAAGATGAAGCTCAACCCATCCAAATGTTCATTCGGAGTGTCCTCGGTCCAGTTCTTGGGACACATAGTTGATCGGACGGGAATACAGGCGAGCCCAGCATAAGTCAGAGCTCTCATGGAAATGGGAGAGCCAAAGTCCCGGAAGGAGATCCAAGTACTAACCGGGGGAGAGTGGCAACCCTCAGTCGTTTCATCTATCGCTTAACTAATCGATGCCGACCCTTTTTTCATTTTATAAAGGCAGTAAAATGAGAGGTCTGGGGGCCGGAGCAATCAGAAAATCTTAAGAAGCTCAAGAGCTACATGACAAAGCCTCCCATACTGGCAACCCCGGAAGCAGACTAGCCATTGCACTTCTATCTATCTATATCTGCAACATCTACCAAGGCCGCTCTAGTCAAGGAGGGCAAGGGGTACCAGATGTCAATCTTCTACACCAGCAAAGCCTTTGCTGATGCAGAAACCCGCTATTCTAAACATGAAAAGTTGGTATTATCACTGATCAATGCAAAACGACGTCTTCGACACTACTTTGAAGCACACCGGATCGTGGTACCAACTACAACCCTGATTAGATCCATAATGGCGAAGCCTGAATTATCCGGAAGAGTATCCAAATGGGCGATATAACTAGGAATCTATGACATAATCTATGTCCCCCGAACAACCATTAAAGGACAAGCGATAGCTGACTTTCTGTTAGAAACAGAACCTACAGACTCCCGAAGAAAATAAACCAGGCTTATGGGTAATATTCGTGGACAGGTCGTCAAATGTCAATGGAGTAGGGATCGGTATAAAGCTCGTAACACCCGATGGAACTGAAATTCAGCAGTCCGTTCAATTAAAGTTTCTAGCCTCCAACAATGAAACCGAGTATGAGGCTCTTCTAGAAGGAATTTGGTTGGCCCGAAGCCTGCAAATACAGAGAGCAGAGATACGAAGTGATTCCCAATTGGTTGTACGACAGTTGAATGGGGAGTATGAAACCCGAGAGCCTAAAATGGAAACATACAGATATTTGGTACTAAAATAGACCAAGGAATTCCAGCAATTAACCTTTGAACAAATCCCCAGAAAGGATAATGTCATGGCAGATCGTTTAGCTAATCAAGCCTTCACAATAGGGGAGAGTATGAATCGAGCAGCACCAGTGGATTTCATCATCCAATCAAGCTTGGAGCCCTCTAAGGACATGATGGTCATTCTATGGGAGCCAAGCTAGATGGACCCCATAATAGATTATTTGAGGACGGGTACGTTACCTGAGTCAAAACCAGAGGCCCAGAAGATAAGAATGAAAGCTATAAGATACGCTCTATATAACGGCCAACTTTACCGCAAGTCATTCTCTGGGCCATACTTGAGATGTCTCACACCCTCCGAAGCTTTTGCAGTCATGGAATAGATATATATCGGATCGTGTGGCAATCATTTCGGGGGAAGGTCTTTAGCTCATAAAGTCCTCACCCAGGGGTACTTCTGGCCTTACCTGTCAAGAGACGCCGAGGTATACACCCGACGCTGTAAAAAGTGTCAATTTCATGGTGATGCCATTCATCCACCTCCTGAATATTGAATCCAATAATTATCCCTCACCCCTTCGCCCGTTAGGGAATGGATATTGTGGGTCATCTCCCATAAGCCATACGATCCACTACACATATCCTTCTGGCTACGGATTACTTTACCAAATAGGTAGAAGCCGAGGCATACTCAACTATCAAAAGCAGCCATGTTATCAAGTTCATCTGGAGTCACATCATTTATAGATTCGGTCTACCCCAAACTATAATGATGGATAATGGCACCAACCTGGACAATAGGAAAGTTCAAGCATTCCTGGCAAAGTACGGGATCAATCAGAACACTTCTTTTGTTGGTTACCCGCAGGAAAATGGACAGGCCGAAAGGACAAACAGAATAATTTTTGACATACTTAGAAAAAAGCTTGAAGCAGCAAAAGGAGCTTGGTTGGAAAAATTACCCGAGGTCTTATGGTCCTATCGGACCACCCCAAGGCAACCAACGGGGGAAACTCCATTCGCCATGGCCTATGGGGCTTAAGTTGTTATCCCGACCGAATTGAAGGTACCAACTCTAAGAAGTAAGGCCTGGGATGAAGGCCCAAACAATCGACACCTGGCCCATGATTTGGACCTACTAGAGGAAAGAAGGGAAGTCGCAGGGATAAGGCTGGTTGCCTACCAGCAACAAGTCATGGCCCGATTTAATTCCAAGTAAGCGATATGGTACTCAGGAGAAATATTGGGATTGTTGGCAAGTTGCGGGAGACATGGGAAGGACTTTATACAATAATTGAGGTCATCAGGTGCGATGCCTATCGGGTTTAGAAGAACAAGACAGGCCGCATCAAGCCCAACTCTCAAAATGCTTACCGACTGAAGATGTATTATCCTTAGATAGTTTTCCATTAAACAGTAATATGAGTGTTTGTGTCTTGCATATAACACTTCTGATGATTACAATAAAGCATATGTGCCCAAATGTTCGGCACTTTTGTTACATGTTTTTAAAGTTTTGAATAAAATATCATATTCTTTATGTATGTGTGTATGATCATACCTTGAGAAAATGAAAATTTTCCTAAATGTTGAGTTCAAACCTGATTTGAACTAGCCAGAGGACATCAACGAGTCTCAAGGGCCAGATGCCCGAAAACTCCATAACTAAAATGAAACTTTTGAGTTCAAACCTGATTTGAACTAACCAGAGGACATCAACAAGTCTTAGGGGCCAGATGCCCGAAAACTCCATAACTAAAATGAAAATTTTCCTAAGTGTTAAACTTAAATCTAATTTGAACTAACCAGAGGACATCGACAAGTCTCAGGTGTTAGATGCCCGAAGACTCCATATTAGAATAAAATTTTCCTGAGTGTTAAGTTCAAAAGTATTTATTCGGGCTAACCAACATCTAACCGAAGTAACAAGAACATAAACACATAAGAAATGGGGAAAATCCTTTCATTGATATAAATAAAAGATATAAAAACCCTTCTAAAGGGTGATACAGAGTAGCGTTCAGAAAAACCCTAAATTCGGGGCCAAAACTAGTCTTCTCCCTTTAGAAAGACATCAATCTGCTTCTCATTCTCAGAGGTCGGTGGGTCCTGATAAGGAAAAGGCACCCCCATGAAGGCATCAAACTCCTCAGCAGTCTTGAACTCCTGGTCTGCCAGGGGAATGTGTTCCATCTCGTGTCTCTCCCGCCATGTCCTGACCGATTGGACGTCACATATATGGACATACCGTTGATGCATGTCCAAACCACCCAAGCGGCACATCTCCACCTTGGATTGTTGAAGAGCCAGAAGATTATCTGACTATGTCTTCTCTGCAGCAATCTTTTGGTAGGATGTCTTGGCCTCTACTAGTTCAGCAGCTAGGGCCCTCTTCTTAGCCTCGTCAGTCTCCAGAAGACTTTTATGTTCGGATACTCTGACGAAGACCATCCACCCCCCTGGCCAAAGTGATTTGATACTCATTATTTTATTATAGCTGAGCCTACATCTTGGCCATTTTCCGGATATCGGCCTCCAGGACATGATTGTAAGCCTGGATCCTATAAAGGAGCTACACAAATAGAAAATGGTACATATTAGTACAAAACGGAACAAAAATGGATTAAGGAATAAACAAAGTACAAAAAGATCAAAAGTAAGTACCTCCATGGCCATCATGAAACCTTTCTAAAACAGCTCAGTCCTGGTGATCTTCGTCTGAACAACCCTGTCAGCAGGAGTCCAGACTCCTCTAGCCATAGCCCGAAGAACATCTGGTTGACAGATAGTAAGATGGTCAGCATAGACAGGGGAACCATCCAGAAGGAGAAACTTTGGTTCCCAGGGAATTACGGTGAGGGGAGTGTCCTGATCCTGGGGAGGATCACTCGTTGAGGCATTAACAGTCTGATTTCTGGGCCTTTTATTGGCCGTTCCACCACCCATACCGGATCGTGACCTGGTGGTTGCAGATTTTGCAGGAGGAGGCTGAGGTGGATCTAAAGGACTTTGTGCAGCTGGGCGTACCGGAGGTGCCGAGGGCGCTGTCGAGAGTGGTATGGCATCAACCAGGTTAGATCCTTCGGGGACCTGAGTACGTTTAGCAGAAAGGGGCCTGAGGGGCAAATCCATGCTGTCAACAGTAATGCCTAAATTAGAAATCATCTCCAGATTAGCCTTAGTCAGAAATGTAGTGGCAGATCGGACATTGTTCCAAATCTTGGCCTTCAGGAGTGTAAATCATTCTTTTATAAGGGATAAGGGTATTTCCCTATCCTCATAGCCGAGAAATCTATATGCATACTATTTCCGATGTAAGTCACATAACTCACAGAAACACGTAGCTTTGTGAAATGGACGGAAGACAGGCAATCAGATAGGGCCAAAGATTCTAGGGATCGGGAATGTCAAAGAGAATGGGTAAAACCAGTTGCCACTAACAATTACCATTATCTCCTTCCATCCTTTATCAGATTTTTCCGTATCAGAGCATATGCCCCGACCTTGGAAGGGAAAGAGGTTGTACCTACCCTTGTTTTCTCTGGCATTTTGGAAGAAATAACAGAGAAGCAGGTCAACTAAACCTAGATTAAGGTCCAGATCCCTATTGTATAGAAGAAGCATGGACAAAATCCTGAAGCTGTTCGGGTTAAGCTGGAGAGGGTGTAACCCTAGCATGAAGAAAACATAATGAAAGAAAGGGTGAAGGGGGAATCTTAATATTTTAAGATGAATCGCCGATAGCAAAATACTACCTGGTTGAAATCCCTCACTTTTAAATAAGTTTAAATAGCCTAGGTAAGGGGACAGAAGAACATCACCGAGTATATTAGTTTCAGCCCAAAGGTGTCTTACGTCCACCTCAGACCTTGTTTTCTAAAGAGGAGCAACAAAGAAAGGTTCAGAAGGGTTGGGGTTCACAGGCTCATCATTATCATGGGAACCCCTTTCATCGGGTGTCTCTAGATTTGTTGATGAACTCGAAAGGTCAGTATTTGGAAGAACGACCTTGGAACAAGGGCCTCTTGACGGATAAAGGAAGGACTATCGATATTGGTAGAATCATGGTCGGTTCCAGAAGACATAATGACATCTTCTACTGATATGGTGTCGTCGCTATTCGACATTTTTATTATAGAAAGGTAGAAGAGTGTAGAAGTATTGGATCACAGGAGAGATAAAACGGAAAATAAAGCGAAAATAGGACTTACACGAGAAAGGGAATGGAACGGAATGGGTCTTCGGTAAAGTGAAGGGTTGCTCTGGTAAGATGCGCCGATGCGATAAGTGCAAGACCCTGGTGAAGGATCCAAAGCAAAAGAAGAGTTAGGAAAAGTACAGGTTTAATAATGATCTACTAAGAGTGAGGATATCAAATGATTTGAGTGTGGTTTTATAGTGGGATAGAGGCAAGCCAACAGTCCGCATGAAGCCCGAAGGTCACACGTTACACGACGAGCCGTCATGGTGCGAAGAACAAGGCAATTGTGGCCTCACATTTTGAATTCAAATAAATTCCAATAATAAAGGACTTGCCACGTCACCACCATCATTTCCCATGAATACGTTGCATGTATATGTGTGTATATATTCGGTCATGGGCCATGAATTGGCTCATGAGCCCATGACCTCAGGGGCCTATGTAATAGCCAAATTTTGTGGCCCACCTTTATTGGGTCATAAACAAGGACCGATGGGCCTGACCCATGGTGGTTTCTAGAAAATAAGTGACCAACAAGTTAGGAATTAGTTTCAAACATGGAAAGAAAGAGTCTAAGAAAGGAAAGAGGTTTATCAAATCCCATGATTTAAGGGATTGATAAACTTGGGTAGGTGGGTTTGACCCATCTACCAAAATATGTATAAATATATGAGTTTGTGATGAATAAAGACATTTGAAAAAACTTAATTTGTTGTGTATTTTTTCTACATCTACAGATACATAAGGTATTTTTAGGAGAGAAAATGATATGTCTCTCTCACTTCAAACAATCCTATAATTAATGACTGAATGGTTGAATAGATAATTGCAAATGATGAATTGATTAGCAACTTTCTTATTTGATTAAAAAGAATGAAATTATAATTTTTATATTATTTTTATAAATATATCTTGTGCAATGTGATTTAGAAACAAATTGTTAGGAAGATTAAAAATATTATTTTATACCTATTGAATTTGTACGGATGAAAAAAATGTAAAAGCAAAATAATATTACAGTGTAACGGATTCACATGACATCGATTTTAAAAACAAATTTTTGTGATGCATTTTGATATAATACCGTTTCTAAAAATATTACCACCAAGACATTACGAAACGTTTGTAACGATTTGGTAAACCATGAGAGGCACAGTTATTATTCATACCTATTTTGGAGGTATTCCAAAATACACTTGCATTAAATATTTGCAATAATTTTTAACTTTTTCTTTTGTAATCAATCGGTGGAAACTTATGCAAACAAAATTTGAACTTTGAATGCAAACTTCCAAAAACATTGTCTAAACAAAAATCTAAAAGCTGAAAGTGATGTAAATAAAATTGCCATACAACAGAAATATATATTATAAGTTGAGTAAAAGACAAAGTAAAATACACTAACCTATCACACCCTTTGCCCAAGAAGACCATAACCCAATGTCACTTTCCTCTCCACAAATGGTAAAAGCAACTTAAACCCACCTTCATATATAGTGATATACATATGTGTACATGCGTATATATAAATCTTGTGTTATCCACATCAAAATTATTTACTCAAACTTAAGCAAAATGGCTACTCAGACTCACTCACTCCACTCTCTATTCACTTCCCTTCCATTAACCTTTAAAACCTCACGTTCATCGAAACAACTCTCGAAACCAAACACTCTCATCGTCGCCGGAAAATCCAACCCACAAATCAGTGGCCGGAAGCTACGCGCCGCCGTCATCGGCGGAGGCCCCGCCGGATCCTCCGCGGCTGAGACCCTCGCCGCCGGCGGGATCGAGACCTTCCTCTTCGAGCGCAGCCCCGCCGGCGCCAAACCCTGCGGCGGCGCCATCCCCCTCTGCATGCTCGACGAGTTCTCGATCCCGCCGGAGCTCATCGACCGGAAAGTGACCCACATGAAGATCATCTCCCCCTCCAATCTCACCGTCGATTTCGGCAAAACCCTAAAGCCCCACGAGTTCATCTCCATGTGCCGCCGCGAAGTACTCGATGCCTACCTCCGCTCGCGCGCCGAATCCAACGGCGCAAACCTCATCAAAGCCCTCGTCACCAATCTCGAGGTCCCAAACTCCCCGAGCGCGCCGTACGTCGTGCACTACACGATCGAAAACTCCCGGCAATCCCTGGCCGTCGATCTCGTTGTCGGCGCCGATGGCGCCAACAGCCGAGTCGCCAAGTCGATACACGCCGGAAATTACGCTTGTGCCATCGCCTTTCAAGAGCGAATCAAATTACCGGATGATAAAATGAAGTACTATGAAAATCTTGCGGAGATGTACGTTGGAAATGACGTGTCACCCGATTTTTACGCCTGGGTTTTTCCCAAATGTGACCACGTGGCAGTGGGGACGGGCACCGTGTGCTCGAAAAAAGATATTAAGATCTTCCAACATGGTATTAGAGAAAGAGTCCGACCGAAAATTGATGGTGGAAAAATTATTAAAGTGGAGGCCCACCCGATACCCGAACACCCACGTCCGGTTAGGGTTCGGGGTCGGGTGGCTCTAGTTGGGGACGCGGCTGGATACGTGACAAAATGCTCGGGGGAGGGCATATACTTTGCGGCCAAGAGTGGTCGAATGTGCGCAGAGGGGATCGTGAGAGCATCGGAGGGTGGGGAGAGGATGATCACGGAGGCGGATTTGAAGAGGGAGTACTTGAAGGAGTGGGATGCAAAGTACATTAATACATTTAGGTTTTTGGATATATTGCAAAAGGTGTTTTATGGTAGCAATGCAAGTAGGGAGGCATTGGTGGAGTTGTGTGGGGATGAGTATGTGCAAAGGATGACATTTGAGAGCTATTTGTATAAGAAGATGGCTAGTGGCAATGGGTGGGAGGATGCTAAGATGGGGATGAACACAATTGGGAGTTTGATTAGGTGTAATATTGTAGGGAAAGAGATGGAAGCCTTTAATCAAAGAATTCTTGCTAGGTTGGCGTAGAATTGGGGCAAAATAAAAGGTCTTGATTTGCTCCCCTCATCTACGGTTTGGATCTTTGGCTTTCATAGCTTATCTCTTTTCTTTGATGTATCTTTTTTGGTTCCTGTATTTTGTTTTTGTATTGTCAAGTTAAAATAAAATAAGAAGTTCCTTATAGAACTCTTATGAAATACTGAACATGTATGTCCCTTCCTATGGAAGCAATGTCCTAGAAGGATAAATTCTAGTTTCTATGTGTGCTATAAGGATTATTGTAAAAAGTTTTTTTTTGGTTGTTTTTGCCCTGTATTCTGTTCTTTGTAATAATATTTGAGAATATAAAAAAGAAAATGCATTCTATGTAGGTTTTATTCTCTCTCTCCCTCCCTTTATTTAAATCTTTATTTTTTTATTTTTTTTTTTGCCAATTCCCACTTTTGTTATTTTTCTACAAGATTGTAACACTTGCTTTGACTTCGAGCATTTCTTTATAATATCGCATTCTCCAGTTCAATTGATGTCTAGGATAACTTGGTCAAGTAATCAGTATTCAACAGATACGTAACATCTGTTAGTTAGCAAAGGAAAGACCGAAGACTGAATTGGGAGCAGAACGCAAATGTTATTGGGATTTGAGAAAGTACTTAGCTTAGTAGCTGAAATTTAGGACTCGTCAAGTTGAACTCGATCTGACTTGTTGAAAGAGATTTTCATTTTGATTCTTGTACAACTTAATCTCAATCTTATTAAAGATCATATTATAATTATTAAAAAAATTAATCTCTTTTAATTAGTCTTAACTGAAGTCTCAATAACATCACCATGCCTTTTGTTTGTCTTATAAAAAGGAGCACCTGCTAAGAAAACGGAGAGAATATGCATAATAGGAATAATTATTCTCTTATACTTTGAGAGTGAGTCTTTCTCACACGAATACACTTGTCAAAAGAGTTAATGGTGTCTTTTAGCGCTGTCATTTTCTTTCTTTCTCTCTCACAAGTTTGCCTTTAGGAGTTCGGTATAATTTGGGACGTAGACGGTGTTTTAGTGGTTGAGTTTTATATCCCGGATTATTTAATTCGTAATATATTATTTATTTGGTTTCCAGTAATTATTTAGGTTCGTGTGATTTTGTTTAGAAGTTGGTCCGTTATTTTTTGGAACAAATTATGCATATATAGATTATTATTTATAATTATATAGAGGTGTAGTTTTATTTAATTGGTATATTTATTAATTAAATATGTATACATATGGATATAGATGTGCATATTAAGTAAAGAGAAAGTAAAGAAAATGAATGAATTGCATGTGACCATAACTTTGGTCACATAGGACGTTTGGACTTTTGTCACACCACATGTGGCTCAAATTATTGGCTATTACACCTCACTTGCATGTTATAACTTATACCTTATTATATCTATACTCATATAATGTAAAAGAGAAATATAGGTATATCTATAAAGAATTGTATCAGGTCATCTTTCTCACACTCACACTCAAACTCACGTCATTTCTCCTTCTTCTTTCATTATTCATTTTCTTGATTTTCCTTTGAGAATTGGCTCAAGACCTGAATTAATAAGTTGTTTTACGTGTTGTGATTTTCGGTTTGATATCAAATTGGGTATGTGATGTTCATTCTTTGATTTTATTTCTGTTTTTCAAATTTTCAAATTATAGAACTGCATGTTTAGCAAATTAAAGGCTTTTGAACTATGATTTGTTTATATGTGTTAGGTTTATTTATATTTTTTGAAAAATTTACAGAATCTTTATATGTATGCTATAGTGTATTCCTAAACATTTCAGAAATTATTGATGAATAAATATTTAATTAAAAATCTAGAGAGGCATGTTATTCGGATCTATCTTGTTGTTGCAAAACTATTTTTATTATTTCTGTTTGAGCAATTTATTACTCATGCTCTTGTACTTATAAAATTTTAAAACTTTTACAACATATTTCTGTATATGTCTAATATCATCACTCAAAATTTCAAATGATTTCGACAAGTATTTAAATTACTAAAAATCACTGAAGTAGGTTGTCCAATGATGTTTTACTGCATGTTGATTCGATTTTGGTTTCGGTTTTGCCAATTATTTCACATGTTTTAGTATTCTTAAAATTACTGAAACTTTTATTGTGTATTACCACATGTGTCTAGTATATATGTATCAAATTTCATGATTTTACCATGTATATATTTTTATATAAAAATTCAGGAGTGCTTGATGTCTTGTTTACTCCGCTATTATGAAAACATAACTTTGAGTATTGATTTGAGACGTTTATACTTACAAATTTGTTCTGAAAAATTCATCACATGATTATGAGTGTATATTATGTAAATATGGAGAATTTCATAGGTATTTAACTTATGTATACTTTTGGAAAAATCTAAGAGTAAAGGATGTATAGTTTTCGAAACTATTATGAAGACTGTTTTTTTGTATTAATTTAGACCTCTTCTGTTGATGAAATTTTGTGAAAATTTTACAGTAATATTCTGTATGTGTATAAATTAAATTCTGAAAATTTCATGAATTTTAAAAATCTACAGATGTTTATAAAATTCCTTGATTACCTGCTGTCTGTTTTCGGTAACATGCTAAAAATTAAACTTTTAAACTTTAATTGATTAACTTGTCTTCTTCGATTGATTCTGAAATTTTTGTATATGTATTCTTATATATCATATTTTTTATTGATGAAATTCACTATAAAAATTAATGTGGTTTTAGTTGTACAAATTATTCAATGTGTTACGTGATTTCAGGCATAACAGGGTGCAAATGAAGACGTGAAGGACGAACCGATAACTTTTTCATTCTCTACGTAATATTACTATTTTGACATTGGTATTTACTGGATTTCATCTAGGTTTGAGGTAGGGATTTATTGGGGTATCATGTGAGTTTAAGAATCTTAATTTATGCATTTTAATGCTAAAATATAGACTGTGCATGAGATTTTTATTATTTTCGACATGAGTTGCGAAATTGTATTTAGGTGATTAAATGCATTGATTCATGTCACGATAGACATTTTATTAGGTGGATCATGGAGTGCGGATATATATTTATTACTTACATGTGCATGTGAATGACATTTATGATGTGATAAGTTGTGGATTGGTTGTTGATTTTGGGAAAATTGTCGTGTGGTGTGAGCAAGGGGGGACGAAGGAGCTCCCGGGGTGCAAGTCCTCAAATTATCGCGTGATTGGTTGACATCACCTTAGGGTCAGTAGCCCCAAGGCGATCATTTGACTAGGCAGATGGACTGTTGTTCATGTCCAAGGGTTTGTGTCATAACTGAATTTTCCCGACTACGTGATTTCGATATTTTATACTATCTAGTTTGTGATAGTTGGATTTGAGTTCATGTTGAGATTATTGGTTTTGATTTCTTGGTTTTGGAACTTTTTAAACTATCTTATTTGTGATATTTAAATTATTCTACATGAGTTATATTATGATTTTTTATGCATTTATATCATGGCATCGGACTAGATTAAAGACCAACCCTATATGTATTCATTGATTTACATACTTGCAGAATCTTATACTTGTATGATTTTTCTCTACTCGGCCGTATGTGCTCACCCCTTAACATTTTTCAGGGAAAGAACCTTTGGTGGATGATGCGTGAGCTCTTGGAATAATAAATAATAATTGTGGGATTTGAACCTAGTTAATTATATCTTAATGTAATAATAAAGATTTTGTGTGGTGTGTTGTTTATATTGAGTATTTGTAATTGATTGTCTATAAATTAGTATATTCATGCTTGTACTTTAATTGATTTTCGAAAATTGTATTATTTATAATATTTTTCAAATTCGCTTCTGCAATAGTGAATAATAATCACGCAAATAGTATTGGTTGACTAGATTTGACTAGTTGACTTTTCATAAAATCCTGGGTATTCTAGTCATTATCTGAGTCTTCGGATTCGGGGCGTGACACTTGGTGTGGGGGACAAGTCGTCAATCTAATGGGTTAGGCCCTAGCTATCTAGATGGGTTTAGGCCTTTATATATTCTAACACCCCCCCCCCCCTTCAAACTCAAGTTGAGAATTAAGATAACAACTTGAGTTTGGAAACCAATTCTTGAAATCGTCCTGGCATATGAACTTTGATGAAAATATCAACAGATTGATCCTGATTCTGATTCCGAGTCTGATTGGCTGTGCGGAAGCAATGATTCCTGGTGAGAGTGATTGATCCTGATTCTGAGGCGAAGATCAATCAAGAGAAGAGACAATGATTGATCTATGACAAGATTAGATTTTCTCATGAGATGAGAAAATAAGATCGAAAAAAATTAAAAATGGATGAGATTAGATTTCCAAAATGAATGAGATTCCCTAAACGGATGAAATGAAAATACCAAAAAAATGGGTCAGATTCCCTAAACGAATAAGATGAAAATACCCAAAATGGGTCAGATTCCTTAAATGGATAATATGAAAAATAAGATGATGGCTATAAGAATCAGCATAGCGAGTACCTAAAAAAGGTAGAGAACAAGTACCCAAAAGGGTAGAGAATGTGTCGGAGAGAGCCGAAAAGATGAGTAATGAAAAATTTGAAGTCAAATATTGAAAAACTGACTATACGGTTAAGTTCGAAGTGGTCCAATTAGATGAAATCGACTACTCATTTGTTAAAATTGGAGTTAAAATGAGCCCAAAAGATTGAATAAGGGCAAAACTATAATTGTGCAAGAACCTGATGACGTGGCACAATTTGGCAGTCACACGTGTCTAAATCTGGATATGACACTTGGCTACTTTTGGAAACGACATGTGGCAAGCACTGATAAGTCAAAATATCGCATCGGCAAAATATCACAAAAATATCGTCAAAATATCACGTGAGGCCCACGCGCGCTAGAGGATGAAGGCACGTGTAGTGCGTGAAACCGAGGATCCTGACACGCCAATTTTCTAGCGGCGCGTGCGGTGGAGTTCGGCCCTGTTTTCAGCGTTGAGTTTGAGTTTGATGTTATGGTGTGCTATATATATATGTATGTATGGTTGAGAGGGTTAAGGTTTGTCAGAGTTTGAGATAAAAAGGGTTAGCAAACTAGGGTTTGTGAAGAAGAAGTAAAAGAAGATGAAGCTTGACAAAGCTAAATCGAAATTAAAGTTAAAGAGAAGTTATGGGTATTCCGGAGTGCAATCCATGGATCACGAAAGAGAAATTCCAGGTGTGAAAGAGATGTGGGACACCATTGCTAGAGTTGTGTTGGTTTGCTAATGAAGGATTAATAAAGGATTTGATAATCGGAGAAGAGCGGTCGTTGATGAAGGATTTGGCAATCGGAGATCAGCGTAGTCCGAGTGATGAAGTTAGAAGTTGGGAGTTTGATATTTGGATTTGAGGAAGGAGTTTCATGAAGACAGTGACGAGAAAAAATGATAAAGTTGGCGTAGAGTGAGTCGGTTGCGAACTGTGAACTTCGGAAAAAATCGCCCAATTATATATGCCCAGTGTGTGCGTATGGACATATATATATGTATATGAAGAAAATAACTAGTGTAAGTCACTAAAATACCCTAGAGGGGGGTGAATAGGGTTTTAAAAATAATTTCTAACTTCTTTTTATTCTTACTAGAACATCCAACAAGGTTCAATATTAATTTACAAGGTAAAATATGCAATGAATAATTTCACTTAAATTCAACAAGCTATTTACTACAATATAAATTAAGCATGCATGAACATAAAGTAAGGAGATAGAGATATTGACACCGTGATTTTTACGAGGTTCGGTAACTCTTACTCCTCGGCTCAAAGAATCCCCTTCCTTGAGACTTTCCCGATCCTCACACTATGGCTCTTCCTTCAATAGGTGGAATAACAAAACCTTTACAAAAGATCTAACTAGCTCTTCACACAATCAATAGAATAATCCTCCCTTGATACAATGGGCTTCACTCACCCGAGATCACAAATTTGTGTATGCAATCAATATATCACTCAAGAAACAAAAACACTCAAAACCCTAAGGTTTTTATGGAAGATAGATCAATATAAGCTCAAGTGTTTTTAGGTGATATTCCAAGAACTCAAGATATATATATTCTCACAATATATTTTCAATAAGAGAATAGGCTCAAGGCTTGAGTTTAAATCTTCAAAATGATAAGAGTGAAAAACGAGATTTTGATCTTTCTTGCTATCAAAAGATTTTTCAGAAGATGCTTGAGAGAAAATTAGAGATGAACAATATTTGGAAAATTTCTCACACAAGAACCTTAACATTTCAATCCATATCTCTTTCTTTATATAATGTAACACTAGGGTTTGGAGAGTGTATCTCACCCTAGACAATGTGGAGAGTAGGACCTGAAAATCAGCAAGCAAAATCATTTCTTTTTGGGCAAAAATATTGTTTAGAAATACTTTTCCTTAAAATCCTGAAGCACCCAGTCGATTGCCTGACGACACCCAGTCGACTGCCTCAATGCTTAGATTTAAAATATTTTTCCCAACGGCTAGGGTCAGTCGACTGCCTCAAGAAGGCCAGTCGACTGCCTCATGAGTCAGTCGACTGCTTTGGATAGGCCAGTCGACAGCCTCAGGCAATCAAAAATGTTCGAAACTCTCTGGTTCAGTCAGTCGGCTGGGTCCTTAACTGCCAGTCGACTGGGCATAGTCAGTCGACTGCCTTGGACAGGCCAGTCGACTGCCTCATGCAGTCAAAACGTTTTATAGCTCACTGGTTCATCCAGTCGTCTGGGTCCTTAACGGCCAGTCGACTGGGTCACAGTCAGTCGGCTGCCATTTCATGGCCAGTCGACTGGGTGACTCCAAGAATTGTTTTCAAGGTCCGTTTTTGATCCGTTTGAGTTCGTTTGTTTTATTACTTGAGCTTATAAGACCAATCGACACATAAGATACCTTGTTACAATATTCTCACCCCGACCTATCTACCCCAGGTCTTGAGTCCAACTTTTGTTCTTTCTTTGATCTTTTTGTCCTTCTTCGAGTTTGCGCTTGAGTTTCCTTATCGCTTGTTGCTTTAGCGATCTTCCCGAATCATTTACCTATACTTGCTGAAACACTTAGCTCAAAGTCATATTGGTACTAAACACGGTTTTGAATATTTTGTAAATATCAAAATAAGATTTATTGCTTGAAATAGAATTTCAAAGCCAACACTAGGGTTTGTGGAGATGATGAAGAAGAGAGGACGAATTTCATATTGAGAGGGATTGAGTGTCAATGATGATGAGAGTTGATTGAGAAAACTAGGGTTTTAATTTAAGATCGCCGCCGGGGATGGAAGATGGATTGTCATCCCCGACAGAGATGACAATATGCGGAAAAAACTACCACGGATCGGTAGACTCTGATACCATGATAGAATAAATGATGTTTTGATAATATAATAATAAAGAGACTCTAATAAAGACAATAAAGAGAATAATAAATAAGAATTTTATATTTTGAAGTATATCAATTACAATTGAGATGACTCTTATATATAGGAAAGAATATGTGGTGAACAAGTAAACTTGATGTGAGAGACAAGTCATTAATCTAATGGGTTGTGCCTAACTATCTAGATGGGCTTAGGCCTTTATATATTTGAACACACTCTTATTTCTATTTTGATATCATCACGTCTATTACTTAATACACTACCCCACATTTTGGTGACTCCATTGGGAATATCATCATAGACTTGATGAAATCAAATGATGAACCATGATTACAGAGCTTTCAATTCAAGAAAAACCTATTTTGTACCAGTGATTTCATTCCAAACTCACCTATTTTTATCTCTCTTTTGTTTTATCATAATGATATGCTTTCAACTTAGCATAAGTATTCATGTATTTTCAATTTAATTTATCATATATTAGATAAATCAACACTTAAGTATAATTTGATTTGTTTTCATACTATTTTGGTAAATCTCCCACCACCATTATCAAAATCTCAAGCTTAGACCAACCCTACATATTTGGGTCCCAATTAAACCTATCAACGAATCGGGTCATGCTAATTGAAATTCGAATGCGATAAGCTTAATAGGAGATTTAATTCGATCCGATAATTCGACGAATTTTTAATTAGTTAATCCATATCCGATTGCTCTAATAATTGAATCGGAGATTCGATTATATAATTATTCAAAAATAAAAATTAACAATAATTATATATATATATATATATATATATATATATATATATTTGTTGTTATTCTAAAAATTTTAAATACCAAATTACATTTTCCTTTCCTAAATAAAAATAAAATATGAAGCTAACTGAGACAAAAGGTTGTATAAACGAGTTGTATAAAAAATTTCATTCGCTAATTTTGTGTGCGTGTGTAGGGGTGGACTGGTGGTGGAGGAGGATGATAGGTATTTTGGTATTTTGAGATAAGTATTTGGAGGGTATTTTGGACCTAAAAAATAATTATTTACCAATATGTAATTAATTTGCTTAAATTTACTTATATATAATTAGTTTGTAAAATTTTATTAATTTATAATTTGAATCCCCTCCCCTTACTTATACTTATATGTAATTACCCCTTAATAGTGTTATAACACATATTTGTGACAAAAATAAAAGTCAATTAAGTAACAAAAAAAAAACATGGGACATGATTAAATATAATTTTAATATATACAACTAATAACATAGTATTTATGTGTATATGTAGATATATAAAATCACATTAATTATTATCGGATCGTATCACTTAAATCCATATTTGATTTATTAATAAAATCGAACTATCAGATTCGGATAATAATCGGATTATTGAATTTTTTCACTAATCCATATTAGAATAATTAAATCAGATTAAACTCGGATCATCAGATCAAAATTCGATCCATCCAGAGGTCTAGTCCCCATTGCCCATAAACAATTCTCGTCATGATTAACCAATTTACAAAATTACAAGAATAATATTAGTAAGAAACTGTAATTATCACTAAATGGAGCCCTCACACGGTAATTTTTGTTAAAACCTCGAAAGAAATAGAATAGACGAGAGAGAGCGCGAGAGAGGACCGAATAATCTCACAAAAGTCACTGAAAGAAGTATCCCAACTCACTGTTGTGAGAAAAACCCTAGCCGCTACTTCTTCTACTCCGCCGCCGGCCACTTCGTCACCGGAATCTGACTACTGCCTCCACCGCCGCCGCTTCCATCTCCACCCTCTCGCATTTGTAACCCTAGTCTTACCTTCGCCGCTCACAATGTCAGCTATGCTGGTAACCACTACTTTCTCTCTCTAAATACATATCGATGTATGTGTATATATATATATGTGTATATAGATATATGACTTGCGTGGGTAGTGATGGTGAATCTGTTAATGCGCCGATTGGCTGCTGAGAAAATTTAAGAATGGGTAAAGAAACAACTTTTCAACATTTGGGGAAACCTAAGGTTTTCATTTTCCGGAATGAGAACTCCAAAAACCTAGAAATTTTATTTCATGTTTGAACTTCTCTATTTCTCGCCAGCCAAACAAGGTAAATTTTTTTACTAGATCGACTTAATAAATTCACTTTCTGTAACTGGTTTTGATTTGTTGCCTATTGTTGGCAATTATAAACAACAGCTACCACAGATTATATTGCAGAAGGAACCTAGATAATAGATTTTCTTTCTAGTTTATGTGTTTCTTGCCATCCAAACAAGGGATAATTTGTTACTAGATCAACTTAATTGATTTACTTCCTAGAACTGTTTTTGATTTGTTGTCTTTTGTTGGGGATGGGAAACAACAGCAACCACAGATCATATTGCTGAAGGAAGGGACTGATACCTCCCAAGGGAAGGCACAGTTGGTGAGCAACATAAGTGCTTGCATGAGTGTGGCTGATGTGGTGCGGACCACCCTCGGTCCGAGGGGTATGGACAAGCTGATTCATGATGATAAAGGCAACACAACCATCTCTAATGACGGTGCCACCATCATGAAGCTTCTAGACATTGTTCATCCCGCTGCTAAGATCCTAGTCGACATTGCTAAATCACAGGACTCTGAGGTAATGCTATTATTAATTGCATTTGTTGAGTTGATTATTATATCCGATTAACTGAAAGTACTCTCTGAATATTTGAGTTGTGCCATAAAAATGAAAACTCAATCAAGGTACTTGAAAGCGATAATGGTGAAATGTACTTTGAGATACGAGAAAGATACTTAGGTCATATGAATTGATGTTGGTTTGTCATAAAGGTTTGCTTGCTTGTATGATGTTGTGTTGTCATAAAGGTTATGATGTCAGGGTTCATTGATATTGTCGTTTTTTAAACAAGCCCCCACACTATGTTTGTTGATGATAACATAGAAGTTGAAGAGACAAAATGTTCCTTTTGGATTGGATTTCAATACCTTCTTTCTGTGTAAGTTTGGAAATATTGGAGTGTTCCATAAAGATTTGATATTAGGGTTGGCATGTATTTTTCGACAATGATGGAACTGGAAACGTCAGTGCCAACTATTTGAATATAGTGGGAATCAACTTCATATTCTGAAACTATATCTTGAGAAGGGTTCTTTTCTAACCCTACGATATTTCAAGATTGTCAGACATACCATTGGCAAATTTATTTTCTGTATAAATTTTCAGTTTTCTGCTTCAGAAAATGGAGTTCCATTAAAATTCAACCAGTCTATCCCAAAATAGTATCTTCTGTTTTTTACTATTTTTGTATGATAGAATTATGAGACAACAAGATGAGAGTCCTAGCCAGTTCTTTAATTTTGAGAAAGGTATTCCATCATATATCAATAATCTATATGCTTGTTGTTGTGTATATATACCTATATATAATAGCGTAAGCACATAATACTGGAGATTTGTTGGTCTCCAAAATGTATCCATCACAGATGAAGCTCCTACTTACAACTCCAAGTTTCTTAGTTTTTTAAACCTTTCAAATTTGACTATCACATTGACCATAATGCTATCTGGGTAAATATGTGGCAAAGTGTGACCTAAAACTCTATCACGGAGAACCTTAAAATTTGTATCCTACTTCTGATAAAAAATAGTTATAGTCCTCTCAATGCACTAAAACATTAATAACTATGGGATGTGGTGGGTCTTCTAGGTAATTTTTTTTATACTTGTCATGGTTTATTATTTGATTCAAAAGGTTTATGAAAACCTTCTCAGTTACAAGCGTGAGAATATTTGGAAATGTTTGATTCTATTGCAGGTTGGAGATGGAACCACTACAGTAGTTATTCTTGCGGGGGAGTTTCTCAAGGAGGCCAAACCTTTTATTGAGGATGGGGTCCATCCTCAAAATCTGATTCGAAGTTATCGTACTGCAAGCTTTCTGGTACGGATTTGGATGTAATTTATATCTTTTGTAATAATTTTGGCTGAGGCATTAGGTGTGGTACTAGTGCATGACGCATGTTGCACAATTTCCAATAGGCCATCGAGAAGATCAAGGAACTAGCTGTTAGTATTGAGGGAAAAAGTTTAGAAGAAAAGAAAAGTTTATTAGCTAAATGTGCTGCTACAACGCTCTCTTCAAAGCTCATTGGTGGAGAAAAGGACTTCTTTGCTTCAATGGTTGTGGATGCTGTCATTGCAATTGGGTATGAAGATAGGCTGAATATGATTGGTATAAAGAAGGTACTTATGTTCGGCATTGAACTTTGCCCTTATGCCTATCAGTGTGTTAATTATTGTGGCATGCATGGTGGTTGTCAATTCCCATCTACCTTTAACCTTTATTGTGATAATTTGTATGAAAGATCATTCATTATTTCAATGTGTTCTAGTAAGATTATTAGGCTTAAAATACTTTTTTTAGCTCATCTCAGATGATTCTGACTGTTTGCATAATATGAAATATTTTGACAGATTCATCTTCTTTGTCACCGTCGTATTAACTTACAGACTGCCATTAGTTCTTTATTGTAATTAGAACTACATCTAATTAAATTACCTAAGATCTGTGTATACTACTATTAGTGTACTGGACAATAAAGTCAGTAATGAATTGAAACTTCTAGTAAGACATTATGCATTTGTTGGTCTTACCGTGTTAAGAGTTGCAAGCCCAAAATCATGGCTTCGTGAAGTTAGTAACTGAGCCATTTACGAATTAGAACCACAGAAAGCATATTGTTCCTTATCTTTTATTTTGTCTATTTCTATAATTTCAAAAACCCAGTAAGTATGGCATTAGTGATGTGTGAAGTTATAGGTGTTGCATCATATTGTGTTTGCAAGTGGTGCACAACATCGATGGTCAATATATTCAGAAGAAAGACATTACAAACAGATACAGAAACAACAATCTAATCACCGAGCCTACCAAAGGTTACAAGTTATTGCATGCAGGCCAAAACATCTGGCATAGGTGCCACGGCATTGCTTGTAATATTGGTACATAATCTACAGGTTACTGGTACTACATAATTCATGCAGTGCAAAGATAATTGGGATTCCTGAGTCACTATTAAGATCTCTTTCTCTTTAAATACAGCCACTCAAAATGTGTGAAAGAAACAGAGTCTTGCTTGATTTGTAGAGATTGAAGAAGAAACGTTCCTTGTACCGATGAGTGGGATGCATGCTTTAAGGACTGTTTCGCTTGACCCTCAAAACTCTCAGAATTCGTAAACAGTCTATTATATCAGTTCTCCCACTAATACTTTGTTTTTGGGTTTCTTGACATGTAGCAGTCTGGATGTGCTAGTTATGTGCTCAACTTGGACCTTAGGTTGATGTCATACATCAGTGTTAATGGTGTCCATTAGGTGAAACAAATTAGTACTCATCCTACATTATAAATTTAGTTAGGTGATAGTGGATGATCGAAGTTGGTACATATACCTTCAATTCACTCGGTTTGCAAAGCTTCTGCGTGCTAATGTACCTCCAATTTGTGTTTTTTGGCTACAACATTTTTTTCATGTTTATTAGCATATATTGAGAGTTCTGGGGGACTTACTTGACCCCTGTGTTTGCATGATGTGGTCCCCGTTTGAATGCTTCCTTATCTAATTTACTTATAAAATATAAATAAAATTACTCATGCTTATCTGTTTATAATTTGTTATTCATCCTTCTTTTGTGTATGTGATTTGTTTGAGGGGTTGTTCGGGTGTAACTGGAGATTCATTTACTTTGATAGGTTCCGGGAGGAACCATGAGGGATTCTTTCCTTGTAGATGGTGTTGCCTTCAAAAAGACATTTTCATACGCGGGGTTTGAACAACAACCAAAGAAGTTTGTAAATCCCAAGATACTCTTGCTAAATATTGAATTGGAACTGAAATCAGAGAAAGAAAATGCAGAGATCAGGTTGGAATATTACGGTCATCTTTCAACAAATATTCATTCAAAACAAGTGTTTATCATACCTAACCGTTTTTCATGTCCATTTACAGACTTTCCGATCCATTACAATATCAGTCAATCGTCGATGCAGAGTGGAATATTATTTATGACAAGTTGGATAAATGTGTGCAAAGTGGGGCCAAAATTATTTTGTCACGGCTGGCTATTGGTGATCTAGGCACACAGGTGGTGACTTTTTCTTTTCCAGATCCATTTATGTTTGATTCAGGTTTCTAATGGAATATAATCATTCATATTTTTTAATATTTGATGGGTATTCACATAATCATCCTCTTTTTTTCGGGATGGGTAGGAAAGCCAATGGTAATTTTATACCCAGATTTCACCATATAGTATTTTAATATGTAAGTTGGTGACAAAATGTTGGGTCACAACTGTGTTACATGATCTTTATTTTCCAAAAATCAAAATCTGTTACATGATCTCTCTTAGGTGAAAAAGTTGTGTAATTTTGATAGTGGACATATACTTCATGTAAATTGCATCTAAGAGACCGAAATTTTTGCTATAGTATTTTACCAGTTCTGAGTTTTGTTATCTATATAATTGACACTAATAACATATTAACAGTTTCTCTTCAATGGTTTCTTGGTGCCAGTATTTTGCAGATCGAGATATATTTTGCGCTGGTCGTGTTGCTGAAGAGGATCTGCGTCGGGTTGCAGCTGCCACTGGTGGAACTATACAGACATCTGTCAATAATGTTATCGATGAGGTTTCTTGAATTTTGCCATGAAATTATATAAGAACTATAAGATTATGGAATCATATGATTTATGCACGTTACTATCCATCGATGTTTCTTTTGTTTCGGAAATTGCTGAACAATTTGTATTTTGATTTGTTGAAAGGTTCTTGGGACTTGCGAGCTTTTCGAGGAAAGACAAGTTGGAAATGAACGTTTCAATATATTTAGTGGATGCCCATCAGGTTGGACTGCTACTATTGTTCTTCGTGGTGGAGCGGATCAGGTGCGTCATTGTTGCAATAATAATGAACATTGTTACATATTATTTTCATCTGAACCTTGATCTTGTCTTGAATGTTTTTCAGTTTATTGAAGAAGCTGAAAGGAGTTTACATGATGCAATCATGATAGTTAGAAGGGCTATGAAGAACTCTACCGTGGTTGCCGGTGGTGGTGCTATAGATGTATGGGTTTATAATTACTCTCGAGACAAAATTTATCAAACTGAGGATATTTAGTGCATTACTGATTGAAAATGTTGCTATTGGTTGCAGATGGAGATAAGCCGGTACTTGAGACAGCATGCACGCACAATAGCAGGGAAATCTCAACTTTTCATAAACTCCTATGCAAAAGCTTTTGAGGTAGGTTTATTATCTGTATAGATTCAAACAAGGGGGTTTCCTTTTGACTTGCTGTTCTTTGGTTGAGTTGCATACGGGCAAATAGAAATTGCAAAGTCATATACCTACGATTGAATTTCATAGTGGCATTGGCTTTATAGTATGTAAAAGCTACTCTTAAAAGTATTTTGTGTAGGTATGACTATTGTTAAGAAGTTTTGATCTATAACAGCCATTGCAAATCTGAATGAATTGGGCTGTTGAAACTTGATTTGTTCGTAGACAAGTCTGCAAAGTTAAGTGTGTGACCTTGTTTTGCAATAATGAGCTTGGTAAAGCTTATTAATTAGCCTAGTCTCATCCTGGGTCATTTGCATACTGTTGGTCTTTAGCTCATTGTTGCTATGTCGCTTTTTCCCCATTTTCTTTTCTCTTTTTAGCTAGTTGTTTCATCGAGCAAATAGTCTCAATTTGTCAGAAGGTGACTAGGGATTGTTTATAGTATCAGAAAATATATGAGTTTGTGCTTATAGTGCTTATAATTTTTGAATAATTTAGCATCCTTGTAATTTTTCTCTAATCTTGCTTACGTTCCTTTTTTAATTTAATATGGACGCTTTCTGATTACTTTTTTTTGGGAAGTCATATTGTATAAAAAGAGTTCTCAAACTGAGAACGCATTCCAGAAACAGAAGAGAGACCCAGCAGACACTAATTCCAAAAAATCAACTTTCTCCTCTATAGAATAAATTCAAAAGGGATACCCAATTTAGAGAGTTGATTATTACATTTATTAATAAACTGTAGCTTTGTTGTCTTTAATATGTTGAGTATTCTATATATAATTGTAAGGTGAGCTTGTTGAACCTTTATATTATCACTACAATGTCAGATACTGTTTATATTAAATAGGATGTCTTTAAAGGGTTGGGCTGTTGAATCTTTATAATTATCAGTAATGTCGGATAACATTTATATTAAATAGAATTTGAGTAATGGGTGGGGTGTTTCGCAGTTCAACAAAAAACTTAAGCTATCAGGTGATGCTAACACCAACCTGTTTATACTCAACATTCTCTCTATTGGGATCTAATGTGGGACTCGTAATATCTTCCTTCACCTGAATTTGCAACGCCCTCGTGGCCATCAGACCACCCTACTTACTCAGGGCATAATCCGGATCCCTTTTGGCTGGGCGTTTGACATGACACCGGATCATAGACTTGCTCTGGCTTTGATACCAACTGTGAAGGTTCAGGTACTTACTGGTTCAACCCAAAAGATTAAGCCAAACGCCAACTCATTTATACGCAATACGCTCTCCATCCGGATTCAATGTGGGACTTGCATGCCAGATCTCTACCTTGGACAATCGACTAATAAATAGGTCTGAGGTCGTCTAAACCTTTGGTAGAGATTCAAGTTCCATACCACCACGGATTTCCTTCAAGTGGCATCTCCTCCTAACATTAGAGGTTCAGGATTCGAGTCCTCTTAAGGGTAATAGTGTCTTTGTTTGAGTCTCTTTACCTACAGGAATTATGAGTTATTTGTGTATTCATTATGTTTTTCTAGTAAGAAGAAAGGTTCTTTGTTTGAAGTGCTGAGGATATTTTTGGTTCATCATTGTAATATCTACTGAAGTATTCTGTCTACATATTCAGGTTATTCCTCGGCAACTCTGCGACAATGCTGGATTTGATGCTACCGACGTGCTAAATAAACTCAGACAGAAACATGCACTTCCATCTGGTTAGCCTCATTTTATTTTATCTTCTCAGCACTAAGATATGTGTTGCTCAGACTTCCCTCCTGCTAATTGTCACTTTAGCTAATTCAATGAAATGCTCTGTCATTGATTCCTGTGCAATGATGTCCTGTTATTGGTCTAAATTAATTGTAGGTTGAACTATTAAGTTTGGATATTTATTTGATTTCCTTCTTCAAAAGAAAAAAACTATTTATGTTGGTTTTTTAATTCGTGATCTCCCTTATGCTGAGGCTGCAACATTTTTTGAAGGTGAGGGTGCACTGTATGGGGTGGATATCAACACTGGTGGAATTGCGGATTCATTTGCTAACTTCGTGTGGGAGCCAGCAGTTGTGAAGGTATCAGTTCTATGCCCGCTCAGTTATCGTTTATAGATGCTATTGTCTCTTAGCTGATGTTATTTGCTCTATTTAATATTACACTTACTCTGCATCATTTATTTCAGATCAATGCGATAAATGCTGCTACTGAGGCAGCTTGCCTAATCTTAAGCGTGGATGAAACAGTGAAAAACCCAAAGGTAATGGGAGCTATGTTTCAAGTTCTGAGAGTGGATTCATACTATGAAATAAAAAATGATGATCGTTGTTATGGTTTTGAAGTACTTGTGTGAGGCAAGATATAGCTCGGGTTTAATACTATCGCGCATGACTGAAAATTCCAATATTTTGAACAAGATATGACAATCTTGATACAAATACTATAAAAACAAAATGTACAATATTCACTCGGTGGATGTTTAATGTTTTGGCTAGAAGCTCCAGGGAAAGTGAATGGGGACAGAAATGCTGAATTAAGACGAACAAAAAGTACTTGTATTTGTTATTCTTTTCCCGGGTCTCTAAATCTGACTAATCTGTTAATTTTTCAAATCATATTTATTATATTGTGTATGCAGTTTTCCGAGGTATTGTTCTTTTCTCTGTAAATTATTAGGTTGGATACCTTTATGTCTATGCAACATGGTAGATTTTGCAGTATATAAAATGGCTCTATTGACATATGATAGCATCGGGCTGTTTGTGAAATAAACATACTAATGTCCAACTATATTAATCATGTAGTCTGGTTCTTTTTATGGGTTTCCTTTTCTCTATATATGTCATCTTCATCTGTTTTATGCTTTTCTAATTATGTTCATATTGCAGTCTGAGAGCGCACAGGGAGATGCCGCTGCAAGTGCCATGGGTAGAGGCCGTGGTAGGGGTGGTTTCCGTGGGGGACGAGGAATGCGAAGAAGATAGGCTCCAGTTTTTGAGTTATTGAGGGCATGTAATCAAAGTTTGATTTGCTGTTCGATTCAAATGTTCCTCTTTTTAGGTCATTTAGCTCTAAAACTTCACACTGCTGGTTTTCTTGTGAAATGTGTCTCTGCTGCAAGTAGTTTGGTCTTGCGGAATTTCTGCTGCAAGTATTTTGGTATTGCGGGTGAGGAATATATCTGTATTTTAAGTTGAAATTTTTGAGAGAAATCTTTAAAAATCTTCTTTAATTTTCAGTTTTGGCGAGTTTGAATGCTGATATTCAATGGAAAGATGTCTACGGCTTTGTTTTCATCGGATAATGCTAACAGTGAAAATGATCAAACCCAAACGTAAAATTCAGAGTTTTTGCCTCGGCGGGTCTATCCCTCCCCGTACCCGTCCCAATAATGGGGTGGTGGAATTTTTTTTGCCTCCATTTACGGTTCCCAAACTCATAAGCCATCCCTAATTGAAGTATCATTTGTAAATTCAGATTTTGGTTTTGTTTAAATTTTTAGTGTGCAAGGTTTAATTTGAAGCTTTTCACTCATTTCTATTTCTATGAATGTATATTAAACCTAAAGGTGTGGTGATGGTTGTACGGAACTTGAGGAAAGTGGAAGATTATAACCTACCCTCGTTTTAAATGACGTGTATCTGAAATTTCTTTCTGCAACAACTATAAGAGAGATGACAAAGTGGTTGGTATAGTGAATTAGGATTCGGATGATCCATGGTTCACCGTTGTAATGCTGTAACTGAGTATCGGTACTACGAATCAGACGGACTCAGAATGATACTCATCTTAAAAGTGAGTACGAATTAGACAAAGTGATGTTGCAGTAATGCTGTAACATACTCGAATGGTACTTATCTTAAAAGTGAAAGTGAGCTAAACAGAGTATAGTACTACAAATTAGACAATCTTAATGCTGTAACAGAGTCGCAACATTGTAACTAAATCGAATCATACAATCTTAAAAGTTCGCGGTAATGTTGTAACAAACTCAAACTATACCGGTCTTAAAGTACTTCGAATCAAAAGTTGAGTATCACCCAAGTATCGGTACTACGAATAACGAATCGGATGATTTTAAAAGTGAGTATGTACTATGAATAGCGAATTTTAAAAGTGAGTATGTACTATGAATAGCGAATTGAACGATTTAAATAAAATAAGTATCAAATGAGATAAGACGAATCTTGAATAGCGAATTGAACGATTTAAATAAAATAAGTATCAAATGAGATAAGACGAACCTTGATTGTATTTACTTCGAATCAAAAGTTGAGTATCACCCAAGTATCGGTACTACGAATAACGAATCAGATGATTTTAAAAGTGAGTATGTACTATAAATAAAAGTGAGTATCAAATGAGATAAGACGAACCTTAATTGTATTTTCTGGACACCATGAAGTTCTATAAAGGGAAAAAAACAATAATAAATAACTAAACCATGATAAATGCACTGTTTGAATACATACATACAAATATGAACATTTACAGACTGCAATAAAAAGAAGAAAAGAAAAAGGAAAAAAAAAAAAAGAAGGAAAAACCTTCCTAGGGTTTGAAACAGGAAGGAGCCACCTTTAGTTGCACTAGGCCCAGAGTTCTTGCCATTTTAAGAGAGAGAAAGCACAAATATATAACCAAAAGCCCACAGCCCAAGAACCTATCCAGCCTCATATTTTTCCTGGGCAGGATCACAAGGGCCCAAAGCAAACCACCCACTAGGAACCCCATGGTTTCAAAGACAAAAGGGTCTTTAGGGATGACATAATTGGATGGATACACAGCCCAAGCTGAGAAAGCAAGTGATAAGCCCAAGCTCACCAGAGTGTTGAACATGGGCCCAGCATAACACCCAGAAATAGCTATTTGGGCCCCATCTGGCCCACCATTCTTAGCCATTGTCACGTTGGCAACCAAGTCCCCTAGAGAATTGCCCCAAGCAAGGACAGTGAGCCCTATAATTGAAGGGCTTATCCCCAATATGAGCCCAAATGACACCAACAGAGAAATCAATTCTTGAGCCAAAAAATAAGTCCAAGCAATGCTCATCAAGAACCCTCCTCCAAGCCAACACAACAAACACTTCCTTGGTGGATTAGACCTCTCTGTAGTGAAAAATGCAATAACCCCAATAATAGCACCAAGTCCTCCACCAATTGCATAGACCAACAAGTTAGGGCTTGAACCATGAGAATCCCAAATGAAAGCTAGCAAAATTGGAGCCATTGTAACTGATATAACCCCAAATGGCTTGGACCATCTCTCCTCTGAAATGACTGGAATTGTTAGCCTCCTTGGCAACAAAAGAGGCAGCTCTAGAATAAACAAAACATTGCCAATCCAAGAAGTACTCAAAAAATTAAAACTCAAACACCTTATCCCACTATTACCCTCATCAAATTGAAGCCCAATCCCACTTTGATCCACTAAATTGGGCTTCTCATCAACTACACAACTCAACAAAGGTACCCCTAAATCTTGAAAACTGCTAGTACTTAGAGGCAACACTTGACACCCATCATTGGCTTCCTCTTGTTTTTTTCCCCTCTTACCAAACACTTGTGACACACACACAAACAACACATATATGAAGTACAAAGAGAGGAAACAAATTGCACCCCAAAAATTGATCTCCCCCAAAATAATGATCACAAGCAAGCAAGAGATTGATAGTAGAAAAAAGAGCACATCCCTCATGAAACTAGACTTGTCAATTGACTTGCCATGTGTTTGGACACAAAGGCTAATGACACCAACAACAATAGTGGACACAAAAAAAGCACCACCCAAAATGCTATTGAGCCCAACATCTTTAGTCCCATCACCCATGAAAGAGGTCACACTAGCAAACAAGTCTGGTGCACCATTTCCAAGAGAAAGAAGAGTCACTCCAGCTATTGTTGGAGAGAGGTTCAAGACCATTGACAAGCCTTCCAAAGAAGAGCAAAAGTAATTGGCTGATGTGTCACCCAATAGATAGAAAAGCAAAATGAGCCAGAGGAACAAAAGAGTGTGTCCCAAAATTGGGCTAAAGGTGCAATAGAAGAGGTGGAGATAGGGGATGTAGCCTGTGGGCTGACATATTTTGTGGGTCATGACATATGAGCACTTGGCTTGGTTGTCAGGGTAGTTGTGAAGCCCTTTGCAACCTAGATCACCATGGGTGATCTGATTTTGATTCATTGCAATGAAATTTGATGGTTTGAATTGGTTTTGGGAATCAGAATTGGATGAACAGAGATGGGTTGTGAGGGATGAGACTAGGAAGACAAAGCAAAGGTTGAGAAAAAGAGTGAGACACTTGGCTCTGTGCATGGAGGTGAAAATTGCCATCTGACAGAGTTGAGAGAGAGAGAGAATGTGCTATATAATATTTGTAGACAGTTATATATGAGGCAAGGACAGAAATTTATATATAGGAAGAAGTGTCATACTATATGTAGCGATAAAGATTAGTGCCACTCAATTTGAAAAGTTTATGCTTTTATTTATATTTCTCTGTTTTTCTACCCACAATTTATTGTGAGTTAATTTCATTTTCTCATACTCTATATATTAGACTATAGTCAAATTTCATTTGGCTAAATAGAGTAGAGTTATTTCATGATTAGTTGATTAACACTATAGTTATTAAATTAAATTTCAAGTATGTAAATCAAATGGTCACTTTCCCATTATGTAAAAATGGTTAGACTGATGTGGTATCACAATTCAGCAGAAATTAATCTTTTTGACGGGTTGTAATTGTTTATGGTTGCAATCAATAATTTCTCTATTATTATTACCTCAACATAATATACTATACTATAGTGTTGTACCTAAAAAAGTTTTATTATGTGGATAGAAATGAAGTGTCATGGATTTAGGAGGACAGTTGCATGGTTGATATACAATATTTGTCATGTTATATGAGGTTCAATTTAGCTCATGTTTGTGAAGATAGTACTTGCCCCAGATGGGTTTAAAGGGACTAGGATAGATTGATGTAGCCAAGATGCAATTACCCTAGTTATGCCTATTAGAGAGCCACACAATGACTTAAATCAATAAATAAAAAGACATCTGAAAAACTTATAGTGTCAATAATAGAGAGATGAGTCCAAGGGTTTAGAGGAGGAAATAAATTTCATGTACCTTTCCAATGAAAAGGGAAGGGACTGAAAGAGAAACTAGTAGTCACTTCTGTGACAAAGAGAGGTATATGAAATGCCTAATCCAACTGTGTGCGTGTTTGTATTCCAACTATATATCATGTCGATAATGCTTGTTGCTTGCAATGCTATTCTATATATAGGTTAATTATAGCTAGATCCCCTCGAGATATATCAAATAATATATAGATCTCTTATCATTTGATAAATTACAGTTAAATTTCCTTAAGTCGATCGACGTATATTTTTGGTGACTGATAATGTGAAATTAAATCTTTTCCCATGCATGTATTTCATTTAAAAGATTTAAAAATTATTATTTTATCAATTACTTATTTACAAATGTAATTTTGATCATATTATAAAATTTAAATGAGAGTATTTTGGTATTTTTACATGTCTTTTGCATCTACTCGAGAGTATTTAAGATATTTTACATCTGAAAAAGTGATGTCATCAACATTGACTAAGTTTGACCATGCCGGTAGGAGGGTATCTGTTACAATTTATAAACTTGAGAAAGTCTAGATGTAATTTACCAAACAATAAGAGTCTATTTATTATTTGACATATCTCAAAAGGGTTTAACTGTAATTAACCATATATATTCTTTTTTGGTCATTATCAACATTCAAGAATACAACATCAAAAGTTCAACGAAGTTATGAATAGACTGAAAGAACCAATCAAAAGGATTAATTGGACTTTGAAATGTGGGACATTTAATTTTTGTGTGGATAAATTTTTAAGCAAAACATCTTAATGAAATTGTAATTTTAAATTTATTTTTAGTGTCAAATTTAAAAGATTATTGAAAATTAATACATGCAAATTCATACATATAATTATTTTCAAATTCATCGCACACACTCAATTAAATGTGAAAGGTACATATCCTGAATTCAATATTAATCAAACATACATAGGAGTCGTTTTACATAAATTTTGTGAATTATTTGAATCAAAATACCTAAATATCCCATTATCAAAAGTCATACGGTAAAAAATGTGAATATTGTTCTTGGCAATAAATATAATTTAATTGGTGGGCTCATTTAAATTTTATAGAATGATGCTCTAAGAGCCTAAGAAAAAAAATTCAATAAATGTATGAATATAGTGTTTTGCACACGAGAATTTATATGATTATTGCACGCTCTCTCAATGACGTGGAGAAGTAAAATTACTCGTGTCAAGTCAGGTCTCATCAGCCATTCACATCTTTTCTGATACATCACTTCTGGTAAACATGTAACAGGGTTCAACGTCCACATTACTGGATTTTTTTAATTACGTCTATGTCAGCTCCAACATTTAATAAATTGTATAGTTGAAATTTGTCAATGTTTAGATTACCAGGTAAAATAATCTGGCTCCAGAAGCATCCAACACATTTAAATTTCTGAAAAATTAGAAGACTAAAACCACATATTTTCCACCCAAATTGTGAGTAAAAATGCTGAAATCTATGAACCTATTTGATTTGTATCTCTGAAAATTATTTTTAAAAATTATGAGAAAAAAAAAAACAATTTTCTGAAAACAATAAAATAAGTTATATAAAAATAATCATTTTTATAACTAAATTATCTGAAAACTGAACCAAACAGACTTTTGGTACAATTATCTAATTTTCGATTTTCAGAAAACAGAAAATCATTTTCAGAAATCCAAACCAAACAATCCTATATATCCACCACAGCATTCCATCCACTAGCTCTACAGTCATGATGCTTGACAAGGCAATCAAGCTATACTTATATCACTGATATATGCTGTATATATAAATTATAAAAGTTGTATGAAGCAAGGACATCCAGCCTAAAAAGAGGATAGAAAATTACAATCTTGGGTTTACAAATTATGGAACTATTCAATCGATAAGTACAGTATGTGAATTTCAACAATAAAAACCTTGCACATTTAGGGTTGGTCACAGAATAAACCAAATACAATAATATTCACGATGATGCTATTACAACACGAAGCAACAAGAACACAGGAGGAAAAAACAAGGGGGAAGAAAAAAAAAGTTACTATTTTCACTTTTGAATTTCATTTGATACAATAGCTTTTTCTTATACAAGAACAACAAATTTTCAATTTCCAACAGAAAATCAAGTCCTTTGCCTGACCCTCCTGCCATTGGTATCTCCACCGTCTGAAAGTTGGCCCCAGACGCTACGGGACTTTCCACCTCCGCTGCTACAATCCTCCTCACAACCAGCCACCGTCTTCAGGAGCTCTGACTGCAGAGCAGGACAGGTTGTCTTAAGGTACTCAAAGCCATCTGATCGCATAACAGCTGCAACAAAAAGGCAAAACAGAGAACAAGAAAAACAAAGTTATGCGTGGGAAGTTTGATCATAAATCAAGCAGATTCCAGTGAGTGCTTTAAAGAATAAGAAATTCTATGAACATATCGCTCACTAACTGTTATTCTGTTACTTTCAACTCATTATCGCCAACATGCTATAAAAATGAAGAAAAAGCATCGAGTTTGAGTATATCATATGATTGGAAGTTGGTAGCGTATCCACATAACCCCCTCCCTCTGCCCCTTGTCACAAAACAATAAGGAGAAATGTTTCACTTTCTTACCCCCTATCTTAGCCCAATATAACTACAATTATAACAGAACCTACATCTAGTAAACAGATCATTTGTGAGCAATGAGTAACATTTAAAGGGTTCGCTGAGAAATGACATTTTATCTCTCTCATAATAGGTCAGAACCAATATTTAGATAACTAAAATGTCCACATTTTGATAGGGGAAAAGAAAGTAGAATATACCATTCCCTATGCAAAACATAGGTTGGTCAAATGTGGTAAACAAGAAAGAAAAAAATTGGAATGTAAAGTGTCTGTGATATGTTGGAAGTAGAAACCCTGGAGCAACAACTAAGTAAGATGTGGAACGATCACAAGTAACTATACGTGTCAGAGAGAAAAACATACTAGGGAAAGAGGTAGATGTCAATTAACACTGTTTTGTGGAAGCGAGGCTTATGGTCATGTTTTCCGTGATCAATATTCAGTTTAGGGTTTCTTCTATTCTTCTGCGGAGAAGAATCGTTTTCTATTTAGTTCGTTAGTTCTATGTCCCAGTCCGTAATATGGTTGGTCTTTTTGTTCCCATATCTTGTATTCAGAGGTATGACTTCCTACCATCACAGCTGATGTTATTTTATTTTATGTGTATGATAAGCACGTGGTTTTTCATCAATAAAAAACATGAAACTAAAGGTGATTAAGCAAAATGTGAGAAAATTTCCAAGGCCATTGTTATATGTCGAGTACAGCTGCAATTGAAAATGTGATGAACAAAGAATTTGGACGAGCCTTGGTGCCATCATTAGATCCTTGTGCCAATGAACTTGAATTGCGCATGATAATACTGTGTAACATGGTTAGTCTTGGTTTCTTCCTAGATCTTGTATTCGGAGCTATGCCTCCTTATTCATGTTTTTTCATCAATGAGAAACCACTTGCTCATCATTACAAGGCAGAATGGTGAAAAAACATGTACGAGATGGATAATTGATGAGTAAAATCCACACCACCACCACATTTCCTTCAAGTAAAGGCAAATTTCTAGACAAGACTTACCTAAATAATTCTACCAATACTCACACAATTTTTTGCCAGCTTCTCTTTACAAAAAACCAAGAAGAGATCAATATGCTCCATAAATTCATGGGAATCACCAACCTCTCTAGCCAAACCACACTTGTCCCCAATTCCCACCAGGATTGTTCAGACTATGATTTTATGTTGGATCAGTGAGGGGTCCATAGGTTGGGATCATAGAATCGCATCGAGGATCATTAGATTCTACAAAAGAAGGAACAAAAGACTAAATAGAGATACTCGTAAATAAATAACTATGAAAAAGGGCCAAAGAATAAGTCTGAACGCAAAAGTATACAACAATTACAAACAGATGGAACATATATGCGAAAGCATGTTAATCCAAGTAGTTTCAAAACCTTATTCTCATTTTTCTCCTTATAATAGGTTTGATACAAAAAAAATACTTTTTGTAAAAAATCCACCATAAATTATCACAATCAACTGACTACCATCATATTTGACATAAGAACAAAAACTTGCGATATATAATCATAAATGGCTTAAACTAAAACATATCCGACAGTTTCAAATATATTGGGTTTCATATACTTGAATGATCCCAGGGTGTATCCTTGCTAAATTCCCATTGTCTTGTTATTTTCCTAAATGATCCTAGGGCTATCCCACTACAGTCCTACCCTAAATGATTTTCATTCAACCTGAAATGAATTTAATAAATTTTGCCTGTAGGATCATACGATTAGAGCTGTATTTTGATAACCATGGCTCCACCATATACCAACCACGCATTGGCCTTTACATCTTAACCCTTGAGTTGCATAAGATAGAAATGACCAGAGGAAAAATCTCTATCGCAACAAATTAATTTAGAAAGAAAGCAGAATATTCAAGAACAATTCACCACAGCTAGAGTATTGAGTTGAGTTGCATCCCACAAATCCTCAGGAGTTCCAAAAGCTAATAAAAGAAATCACATAACACACTCACTCTGTATAGAAAATACATGATATATAGTCCAGCAGGGGCTAATGTTTCCAAATAAAAAGGACCGCAGAACAATCTGAGCTATCTCCTCACAAATAAATCCATAAGCCACTAACTAGTTCAACCCAAGCTCACAAAATCTGAAATTCCATACGTATCCTTCAACTAACCAAACTTAAGTAGGCACAACTAGAACTGAACTAACAGAACAGTAACCATCATCAAATAAAACCAAACAGATAAAAAACTCAATTAGGATGACACTGAAGCAGTCACACCTTGAAATCAACAATTTCTAAGATTTCTCTGTCCATTAATTTGCTCCTTCAAGTACTCTGCCAATAGACTGCATCAGAACTCATAGCAACTTAAGATGGCTTGCGTTATACTTGTGTTAGAAAAATTAATAATAACAAGAGGTACCCTGCGTCGGGGGAGCATTTCACTTGGCAATTGAGGTTTGAGGGACATTTCAGGGACAATACAGGGGCTTAAGGGAGCCTTCTCCTCTTTGTCCTGTCACGAAGGAAGGAAAAGAAGTGATATACCCTCGAGTGGAAAGTAAGCCCTAGAATCCTTGTACTTGACGCAAGATGTACTCTATTGGGTCGCATTAAATGTTTTGCTGCCTCTTTGCCTTAATAGGACAAAACTTCCGCCTCGAGCCTCCATGCAAATCACATCCTCATCCAACTAAGGACCAATGGGACACCCCTTCACTCATGGTCTTTACCCCATATGGTCTAGTGCAAATAAGAGTTAATTTTCCATTTACACAAACCAACAATCCAAGCAAGAGAACATTTAATGGTAAGCTCCTTCAAGGGTTTAAAAGAGTGCCAGCACGCTCTTCCTCAAGTCCTCGATGGGGCCCCTCGCGTGACAGTTTGAACTTCCAGTTAGCCTCCTAATCATTTCCAGTTAGGCTATTAATCACTTTTAGCTCTATTATAATAATAGTGATTCCTCATTCTCTAGAACCTCGCATCAACTCCTAAACTCCTACCATAAAAGGAAGAACTAAACTATGAGCAGTGTGAAGAAATATGAGTGGATCATACTATATTTGCTTCACATAAACAAGTTAACAACAAAGTGACTTAAAAATTGAAAAAAGAAAATGTAAAAGGCATTGAGAAAAATTATTCAAAAATTAGTGTATATCATTTTTCCAAATGTCATGTGAATTTCTTCGCTTTAGTATTCCATTGTGACAAAAAAAATTTAATGTAAGCGGCAAAGTACAAATTCGGACATTAATATTGCTAGCAGCTTCTTAAAATTTAATCTATATGCCATTGCTCATTTGAAATCACTTTTGACTATTCAATAATACCTGCTAATAACATGTACTGAGTTCTGGAGTTAAACCCAGTGTATTAGTTTTGTTTAGACCATGTTTTTTGGTAATGGAAAATTTTCATGAAGGCAAAACGCATAACCCATTTCGTTACAACACAAGACCACGACACAGCAGGTGCGACTATGTTTAAAAGCTTGATTTTGGATCATTATTTTAGTTTCCATGTGTCACAAAATACTTATTGGCAATTAAAATTTTAACAAACTTCTCAATGCATAACAAGATCAAGCAAAATGAATTAAAGTGCTACATAGTCAGAGACTTTTAGAAGAGTTTCAGAATTAAATTCATCTCATTTAACAGATTGGAAGGATTCAACTAAGGAAATTGTTAGTTATAGTATGTTGGTGTCTTTGGGCCTGACCATATGATTTTGTGTATCCATCTATGTGTTGCCCTAATATTTATATATATATATATATAGGATTGCTAACCAGAAAATTAGTAAGTCAATATTACACTAATTTCAACATGGTATCAGAGTCAGATACTGAAGTTTGAGAAATTCTCTCCTCACAAAACCCTAACCCTAATCACCATCCTTCTTTCCTAACCCTAATTCACACAAACCCTAACCCTTGTTATTTTTTTTGTGAAGGCAAATTCCGCTACGCAGCGCCCCGGTCGGGGATCGAGCTGCCCAGTCAGCTCGCGGGGTCCAGGGGCAGCGCCCCGAGAATTGTTTTTGTGATACTTGGTCTGTTTCGTAATTCCGATCATGAAACCCTAATTTCGTAATGGGTCCTTGACTGAAAAGTTGTCTTGATATATATAGGGGTGCGGTTCCCCCTTGTTTCGATTCGCAGGATCATCTTTGAATTTTTTTTTATTTAAGATTTTATTATGGCGGATTTGTCGTCTTCCGGCGGTAGAGCTGTTGAGAACAACAATAAACCCATTATTTCTGAGATTGTTTCTGCCTCTACCAAGCTTACAAATCAACGTTTGGATGGATCTAATTTTCAGCATTGAAGAAAGATTATTCTTTTTGTTATTCGTGGTATGGATAAGGAAGATCATCTTACTGTTGAATTCCTGAACAAGCAATCTGACCCTACAGGTTATAAGATTTGGTTACGTGATAATGCATGGTTATATAACCAACTTATCAATTCAAGGGAGCCAAATGTAGCCATGTTGGTTACCCATTGTGATTCAGTTAAAGAGTTGTGGGAGTATCTACAAATTCTATATTCTGGCCGAGATGATATGAACAAATTATATGATATATGTCAGTCCCTATTCCGCCCTGAGCAAATGGAAAGTATCAGTGATTATTTCGCTTTGTTCAAGAAAACATATGAAGAATTTAATATGTTGATGCTTATTACGTCAGATATTCATCAGATGCAGAAACATAGAGCAATTGGTTATTCTTGCGTTCCTGAGTGATTTAAAACCTGAATATGAATCGGCTCGGTCTCAGATTCTAGCGAGTCGCGAAACTTCACTTACACAGGCATATTCTAGGGCTTAACGCTCTGCTCGACAATCTTCAGGATTCAGTGATAATGGTGATAGGACTGCCCTAGCAGGTCAATCCGGAGGCAATGCTGGGGGAAAACGAGGGGGCCGTGGGGGCCGAGGAGGACGTGGACCAGATGGTCGAGTTGCTTGTTTTCACTGTGGTGGCATTGGTTATATGCGTGACAGATGCTGGAAGTTACATGGTAAACCACCTAATGTTCGGTCCGCAAATATGATATCCAGGACTGATCAGTTTACCCAGGATATTACTGTTGATGATGGTCGTGTGACTTTATCCGCTAAGGAGTACTCTTGCTTATTATCTAATCAAACCTCTATATCTGCCACTGTTGCTCAGATGGGTCCATCTACTGCTTGTCTTTCAGCTTCTCTTCGGGCATGGATTATTGATTCTGGAGCTTCAGACCATATGACTGGCACCACAGGTATATTGAGTGTATATTCTCCTACATCATCTCTTCCCGATGTTCGGGTGGTTGACGGATCATATATTGTTGTTCGAGGGATTGGGAAGGCATCTCCTACACCTAGTTTACAATTCTCATCCGTTTTATATTTGCCTGATCTTCCTTTTAATCTGATTTCTGTCAGTGCACTAACCAAAGGACTTAATTGTTGTGTAATTTTCTATGGTTTCAGGATCCTTCGACGAAGAGGACGATTGGTAGGGGTCGTCGCACTTCAGGAGGACTCTACGTGCTAGATGAGGAACCAATATCCATGGCGTGTTCTGGTGTGTCATCCACTCCTTTCGACCTTCACTGTCGCCTTGGTCATCCTGCTCTCCCCAGTTTCAAGCGTCTATATCTAGCTTTTCAGCCTTTACCATAGTTGTTTTGTGAGTCGTATCAGTTCGCGAAACATCATCGCGTGTCATATGTGTCTAGGATAAATAAACGAGCATGTGCTCCATTTGATTTAGTTCATTCTGATGTTTGGGGTCCATGTCCAGTTCAGTCTAAGTCTGGGTTCCATTATTTTGTTACATTTGTGGATGATTATTCCCGTGTTACTTGATTATATCTAATAAAACAACATTCTGAGATTTTTTCTGTCTTTTGTGCTTTTTACAATGAAATTCGTAATCAGTTTTATATGTCTATTCGCACGTTGCGTAGTGACAACGCACGTGAATATTTTTCTTCTCCATTTACATCATTCATGACCCAAGAGGATATCATTCACCAGTCTTCATGTCCAGATACCCCCCAACAAAATGGAGTTGTTGAGCGTAAAAATCGACATATTATGGAAGTTGCTCAAGCACTTATGTTTCATATGAGAGTCCCAAAAATATTCTGGAGCGACGCAGTATTGACTGCAACATATTTAATCAATCGGATGTCATCGTCTGTTCTTAAGGGGGAGATTCCACATAAAGTATTATTTCCTAACCAATCTATTCATTCTCTCCCATTACGCATTTTTGGATGCACCTGCTATATTCGGGATATTCGACCTCAGATGACTAAACTTGATCCCAAGTCCTTACGGTGCATATTTCTGGGATACTCACGTACTCAGAAGGGCTATCGATGTTTCTCTCCTGAGTTGGGGCGGTACCTAGTGTCATCAGATGTAGTTTTTCATGAGTCTTCTTCCTTCACGTCACATCTTTCGTCCGCGGATCCACCTCCCACACCGCAAGTTGATGAGTTTTTGGTCTATGACTTGATTCGTGTCACATCTATCCCCTCAGTTCGCTCAGTTCAGCCTATGTGTCCTCCCCTCCAGATATATGTCTGTGGACCACGTCAGGTGTTTGGTTCTACTCCCGTATCTGATCCTGAGCCGCCCCCTGCTGCATCAAACTCTTCGTCATCTAATCCTCTAGTGTCAGTTCAGACATCTGACGATGATTTACCCATTGCTCTTCGGAAGGGTAAGCGCAGTTGTGTTAGTTATCCTGTCTCTGCGACCCTCTCCTATACAGGTGTTTCTTCATCATTACAAGCTTTTGTATCAGCTCTGGACTCTATTTCTATGCCTCGAAATCTATCTGAGGCTCTCTCTTCTGCAGATTGGCGAGCAGAGATGCAGGATGAAATGTTCGCCCTAGAGGCCAATCATACTTGGGACTTGGTGCCCCTCCCACCGGGCAAAAGACCTATTGGTTGTAAATGGGTATATGTTGTTAAAACAAATCCAGATGGTTTTGTAGCTAGACTCGACGCTCGCCTAGTGACAAAAGGCTATGCTCAGACTTATGGGGTGGATTATACTGATATTTTTTCTCCTGTGGCTAAATTTGCATCTGTACGCCTCATTATTTCTCTTGCAGCTACGTCTGGTTGGCCGCTCCATCAATTAGATGTTAAGAATGCGTTCCTGCATGGTGATCTCCAAGAGGAAGTTTATTTGGAGCAACCACCTGGTTTTGTTGCTCAGTGGGAGTCTGGTTTTGTTTGCCGCCTGAAGAAGTCTCTGTATGGTTCGAAACAATCCCCGCGCGCATGGTTTGGGCGCTTTAGTGATGTTATTTTAGAGTTTGGTCTTAAGTGGGCAGCCAAAGATCACTCAGTTTTTTATCGCAAATCAGATGCAGGTAGCATTTTACTTGTAGTTTATGTTGATGACATTGTGATCACTGGCAGCGATGGTGCAGGTATTTCTTCACTAAAAGCATTTCTGCAAACTCGGTTTCAGACAAAGGATCTTGGTTGTCTTCGTTATTTCTTGGGAATTGAGGTGGCCCGTAGCAAACGGGGAATATTTCTCTCTCAAAGAAAATATATTCTAGATCTGTTACGTGACACGGGGATGATGAGTGCTAAACCATGTGATACTCCTATGGCTCCTGGAGTTAAATTATCCGGAGAAGATAGAGATGTGTTCTTTGATCCTTAGCGTTATAGACGTTTGGTTGGGAAGCTTAATTATCTTGCAGTAACCCATCCTGATATTGCCTTTCCTGTAAGTGTGGTCAGTCAGTTTATGGTAGCGCCTCATGTTCCGCATTGGGATGCAGTGATTCATATTCTACGATATATTAAAGGTACTCCAAGTCGAGGATTATTGTATAATAACTATGGCCATATGCGGATTGAAGGATTTTTGGATGCTGATTGGGCAGGATCCCCGTGTGACAGGAAATCTACTACAAGTTACTGTGTGTTCGTTGGTGGTAATTTGATTTCCTGGAAAAGCAAGAAACAGAATGTAGTGGCTCGCTCTAGTGCTGAATCAGAGTATCGTGCATTGGCTCACTTAACTAGTAAGGTGATATATTTGCAACAACTTCTCGATGAGCTTGGTTACAAGTCCTCATAACCGTCCCGGTTGTGGTGTGATAATCAAACATCTATACATATTGTCTTTAATCCTGTTTTTCATGAAAGAACAAAGCATATTGAAGTGGATTATCATTTTGTGCGAGATAAGCTACAAGGTGGACAGATCTCTTTGAAGCATGTGAAAACCAGTGATCAAGCTAGCAGATGTGTTTACTAAATCTCTTATGGGCAATCGGGTTTCTTATATATGTAACAAGCTGGGCATGATTAATATCTATGCTCCAGCTTGAGGGGGAGTGTTAGTTATAATGTGTGGGTGTCTTTGGGCTTGACCCAATATGGGTCAGGCCCATATAATTTTGTGTACCCATCTATGTGTTGCCCTAATATTTATATATATATATATAGGACTGCTAACCAGAAAGTTAGTAAGTCAATATTACACTAATTTCAACAGAAATGAAAAGGGCATAAACATCTCAACAAAAGGAAAAAGAAATAAAAGAATATAATAATAAACACCTTAAAGAAGGAGAATCACTATCCTGCTGTCAGTTCTCTGTTCTTCTAAGAATAAGTAATAGTTTCTATATAAAAGGTACTATCCAAATTCTCTGGATGTGCTTTGGTGGGTTGGGGAAGGGTGCACAAAATAGGAGAGTAAGAAAATTACCTGCAAGGTTTTCAGCTGCAAATCTAAGGCAGACAGCTTTTAGTTCTGTGGCATTATAGCGATCTGCCAAAGCTAGAGTTTCTGCAACAGTATTAACAGATATATCTTGGCAGAGATGAGACTCACACCTCCCCCTAAGTCTCTTCAAATCATACTTATGAGCTGCCGCTAACAAGTTTGCTGTTAATGTGTCAGATACAGAGGAAAGACATGAAGAACTAGACGCTACCAACTCCTCTTCCATAAGGTCATCTCTATATATAAAGTGCAGCATAGCCTGTCAGATAAAAAAAATCAACCACCACCTGAGAATAGCAGTATAGAAGAAATTTGTTTCATGCTTGAAATATATAGCAAAAAATAAGTACAAATATAGCACAAAGATGAAAAATATGTTCAACCAAAAAGCAAAGCCCGAATGGATTAAAATCTTACCTTAAAAACAGTGGGGTCCATATCTGAAACAACAATCTCCTGATTATCACAATCTGGTCCATCGAAAAATTCCAATTGAAATACAGAGGAGCGAGCAGCCAATACCAACTTATGAGCGTGAAATCTTTCCCCGGCCACATTGAATGTAACATCAGAACCTTCCATATTTTCCAATAGCGTACTGAAATGTGATCCAATATCGGAATCTGGGACATGAATCGAGTGTAATCTTGAACAGTCGATTGCGGAAACTACAACTCCAACAGTACAATTGATTTTCAAACAATCATCTTTAAGATAATCTGAATTTTCAAGCAAAGCTCGTCTGAAGAAACGCTTGTATCCCCTATATAATAGGAAAAATATAAAAGCAAATTAATGTATGTAAGATTTCCACACAGGTGAAGGAATAGAAGAATATCTGGGTGAACTATGTTCCTTTGGGAATGACATGTGGCACAACTGTAACTTCTATGCCTTCTCCCTCTCCAATTCAACTTTGGGGCATACTAGAAGCATATAAAGTTATTTTATAATTTATTTTATCATCTCTCTATTGTAAATATGATTGGTACATCTATCTGTACACTAACAAATTTGTGATGGATGACACAAAAGTTTACAAGTATGAGATAAGTCATCATTGATTTCAACTCACAAGGGTTTAATCCCAAGATCAACTAAGAACTAGGTTAATACATTAAAATATTAGGATAATATATATATAATTTTAAAAACCCAAGCACACCAATTGACCTATGTGGACACGGATTGGAAAACATTACGTTGGCCAAGTTGTAGGTTTAGTTTGTGATTATTCAATCACTTCAATATACTTCAGTAGATGGATTGTTTTTTTTCCCTTAATACGGTGTGGGAAGCGAAACTTGCCTATTTGCCTAGTGCACTTAGATATATTCTGCGTCTTATGTTTACTTGACATCATTACAAAAATCTTAATCCACTAGATACCAGGAACATTCTAGTGTTCATTTATATGACTGTCAAAGGGAATATTGACAGGTAAAAGGAAAAGAATAAATTTTGTGCCAACTTTTGGTCTATGAAATGGAGGTAGCGAATTCTCTACTCCGTCATTCACATCTGATTTAAGTATGAATATATTTTTGTTTTTGTTTTCTTTTTGATAAGTAATAATTCATTGAAGAGAGCCCACGAGGTAAATGAGGCCCAAAACAACTACCCAAAAACTATAACCTCAAACTATCCACAAATGCTAAAAGCATCTCTATAGATAAGAGCCCCAAACACAAAAAGTAGCAATTATATAAAGGAAAAATAAATATATTCTAACCACCCCAAAGGAAACTCCATTCCGGTCAAAGGATTTCTATTTCTCTCCTAACATAGAGCCACCACAAGCAAAGGGGGCTGTCCTCCATGCATCAATCAAGCACATCGTTGACTCAGGTATTACCTACTAGATCAAATATATAGCCCAAATCAATCTCCGCCATCTCTAGGTGACTAGGTCTAGGACAAAGAAGAAGGTCATCGTCCACTGACTCCTCGCTTGCACAAAAAGCACCAAATGGCTATATCTAATGTCCTCTCCTTAAAATGTGAATAGTCAAAATCTTTGCCAAAGAGGGGCTGTGCAACCAACGAAGCAACCTTCAGAAGAAGAAGGGGAGGGGGAGAAACAAGCATCGGTTTGACAGAAAAGACATCCCAGAGAATCCACCAAGTGCCAATCAACCAAACAAACCTCAAATCTCTTGCGGTGCAAACCCCCCTCAAAATCTTCATCCGCCCAGACTAACTATAAAGCAAAGCCAAAAACTCAACCATGTCCTCCACCTCCGAATCATTAAGGAGTCCCTCAAGCAGGAATTTTACTGTGTTCACTTTTAACTTATCTCGATTATGTTATATTTTCCAATTAAAAATTATATATAACGAGTTGCTTTCAATATAAATATAATACCGATTCTTGTAATATATTTAAAAGAGGGACTTGCATATGCTCCTTAATGAAAAAATACTAATCAATGAAATATGTTAAATCAAGTTGGTTTTCAATGGCGGAGCAGTGAATTAGATTGACTGGTAATTAAATGGAATGTTCAACGCTGAGTTTGAATCTTTTAAATGTTTCTATGTTAAGGATTATAATCCTGTATAATTATAAAAATGGGTATTACATTACAAGATTAGAAAACAATAATGTGACATTTTCTAGAGGTCTTTGATTTGATATCTCACTACTAAACCCGAGTATTCCCGCGTGAGCAATGAGCATCAAAGTTCATATGAAACGACAGAACTTGTCCAAAAACTACCCATCTAGGCTAACTAGCCAAGATATATACCACTTTTCAGTGCAAATCAGAGTTCGTAATTCAATAAATAAAAAAGGTGGGTAGACCTGAATAAACAAACCACCACTATGTTATCCACCCTATATGACTTAACATTCTTATCAGCAAACACCAGCATTTTTCTCAATCATCCTACTATTTCTAAATGCAAACCATAGTTACTCTACAAAAGAAACATAGTATTAACATTTTAGACAAAACTACTCATGTGAAAACCTAATCAAAACTAGTCTAGTAGTATTAAACTCCCAATACATTTGTACAACCTAAATAATTACGATGATATTCTGTATAAAGAGAGAAGTACAGTGAAATGTGATTCACTATATAAAGCCCATTTGACATCCTTTTATAACCTCAAATTCCTATGAAAAGATGCCAAAACAACATCATAGAGCTGACAACCATATACTCCAAAAGTTAAAGCTCCAAAAAAATGCAAAATGTTAATATATGTATTCTGCAACACTCTTTGGTCTAGTTTTCATCCTACACGTGTTTTGAACTCAATATTTGGAATGATGGTTGCGTATAACTTCAATATTTAAATTCTTTTAACACCACACCCGTGTGTACTTCTGATCCTGCAAGTGTTTTCAATTTTGATAATCTCAATAATCAGGTATCGCTAAGTGTAACTTTAATCTTTCAATACGGCCTCTAACGAGTTGTCCTACACTTTGTTTTTGTATTAATATGTCCAAAGTGACTGCAAGGTTGAACTCAGGGCCTTTTGGCCCTCATTTGACTTTTAACATTTAAATCTTTCATCACACTCTGTGTTTGTACTAATATGTCCATAGTGATGGCAAGATTGAAATCAGGGCCTTTTGCCACTCATTTAACTTCAAAATTTAAATCTTTCGTCGCTAAATCATGTAATCAAGAAACAACAGAACTACCCACAAGAACTCAGGGCCTTTTGCGACTCATTTAACTTAAAATTTTAAATCTTTCATCGCTAACCCTGTAATCAAGAAACAACATAACTACACACAATTCACCAAAAACACAATAATCAAGAAACAACATAACTACCCACAAGAACTCAGGGCTTTTTTGCCACTCATTAACTTTAAAATTTAAATCTTTTATCGCTAATCATGTAAATAAAAAACAACATAACTACACACAATTCACCAAAACACAATAACTATCAACTGGAAATAGTTACAACGTACCACATACTGCCTCTGTACTTCAACGTATAGGGCCCGCTTTCGAGCGATCGATCGAAATGGCTATGGACCTTATGCTTCCCCTTCCCGCTCTGATCCACCAAAGTCAATTCGAACAATGCCCTAACATCGGTGCCCTCGCTGGCCAAGGCGATGAAAACCGAGACGTAGGTGGCATTGTCCTCCGGGTTCTTCCCATCCGGGTAGAAATATATGGCCCACTGGTACCCTCCCACCGTGAAATTGTCGCTGGCGATGTGTTTTCCGATGCCCATGCCTTTGGCCAACGAGTAGCCTTGGATGACGAACCGGTGCGAACCGTTCACCGTCTCCGTCACCGACCGAGACCGCGTCGGCGACACCAGGAGGTTCCCGTCGGTCGCTCCGGCGGGGTCCGACATTCCAGGGTTGGGGGTTGTTGATCGGGAGGTGTAATTGACGGATTGAGGTGAGTGCGGTGAGAATTTTCAGAGGAATTTAGGGTTTTCAGGTGGGATGACGAAGACCTAGGGTTTTCAGATGATGACTGATTTCAGAGAATTTAGCGATTTTCTCTCTCTAGAAATTTTTTTTTTTTTTTTTTCCTGTTCTTTTGGTCATAAAACTATAGATTAGTGGAATTATGTTATATGCAACTAATAACAGCAGAAAAATGGTGCGAATGATTGCCTTAATCAGGGATGGCAATAATACTCGCTTAATTAAATGGTCACGAATATGGGAGGAAAGAAAAATCTTCGGCCGGATTCAGGGCGGGTTTGGGGATCCCTTAACCCGCCCCGTTAGAATATTACATTTACATATATATATATGTATAAGTGTCACATGTATATATATATATATATATACTAGTAAAAAGGCACGTAAATGATAACTTATATATTAAGTGAGATAATTTGAGATAAGTTATAACTAAAAATTAAAATAAAACAAAAAATCAGTCATGTATTTATAAACTACTAAATGAAATTTAACAACTTCAAATTAAAATTAGACAACCAAAAATAAATTTTGAAATTTAACAATCCAAATTGAGTTTAGACAAATAAAAATAAAACTTGATCACAAAAGAATAGCATATTGACTATCAATGCTACACTTTTTCAATCTAAAAAGCAAGAAAGAAGAAATAAAAAAGCATCCATGAAATTCATTTAGCTGAATTAAATAATTGATCAAAAAATAGTCCATTATATAACTTACTTATTTAAATTATAATTGTACTTGAATAAACAAAAATTAATAAAACCTCGATCACTAAAAATAACATAAAGAATAACATATTCACAAGTGATCCTTCTAAAATGAATAAAATTATATAATACATGAAATTTAGTATATTCATATTTCAATTAAAGATAGACAAATAAATAAATAAAATGTATTCGCATAAATAAAATTTAAATAAATAAATAATCTATTTATACATAAATACTCAACTAATATTATAGAAATATTTATAAAATCAAAATAATATGATTTAAAACTCTTTGTACTTTAAAAAGTAAGTTAAAGATATGTATTATTATTAATCTAATATACTACAATGTAAGAAATTAAAATTATAATACACTCAGATAAAATATGAAATTATTTAGATAGACTTGAAAGAAATTATAGTAAATACATAATTAAAAATAGATAGTCAATAAAATAAAACAAAACTCCATAAGACTGTTTATACCTTTGTCATGAGTTGCACAAGATTGTTACTGAGTGAAAGCATACCATAGATACAAATTATCTTTGATAAATATATATATATATATATATATATCTAGGTAAAGATGCAAATAAATAAATTAATTAATAACAAAGCTCTAGGTTAATGGAGGAAAGGGAATAATATATAAGAAAAGAAGAAGAAAAATTACCTAATGTCAACATAGCCGTTCAATGGCCAAAAAGAATCTAGTTTTAAAGAAAATCATATGATAGCATACATAACAACATTAAAACGGTTTTCTTGTATAAAAAATAAAAAGAAAATAATTCTTAATACCTATGTACCCATATCAATTCATTTGTAAGTTTAGTCTCTCAAACTCAAAACTATTACAAATAAAAAAAAAAATTAATGAAACCCAAAATGATATATTGAAGATCAATCCAATAGTAATAAACAACAACAATATAAACTAGTAGAAAATTTTAAATTAAGAAATAAAATAAATAAATAATTTGTTAAACTCAAACGCAAACGCAAATTAGTAACATTCTATTAAGAAAAAAAGTTATATGATTAGAAAGGATAAACAATAAATATTCTATTGTGAATTCAATTCCTCAAAGTCCAACTACTATATATTACTATAAAATATTAAACAAATAAACAATATTCAAATTCATATATAAGAAAACTAAAAAACAAAATCAAATTCAAACGGATATAGTTAGGGAAAAAGAAAGTAAAAGTAATTAATGAAAACTCAAACTAACATATCATTAACCTAAAACAGAGAAAAAAGAAAAAGAAAGATATGACAAATATCATATAGGGAGAATGGTAAAATAAAATAAAAAAATTATCTATTCTACATAAAGTATAAGAAAAACTTATAAAATATAAAGAAATACTAGAGTATGGAGCAAAGAAAAAGATATATCAAAATAGTTATAAACTAACATACGAGGCAGGGAGAATGATAAAATAATAATAATAATAATAATTTTTTATTCTACATACACCATAAGAAAACTTATAAAATATAAAGAAAGAATAGAGTATGGAGCAAAGGAAAAGAGAATACCCATAAACCCTTCCAATTGATAATCACCATTGTAGTATGACGATATGATTTATAAATGACAATAATATTTATAGCCATAGAATTTGAGGAAAGATATAATTCTATGTATTGAAAGAGAGTATTTTTTTTTAAGGAATCTTAATGGACAATTCTAAATTTAGTTTATATTATTCTTTTGAGAGGTCTTCACTTTTTGTAACATAATCTTTTATGTGTTAATTTTTTTTTCTTTTTTTTCCTCCCCTTGTGCAGCTTTGTAATTAGTTTAAAGATATTTCTAATATTCATTTCTTTCTTATTTTCAGCTATATTACTTTTATTTTTAATTATTATTTTATTATTTTGTAAGTATTTATTAGTTTAACTTTTAAAAATTGAATTCTCAACTGAACCAATATGGATCATGGGTTTTGATTAATACTTATAAAATTTTATGATTACATTTCGCATCAGAGTGGCATTGTCTATCAATTTATATATTAGTACGTAACTTATAGAATTTTGGAATGTCTTGTCTATTAGAACTTTATAACATTTAGGAATGTTGAAACCAATCTCTTGCTATTAAGATGATAAATCCAAAATATAAATGGTTTCGGCCCTATTTTTTAATTTTATTTTATTATTAAATATAGTTATAGTTTTATTTCATCTCTACAATATGTTAAAACTCTATCTCTACAACCGAATTTAGAATCCTAATTAATGAATTACTACCTTGAATATACAACCAAAATTTAAAGATAATAGTTTATGGTGAATTAATATGGAGTCGGTATTTTTTAATTGATTCAAATAAAATCTAAATTGGTGAATTATTTTAAATTTCGAAAATAAAATTATATTTTAATTACAATTTCAATACTAAAATACATAAACCCTTCACACTTTTAATAATAGTATATAGATATGTACATAAAGGGGTTTTGTTTGTGATGGACAATACTTTCATCTCCCACTTCAAGGACATTGTCGGGCATGTCATGTCTCACTTTATTTTTAAAATAAAAAAGTTTATGTTTTGCTTTGCATATGCTACTAAAATATCTTAATCTACATTTTATATTACAAAAAAGGGTTATTCCCATAAACATCTCCTGAGATTTGCCATATTTCCACACAAACCCCCTCGGAATGGAATATTCCCACTCACACCCCTGAGCCAAATGGCCGTTTGCATAACTAACGGTTATATGGGAAGTTACATTTTTGCCCCTGTATATTATAATTAAAAAAAAAATTAAGCATAAAAATTAAGTATATTGAAAAGACAGAACTACCCCTCAATCTTCAAAGCCTAACCCTAGGTTCCTTCACACCGCAGTCCCTGTTGTTGCTGCCGCATGTTTTGCCATCGCCACCTTTCTCTCTCCATCGTACGAGAGACATGATCTGCTCGTTGCTAGCCTCCGCCGCTCACCACCGCAAATTGTCGTTCGCCCCGTCACTGCAGATCGTTGCTCGCCTCTACCGCTTCTCACCGCCGATCTAGCACACATTCAATTTTTTTTCTCTCTAAATATATATATATATATATATATATATATATATATTATATTAATGTTAGGTGTTGTTATATGTGAAAACACATGCACACACATTATTCCTAGTCTTGTTTTATCTAATCTTTGTGTTTATAATAGATATTCAGATTTTTTTTGTTTTTAAAAAAATAAAAATAATGAAATCGGGGCGGGGACAGGGACGGGGATGGGGGTGGGGCAGGGCAAAAGTTAAAAAAACAAAACAAAACGGGGTGGGGCAATTATGATGCCCCTAAATTAAACGGGGTTCGGGGATGGGGAAGGTGATTCCCGCCCCGCCCCGCCCCATTGCCATTCCTATTAATCCCAGTTAACCGCATGAGTTTTCCATATTCTCAGGGTGTGTTTGATAACACTTATTCACCACTTAAGTTTGAAAAAAATTAGCACTTATTTAGTTAAGTGCGTTTGATAAAATAAGTGTCACTTAAAATGAGGTAAAATTTTAAGTGACAATGTCACCACTTAACACTGAAGTCTGAAGACTAAAAATTAACCAAAATATCATAAATATATATTTTTTTAAGCACCGCTTAAAATCTTTAATACTTAAAATTTAGATCTTAAAATTTCCAGTTCTTAATTTTCAGTTTTATCAAACAACCCCTAATTACGGTTTACTTTCCAAACGCAATAAGGTGATTTTACTGTGATACCCCTTTGTATTAAATTTAATTTTAAAAATATTTATAGTTAATGTCAAAAGACAATATTAAATCATATCCATTCATGGGTTGGCAATGCGACAGGCCGACACCCATTTTATTTTTTTTAATTTAAAATACCATATCATTCACGGGTTTGACATGAGTTGCTTCTTGATAAATCATACCCATCCCATTAACATTTCACTATATCCATATCCGCCCCCTAACACTTGATTGTAATAATTGACAGAAGAGTAAAGTGAATAATAATTAAAAAAAATCCTAAATACACATAAAAAAACATACAAAAAAATAAGACTAACCAATAAACTTTTTTTTAAATTACCTAACAATCGAACTCACTCCTTATTTCTCTAATCATCCATCAATTTAACTCACTATCTATTTCTCTTTTTTCTTTGGATATATTCGGTTACTAGTTCTCTTTGGTTTGATATGTCGAGTCTCATGGGAAAAGAATGAGTAACAACTAATAACGTATTTAGATTATTATTTTTGTATATATTTATATAAGTAACAAATGGTAAAGTTAATGTAAACGGGGCAGGGCGGGACGGGTTTCTACCAATACCTGAACCAGTCCTATAACTTGTGAGCGGCTCAATTTATTTTACCAACCCCTCCCCCACGAAATGAAAATCACTCCCAAACTCTTATGTTTTGTTTGGTTGGAGGTAGAAAAATGCAAGGAATGGAGAGTGGGAGGGATGGATGAGACATTCTTAGGGAAGATATTGCGTGTCTCTTCTTTTGTGTTTGTTTAAATTGAATGGATAATAGAAAAGATGAGTATAGTAATATCTTCTTCGTGTTTGGTTGAAAAGAATGGATATACAATTGTTATATTAATTTTACATATTTACCCTCAATATATAGTATACGATAATACGAGTAGATTGTTAGAAAGATTAAAAATATAAATTTCTATATTTTGAGAGAAGTTAATTATTTTCTCTCTCCTATTCAACCAAAATTTGGGCGGATTGAAAAATGTGAAGGAAGAAGGGATGCTTCATCCCTCATTGTTTCCTTCATCTCTCCTCTTCCCTCTAACCAAACATAAAATAATTACACTAACTTCCTCCTTATCTCTCTCTCTCCTCAATCCTTCCATCCATCCATCCAACCAAATATAACATTAAATAAAGGGGCAGAGCGAGGCATGCAGGCAATTTATCCTATTATTTCATTAATACCACAAAAGAAAACATTACCCCCTTACTTCATTAATACCACATTTTATTTTATTTTTAAAATATTATGTTAATCAAGTTAAATGTATAGACATAATTGTACATGATGGCACAAGGACAAATATGATTTTTATACAATTGAATGACAAAATTGATTATTTGCTCACTTTTTATTTTTTGGATGACATCAGCCGTCCGTTGGTCAACTGACGGAGAGAGAGTCTACTAGACATGGGGCAAACCTTAGGACATTTAGGTGGGAATATTAAAAATCGAAGGGATCCATATGAAATTAGAGCAAACCTTATGGGATTTAGGTGGAATTAACCCAAACAAAATACTAATCCACGTGGCTTTTAGGTATTATTTCACGTTAAGGGGGTTTGTCGCAAAACTTTAATAGTTGAGGGGGTTTGTTGGAATATTTCCTATTTTATATACTAATGATGCCAATCCAAACATGCCCTTGTGTTCTCTCTATATAGAGACAAGCACATATACACTTACACATAGAGCCATTCTTGTGGTTTTGAAATGGGGGAAAACGATGGAGGCACAGTTTGTTCCGAAGAATCCACATCGGAGATGATCTCGGTAGATGAAGCTCTCCGAACAGTACTCAGTGTGGCTCACCGACTGCCACCTGTCACGGTGCCCCTTCACCAAGCTCTTGGCAGAGTCTTAGCCCAGGACCTCCGAGCTCCTGACCCTCTTCCCCCGTACCCTGCATCCGTCAAGGTCCGGCCTATTTATTTATATGTATATATATATATATTTATATATGTATGAGTATCTTTGTAAATGCATGTGTTTATGTGTACAAACTTATTGATGTCTACTTAATAATTGTTCATACGAACGATTTTAATGATGCGAGTTCTAATTTTTGGTTTTTGTTTTGGTTTATCACCCATAGTTTTCGAATTCGGTCATTGCATAATTGGGTGCATCTTTAAAAGTGAAATAAGAGCAATTTATTTTTATAGTAGGTTATGAAGAATTTGATTTAATTGAACTCTTGGGCTCATGAATTCTTACAGAACTTAAGCGACAGAATAAAGGTTTTTTCGTTTCTTTTGTTGACTGATTTATGTATCGGATTCCATTAAAAGGGGTTACAATTTAAATGCCGAAATGGGTAGCCTAGTGTGGCGTGGCTTCTGATTACAATTTAGTTCTCTTTTATGCAATGTGGATGCTGATTTTAATAACAAATTAGTTCGGTTTCACGCAATGTGGTGTGTGATTCCTAGTTATTTAGCCTCGTTTGGTTGTGGGGTTGTGCTTTCCCCTACAAGAGATGAAAATGGGTTACAATTTAAGTGTTACCTCACTCGTAGTCCTCTCTGTTTTATCTAATAGATGTGTTTTTACAGGATGGCTATGCGGTAATTGCCTCAGATGGACCTGGTGAGTATCCCGTTATTACTGAATCAAGAGCAGGAAGTGATGGAGTTGGAGTCATTGTAACTCCTGGAACTGTTGCATATGTAACGACTGGAGGTGCGTCTATATATATTGCATCTACGTATGCTTGTTGGTGAACTTGTTATTACGGATGGCATCTTTTTGACAACATGATAGTTCCTATCTAAAAAAGCTTAATGATGTACGCTTGTTAGGTAAACTTATTTTTAGGTGTGGCATCTCTTTTAGACCATTGATGAAGTCCTTGCCTAAAAGAAGTAAGGGTTTTTTCGGTTGCGCCGTTTTGGAATTGCATTGGAGTTGCAATTCCATGGAATTTTAATTCCATCAATGCAATTCCAAATACATTGTTCGGATAAGTTTTAGAATTAAAGTGTAATTGGATTTCAATCCCAAACCCAATTTGAATGTAAAATATCATAAATTTTGAATTAAATTAGGCAATATAGATAGATTTAATAAATATGTAAATATAGGTAGGAAACTATGAATATATATACATGTGTATATAGGTGTGTATGTATATGTATGTGCGTGTGCGTGTGATATATATGTATGTATGTATGTGAATATGTAAATATGTGTGAGTTTGTGTGTATGCGTGTATATATATACATTTATGGGTATATATATATATATAGATACATGAGTGTATATACGTTGTATATATAGGCATGTGTATATATATGTATATATGTTGGTATATATATATATATATAGGCATATGTATATATATATAGGTCTTTGTGAATATATATGTATGTTTGTAGTTGTGAAAAGTTAGTTGGTTGAAGATATGGAATTGAAAATCATAACTTCTCATGTGGAATTGGAATGCAATTCCAATTCCAAATTTTTTTGTTCCCAATTCCAAATCCAAAGCTCTAATTCAGGGTTGCCGAACGGACCCTAATTGATTACTTAGTGATGGTGCCATTGGATGACTTGCACTTTCTATTGGGTCTGGGATTGTTGTGGAAGCCAACAGTTGAAGTGGGTTGACCCTTGTTATAAAATTATAAGTATGTAATGTATACCAAAGAGACAAAAATAAATCAACTGTAAACAACACCTGTGTAAGATTCAACATTGAGTACTATTTATATTCTCACAGTGGTTTGATACTGTGCGTTTTTCCTAACTACGTGCATGATACAAAACTTATTTAATCAGGTAGTTACATTAGTTAACATTCTTAGTTGTATTGTTGCTGACTTAAATCAGTTCTCTTAATTTTAAATGGCCAAAAATGTTATCATTTCTGGGCCTATTCCAGGTTGATTAAGTAAATTTCTACCTAATATTACAGCTTAGCTGTAATTGGATTTCATTCATTATATGATATTTAAGATTTTGTTTTGTGATATATTTTGTTATATCTTTATATTTATTTTTAAAAAATCAGGTGACGTATTGTTTGAGTTGCTGGTATCAAAATTTTGCACGACAGCCTTAATTAATCTAGGAAATGATAGAAACTGCATATAATAAATATATATTTTTTGTCTAAAGAAGATAGATTATATGAACTTTTGCATTAACAACATTTTATTTAGCTACTAATGCTTTATATAAAAGATTCATTTTTTTTTTTTGTGTTTTATTTATGTCACTTATTGTAGTCCCCAACTTCTGGGAATTTGAATTCCTTCTTTGTTTCATTTTATTTCTAAAATAAAAAAGTTTCCATTCTTAGGACCGATACCTGAAGGTGCTGATGCGGTTGTTCAAGTAGAGGACACTGAACTCGTAAACAGTGATTCAATAGAGTCAAAGCGAGTAAGAATATTAGCACAGACGAGCCAAGGAGTTGATATTCGTTCAGTGGTATGATTTTGTTACTTGTAGCTATACTCTTGACACTATGGAAATTTAGAACTGGCTTAAAAAGACTCAGTTTTTAGATTTTAGGTTCCATACCGACCCTTTAAAACTACACTGTAAAACTATGGGGAAAATATCCAAAAAGAAAAGAGAGCAGTAGCAGAGTAGCATACTGATCTTTTGCACTTACATTGTAAACGTATGTGAAAGGTACATAAAAAGGAAAGAGCTGCAGTAATAACATGAAAAATCATAATGAAGCACGCGCGAGAAAATTCTGAAAGCAATGCCAATGCTTATGGAGCATTGCATTAGGTAGCTTTTGCAACAAAGATGTTCGTTTAAATGTTCGTTAAAAGGAACTGATACAGGGCTTGCATCTTTCAATGGTCAAAGAGGAAGGTAGAGTTGGTGATTTCAAACCATTTCGAAAAGATAAAAAGGAATAGTTAGTGATATGGAAAAAAAGAATTTGTAGGGTAGATAACTTGAAGATGCAGCTATCATGGTTATGTGATTAGTTGTTTTAAAATGTTCAGTTAAATTCTACATACCATTCCTTTGACAAAAAATAGTATATTGAAGAAATAAAGCATATATACATTGATATACAGTTAGATGACCATTTTATCGACCACTAAGGCCTTGGATTTTTTCATGATCACAGTAATCAATTCAAAATAAGTAGTGTAGCATAGATGCAATCTTGAGAGTATGTTCCAACAGTGACCAAGAACTACCCTAAGTAGTCTTAGGTCCTATGGCCCACTAAAATTATCAAGCAATTACTAATCAAGGCAAATGTCCTCACTTTCCCATGCTTGAGAGTTATACGCCAAGATGCCGATAAGGTGCAATTGGTAAAACAGCTCTTACAATTGTCTTAAGTTATTATTAATTAGCTTCTACTCTTTTTAGATAGAGAGTCCATCCTCACTGAATGTTACACTCTGATAATGCACTATCAGTGATTCATCTTCCCCGTGCATGAACACCCATCCAACCAGACAGATGTATATCGCACGCATTGTCAAAGGTACAACTGCGATCCATCTTATGGACCAACCAAGACATGACATCCACCATATATGATAAATGTCACTAATATCTCATTCATTGGCTTGAAGGGCACATAGTTCAAATACCCATTACATTTTACTTTTTTGTTTTTTTAAAACCGAGTTTTATGCTACTCACAAAGCATTAATAACAACTTTTACCATCTCATGACATCTTCAGCTTGCCATAAATTTATTACTACGTAATAAACTTTGCACTTTTCAAGACTACTTATTATTAATTGCACGTATGGCTCATGCAAAAGATATTCTCTACTTGATACTAGTGTGAGAGTCAATTCACACCATCTATAAGATAATTGCAGAAGGCATCATATATGAGGGAGTATTTCGTCAGAAACTAAGAATGAGACAAGAGGACTGATTTTCCTTTACAAGATTCAGACTTTAGTTCTTAAGAAGTTGTATTTTTGCCTAATTGTAATCGTCTGCTTTATATGTTACTTATATACAATATGCTTGGCCAGGGATTCGACATTGAAAAGGATGCTGTAGTATTGAAATCTGGAGAACGATTAGGTGCTGCGGAGATCGGCCTACTTGCCACCATGGGTGTAACTATGGTTAAGGTAGGAGAGTATTTGTTTACTTTCCATTTTCTATTCACTCTCTCATTCTCTCTCTCTCTCTCTCTCTCTCTTGTTTCTTCTTCTTTTGCTATGAAAAACTGTCACTGTTGAAGAAATATCTGAGAAGCTGATTGCAAAAGCCATTATGCAGGTATACTCTACCCCAACAATTGCTGTTCTTTCCACTGGTGATGAACTTGTAGAGCCAACAATTGGGCATCTAAGTCGCGGCCAGGTACTTCAAGTTCTTAGGTTATCAACCTTTTCTTGTTCACTGTTGGTTTTCTTAGGCTTGAGCTTAGGATTAAAGTCTTCTCTGGATTCCTCATTCAGACATGCACGCTTGTGAAATTCTACTGGGAGGACCAACAAGTATGACCTAGGTTGACACTTTTCTGCATCAGTGTCAACTTGAAATGAAATAGTGGAATTTCAGATTTATGTAGAGAATAGCTCAATTTGCAAGGTGGTATTAAAATATGAGGAAGTGCCAAAGTTTTAGACGACTATCAGAATTCGGAAATCACTTATCCTCGAGGGAATGAAACGGTACCTAGGCTCTAATATGTTAGAGTACACATGGTTCAATTCAAAAATAGGGAGGGGTGAATAGGTCTTATTTATACTAATAACCATCTGCTCCAAAAGTTTTAAGTTATTAGAGAGGTTTTGCAACTTTAGTGCTTTGGATGTATATTCGTAGTTTCTCCAGTTTAGTTGACCAAGTCCTTGTGCAGATACGGGACTCCAATCGTGCCATGCTCCTTGCTGCTGCAACACAGCAGCAGTGTAAAGTTCTTGACCTAGGCATAGCCTGTGATGATGAGGAAATGATTGAGAGTGCTTTGGATGGAGCCTTTTCTGCTGGAGTGGATATTCTTTTGACATCTGGAGGTGTTTCTATGGGAGACAGGGATTTTGTCAAGCCTTTGCTTCAGAAGAGAGGAAAAGTATATTTTAATAAGGTAAACTGTCTAACATTCCTCCTCCAATAATTGTTTACTCATATATCTTTGTTACTTCATTTGTAAACTCTCCTGATCCCAACTCTGAGTAGACTGTGAGATGCAACTTTTAGTCAGGAGCATTGTTCTTATGTACCTTCTAGTGTCAAGAATTAGATTAAATGACTGAAGATATCGTGTTTCACTTAAATGACCTTACTTCATACATGTTGTTCATTCAGGTTAGAATGAAACCAGGAAAGCCTCTTACATTTGCTAAGATCATTAAAGAATCAACAGGTAGTGCGACAGCCCATGAGATTCTTGCATTTGGATTACCTGGAAATCCTGTAAGCTGTTTAGTGTGTTTCCATCTCTTTGTGGTCCCTACTGTTCGCAGTCTTGCTGGATGGGCCAACCCTCACCTTCCAAGGTTGCTGAACTTCTGAACACCCACTCTGTCCACCCCCCTCCTCCTCCTCCTCCCTCTCCCCCCAAAGGAGCGCTTGCTTTACTGATACTCTTATCTCCTCTTTCTATTGTTTCATGTACAGAGTACATGCTCGCCTTAAGCAGTCAGTAAAGACAGATCCAGCTCGTGCAGAATTTCATCGTGCCATTATTAGATGGGAGGTCAATGATGGATCAGGAAGTCCTGGGTGAGAAATTGGATTTCTTTCTATCTTGGTATTATCTTCTACTGAAGATTTCTTCTAGCGTACTGTCCTGTTGATCATTCCATGTTTAATCTTCATAGCTGAATTAAGGTTTGACATGCTACTTGAAGAACTGTTAAAAGCTCGGTTCATTTTCAGTTGATCTGAGCTGAGCTTGAGCTTGTTCACACACATCTAATCAGTATGTGTGCATACACACCCACATATAACCATATGGAATATGTTTTTATATGTTTTGTATGGTTTACAATTTCAACTGCTTTACTGATCAACAAAATCACCATAGATCTTGTGAGCTGTTTCTTGATCTCCACTGTCTCATGTCGGGTAATGTCTGTTCCACAATTGATGCCAATATGTTTAAATTGGGGGGGGGGGGGGGGGGGGGAGCAGAATGCGAAATTGCTGTGTTGCTGCAATCACAAGAGATGTGGCCCATGTGGGGTTGGTCCTTGCTTTCATCTATGGGCTCAATCTGTAGCAGAGAGATAAGATAGGCTGGGTTATTGAAACTCTAATAGTTCGGACTTAGTTAGTTTCCTGAAAGAGTATGGGAAATGAGCTTGAGCTCAGCTTGTTTACATTTCAAGCTTACATCGTATGAGATATTCAAACATATGTGTTGTCCGTGAGTCTTTCGCTGCAATGCTCTACTGTGCAGACTCAGTTTGTTTACTAAAAATCCTGGAAAGTGAGTTTGAGCTCAGCTTGTTTACATATAGGTTTATATTATTTAAGAATTTCAAACATAGTGGGCCTAAAAAAAAATGCAACTTTATACACTGATATTATCATTGTTAAGCTTCATTTAAGTTCATGTTACATCAATCAATAGCAATTAAAAAAGATTATAGTTTCTTACTATTTTTTTCCCCTAATATTATCATCATCACTATTATATTTTTTGGGGTTTCAGATTTGTAGCTGAGAGCACTGGCCATCAGACAAGTAGTCGGCTTTTGAGTATGAAATCAGCAAATGCTTTGTTGGAATTGCCAGCATCACGCAGTGTTGTATCTGCTGGAACTTCTGCAATAGGCATCATAATTTCAGATGTAAGTAGTTTTTCTGCGAGCGAGAAGATTTTATCACCAGGTTCAGGTTGTGCTATTCAGGAAAGTACGTCACAACAAGTAACTGCTGATGATTGGCGAGGTTCTGAATTCAGAGTTGCTGTACTCACTGTTAGTGATACTGTTGCGTTCGGGGCAGGGCCTGATCGGAGGTATGCTTCTTTATGTTCTGTTTCTAATTTCTTGATTTGGATGTCCTTCGTATGTGCCTCACATATACAGATGTTGACCATTTTATCTTAATGAAAAATCATATTATCTGTAGATTTTTCTTTCAAGTCAAATTTCTGCTTTATATCACTTGTATGATCCGAAAAGTTTGTTCACTTTCTTCAGCACATATTTTTCTTAGTTTCTAGGCAAGGCTGTTCCCACAATCATTTATCGAAAGTGTTGCATGCAGCCTTTTTTCTTTTCCTCATAAGGCTTTCTCCTTTTCAGCGTTTCTATTAATTTTGTTCCGCCTCCTCCTCTTCCCATTGTTGTGTATATTTATTTTCTTTTTGATTCCTCTAACCATGGTTAAGTATCCAGTCATCCAAGAATGTTTCTTTGATGTGCTGGTGTTCAGATCCTCCAGTGAACCATCTTTTCTAGTTACCCTATTTCAGTATCATTTCTGCCATGAATTAATTTCACCTTTTGAACAAACATAAATATACAAGTTTTCCAAATTTATCTTTCAGCCATTGTACACAAGATGTAAAAGTTGGTGTAGTGGCAGGTTCTGGAAGTGTGTCTCTTTGTGATAAAGTTTGGGACATGTAGAAGCATCTGAGACTTGTATATGGTGTAATGACATATCAAATAAATATACAGAGTGGAAGATGTGATATCTTATGCAGGAATATGATGTTGTGACCTGTTTTATTCTTATGGACTGTGGGCCTGTTTAGTCTCTCTTATATAGCCCAGTATATATAAGAGCATCTAGGGTTTGGAGTTGTTTAGAAAAAAACAAACCCTAAATTCACAGAGTGAGAGAGCTAGGGTTTGGTGGCGGTAACTTGTAATCTGCTATTTTTGCATAGCGAAAACTTTTGGTGGATTTCCGCCAAGGACGTAGACATGACTTGTGTCAAACCTTGTAAATCTTTGTGTTATTTGTGTGGCGTGCAGGGGCAGAGCCACCCTTTGGGCGGGGGGCATGGCCCCTGCCCAAATTTTGTAATTTTTTTTTTGTAAATTGTTTTTTAGCCTAAAAGTTATATATATTACAAATATGTTTATAAAAATTGCTTATGGCCCCTGTCAGTTTTTAAAAAATTACTTTGATATCTTAAAAAATATATATTTTACTAATAAATTTATAAAAAAATGCATTTTCACCCCTTTTTTTAAAAAAAATTCTTCTAGTAACCTAAAAAATATAAATTTCACTAATAAACTTATAAAAATTTGCATTGCCCCCCCTAGACAAGTTTCCTGGCTCTGCCCCTGGTGGCGTGGTTATTTTTCTTTCTTGATTTCGTGTTGATTTGGTGCATTTGTTACAACAAGGAAGAGTAGTAAAGCATGTTACTCCTCCTTTCGAAATTCAGAAAATATGAACAAGGAAACAGTTAGTGTTTAACTATTTGTATTATAGAACTTTGTATGCTAGTTGAATGTCATATTCCTATCTTATATATAGTTACTGATATATGAAAGTATCCGTGCTTCTTAAAATGATATTCTTGTCCCAACTAAATAAATCTGGTTATAAACTTGTCCCAACTAGTAAACTCTGTTTTTCTCACATATTAAGTTGTTTGAGGGAAAAGAACTTGATAACATTTTGTTTCGCTTGCTTCAAGCGCTTCTCTCTCTTTCCGGTTTTAGATTTTACACATTTGGTCTACAAATTATACTCTTGAAATGTGCACTGTTTTATCATGGGCTCATATCTAACATAAAAAAGAAAAATGAAAAAAGTAAACTTGCTCTCCAAAGTGAAGTGTTGCTGATTATATTGTTGGTATATTGATACATACTGTTTGTACTTAATTAGCTACTTAATGTTGGCTATATTGTTCTTCAATGCATGTGACAAGGATCAAGAGGCATAGGATTCTTGTATTGTCTTGACAGCGGTGAATAAACAAAAGGTTCAATAATTAAATTGAATGCATTCAGATACACCTTTTTGGATCATCATTTCCTAAGGGTCACTTAACTGATGCTAAAGTAAAGTGCAAAGTTGATGTTGCTCCTTGTCAAAGTTAAGCAAGGGATTACTGATCTTATTGCAACAATTGTTCAGCTGCTTGTTAAGCACAGTATGTTGAGGCTTCGGGTTCTTACCTACATGTTAATCGCTTGAAGTTACTACATGGGTCACCTGAAGTTGGCGATCAGGTTCCCTTGGTTGGTTAGAAACGCTGTCCAGTATTTGGAAGTTTATCATCAGTGGGCCTGTTTTAAAATGTTGCACCTTCTGTATGAATCTTGTTTTACTTATTTATTTATTATTGCTATTTAATTTTTGTCTTTTCTTTTTATTTATTGAATATATATATATATATTTTTACTTGTTTGGTTGTTTTTGTTTTGTTTTGTTTTTTTGGTGCACATCAGATATAAGAAATCGTAAAATATTCCATGGTCATTATTTTGTCATTTGGGTAGATGACCAACCTCCCATGTATCTGTTTCCAAATGGATGGAGGACATACCACTTGGGCTAAGCCCTTGATAGTAATGTTAACTTTTCTGATTTGTTCTCCTAGAAATCAAAATTTGATTAATAACCTTACTTGTAGTCAATTACCCTGACAATTTCTGTGCAAACAGCTTGTTCTGTATTAACTGTAGTTCTATTATCTGTCTGTATCACTGTATCATAATGTTCAAATATCTATGTAAATTATGTATCTACAGTGGTCCAAGGGCAGTTTCTGTAGTAAATTCTTCGTCAGAAAGATTAGGAGGAGCAAGGGTAGTTGCAACAGCTGTGGTTCAAGATGAGGTCCCTAAAATTAAGGACATATTGCAAAGATGGAGTGATGTTGATAAAATGGATCTTATTCTTACACTTGGTAAAGTTATTGATTTCCAGCGTCCACTTACTCTTTCAAGAATTGGAAATGCATTTATTTATTTTCATTTTCACCTTTTCTCTTGTAACCAACTGCTTAAATATAGGTGGTACTGGCTTCACCCCAAGAGATGTTACCCCTGAAGCAACAAAAGATGTGATAGAAAAGGAGACACCTGGTCTTGTGTATGTCATGATGCAAGAAAGTCTGAAGGTATTAACAGCTATATATTGGTTGAACCACATTCATTTTTAAGTGCTTTTTACTTTATAAAAAATTCCAAGGCATGCAACAATTACTGTTTGACGTTGTTTTGTTCATTTGACGTTGTTTTGTTTTGTTCGTTTGACGTTGTGTCCTTGTCTCACTGATGCTAGTAAGCAGTTACTCATCTGTTAGCTGATAATTTTTTTTATTTTTGTCATATTTTCTTATATACTGTAAACAGGTGACACCATTTGCTATGCTTTCACGCTCTGCAGCGGGAATAAGAGGATCAACATTGGTAAGGCCAGCATCTCGTCCAAAAAAAATTATTTTCTTATGATTAGTTGAATGGCATAGAAATATCCTCGAAGATTTTTTTTTTCCACTGGAAAGTCGGATCCCTTGAATCATGATTTCCGTACACCTTTTGAGTTGTCACTTAGGTCTTAATTGAGTTGGACCATTCAAATCTTAAATTTTCACCATTTCATTTCACCTGTCCCCATCTTGATTTTCAAACACCTTTCAAGTAGTCACTGTGATTGTCCTGGACCATGCGATAGTTACTTGGGTACTTGAAAACAACTTGCGATGATTTTGCTCTCTTTATACGTGTTTCTTAATTCGTGTACTTTTAGATTATCAACATGCCGGGGAACCCAAATGCTGTTGCTGAATGCATGGAGGCATTGTTGCCTGCACTTAAGCATGCGTTGAAGCAGATAAAGGGCGACAAGAGAGAGAAGCATCCTCGTCATGTACCTCATGCACAAGCAGCTTCCACAGATACTTGGGAAAATAGCTATAAGTTGGCTTCCAGTGGTTGTAAAGAATCCGGATGTTCATGTTCCCAATTAATATGATCTTCAATCCTGTGAATGTAAATACTGTATAATCCAAATTTTCTGAGATACTTGAAGTAAAATACCTGGTGAAATGCACCTTTAAAGAAACTTTGAGGAATAGAAAGGAATTGCCAGAGGAAAAAATACTTTGTGCCTGAATACTTTTGAATAACATAGAGCATCAAATTGCATAAAATCTTCCTCAATTATATAAATATTTGTGGGTAGTGAAGCCTTCAAAATTCATTATTGCCATTTCAGTTCTCTAATGTTTTGAACAATTCCGTTAATGATGGTTATGCCCTTAAGTGTACATTTTCCTTGGTAATATATATAGTTAATTTGATGCATATATATCCAATTAAGATTTCTCAGAGATCTTAGTCCTCTTCTAGAGCAGAAAGAAAGAAGCCAAGTGTTCATTTTGAAAGTATAAGGCTTGTAGTCTTCTTGAGGTAGGCAGTGTTTGGAAGTTTGGAGAAATACAACAAACTCTGGCTTTGCTGGTAGATTAAGTCAATACTTTAACTTTAATCCTTAACACTTTGTGCCTGAATACTTTTGAATGTTTTTTTTCCCCTTTGAAGCATCAAGCCCTAGGGGAGGGGTGGCCTAGGCACCTGAACCAGGCTGAGCATTGGTTGTATGTTGTTTGAATATGGACACGACCTTATATAGAACAGAATTCATGTAATAAATTCCAAGTAGATGGAAAAAAAAAGAAAAGAAAAAAACCCAGAAAAGGCTCAGACTATGTCTAAGAGTGCAACCTTGACATGAAATTCCAAGTCTTTTTCAACTAGGTTAACCCGTTGACAATGCATTATTATTGGAAATTCAAACTTCTACTGCAATGATTTAGAGTAACACCAAACATTGTCTAAGCACAGATGATCCTCAAGAAGAAGGAAGGGAAGCGCCTTGAAGGAATGTTGAGATCATGAGCAGTGCTCTCTCAGGCTGGGAACTTGGAACTAGATGTCCTGCTCCTCTTACTGTTGCAAATGTTATCCCTTTGTATTCCTCCACATATCCTCCTACCTGCCATTATATATATATATATATTCCACCAATATCATATCAGTTGATGCAAAAATATTGTAGCAACAACAAAAAAAACCATCCAAAGAGAAGTTCAATCTAAATTCAGAACATAGTGTTATAATATATGAAACCAACTGAAGGCCTAATGGCCCAGCGGTACCAGACCCCTACTCTCAAATGGGAGGCCAAGGGTGGAGAGGCACTGTGTGAGTATATCCGTAACTTTCAATATATATATATATATGAAACCAATTCCTTTCCCAATCTTTCAGTTGACTTGAGCTATATGTTACCAAAGGTAAAAGGAAAACTAGTCCAGAAACATCATAGGCTCTCTCTGTTGCTACTATACATCATTGTATAGCATCAATAGCATGTAGGATTCTCGTTCTATATTAGCAGAACAAATGATGGACCATGTAAAGGAAATATGATGCTAAATGAATACATGTATATATATATTTATATATAGATGCAAATGTATAAATTTTTACCTCATTGTTGAGTAACCATGGGCGCCAAGCTGCCTGAATTGGAAGCTTGAGGCTGCTTATTGAGTACCTGGTTGATGTAGTTGGAATAACTGAATCTATGTCACCACTGCAAGAGCAACAGCATATCTTCAATGTAAATCATCCATGACTTTGAATAACAGTGCTAGTTTGTTTACTTGGAACTCGAATTTGCGATACTGTACTTGATATATATGATACATATATACTGATGAAGTGAAGCTTGCTTACCTGTATATCCAGACTCTTATTCCATTTGCAATGAAATCCTTGATGAGGGGTAGAATGGTTACTGGACTGTCATGCCAGTAAAAACCTCTGCATGATTACCAAAAATTTGTTATAACATGCTGTTAACTTGTCACTATTATGTAATTTATTTTCAAGAAATCAATTATCTGCAAGCTGACCATTTTGTAGGATTTGCATGGAGAGCCTTCTGCACCTCTGCAGTGTTCAGATACGAGTTTATGTACACGAAAATGCATGGATCAATGTCATCGACCTGGTTATTCGTGCGTCTCATCAGTAAGAAAAAGTTATGAAACAAATGTGACGTAGGACTTTTGAAGCAAGAATTGTGAATGAGGGACTTACTGAGCCATTTTTCGGAATGAATTTTTGGCACATTGGCGCGTAGATGTTGTAATAATCTAGAGTACCAGTCTCCTCATCGGATTTAGTTATGAAGCTCTCACACTTTTCGGATAAAGTTTGGCCAGAAAAATCACAAAATGTGTTGATTCCTTCATGTGTTTCATCCGAGTTTAATGAGTGAGTCCATACATAATCGAAGTAGCCCTTTATATCTGTATCATCATTCATCAATTCATTTCCTATCTGAATTTACACACACACACACACACACATATATATATATATATATATATTGCCACAAGCGAGAGTAAAACTCTTTCAGCTTAGAGTGAGATGGAGACAAAAAAGAAAAGAAAAAGGGTAGTTAGTATTAGACATACAGCAATTCCTTTGAGGTTAATGATGGTCTTTGCATTCTTGTTATGTTGCAGAATGGTGTATGCGAGCTGAGGCACATAATGGCCGGCATAGCTTTCTCCGGCTATGTAAAAGTCCCGGGCTTTATACTGTGGGAACCTCTCAAGCCAGTTGATGAGAAAGGTGTAGGCATCTTTGGCAGTACTCTTGTCGCCCGAGTGATTATTATCATAAGATGTATTTGAGTACGAAAAGCCTATCCCAGCCGGAGACTCCAAGAAAAGCACATTTCCCACTGCAATTTTCAACCGAAATCACAAAGTATGATTCAAACTGTTACGAGGTAAGTGTCACTCCACCTAATAGTTTAACCTTTCGGGTTGGATACCTCCAACACTACATCAATCAAAATAGACAAAAATGATCATGATGCGTTGATAGTCGAATGAGCTCACCATTGTTCCATGCATATTGATTTCGATAGAGCGTTCTGTTATCGTAATTGACTCTGAAAGGCCCCAGTTCCCTCATTGCCCCAGTCCCCAAAGAGGAACATCCTGGTCCTGTTTTTGCAAAAAATAAGCAAATGGGATCATGAATTCATAATGATTGTAGAATTAAATGCTTTATCAAACAAAGCACATGTACTTAAGTAGATTAATGTACTATATGAGAATCATTATTTATTAAGATAGTTATGCTCAACAAAAGTGAATATTAGAGTACTTGTTGACATTCTCATTTTTAGTTCTACTACCTCCATTTAGCCATAGAACCAAAGGGTTAGTAGAAGAATTTTGTGGGGACTCAGCAAAGTAATAGAACAAAGCTTTGCCAGCATGTGGATCAACTGTGACATAGCCTGCATACTGATCAAAATCTACTCCATCTGGTTGTCCCGGCAACGCGTCGATCTTGTCAGCTTGCATCAGCCCATCTTGGGGACCAATGTACACATCAGAGTACTCTGATGTGGCATCATCTAAATCTGCCCAAGAATCTGAAACAGGAGGGCTTTGTGATCTTTTGGACTTGATCAACATTTGAAGGTTTGTTGCCTGACTTGCATGACTAAAGCCTAGGAATGTCAAAAGGCACAAAGTGAAGGGCAACAAAGTCAGGCCTACAATTTTTTTCATATTATTGCTGCTTAGCTTGTATATGTTCAACTGTTGATAAAAAGAGGCAATTTTTATAGATAGTTAAAGGAAGGAAAAAAAATAAAAATTTCAATCTTCGGTGTTTTCATTGTTTTCTTGGGGAGTTTGGGAATCTTATTTGTTAGAAACTGTTAATAGCTATATCTTGGAGAATTAGTCCAAGAATGCAATATAGCCGGCTATACTTTATAAGCTTCATAATGCAATTCTATTTGTAGCTTCCTTCTTTCATGTTTGGATATGAATATATATTGCAACATTTTTGGTTTATTGCATTTGTTGCTAACACAAGACCATCTGAAGAAAGCAAATGAAGAAGTTGTTGTGGGTTTATGTGGTCCTTTCCACTACAAAATGACAATTATAAATTGTAGGGTCATTTTATGTTTAATTAAGTACTCCTTCCACAAATGCTTAGTGTAGGGCTCCAACCTCTCACAAAGAAAAGTCCATGGATATCTCCCAAGTTCTTAGAAATTACGGTACTCTCCCTTGTTAAGAGTCACGATGTTAAGGCCATCCGGTATGGGGCTCACTATTTAGTGTGGGGAAGTCCCAGGTTGGGGCCGAATCATGTTAAATTTTGTGTTTGTTTTGTCCATGTCTAGACATGACGTGCTTCTGCTGTGTCGAATAAGGGGAACTAATTGCTAACACTAAGGCTTCATCCGAGGATAAGAAATGTGAAGATATGTCACCCAATCATTTGTCTAACTATTCACCATGTTTTGCTTTATAGCCAACTTAATTCAAAGTAACTTTTCTTATTTTTTTTATTTGTTTTGTTATTTTTATTTATTTTATTTATTTTTTGTATCCTTGGATAGTTTAGCGATACAAGGACAGAAACAATAAAGAGATCCATTCCCACAAAAGAAATTCCTTGAACTTGAACTACTTAGGGTAATCTAAACATAATACATTGGATGTTTACTCAGAAGCAATGGGGAAAGAGCAAATGAACCAATGTAAAGCATCAGATGCAGAAGTACCCCCTTACTGTCTAATTTTGGAGAGTGGGGTGAGGCTGGCTAGAAAGAAAAAAAATAAATATATATATATATATATATATATATACATACATATCATTTCTTGAAGGGGAATAATTATAGGCTTTGTAGGGGTTTTCATTCTATTATTTTTCATGGTATGATTTGTGAGGCCAAAACAAGGTTCATTCCTAGTACATTCTGTCAAAGAGTTCAAGGTTGGGCACTCTGTGCACCCCCAATTGCCAAAAGCCAACTTTGAATTCAGTGGAAATTGCACACATGAGCACATACATGCATTTGGTGAATATATAAAGCACTCAAAATATGATAATAGTCATTTATAGTCCCAACAATGCCAAACTCAAAATTTGCTTCCTTTGGTCCATATAGCACAATAGTGGAATCTTTTGTTCATCACACCATAGAGGAATCTTTTGTTCATTACAGCAGATATATGTATATATATATATATATATATCTCTACACACTCAAATGATATGGAAGTGTAAAACTTGTAGACATTTTGAATCTTCATGAAGGAGGAGGGAGAGAGCCTTGAAGGAATGATGAGATCATGAGCAGTGCTCTCTCAGGTTGGTAGCTTGGAACTAGATGTCCAGATCCTCTAACTGTTGCAAATGTTAACCCTTTGTATTCCACTACATATCCTCCAACCTGCCATTATACACACACATATATATATATATATACAATGCATAGCATATAAGTTAAGTCTCTTTTAGTTGCATAATATCTTAGCAACAACAGATAAATAAACCACTGAACGTGTAGTGCAAATTTGCAATGCAAATGAAACGCGAAATAAACCAGTGAAGTTAGCATCACATTACATGCATAGAACTTGCAGTAACAACTATTTGCATAAACAAATGATTGACCATGTAGAGGAAATATGGTGAAAAATGAATTTAGATGTATGTGGTTGTGTGTATTCTACCTCACTGGTGGTGTACCATGGACGCCAAGCCGTCAGAATCGGAAGCTGGAGGCTGCTTATTGAGTACCGCGATGCTGTAACTGGGACAACCGAATCTATGTCACCACTGCAACAACAATTTTTATTCAAGTAAATCCTCCATTAATTTGAGTAATATCAATCTGTTTATTTGGAATTGGGATTTTTCATCATGTCTCTAGGGGCTATGAGGGTTCTTCCACATCTGATTCGGATGAAAGTGAAATAAATTTATATAAATTGGGTGTTAGCGTCAACTAATAGCCTATCTGTTTGGTAGAACTGCAAAACTCCCAAAAAGTTGCACTCTAGGGGTGCAAGGGGTGCACACAGTTTGATATGGTTCGGTTTGGGAGCAATAATTCAAAAAAAAGTTGAATTGAATCGAACAGATTATATATTTTCATTTACTTCTATAAAAGTACAAAAATTTGATTGCACAAAGAAACATGAGAAAAGAAATGATTGTTTCCTTTGAGTTTAAGGAGAAGAATAAGTAACATTCATTTCTTGTGGACTATTTTATGGTAAAAGTGTTGCTTACTTTCAACATCATTCTTCTGCTATATAATCAAGGAATTGCAAACCAAACAAGTAATAAGAACTAGCAATATCATCAAAACCTTATGAATTAAAAACTAGGAAACTCTAAGATAATATACATTAGATCATGATGAAGTTAAGCTTGCTTGCCTGTATACCCAGACTCTCATTCCATTTGCAATGAAATCCTTGATGAGGGGTAGAATTGTTCTTGGACTATCAGTCCAATTATAATCTCTGCAAAAGTTGTAAGAATTAAAGTATAGTATATAATATATTATTACTAATATGTGATAAGCTCAGTTAATTACTAGCTAAATTCCAACTACCTGCAACCATGCCATATCATAGGATTCGCATGAAGCGCCTTTTGCACCTCCACGGAGTTCAAATATGATTCAACATACATTGGGGAGCACGGATCAAAATCGTAGACCTGGTTATTCGTATATCGTGAGTGTTGTTCTAATCTAAGATAGTTTTCTATAGTTGCATCCACATACAGAACCATAGGAATTGTGAACGAGGGACTTACAGAGCTATTTTTTGTTTGGTCACAGAGTGGCGCGTAGATGTTGTAATAATCAATATTACCCATTTCTTCGAAGGACTTATACACGAAGCTGTCACATTCTGCAGATGAATTTCCACTCAAAAAATCACAAAATGTGTTAATGCCTTCATATGTTTCATCCGAGTTTAAGGCATGAGTCCAAAGATAATCATAGGAACCCTTTGCATCTGTAGGATCATTCATCACTGCATTTCCTATCTGAATTTACATTATATACAACATATCCACATAAGAGAGCAGGCAATTTTCAGCTTAGAGTGAGATAGAGACAAAAAAAAAAAGGATTAAATTAGCATTAAACATACAGCAATTCCTTTGAGGTTAATGATGGTCTTTGCATTTTTATTTTTTTGCAGAATGGTGTATGCGAGCTGAGGCACATAGTGACCGGCATAGCTTTCACCAGTAATGTAAAAGTCCCGGGCTTTGTACTGTGGGAACCTGTCAAGCCAGTTGATGAGAAAGGTGTAGGCATCTATGGCAGTACTCTTGTCGCCGGTGTGATCATAATCAGAAGATGTATTTGAGTACGAAAATCCCACACCAGCCGGGGACTCCAAGAATATCACATTTGCCACTGCAAATCATTAAGTATGGTTGGATCAGATAGAAAATGGGAAGGAAAAGGAAAATGAGGAGTTGATAGTTGAATGGACTCACCATTGTTCCAAGCATAGTTATTTTTGTGGAGTGTTTTGGCATCAGAATTGACCCTGAAAGGTCCCAACTCCAGAAAGCCTCCAGCTCCCAAAGAAGAACATCCTGGTCCTGTTGTTCCAAATTAGGCAAATGGGATCATGATCTTACACAAGCATATGTAGTAGTGTTAGAGTCTATCAATCAAGAGTTTAGGGTTTGTAGTATGATGTAGAGGATTGCTTAGGCTACACTCACCTTCCACCACAACTCTCCTAGCCTAGTGTTGTTAAAGCACGCCTAGGCGTGCATCTAAGCTCCAGGCTCATAGAGGCGTAAAACTCCTAGGTGTGTCTTTGATAATATTTGCGCCTTTATTATGTAATATGAATACTGTAATAATATTTTTTTCTTTTTTAGTGGATTATTCGTTATGTGCCTCATTGCAATCAGGCGTGCACGTCCTTGTGCGCATAGGTTTCGGAGGATCTCTGACACCTTAGAGCCCCTCGACCCTTTAATGACCCTGGTTACACTCGGTTGATAGTGGTGTTAAATAACTATTAGACGACTATGGATGCTTCATAATGATATCGACACTTTTCAAAAGTGTTACGAACTGCAAAACATGATTATAGCATGATTAATGCATTATCAATGAATTAGTCTCATTATGGTTGCAAAAGACTCAATTTTCAACTTCATAAAGCATTGGAAATGAAGATAGTCATGTTCACTAGCACTAAAGATGAGAATGCTTGTACTGGACAGTCTCATTTTAGTTTGAGTACCTCCATTGAGCCATAGAACCAAAGGGTTGGTAGAAGAATTTTGTGGGGACTCAACAAAGTAATAGAACAGTGCTCTGCCTGCCTGTGGATCAACCTTGACATAGCCTGCATACTGATCAAAATCTACTCCATCTGGTTGTCCCGGCAACGCGTCGATCTTGTCAGCTTGCATCAGCCCATCCTGGGGACCAATGTACACATCAGAGTACTCTGATGTGGCATCTAATTCTGCCCAAGAATCTGCAACAGGAGGGTTTTGTGATCTTTTGGACTTGATCAACCTATGAAGGTTTGTGGCCTGACTGGCATGGCTTGAACTAAGCAATGCCAAAAGGCTAAAAGTGAAGGACACCAAAGTGAGGCCTCTAAGTTTTATCATATTGCTAATTTCTGCTTAGCATTCAAGTATGATAGTGTTCATATAGAGGCAATGTGAAATATAGTTAAAAAAAAATGACAATATTATGATTTTTTTTTTGTGCCTTGTTTGGGGGTCTTTGGAAACCTCATGCATAGAGATACTGTTAACAGCCATATATTTCTAGAACAAGTAATCCAAAAAAAAAAGTCAAACCTGCCGGCTATAGAATATATGGTGTTAATTGCATTAGATTTAAGACCGTTATCCTATGAGGTCTACCCAATGCTAGTAATAGATCGATACGAACATTGATCCATAGTAAAATTAGTTGATGTTAATACCTTTTTCACGGTTCATTTTTCTCCTTCCATGGTCCGAGCTCGAAAAATAATGAAATAAGAGGCCCTATAGAGAATGTGGTCGGAAATCCATAATAGAATCCGACCACAACCATCGAATCAATTATCTTCATACTAGGTTATATAGTAAAAAAGATTTAAAAATCATCACAAATCTCCGTTTTTCTTTTCTATTGCGATTAGTTAATTATTATATGATGATTTTGTATATTTTTATGTCAAAAAAAGACATTTTGAATGATTTGATTCAAAGACAGTCTACTTGTATCTAATCTTCTAAAAGAATGTATGAAATATAATTGGTCTACAATTTACAAGAATTTTTGTGGAATGACTTGAGAAAGCTCACATATAGAAGGGAAAAGTGCATAAAATACTCTTATAGTTTCATATTTGATCAAATGACACATTTTTCTTTCATTTTGAGTATATAAGTGCCTTGATTAATTTAAAATATTGCAAAGGAACCCTAATTCTATTTAACAAATGGAAGAGTGTTTTATTCCATTTGCACTAAAGCTAAGCCCTCCTCCCTCTGAAGTTTGAACATAAATGGACTTTTATGAAAATTTCTAAACCTCTGAGGGGTTATTTGAGGTTTCTGAAATTATTAAGGGGTGTTTTATGCAATTTTTCCTATATCAAATGAGTATAAGATGTAATGTAGAGAGAAAGTAATAGAATGATGGAAGGAGAGTGGTAAAGAATATAAATGGGACAAATCGCAGTAGTGCCTTCCATCGCGCCCTTTTCTTTTACTTTCATTTCATTTCGCTCTCTCTCTCTACCCACCACCCCCATAACTACCGACAAACGTCTCTCCCTTTTCCGCTTCACCTTCAGGTATATATATCTCTCTATGTATTTACACACATACATATACATATATATATGTATGTTTTTGATTTTGTATTAAATATTGGTTACATGGGTATGGTGTAGTGTTGAGTTGAAATTTCTCTCTATGCTCCCTGTTCCCGTACCCTCGATTGAAGCTTGTTGCAAATTTGGTCTGAAGCAGCTTTCAACATGTTTGAATTTCAAAATTTCATATTCTGTAGTGAATTTACGCATACTTGTCTGTTTGTAAATATGCTATCTTGTTTTGGTTTAGTGGTGAGTTGAAGATGGTTTTAGTTGAAGCTTGAGTTTTTTTTATTTTTATAGTTAACAGGGTGTCCAAGGCTTTTGCCCCGACTAATCACGGACCGTGCAAAGTGATCACACGGGATCGGGTAAAGCTCGGACTATGTCCGCGGTCGTGGCCCCAAAGAATTGTTGGCACCAGGTAGAAATCAAACATGAGACTAATGCTTCTTGAGACACTAAGTTTCAAGACCTATCCAACTAGGCCAACTGTTCGGGTGTGCTTGATCGGTGTATTAGGTCGGTTAAAAATATGATTAAAAATAATACTATAATGACCTAATTTTCCTATCGCGAGTACACGAATCGTATAATAGTATAGTATGGCTTGAAACAGGTTATCGAACCCAAATGATTAATTCGTACTCTAATTTCTAATAAAATAATATTATTGAATTGTCACTAATAGTTTGATTTGGATTTTTGATTTTAAACTAATTAAATAAATAATTAAACTAAATAAAACAAGTAAAGATAAATTGAGAAAATTCAATAGAGAGAAAGCCTAGGGTGTATCTAACGCCACCACTAGCCTCGTAATACAAATATGCTATTCATTCTATTATAAAAGGGAGATACAACTCTCGTGAATCAGACTAGTACTGCTATAAGCTAGTGCCTAGTCCCTAAAGAAATACATTCAATCGGATTCAGCCACAAACCATCTTTGGAATGAGTGTGATTAATGCACGTGATAACTCTATTCTACTTCTACGGTGCATTAAATTAAAACATGCCTATTTCACCTTTCCTTAGCATGGTCTGTCCAAATCAAGACTTCCTATTTTACGAACCATTATGTAGAAAACTAAAATTTAATCTTCGGAGTTTTAGCTCGTAGTGGTTAAGCATAGTTAGGTAAAATTAAGTATTCAATCAATTTAAGACAAGAAATAGAATAAATGCAAAACTTTATATAACAATGATATTTCGTTCTCTCATCTACATAATCATCACGATAGTGTTCTCTAGCTTCCCCTTTTACAATAGAAATAAATAAAACATAGTCTACATTACTTGGGCTAAGGTTTGCTAGAAACCCTAGATACCGTTTAGTTGACCATGTCTACCGAAGGTTGGATCGTTGATGGTGAACAAGATTCCATGGACCCCTTGGTGTTTTCCTCTATTTTCTCTTGGTTTTATCCTTTTCGTCGCTCTCCAGACGTGTTCTTCTACGCACTAATTATTTATCGAGAGAAAAACCCCTTTTATTATGATGTATGTGGCATTTTATAAAGAAAGTAAACCACACTCCTAAATGATTTGGGAGATCTAATTTTTAATAAACCTAATTACTAAAACTAACATAAAAATAAAGTTTCTCTAAATTTTTTGAAATAATTACACAAGAATACTAATTAATAAATAATACTATATTTAAAATCTCATCAAAATCGGAGTTTATTTAGGTCACATACAAAAATCACGAAGTCTTCAGCAAGTTTTCTAACCGTTATAAAATCGTGGATTTGACGCCTTAAACGGTGTGTTTTGGTCCTAAATCATGTGGGCTCATTGTTATACAGTGAGTTTTGTTCATTGGTTCGTTTCCACTCAAAAACCTATCATCGTTTACTAAATCACGACATTCTGACAATTTATGCGAAAACTGCAGTCTTGGTCGGGCTGAATGCGCTCTTTTGTTTGTTCAGCTTCTGATCCACTTTTGGAATTTTATTTACATTCTTAGCTCAACTTCTCTATTCTTTAGCGATTTCATCTCTTGAATCATCTCGAATTATTATTCCAGTTAATTCACTGAAATTAATTCGTTTTTCTCATAATCCACCTGAAACACGCTAAACAAGACAAACCGTATAAAAGCACCCAAGTAATGGAATAATTAGACTAACAATGACAAGTTAGGGGCCTAGAATACATAATATTCGGCACCAAACAGTGCTTATTTTTTGTTACCCTTTACATAAAAACATAGATTGGGAATTGAATTGAGTTGAACCTTTGATGTCATATAAAGGAACAATTTGATGTCTCATAAGCGTTGTCTCTACTATTGTTTGGAATAATTCCTTGACGTTTTAATTGATAATAGTGGTTAATATACCTTTAGATGTGTATATTATATAAGAACATTTACTTATCAATATATCTATGTGTGAGCGTGTACAAGACAATATGAGTTATATTTAAAAAATACATATATATCATATATGTATGTATGGTTACATATGTAGTGCTTGTATGTTTGCCTCTTTCTCTACTATTTTCTGGAAGAATATCTGAATGTTCTAACTAAAAATTGTTGTGTCCATATATTTAAATGTTTAAATCATACAATGGAAACACTATTTGGAAGTGTAACTTCAACTTCTTTTTTTATCCTTTTACCATTATAAATTTGTCTGTGCTCATGTGTGTGTACACGTTCATGCATATACGTCTCCCTTTATAATAGTTGGTTGTATGTGTAGGCTTTTACATAAACATATCTACTTATGCGGGGTATATATTGAAACAGAACAATGGCATCCCATGTTGTGGGATATCCTCGTATGGGACCAAAGAGAGAGCTCAAGTTTGCATTGGAATCCTTTTGGGACGGGAAGAGTAGTGCTGAGGATTTGCAAAATGTGGCAGCTGATATAAGGTTATCAATCTGGAAGCAGATGGCTGATGCTGGGATCAAATATATTCCAAGCAACACCTTCTCATACTACGATCAAGTATTGGATACCACCGCGATGCTCGGGGCTGTTCCCACTAGATATGGTTGGAATGGAGGTGAGATTGGGTTTGATGTCTATTTTTCCATGGCTAGGGGAAATGCTTCTGTTCCTGCCATGGAAATGACAAAGTGGTTTGACACTAACTAGTAAGTGATGGCTTCTCGGTTCTCACAGTTCAAGCATTTTGAAAATTTTAGCTATTGTTTGTGGTTATGGTTACAGACCAATAGATGATCTTTCTACATATCTTTGTATGCTTATTTGTGCAGCCACTACATTGTCCCTGAACTAGGGCCAGATGTTCAATTCTCTTACGCATCTCATAAGGCTGTGACTGAATTCAAGGAGTCCAAAGCGGTAAGTTTGCCAATTCCTATTGTTTCTTCTGTTGATTTATTTCTTTTTACAAATTTAAAGAGCATTAGGGCTCTTCTTAAGAACAGGATTGCGGTTTAACTTTTATTTAGTTAATTATTTAGGCCGGGTACACGGTGATTTAATGATATATGCTATTTAAGGCCCTACCTTACCTTTTGCAGAACTGTAAAGCTATTGACATTTGAAGTGGACATTGTTGACATCTGGTAGAGTCAGAGTGAAGTTTAAATTTACACACAGCATGACACATATCTAAGGGAGTGAATCGTTAGGGGAATCGTTAGGGTAACTCCATAAGATGTATCCACTTTATCTCGATAGTATCCAGCCGTGATTACATTTCCTTTGGATATTATGAACTCAAGGAAGTCTATTGTGAATCCAGTTACATGATTCCTTGTTAAGAGGGCTTAGTGTGACGGATTCTTGTCCACATCGGGTCCAGATGGGTAGGGTTGGGGATATAAATGGACTGGGCATTAGCCCCACCTAACAACTAAAACTTTTGGGTTGGATCGCGAAACACCCAGCCCATGACATTAGTCTAGTTATTGTGAAGTTTATGGGAGTTGCGAAATTATATCTAACAATTCTAAAAATTCTCTTGATGGATTCTGTCTCACTTGACATATCCTTGCATTAAATTCTACCCTCCCTTCCCAAATGATGGAATGGAGTTTGTACTAATCTCGGGGTTCTTTCCTCTGGCAGTCTAAAATGTTAATGGAGATTAAAATTATGCAAACATAGATCTTATTGGTTCTTTCAATAAATTGGTAAAGTTGAAATTTCACTTGATTATCTTGCTTTTACATTTCATTTTTTATTTTCTGCAAATATTGTTTCAATTTTTGTTTAAATCTCTTGAATAGTAGAAGAAAATTTCTTTAAAAAGTCACAAGACAGCTTTCAAACTCATTTATGGTAATTAGTCAAGTTTATTGTAATTGTTTGATCTAATAGTTTCGTTGTTTCTTCACTGCAGCTTGGAGTTGATACAGTCCCAGTCCTTGTAGGGCCTGTGTCCTACTTGTTATTATCAAAACCAGCAAAGGGAGTTGAAAAGTCATTTTCTCTTCTCTCGCTGATAGACAATGTTCTTCCAGTTTACACGTAAGACTCATTGTTGGGACGACATGTGAAATTCTGACTGTATATTGCTCTATTATCTTATGATTGTTGTGTTGAACACTATAATGGATACTTACCATGCAGGGAAGTTGTGGCTGAACTGAAGGCTGCTGGGGCTACCTGGATTCAGTTTGATGAGCCCACTCTTGTGATGGATCTCGATTCTGACAAATTGCAAGCATTTACTCATGCTTACTCCATGTTGGAGTCATCCCTATCTGGTCTGAGTATCCTGATTGAGACATACTTTGCTGATATTCCTGCCGAGGCATACAAAACACTCACTGCGTTGAAGGGAGTCACTGCCTTTGGGTTTGATTTGGTGCGTGGATCAAAAACTATTGATTTAATCAAAGGTGGATTCCCCTCAGGAAAATATCTTTTTGCTGGAGTTGTGGATGGAAGGAACATTTGGGCTAATGACCTTGTTTCTTCCCTCAGTACCTTGCAGGCTCTCGAGAACATTGTGGGAAAAGGTATATATTATTGAATGCATTCTCCTACTTTTTCGTTCTTAAGGGAACAGGAAGTATCAGTAGAGATCCTTAACACTATGTGGTAATACCTAGCTTTAATCACAGAATTATAAGGGAGGGCAATGACTATCTTACCTTGTTCTCTAAAATTCGAAAGAAGGCACATTTCCTGTTCAACCTTCTACCTCCACTCTCTCTCTCCTTTCAGCCTCACCCCCGCACACACACACAAAATGGGATGCTAAAATGCTAGGAGCCTAGGAAATTCAGGGGTGGTATGCTTCAACTGATCTCTCAGTCATTATTGTTGTTGGAATGTTCCACCCTTTCTTCCTTAGATTTGCCAAAAGATGAAACACTATATTGGGGGGGGGGGGGGGGGGGGGGGGGAGGGGGGAGGTGGGGATGAGTGGGGATTCTTTTTGTTTTCCATTGAGGAGAGTGTTGCTTGCCAGAAATTCATAATCCCATCTGGTATCCTTATTCTACAGATAAGATTGTGGTCTCCACCTCCTGCTCACTTCTTCACACTGCGGTTGATTTGGTGAATGAGACTAAGTTGGACGAAGAGATTAAGTCATGGCTTGCATTTGCCGCACAAAAAGTTCTTGAAGTCAATGCCTTGGCAAAGGCATTGTCTGCTGACAAGGATGAGGTATTTCAGTTTTACTTTCTTTCCGTAATTGTTTCCCTAGTATATACAAAACGCTTGAACGGACACATAGAAGTAAAAGGGGAGTGCTACCAGTTTCTGTAGCTGGAAAAGAAAACACAAGAAGTGAGATATCTTAACATGTTCGTAGTTTGATACTAAATCCAATTAAATACGTGACCAGGCATCAATTTCCTTGTTCAAAATTATGTGGTAAAACTATGATTTTTTCTGGAAGAGAAAGAAAAGCTTTACTCTACCTTGAAAATTGTGTTTGTGAGCGATTGCAAAAACACCCAATACTTAGTTATTTCAAAACCTGCTTCACTATGTTCTGTATAACTTGGTTTCCCTTGCACCACTTAGCACCATGAGAGCATTGTGATGGTTAATGTTATACAGTTATACCACTTTGTCCCATGAAAGAATATGGGGATAAGTGTAGGTAACTAACACAAGTGATGGCAAAGATTTGAACTAAGAAGACAGAGAGATGATGAAGTAAAGACGAGTTGTCCCATGCGGTTCTTCCCTTGAGTACGTTTAAGTGTGATGGGTGGCATGTTTATAGTACATAAATATGGTAGCTACGAGTGTTACATTCAAGTTCAACAGGGTCTCTTTTCCAGTATATTGTTGATTCCTTCTTGCGCTTCCATGCTTCCTTCTTTGTAATACAATTTTCTAAAAGCAGACAAAATTCATGAGTACTTAGTTCTCTTGAAGATTAAGTCATGCACTTGGACACTAATTGTGAAATTCTTTACAGGTCATATATTTATATATATGATTTTCTTCTTTCTTTCCGTTAACCTGTTCCAAGATATATATATCCATCCAAAGTTCCTTCTTACTTTTCCCTAAAGGTAGCTTGTTATTCCAGTTAATCCTTAAAAGAGTTTATGGGTTTTGCATATACATCTAAGGTATAGAAGGCCGTCCTGCTTTTGCGAATCTTTAGTTGGGGGATTTTTTTTTGGCATGCTTCTCGTTTGAGTATATGTTAATGAAACATATAACTCATGGACTTTGGACACCATGGTTTGGAGTTGCGGACATGATGTAATGAACTTGTGTCCGTATCACCTTAAGGTAACACACTCGGTTATGGCGATCATGATTGATTTTTTTTTTATTTCACATAGCCAAAAGAGATAATGATATGCTACTTTATCCAACACAATTGCTAATTTATTGAATTTTGCAAGACCAGTTAACATGAGTAATGACCTATTTCTGTATTCTATAAATAAATGTCAGAGTATACTAATAAACAAAAATAGAATGCATCCTAAAAGAAAGTGCTAGAAATGACTCCGACTCTCATGCAAGGCCCCCGTACATACCTACTATTGGTGCCAATTCAAGGGACAGGCAGACTTCCAGCCCTTAATATAGATTCATTTATTTGGTTCCCTAGGTTTAATGGCAACTATTGTTGACTTGTTTTTGTTTGCAGCAGCAATTTTGGACTTTAGGGTTCTTTGTATTGCCTATATATCCGTAGGCATATGTTTGTATATTCAATACCTTTTGAAGATACTGAATATCGAGTGCATGAAATGCGGACGTCTTCTTCCCCAGTTCCATCATCTCTCCTGAATTCTTCTTCTCTCCTCTCTTTTCCCTCTCTTCACACGATTCTACTTCTCTACTGGTTCTACATCTCTCTCACTACCCTCTGTACCAAATTGTGGCCTAGTGGATGATGAGTACCTTGCAGAAGGTAAGAGGCAAGGATATGATTCTACTTGGCCTCATCTTTGTTACTAAAGCGCGTTCCACACATTGCTCAAACCGGCCGTGTCTCAACTGGCAGGTTAAGCTGTGAATCGGAGATCCACCAGATGTATTAGGCAGAACCAGTATAGTGTCTTTCCAATTATGGGAACCCGCCAGTTTGGCAAATTATACACGAGCCTTTTTAGCTGCTTTAGGAATATTTGCTGATGGAGAGGGTTTATAGCTGAAAATGGACTTCGGTTGAGCCCTTATTATCTGTCTTTCTCAATTAATAAGGTGTATCATTATATATATGGGAAGTTATACAAATCTATTAATTTGTATTATGCTGTCTCTGAGATTTTTGTAGTGAGTATAAATACTGAGGATATATTAGCTTCTCACTGCTAGTTGTTATCTGGTCAGGAATTATTCTCTGATAATGCTGCAGCACAGAGTTCGAGGAAATCATCACCAAGGGTGACAAATGAGGGTGTTCAAAAGGCCGTAAGTGTTTTAACAAACTTTTGTCCTCCAATTTTCTAATGGCCTGCAGTGGATTGTCTTGTTTTTACCTCATGTTTTCCTGCTTAGGCTGCTGCTTTGAAGGATTGTGACCACCGCCGAGCTACTAATGTGAGTACTAGGTTGGACGCGCAGCAGAAAAAGCTGAACCTTCCAATTCTTCCAACCACCACTTTAGGATCATTCCCTCAAACCATGGAGCTTAGAAAAGTCCGCCGTGAGTACAAGGCTAAAAGGTGAGTTTCGTTCCACTGTAATTAAAATTATTGTTGTTGTGTTCAAAGCTCATCTTCAATTTCACTTCAGGAAAGGAAAATGAAAAATTATTTTCATCTTTTTAACATATTCAAGAATGTTGCTGTTTCTAATTAGGATCTCTGATGAAGAGTATGTCAAGGCTATCAAGGAGGAAATTAGCAAAGTTGTCAAGCTCCAAGAAGAGCTCGACATTGATGTTCTGGTACATGGAGAGCCAGAGGTGAGCTTCCTTCCTGGATCAATGGCTTGTTACCTCAAGTAGGTCATTTTTTTTCCTATGAAGGAAAGGTCTCTGAATCGTATCACTTGTTGGAAACATCTTAAAAAATGCAGAGGAACGACATGGTTGAGTATTTTGGGGAGCAGTTATCGGGATTTGCCTTTACTGTCAATGGCTGGGTTCAATCTTATGGGTCCCGTTGTGTCAAGCCACCAATAATCTATGGTGATGTTAGCCGCCCCAAAGCGATGACTGTCTTCTGGTCGTCCATAGCACAGAGTATGACTCAGCGCCCAATGAAGGGAATGCTTACTGGTCCTGTTACCATACTGAACTGGTCTTTTGTTAGAAATGATCAGTCCAGGTGCATAAATCAACCAATTCATCCTGTCATACTGAATTGATATTATGGTGAATATTGCAATGATTTTATGCAACATTTCTTTATTCTTAGATTCGAGACTTGCTATCAGATTGCTTTGGCCATCAAGGACGAGGTTGAAGATCTCGAGAAAGCTGGCATTAATGTCATTCAAATTGATGAGGCTGCTTTGAGAGAAGGTTTGCCTCTTAGGAAGTCTGAGCAAGCTTTCTACTTGGATTGGGCTGTTCACTCCTTCAGAATCACAAATTGCGGCGTAAAAGACACTACCCAGGTTCACCCTTACTCTTTCAGTCCACTTCCTTCACCTGGAAATCGTCATTGATGCTCATGCAGCAGAATCACCGGTCACTTCAGTTCTATAACTCGACATTTGCAACGAAGTTTTCCTACTAAACTTTTAGGACATGATAGGAAACAGGAACACATCTTATTCTGAAAATATTCAAATGTGATAAGAGTTACAATTAACTGATAATTGGTCAGACCAATGTAGAATTAACAGATCTAGTAAGAAGAAGAAAAAAAATGTTGTGAACTATGTTTGCTCAACTCCTTTTTTGGTGATGATTTTCAACACATTTGTATGAATTGATTTGGACAGATCCACACGCACATGTGCTACTCGCACTTCAATGACATCATCCACTCCATTATCGACATGGATGCAGATGTAATCAGCATCGAGAACTCAAGGTCAGATGAGAAGCTTCTTTCTGTTTTCCGTGAGGGATTGAAGTATGGTGCTGGCATTGGCCCTGGTGTGTATGACATCCACTCGCCAAGGATCCCATCCACTGAAGAAATTGCTGCCCGAATCAACAAAATGCTTGCAGTCCTTGAGAGCAGCATCCTCTGGGTGAACCCCGACTGTGGCCTCAAGACACGGAAGTATCCTGAAGTCAAGCCTGCGCTTACAAACATGGTTGCTGCTGCCAAGATTCTCCGCACCCAGTTGGCAAGTACCAAGTGAGTTCAGCTAGAACCATAAAAGCTATGGCTATATGTGAGGACGACGAGGAAGAGCATGGGATTTCATTTTTGTATCTCTAGTTATCCCTATGGTCTTTTTGTTGAAATTTTGAGCATATTTTGTTTGTACGAGTAAAGGTTATTGGGATATTAAGGCCTCACTCCTTTTCATTTTCCTTCTCTTAATTAAGAAATATGTGTATGCGACACAATGCAAGTCCGGATAGGATGATTTTGGCACTAAATGTACATAAATTTCCACCCATCAAAACAAATTAAAACACTAATAATTTTTGGGTTTTGTTAGCTCTTTGCACTGTCAGCATTGATATCTCACTTACGAGTAACCCATGATGAATGATGACTAAACATCTATTACACATCTATTACGCTTCTAACCTTCCACAAATTACCCAGCACATTTTTGTTTTCAATGCATTGAGGCCTCTGATAGGCAAAGAATAAATGCTCTTTTGTACAGACCAGTGAATCCTTTCATCTTGGTAGAGGGACCCTGTCGAGATGAATATTAAAGAGTGTAGAACTTTTTTTTTTTTCCTGAATGAGTAATTTATAAAAAGGAAAAGAAGAATAAAAACAAATATAGTACAGTGAGGGATGGGGGAGGATATCCCCTAAGAAGCGTCCCGAAAATCGTCAAGAACAAAAGACGGAACTAAGTCAAAAACAACATCAACAAGCAGAAGAATATCAAAGTAATTGCGTGAAGTCTTCCATGGTGATATTCTGCAGCAGCATCACCTCCCACATAACGACCAAAACAGCACCCTCGATGCTATCCTTGCGACCCTCAAAGAGGGCACAATTCCTTTCTTTCCAAATCTTCCATATCGTCGTGGAGAAAATTGAAGAGAGAATGGTGGTCTTGACTGTTTTCTTGCTACATGTATTGGTGAACCATGAGACTAATTGGTTCAAGGACGCAGCTTGAGGTAAAGGAATAACCATCATATCAAAAATTCGACTCCAGATGGAAGAGGCATAAGGGCATGTCCAAAATAGGTGGTCATTGCTATCGTCCCAATTAAAGCATAGATGACAAACTGGAGTAATGGTGATTGCTCTCCGTCTTAGATTAACTAAAGACAAATTTCTATTCAACAAAACCAACATAATAGTGATAGCAGCTCCGGGTCTATTAAATTTCCACACCAATTTATGCCAATGAACAATATTGTCTCTTTTCCGACAAGCATTCCAAACTGATTTGAAAGTGAAAGGGCCTTTCCTCCAAAGAATATTATCAGGGGCATCCCTTGGGTGAATGTTGGAGATAACAACAGAGATATGGTCAGGGAAGAAAGGAGGGAAATGCCATCTACCATTTTGAATGATAGAGGAAGTGGTGGCATTCTTGTCAATACCCCTAAGAATATTCTTACCGAATAGGTTTGTGATCGAGTTGCCATTACACCAAGGATCGAACAATAAACTAAAGCAAGTCCCATTTCCAAGAGTGTAGAACTTTGATATACAGCTGTGAAAAATGAATGTAAAATAAATGATTCATAACTTCAATTATCTCTCTCCACCAAAAACAGACTACTTTTCTTCCTTCTACGCGTTTTCGAAGAAAGAGAGAAGTTGATTTATACATGATACAATATAGGCAATGAATATAGACTCAACACCGAAGGAGAAAAACTGAACCTCGAGTCTTGGGTAGAAAACCAGGGAGGAGGAAGTTACAAGCAGCTTTACAACCTATACAAAATTCCCTGTGTATTATGTATATCTCCTCTATTTGTTGAAAGGGAAACTCTATACTGTCATGGTCCTGTAGGCCAAGGTACCCTCTTTTCAGTGTATGTTGGCTGATATTACTTCTTTGTGTATGTGAGGTATGGATCCTGAGCAAGAGATAGTACATCAGGCCTTTCTGCCTGGTTATATGTTAGACACCGGCGAATAAATTCCTGCAGATCATCAAAGGAATTCAAGATTACTTAAAACTAACCGAAAAAATTGCTGCATAATATTCCTAATCCTTCTATGATGAAAATTCTAGGGACCATAAACCGCATACCTCAAGGATGATGACAAAAACATGGATATCTTAAAGCAGATCCTATCAATAGAATTTTATGTAAAACAGAATAAAACAAATTATACAATATTAACTATAGTTCCCTCTCAATGATTCATCATACCCATCTTGTGTTTAACACAGACAAGCCTTGAGAAGCTGGAAAAATACCCTTTCAGCACCTAAGTCTCTATGACAGATATTTGACTGCTGGCTATTGCTATTTCATAGCGGGCAAACATTTTTCTATTTCTTTAACATTTTGTTTTGGTGAATGAAAACATATGGGAAATGTGAGAAAGTCACCTTTGCTTCGTTTGAGACACCAGGTCTCGAAGGGAATTCCACTTTGCGTGCTTTGATAATTGTGTCTTCCCGTAAAATTCTCTCTTGGGTTTGGTCGTGCCCAAAAGGACGTCTGCCAAAGAGCATTTGGTAAAAAAGAATACCAGCTGACCAAACATCAACCTGTTTTAAGGAGGGGAACATTTGAGTTCTTCTAAAATATCAACAAAGAAATAAAGATGGATCAATTGTATGCACTATAAAGTAGCATTAACAGACATTCTGTTGAAGTTACACTTAAAAAGGCAACTTTCAGGTGTTAAACTACATGCTTAGACTGAAGCAAAATAATCTGATGTGGTAAGATATTCTAGCAAATAAAATCACTGTTCATTGTCACCGACCTTTGATGATATTAGAGGAGTCTTGCTTAGCTCAAAGCATTCTGGTGGAAGATACCTGAATTTACAGGAGAAGATATGATCAATTACAGCCACTTCCCCAAAACAGGTAAAATTAATTACGGAGCAAAAACCATTAAGCAGCTAAAAAATGAGACCAAAGCTTAAAATAAACATATATATAAATATATATATCAGATCAGGATGGGTTTATGTTCATTTATTCATGTTCCCAAATGGGGGACAAATGGACGGAGGTATTCTGTATTACAAAACTCAACCCTTTTATAAACTGATAGTTCACTACTTGTCTTCAGCAACATGAGTTCTTTTATTACCGTTAAACTTATCTGGATGTACCGACTAAAATTTTCAAAATCATCTTTCCAAGGAAAGAATAAGTTCCAGAAGGATGGGACATGTCTGGATAATATCTCATCTAAAACTTGGATTACGAAGGACTAGAAACAGTCCTACAACTATAAGGGTGTAAGATATTAGTATGCCATTCCTATCAGAAATCACAAAGCAAGTCTGCCTACTTGTATCATGGATGCCCAGATGTCACAAAATTCATGTCCATTTTTTTTTTGCATTACTTGGCATTTGAGCTAAAACCATCTTGCTTATCCCGCAGTCGCAGACAACCTGAAGCTAACTAAGAAACCATGGGCTTCCACTGGAACAGGCCCTTTTCTACGTACAATTTGGCAGGTTTACTAGATCTTTGAAGTTTTGAACTTACAGTCTATACGTGAATTTTTCCCCTAAGCTATTTGGCACCACAGTTTTCTAATTGCAGTATCAAGTAATTATCGTGAAAAATGAATCAAATCCATGGGCTCAACATCCCCTAGACTATGTTGGAAACGTGTGATCAGAGTCGGTTATCAATATTCTTGTATTTCCAGTTTTATTTAGTTTTCACTGGCAAGCCGCTCAAGAGGCATATGCATGGTTTGGACAACGTTACACAATTTATTCAAGTTTTTTAAATCATTTTGATAATCTCCTCCCGTGTTATTTTTTAGTGCCTTCTTCTCTTATCTCTATGAAAACCATCTTCCTCGTTTTAGTAGCGTGTCACTAGATCTCAGATATGTGTACAAACCATCCAAGTCTAATCTCCTTGTATGTGAAACACATTGTTCGTTTTCAATTTTTTTTTCCTTTTATAATTTAGACACCTAAATTTTATTGTTATTTTCTAAAAAATTCAAGGCCAACACTCAATATGGTCTAATAACAGTCCTATAGAGTTTTGCTTTTAGCCTAGGTGTAATAGTCTCTTACGTGTAATCCCACTATCTTGTTTCCTTTTGGTCCAACCCACTCCAGTTCTACTACTTGTGTGACTATATATCTCTCCATCCTTTCATGTTACCGATCTTGGATAGCGAATGTCGTTGTATGGGGTATTCTTGGTTTTTAAGTGTCACTATATTATCGATGTCTTTATCAAAGTTACTCTCTATAACTTCGTTTTTAGAGTAATTTATTAATTCCCTCTATTCTAAAGCATTCCTCCAAATTTCAACTTTATGGATATGTTCTCTTCCGAGGTATCTATTAGAATTACTGGAGTACACTTTGGCAAATATTCCTCCATTACCGCGAAGGGACAACAAACTCCATCCTCCATTCTTCACCATCATGATTTTCAGAAAATTTCCCCCTTTCAACCTTAAAGTCTTTTTTCTCTGTGACCCTAATGTCATCACAGCTTCTACCCCCAGAGGACCCACAACCATCACCGACAACCACAAGTAAGGATTGGCAGCACGTGTAATTGTAGCCCGAACAGTATAATATGGTATTCCTTCTTCATGATTCTAGAACAACCACATGAATGATCATACATCCATTTTCAGGAAAGCTTCTCTGTACTTGAATTCTTTCATCTAAACCCAAACATGCTTCATGATGCGATGGAAGTCAGAAACAAAAGTATAGAATCCGGCAGCAAGGTCATGCCCACCTCACTTGCCACCTTCCATGTCCTTGAAACGCACTCTGCAATCCACTCCATGCTTCCAACTTTTTTGTTGAAAAGACCAAAGAGGTAGGATTGTAACACCTCATGTCTCTTAGACAAGCTCCAATCATCGACCTTAAAAATGAGTCTTCTGTCCAATGATATTCTCTTAGTTTCACAAGCGATGGAGAGCTGAGGCAAGCTCGCCACTTCCCTAAAACTCCGTTCAAAATTTTCCCTTAAAAAGATGAAGGCCTCGCTTTCCAACAATGAAACGCATTCCCCTGAGTAGAACATGGCCATATGAGTTGATACCATCACTAGTTGTTTTGGAGCCCTCTCCCTGCTTTCAACGCCTTGCTATTCTTTCAGGGAAACTCCTGAAGTTACGTCTTTCAGTAATGGGACTCCTCAAGTCAAGTAGTTGAGATAAGCTGTTTGCTCTTAGTTCTTCGGCCTTCTTATGGAGGACTTTCATATCAAAGTCAATCTATCGCGCTTTAGGTTCAGGTACTAGAAATTTACTTTCGTATTTATTCTTATGAACCATGATTTCTGGTATTCAAAAAATTAAAAGGACCTGCCTATCTAACAATTTAGGTACCTATCTAAAATAAAAAGGACCTACAGCTTCTGAGTTATATGAAACTGTAACATACAAAAGATACTTTGCATATTACAAACGGCCCAATGCCTCCATTAGAGAAGAGGGAGAAGCCAACAAGAATGTTATTCAATTTAAACCTAAAATAACTACAAGTTTCAAGGTATACCATTATGACCAGAAGGTGCAAAGAGTTAATAAGCAGTTCCTTCTTTTCTTGAACAAGAATGTATTTCTACCGAAGGACCACTTGGCCCAATGGTATAACCTCTCCTTCCAATAGGGAAGGTGAGGAGTTCGAGTCTCCTTGGAGACAAAAATGGGTGTGTGGGTGGAAAAAAATGTTAGGGTCGCAGTGGAAGCAACAAGCTACAACGAAGAATATAAAAGATCACTCACAAAGAACAAACACAAGATTTACATGATTCACCCTAAACAGGGCTATGTCCATGGATGAGAAAAAGATTTCACTATGATTCGTAGAAAAATTACAATAGTAGAGAATTTCCAACACCTGAAACCATACACAAAACTCCCCTAGAGGTTTCTTCCGTGTATCCCACGAGACTCCCTCTCGCCATCAGTATTCACTCTACCCCACATGTAAATCTATCTCTACCCACGATCTCCCTCATGAGGCTACATCTCTCTCAATCTCATTAGTCTCAACCCAAAACCTAAGTATCTATTTATAGAGCTAAAACCCAATTCCTTGTTGGACAAGAAAACTCAATTCCTTGTTAGACAAGACATACAACACCTTGGAGAATTAGACATCTCTCTAACAAGAAATTACCTTACATAATACAACTATAAAATAGAATCCTAATTAGAATAGGAATTCAAGGCACAATTTCTAACAAAAACCAAAAAAAATCCTTACCTCTCAAAAAAAAAAAAAAGTATTTCTACTATTTATAAGAACCAGCAAAAGTTAAACTAATACATCACTCACCAATAGGTCCCAGCTCCTTGGGATGTTAGTTCCATACCCTGGGATCCAACATTATCCTCAACTATCTTGCTAAGACCAAAGTCGGTCACTTTGGCAACACCAAGTTCATCAAACAGAACATTCCCAGGCTTCAAATCGTAATGGATAATCTTATGTGTTCTTTTATTCAAGTATACAAGGCCTTGAAATATTTGAACAATAATGATCCTAGCTTCTCTCTCCGGCAGTATAGGTGTTGCTTTAAGAACTGCATCAAGGTCTTTACCTGAGGGGAAAAAGAGGATTCAAAGGTAAATAATGGAAGTAAAAATATTATAAAACAATATCCGAAGCAAAATATCATATAACAGTTCATCATCTCCAAATCAGTGTAAATTTAAACCATGAAGCTTATCCTCACTTCCAACTACCTATACAAACACAGTAAATTTATCTGATTGATGAAAGAGTAGAAAAGGTATAAATACCACTACAATACTCTAAGACAGTGCAGAATGTATTTTGGTCAATCTCGAAAATGTCCCAGAGCCGCACAATGTGATGGTGCACCAAGGTCTTGTGAATGTTGTATTCCCGGATGGCATGTCGTATGTAACTTTGCTTCTTATCCTCACTCCACTGAGCATTCAAACCATGAAGCTTACATGCAACATATCTATGCTCCACCAGGTCAAAAGCCTGTGATTTTTTACTTCAAATTATTGCAAATAAGTATATAATTCCAATTGCCAATATAGGCAAAGGGAAAATCTAATATAGTGATTCAACAAATGGAGCCTTTTGGCCAATACATATGTGAGGGAAATATTTCAATCATCAGAAGAAAAAATAAAATTAAAAATTAAAATTAAATAATTGCCAAGTTCTGACCTTGTAAACCTCGCTAAATCCTCCCTTTCCAAGAAGGTTTAAGAGAGCATAGCGGTGGCTCAAAATTTGATAATTGTTAAAACGGGAACCATCTTCATCTCGTATGCGTTTCATTTCACGTATAAGCCTTCCCTTTTCAAGTTCATATCGGTCCCTCTCACGAATTAAAGCCTCTTCCTCCTAAAGGAAATCCACAATAGAATAAGAAACATGTAACGAATTGTAATACAATTACTGAAGAAGCAAACTTACACGCTTGATGCTCGCTAGACGTGATTTATAGATTTCATCCTGGATGAGATTATCTTCTTCCTGGAGTCCCATTTCTGTCTCGGTCGCATCACCTTTGTCTTCAAGGAATCATCAAAGCCATTAGTACTCAAAGTCAGCATTCGCAGGGAAGATGAGGCTATGAAATACTTGAATGCAGTTCCATGAAAAAAGCAACTACTTAATCAAATCAGATGGCAAAACTGGTCTGACACAGTTTGTTACACACCAACTCACCAAGACAGATTGCCAGTCAGGGCAGTATAACCAAATCACTACTTGATCCAGGTTGTCTTTGTCGCAAATAATTGTAGGGTGGGATGAGGAGTTCACTTCAGAAAGTAGGATAAAAATAATACAATTCAACTAATCTTAAGTGATCTCTAGCAGTCTAGAGTGTAAGGACACAAAATGCAAGCATGATAACATGTTCTTGGGTGCCCAAATTAAAATGTATCAAAAAACAAAATAAAAAAGAACGACATCAGCATTAGTGTGTGACACATGAATGATGGGTTTTGCCTGAAAAGACTCAAGGGAGTCTCCTCAGCTAACCCAGTTGCAGAGCCCCATGATTGAGTGGGCGCTCAACATCCACCAAAATAATTTACAAATGCGCAAACGAATTCAGAAGTACCATGAAAATAGGACACTATCAGTAGGAAGATAAATATTTCACACATTTATATATATATATATATATATATTCAAAGGAAATAAATTTAAGAGAAAAATTTATACCAGATTGTCGTTTTTTCAGTAATTTCCGCTGACGCTCAACAGCTTCCTTCATTTCTAACAAATGCCTCTAGAAAACAAAACAGTTACATAAATGTAAATTTCTCCAAAGATGTTTTCAGGTTGGGTTTATTGTAAGAGAACTCGGAATAGCAAAGGGCCTGTTTCTCTAAACTAAAGACATGGCATATCATAGCTAAAAGAAGTATCAAAAAGGTAGCAAAGTCATACGAGATATTCTGGACATTACAAAACAGTCTTGATGTATATGAAACTGTGTTAAAGTACCTAGAAATGTAAAACTCAGATATAGATATCTTCACTTAACTAGTGCTGAAAGCAGTTCTCACAATCAATCATAAAAATAAAATAAAAAAGATCAGTAGAAACTTTCTTCTTTCTTTTGATATTTTCTTTATTGTTATTAGAATTATTTTTGACTGAAATACTTTTTTTTTTTGTTTTGAAAGGTAAGGACTTTTTTTGGTTTTTTTTTTCACACACACACCCATTTTGTCTCCAAGGAGACTTGAACCCCTCACCTTCCCTATTGGAAGGAGAGGTTATACCGTTGGGCCAAGTGGTCCTATACTTGGTAAAAGAAAGGTAGGCATAAACATAAAATGAGCGCTATGGTTTAACCAATCAGATCCAGGTTTCTCTAAGTATAATAACGGGGTTTCTCTAAGTATAATAAAGGTTTGAACCAACTTTGCCTTTTCTCATAAACATTTGATATTCTCAGGCATTGGAGGATTAATTATGTAATAATCCTGTATCTATTGAGACTAGGATTAAGTGACACTCATAATGTTATTAGCAGGTGACAGTATCATTGCATGATGGACCATTTAAAAATCATAGCTATGACGGCTGGCTATGATGCCACAACACATTGCAGGTTGGATATAACGGGTTTCTTCAAAAACTCATCGCTTTATGCTCAATAATCATATTTCTTCCTCTCCAATACCATTCTTTAAAAGTTTAAAAAGAGGGTAACAAATATGAAATGGGAAAAGAGAACCGACTCTCCCTCATTATTTTTTCTGTTTTCCCTTTTTCTTAGTTTTCCGTTAATTTACCTTAGACTTCTACCTAACTTTTGGTGTTGAATCTAAAGAAGGGAAGTGAACATAAATTCAGGACACCCTAAAGAGGAAAGCCAGAAACATATTTCGGATGGAGGGAGCATTTAATATGTTTGGTGCATGACCAACCATATGTATTTGATACATTCTATAGCAAGTGTCATGTTTCTGAAACAGTACTACACACATTTTTTTGAACAGTTTGTGAGATAGGTGGATGGTACAAATTAGTGTGATTTTAATATTGACGCTTCACTAGCATGAACCGAGTCCACTGGGACTTCCTAAACTTCCAAAATAAAAGGTCTACATTCAAATCCTCAAAAGGACGTGGTTCTGTGAGTTTTTTGCCATGATAACAAAAATAAATAAAATAAAAATGCTGACAAGGGAGGAAACTGAAGACAAAGTCCACAGTACATAAAAAAAAATAGATTACGACATACAAGATGAGCACTAAGATCCTTCAAACTCTGACCATCTTCCCATGTCTCGGAAATGACAGTTCCAGCTCTGCAATTCAAAAACAAAAAAAAATCCACATAAATTAATACAAAACAAAATGAGTTTGCTCTTTTTCTGACAAGTACTCCATCCACACCCATAATTCAATCTTCCGTTCGAGTGGCAGGAGACACTAAATGGGGAACTGTAAGAAAATGTTAAGAGCTCAGTAGACTATACATCAAGAATATAATACCTTCTTTAATACATAATTTTAATCAACAAAATCTTAAACCTAGATTAAGACCCCAAAATCCCGACCTGACACATTTGTGCCAGATTCTTCCCCCACAAGACATCCGGGACTCTGTCTCGTATAGCTTGGCAAGGAGAGTTACAGATAAAGAACCAGTCACATAAGACCAACTGCGTATGCAATTGGGGATCCTAAATTCGCTCAACAAGTTACAAAAGCTTTTACTTGAGGGCATGCTCTTGTCCAATGGATATACTTATTCTCGTCATTATCTGTGGGCGTAAAACACAGTCACCACAAACATGTACCACTAAAATCCACAAATATAAAATGCACCTAAATCCATCCAGGTAAATCCCATGGGTTTAATGCTTGTACAAGATCATTCACGCATTAAAAGAAAGAAAAAAGAAAAAGAATATTGAAAAGGAAAATAGCGTATATCTATATTTGAAATGTATATCGAAGCATTTTGTAAGCAATAAAAATAAAAACGCCACAACTTTTGGAGTGAAATGGCTGAATAGGATCTATGCAGCTTCTTTAAATTGACTTGAATAATGATGAAAACTTTTCTCCCATCTTTGGATGATTTGTACCAATATGTTAATAGATCTTTTTTATTAGAAAAGCTTGAGAGCATGCAACCACCATGGTCAACCACCTTGAAATCGATATGTTAATAATATGACCATAGTTAGTCAAGGATTTCTGTCATGGATGGTTCCAACTCATAGGACGTTTGGTCTTTTCTTTAAAAAAAGAAAGAAAAAGGAAGATGACAACAACAGCAACAGAACAATTTGTAATTTGAATGGTTAGCTACAGTGGATATATAAGAAGGGGAGTAACTTGCACTAAGGAATTCCTCTCAGAGTTTCTCAGCAGGTCCTATATTTATTCTTCTAAACGAACATTCATCATAGAATAAATGGTGTCACTTTTTTTGTTTCACCCATTGCCATCATATTTTGCGCACTAAAAAGGATAATAACGTATCCATTTTCATTATCTCTTGCTGAATAAAATAAATGGATGAGATACCTGATTACACCCACATTTCCAAGTCTCAGGGAATCCTGCCGTACTTTAGCCCTTGCTTCTTGTCTTTCAGCTTTTGAAACAGATATCAAAAGGTCGGATAACACTTTAATTCTCTGCATCAAAGAATTTAACTGTCACAACAATGAACCAACCAAACACCTGCTGCGCATCAAATTTTAAGAAAAGAAACACCAAGTACCAACGTTCCTGAATATAGTAAATGAGTATGCACATGCATGGGAAGTCCAAAAGCACGTTGGATGATAACAACTATTATACTATGGGGGGAACAACTACAGCAACATCTTAGTTGAGTCTCAAGCTCATACGGTCTCATATAGAAACATTATGGGATTTTGAACATGTTCCATACATCAACCTTCTCGAGTCTCCAAGCTAAAACTTCGGCTATTAACTTAAACATCCTCTTACCAAGTTAATATGCCTAAGGTCCTAGAAGTCAGCAGCCCAGCCTTTTTAGGCTAAGCAAAATACAAGAAGCATTTGCCCCCTGCTGATACTGTCCAGTAGTATGATAACCCTTTGACCATCCCAGAACATTGTTTGAAAAAAGCATCATCATACCATTCACAAGAAGCCCCATCTCATCTGCCACTCTGTACAGCTTCCACCATGTTCTCAGTTCTTAGAGAAGGATCTCTTCAGCCACTCCGTATCCCATTCTTCAGTCTTACAGAACTCCAGCCTATGCCCCATATGAAGTTTCTTACTAAAAGTTCCCGTCAAAGTTAAATATACTGAACCAAATGTCTTCCTCTCTGCCCATCTCCACTCCCTCTAAATAAGTCTGCAACTAACCAGTGAAAGGATTTAGTATTCTTATCTCCTTCCATTAGCATTGCCTTGAACTTTTGCCATCAACTCATATGTTCCAGACTTCCACCAACGCATTCATCCGATCCATAGCATTCTCTCTCCTTCTTGCCACCACTTCTCAACTTCCCGAATCTCAACTTTCATCCAGTGGAATTTCTTGGCAGCATAATTGCTGGTGCTTTGTTTCCCCCTTATATAAGAGCGTGACATGATTGTTTAATGGATTCTAACTGATTTGTTCTTCTCTCTAGGCTAATGGATTGAGGTCCCCCACTATACCAACGAATAGAGAACATGACAAGTATCAAAGCATAATATCATGTATAATTCCTTATATAATATGTGCACACAGAAATACAAACATGAAGATAATGTTCACGAGTGCAGCAAGAGAAAGGTTCCACAATTCATTTATAACATGAGAATTTAGTGGAACTGCAGAATGTTGATAAGGTCTTTTAACTAGAGATAATTTTCTTGAATTACTCATCGATGAAAAATAATTCCACTAATCTAATTATGAATGAAATTGGTTGGAAGGATAACAAGGTGTCAGAAAGAAACCTTTGGCTTCATTTGCTGTTCATTATCTTTAAGGTCCTTAAGTTCCTGTGAAATGAAATGAAATCATGGATCTTTTATCGCAATGAACAAAGTCACTCATCAACATTAAATAAAGTAAGAAGCAGAAGAAACCTAACCTTTTCTAGCTGGCGGCAAAGATGTTGATACTCCGAAGCCTCTTGATGTGATTTCCTAAGGTCTTCCTCCAATGATGCAACTTTTGCACGTAATGATATGATCTCATCCTAATTAAGGTTCATAGAGCTAATTAGAAAGATCTCAAAACCTTGATGTTCCTTTAGGCAAAAAAAAAAACTAAGACAGCCCAAGTATTGTATGGTTGTATCCGAGAAATCGGGCATCTTTCAACTTTACGTCCTTAGAAGAGAAGCACAATATATAAATATATTTTACCATCCAACATAATATCTGTGTATATATATAACATTATACCTCTAATGAAGAGCGATTATCATTCCTAAGTTGCTCTTTGGGCAAACCATCCTGCAAAATGAGGTCAAATGCTTTTAGCTATGCAAAGAAAGAGGACACTAATTAACCACTTCAATAGTCACAAAATGTTATTTACCATTGAATTACTGGCAACAGCCATCTTCTTATATTGTTGCACGTTCCACAAAAATTAATGCTACTCTCAGGTTAGAAAGAACAGGGATCTATTGAATATGGCTGATTCGGATTGCTAGACAAATTCTTTGGAATGTGGCGGACCCTATGGGCTTTTATTGCAGGATCTGCTGGTATTAATCAACTGATGAGTTGTGCTCTTTTTGTACCTTGTGTAATGGGTTGTGGGTTATGTGGTTTGTGAAGGGGATGTGGCTGTGGCCTATTTTTGGCTGGCTGTCTTCATCTAGTTTCTGGGATCCTCTGTCTTCCCCTTTCCTTTTCTTACTTTTTTATTATACCAATTACTGGGAGCTTCTTTCGGGAAGGGAACCTTTGTTAAGGTTCGATGATGAGTAGGGTATGCCCTTTTTCTTGTGAATACATGGTTATTTGTTTGTTAATAATATGTTATTTAGGAAAAAGAACACTGATCTATCAAATAAGGAATTATTTAGAAATACATGAAGCAAACATTAATCTCTCCAGGATTAAGTATTTCCAGATAGGGAAAACCATTAAGCTCGTTCACAGATTCCAAAAGGTCCAATAGGCCTTAAATACCAAAAGATAAATTCTTATACCTTAATCCCATGGAGAAACACAAGATATACCAAATAATAAGAATAAGCTTCCAATCAGACCATAAGAGTATTCAAGGCATATACCATCATAATGTCTTTGCTATGTCAAAAACTATGAATACTTCCTGATTACATGTATTAACATAGGGAAAATTGTCAGGGTCTGGTCCATGGTTATAATACAATGCACAAATGGGTAAAAGCAATGCCATGCAGTAATTGTACTAAATGGTAACAAACTCATAGTGATGTTGTTCCTCGGGTTAATATGATGCTCAATATCTACCAATGCATACCACAGCAGACAAGTTTCTTGTCATTTTTCATTTATTCTATAATTGGAGTCCCAAAGAAAACTAAAATGCATGTTAAGCAATTTATTGTTTTGAAATTTCAAATAAGTCTGCGAGAAAAAAAGTTTTTGGGTTAAGAAAGGGCCATAAATTATAACCATAGTTTTTGTTTTCCAGTGACCTTTATGCAAAGTATACGAGTGCTTTATGGATTTCCTTCTTCCAATAACCGTTTCAATATGTATATCAATCTGATATATATATATTCTTGGACATAATGGCATCAAAACACATTGCCGATATTATAAAACTGTTTTGTGCAACTATTTGTCAGCTCACTCTTTAACACCACGATTAAGTCCAACTCATCATCATCCCTGCCTTTATCACAAATTAATAGGGTTGGCCTCATGAATTCCTTTTCCATTCTTTCCACGTATATACCATGCCTCTTGTTAGATTTACTTTTTGAAAAAAAAATTATTACTTCCTCCCATGTAAGTTGTGATCGGCCTCTTTGTTGGTTGGCTTCTAGGGATACAACTCTTCCTTTTTAAATGGTGCATATTGCGACCAATTCCACATTATTATTATGTTTTGATATATATAAATAAGATTTAATAAAAGGTGCTCAAGACCAATTCCCCCTCCAAAAAAAAGTATTCACATGTAGAATCGACATTGCTTGTTAGGTACTAGTTGGCAATATAAACTATCACAATTTAGAAGACAACAATTCAAATTACCCCAACCCCTCTAGGTTTGTCCAAGTACATACTCATGCTAATTGACAAGAAACCACAAGACCTCTCCATATGGCCATTAATTTTAAATAACTCGACAGATCTTTATAAACTTACAAACTTTGCCATCATTCTAAGATTCTCAAATGGATAAACTACTATAGATACGATATTAATTTGTGCATCATTAAAAATCTACATTGAAATAAACTCGATCAAATTTGGAAAAAATTCACTATCTTCATATATAAATCAGAGTAATGATTAATAATTTACATATGTCCTACCAAATATTATAATTGATGTAAATTTGTCAATGTTCCAAAATACATACAAATTGTAAATCATAAAATCTAAACAATTAGTTAAGAAAATAATTTTCCAGTATTGATTAGCTATCACAAGTCTAAGACATATTTTTATTTACCTATAAAAAATATGGAGGATTACTAGTTTCCGCTAAGTAATCAAAACATTCATGGTACAGTGGTTATGATGCGATAGTCGTAAATTGTTGAGTTGATCAAGTGATAGTTTAAGTGCAGGAAGAAATTATAGAGAGAGAATCAAAACTTTTAGTATAACCCACCTAAAGACCTGAACTGCAAAACTTTTAGTCCTCCCTCCCTCCCACCCCTGAAGGCTGAAGGTCATATTTTCTTGGCCTGTTCATTGTTGTTCTCAACTATCATGCAGTTTATGGTCAACTTATGAGGCTGTTATAGCATCCGATGAGTTGGGTGAGGGAGAGGATGATTATCGATGCCTTGAACTCGACTCCTCTAGAGAGTCCTGCCAATCACTTACAGACTCGATCGTCGTAGACTATGGAACTGACATATTTCTAGCTCAAACATCTATAGGTTCTTTGATAGCTTGTCATTTCTCTTTTCTGGATCATTTACTCATATATCATAACTGAATGCATGTTACCACACACGATATTTGCAAGACAGGAATTATTTAATATGATACTATCTCTCCTCCCCAAAGGGGGGTTGTAAATTTGAGCCCCACAAGGGCATGTTGTAGGTGTGTGCATTTTGTTTAGCTTTCACAGGGGAAAAGCTAGATAAGCATTATAAAATTAATATTCAATGCATAAACTATGCCATGGCTGAAGATAATCAAGTAACAAGCTTACGGCACACTGCCAGCAATGGCACCTCAGCAGTAAGGTCGTATGGTACTCCAGCCAACACTAACTAATAGTTTATGCATTGAATATCCATTCCCCAGGTGCGTTGGGAGGCGGTGTGTCGTCCCTTTCAGGATGGAGGGTTGGGTATTCGTCGTATGGTGCCTTTTAATAAGGCCCTCATGGGAAAGTGGATGTGGTGCTTTGGGTCTGAGAGGAACCGCTTGTGGAGGAGCGTGATCGCTTGCCGCTATGGGGAGGTGAAAGGTGGTTGGTGCTCTGAAGAGGTCAGGGGTCGTCGTGGCATGGGAGTGTGGAAGGACATTCGGCAAGATGGGACTCTTTTACTCCTTTCACTAGTTTCAGGGTTGGTGATGGCCGCTGTGTTGTTTTCTGGACGGATTGGTGGTGTGGGGAGGGCCCTCTCGCTTCTTTGTTCCCTCAGTTATTCAGGATCGCTCGGGATCGTCATGCCTCGGTAGCTAACTGTTATCGTCTTGATACCAGAAAGCTAGTGTGGGATGTCAGATTTGCGCGACGCTTTCAGGACTGGGAGATAGAGGAGGTTTCCGATCTGTTGGAGTTATTGTATTCTCAGACTATTGGTTGTAGTTTTGACTCCTTATGCTGGAGTTCTTCGCTTTCGCAGAGCTTTTCAGTCTCTTCTTTCTTTGGTTGTCTTTCGCCTGGGGCGGAAGCGTTTTTGCCTTGGAAGGCGGTATGGCGTACAAAGGCCCCTCTCAAGGTTGATTTCTTCGCATGGTCGGCGATTTGGGGTCGCATCCTCACACTGGATATTTTGGGTCGGCGGGGCATGTTTTTTGTCAATCGGTGTTTCCTATGCAAAAAAGGATGGGGAATCTATCGATCACCTCCTTTTGCATTGTCCGATTGCCTATAACTGTTGGAGCCTTATTTTTTGTCTCTTTGGCTTTTAGTGGGTGATGCCGGCCTTGGTTCGTGATGTTTTGCCGTCTTAGGGAGGGGTGCCGATTGGTTGTCACGCTCGGCATTTTTGAAGAGCGGCTCCCCTTCGCCTCTGGTGGAGTATTTGGTTGGTACGCAATTGGCATTGCTTTGAGAGTGTAGAGTGTCCTTTGGGGGTGATCAAAGACGGGTTTATATCTAGTTTGTTTTGTTGGGTGGAGGGTCGGAATTGTAAATCTATAGAAGGAAAAATAGAGTTTTTGGGTTCTCTTGGCCCTTAGGGGATTTTTGTACATGGAACGCATTCCCCGTTTGGGTGTTTTTTCTTTTATAAAATACTTGCTTATCAAAATATATATATATATATATATATGTAGAAAAAAATGCAGCCATTTCTTTGTAGTAGGGGATACATGCATGTACCTTATGATAGGAGTTCTCAAGCTGACCATTTGAAGGGGATACTTGTGTTCTTGTCTGATCACTAACTCTGGAACCACGTCCTCTACCAGAAGCAGAATGTCCTCTACCACGGTTTTGTTTTTTCCTGTGTATATCGGAAATTGCTTTGCCATCCACAGTTTCTACACTTTTTTGCCTCATGTCGGCCACTGCCTGATTTATTTGTCCTCAAGGATCAGTAAGTAATCCCTTTTTAGAAATAATATCCAAGGGAGAATCTAAAATGATAGAAGTTAGCAATGAAAAATTATATCTAATAAGTGTTCCATTTAATGACAGTATATCAAGTACAAATGTATCAAGAAACAACGAAACACTCGTTTTGAAGTTTCAAACCAATACCATTATTTAGGGATATTCTACCTCAACATGTTCAAAATTAGTTGAATTGACATCTTCTTCAAGTTTTCGGCGCTTCTGAGTGTTTGCTTGTATGAGGAACTCCCCTCCATTCTGGCATGGAAGGACACAGACGTTGTCAAGGAAAGAAAAAGAAAAAACCATTAAAACAACTTATATTTAAAGGACATGTGAACCTATGTTAGTAACATTTAAAAGCAAAACTGTTCATATAAAAAGTGAAAGTTTTAAAAGAAAAAATCTACTAAAAGGTTTCAATATTAATCGAAGACTTGGCTACAAAATTTTTAAAGAAGAAAAGCATAGAAAGACAGAGGGAAAGACATGCATTTGCATATATGTCAAGCAAGCATGTATCATCAGCTTAAAGTAACAGTTCTTTAAATGCACGCAAGCATTAATGTGATTATGTCATGGATGCAATAAGTTTCATTCCTATCGTCATTTATTGACCCGTATATATCTTTCTCAATCTCTTTTTGTTCCTCCTCACAACAAAGGGTTCTACTTTTATTCTTTTTTTTGTTTTTTCATAGCTCCAACTATTTGATAGTCTTACTAAACCTTTTAATTCTTTGCACGTCATTACATGCACTTAGTACGACATTGTGCATGAAAAAAATGTGCGCGCAGATGTGCATTCATGTGATTATGTTGTGTGTGCGTCCATGAACCTCTAAAATAATTATTTGCATTTATAATTGGCTGTCCACAGGTGCAATGTCGCCATGGCAGATCCGCTTGGCCCCCACATAATATCTATCCCTATTTGCAGTTCAACCCCTTATCCTCTGCTCACTGCCCTTTGGTCCGAATACCACGCAAAACAAAACTTATTATCACCTAAAGGGGGGGGAGGCAAAAATGTAAACAAAAAATAAAATAACATGTTTCATAGTTCCAGCTCATGTCACATAGGAAGATACCAAATTCACAATTACCAAAAAAGGAGATGCAGAATATAATACTGAATTCACAACTCAAATTCTTAATCCTAACACTTGAGCTACAATCATAGATTTGCCCTTAGTAAAAGGGAATCCTATAACATCAAGTCTTTGTGATGAGTCCAACCTTACAAAATTTATATTAAAGAAAAGAGTTCCAAGATTTTAATAACAGTATAAACAAGCTGCAAGCTGTTATCCTTTTTCTTTTTTGGTTGATAAGTAATACCAGTGTAACCAGGCCTTACTTTACAACTTGAACCCATCGCAACAAACAAGGGCATAAGTGAACAACAGTAAGCGATAAATCATGTCTAACACTATCAAGATGTTCACAAATTCATAACGGCAAGAAACAAACAGAAGAATCCAAAATGAGCAACACCCAGGTTCCGACTCAACATTGTAACCGAAATGATACAAACTTCAGCCATTAATTAAAAATTCTGCCAAAAAGGGTAAATTCATTATTAAAATACAAAGGGAAATGGTTGCTCTAATACTTCCAATTCTCTCAGCTTAAAATTGATCAATCCAGCACTTCAGTTATCGAAAAATCCAAAATCCGTCATAATTTTGATAATTTAAATGCATTCTAATCATTTTAAAGCAGGCTTTGATTTTTCCACAACTTCAATATCATTCCATTTTCGCTTAACTATCATAAGCAAGCTAACAACACAGCAATTCTATGTAAAAAAATAAAGCAACTAGAAACCAAGACTCACATCATCATCAGAATCACTAGAAACCAGAGACTCTGCCAAATCCTCAGCAGCAGCAGCCCCAAACTTGGTCCCGGTCGAAACAGATGACCATGTGGGCTGTGCAGAAGCAGGAGCAGCCACGGCTGGCTTGCCGACCATCCGGGCTTCGAGCTTCGCAATCTTTGTAGGCAAAGACTGATCGGATTGGTTGGAAGAGTTTGAAGATAAATGTAGAAGCAAATCCTCCGACATTGCAGTCCCAGAGCAGATACGCTTACAGAGTACTCAGATAATACATACACTGCTTTCAACGCAGATAAAATCCTAAAAGGTTAATACCCAATGCATAAAAAGCAGCTCTGGGCACACCCTTTATGCCAAATACTTGATCAAGCAATGAAGAGCACAGTCCCAATTTACTCAAAATCACAATCAAAATTTAACACTTAGATATAGATACATACATATATATATATATATATATATAGAGAGAGAGAGAGAGAGAGAGAGAGCTTACAGTGAATGGCAGTATCAGAAGTTACTGGAATGATCAAATTTCATAGAAATTGTAAAAACCCTTAAAGAAATGTGCGTGAAGTTTAGAGAGAGAGTCAACTTTTTGGAGCTTGATGAGAGAGAAAATTAGGGTTTTTTGGGGGGAAAGCGGTGAGTGGAGATGAATGCAGAATCAAGAGAGAGAAGAGATGGTGGAGGTGAGGGGATGGTCTAAGAGGAGGAGGAGAGAGAAGGAATGTAAAGATTTTAAATTTTGTTTTTGGCCTTTTGGGAGGAAAATTTGGTCATGGTATAATGGTAAGGGTAATGGATGGTAATGGCTTTAGAGAACTAATGGAAGAAAATAGAGAGTAGGAGCTAATTAGGTCATTTGGAGGGGTGGGTTTTGGAAGGAGGAAAATTATGTGCCTTGGTTTTTAGTTTTGAGGAATGAGATCTAACTAGGAAAAAATCTCCATTCTCTCCTTTGGGTTTGGTAGAATCCTATGTTTTCTATAAACCTAGAAACAAGAGCAAATTGCAAAGACATCCTTGAAGTTTATCACGATTACGAATACCTCCTTTCTTGTTTATAAAAATTGCAAAGACATCCTTGAAGTTTATCACGATTACGAATACCTCCTTTCTTGTTTATAAAAATTGCAAAGACATCCTTGAAGTTTATCGCGATTACGAATACCTCCTTTCTTGTTTATAAAAATTGCAAAGACATCTTTGAAGTTATCGCTATTACGCATACCTCCTTTCTTGTTTATAAAAATTGCAAAGACATCCTTGAAGGTTATCACGATTACGCATACCTCATTTCTTATTTATAAAAATTACACTTACCTCCTTACCAAATATAAATTTCTAGCATTGTAATTGTGGAAGATTAGAGGCTCGACTTGAGCCCGACCTCTAGGTATGAATTCTTTAGCCATAACTTGACCTTTAACTTAGTGTTTAAACCTGCGCTCCGATCGAATTTTTAAATTGGAGTAATTGAGCCTCAGGTTCAAAGAGAGGAAAAATGAACATCGAGTCGATGACCAAAGGCTCTTCAAATTTTGTGGTATTTGCAATGTTAGTGTTTATCGTAATTCAGTTTTCTCTTTTTCTTTTTTCCTATGTGTTTTTGCATGTTATGTGACATGAGGTGCTATTTTAGGTATTTTCAGATGTGCTTCTTCACTAAAACTAGTTTCTATTTTACTCGAGTATATGGACCCGATATTGATTTGCTGAGCCAAGATAAGTCTCGTGGGTTAAGGCTAAGGTTCGTATCAAGGATAGGTCAGAAGTTCATTTGAATGATTAGTTTAAAGTATGGGTTTACTTCATATGTTTTTGAAAAAGTCGGGATAAGTTTGTGATTATTCAAAAATTAACTTTAAAATATAGTTGGAAAAAGAAGAGCTTCTCATTCTCTCTATATTCTCTTTCCCTCCACCTTTTATTAGAGAATTGAGAGGAGTCACATTATAAAGTTTGCTTACCCTTGTCGAGGGTTCAATTATAGGTCTCGAAAATGAATCTTACACTAGTACACTAGATTAAAATGTTTGAAGATGATCTTATGAGTGGATGCTCGTTAAAACGAAAGTATATTCTTTCAATCTCGACCACCAATCATTTCGATAAACGTTTTAGTTTATGATACGAAGCCTACAATTAATGCGTGCATGTTCTCTCTCCCTCTCTATCTCGATGATCAATCTTACACAGTATATTCTCTCTCCCTCTCTATCTTCTCTTTTTCCAGGAAGACATTCTTGTAATTCTTAGTTGTCATTTTTTTTTACCCAGTTAACGCGTGCATAAATTGTAGGACCAGATAATAGACCTATTTTTAGAAAATGTTAAGGTAATGCTTAGTGCTTGTTTGGCAACCGGTGTGGTGTTGATTTTTGGTTTTGGTTTGGTTGGAGTTGGGTTGGGTTGGGTTTGGTGTGATTTTATTATTCTGAACTGAAATCATGTTTGATGCAAATGGTTTTGGTATGTGAAAAAGTGAAACTGAAAAACTAAACTATGTTTGGTAGAGTTGGTATAAGCTGAAATTCTGAAACCAAACATATTTTGTAATTTGGAATAGTTTGACATTTTATTTATTTAAAATAAATTTTTGTAAATATATATGTTTTAAAAAATAAAATATATAAATATTTAATTTTTCATAAATATTTTATTTTTTCGAAATATTTATAGATAAAATATTTTATATAAGATATTTCAAAAAAAGAAAATATTTTGAAAAAATAAAAGATTTCAGTAAAAATATATATAATTTGTATATTTTTTAAAAAATAATAAATACATTTTATTTTTTTTATTTTTTCTAGAAATATTTGTTTTCCCGAAATATTTAATTTTTTATGAAATATATTTTTTCGTTTGATTTTTTTGAAAATTTTATTTTTTCATAAATATTTTATTTTTTGAATTTATATATATATAATATTATAAATGAATTGGTTTGGGTTAAACAATGGTAAACCAAATTGAATTGGTTTAGGTTAAAGAATAGTTTTAGTGTGAAAAAACCAAACCAAACCATCAAAACCATCTATTTAGATGGTGTGAAAAATGATGGATTTGATACCAATGGTTTGACACTATTGCACCAATACCAAGATTGTCAAACATAGATTGGGCCACAAATTTCATCTCAAAATCATATATTTCACTCCAACTCCTTCTACCAAACACCCCCTTAATGTTTTCAGCGTCACTCATCAGCCTGTGGATGAAGATCAGTGTCGTTGAAGAATTGGTTGAGAGTTCACTCTCATACTTGTTGGGTCAATGATCATTTAGAGGCTCATTTGTCACATTTCGATTTATGGTAGCTTTGATATTTAGAAGTCCATATATGATGTAAATTCCTTGCTTGATGTCACAACGATCATGGATTCAAATTCACCAGCCCACTCTACTACATGATATGGTAGTATTGGCTTCATGGCCAATTTGCAAGGTTTTGTTAGTGGAATGCATCCCAAAGAACCTCTTCCTCCATGTAGTTCTCATTTTTTTTTCCCAAAAATAAATAAATCTTATTCAAAGTACTACATTTCTTTTTGGGTAAATTACACTTTGACCCCTCAAAATATAACATATTACACTCATACCTCTTTCATTTGGATAATTACAGTTTTACCCCCTCTAGTTCATCGGCGTTCATTTCAGGTGACCGGAGTTGTGAAATGACTTATTTACCCATGACTATTTTTCACGGACTTAAATATATTTGCATCTAGTTGAGGTTATTCTAAACACTACATATCTGAAAAAAATGATGACGTAAGGGTTGACTGAGTTTGACCACCCGCAAGTTCAACTGAGGGGGTATTTGTTATAATTTACAAACTTGAGGTGATCTAGATATAATTATCCAAACAATAGGGGATGCGTATGTAATATGTCATATCACGAGGGAGTGTGACTGTAATTTACCCTTTCTTTTTTCATTCTTTCACGAACATGATAGATTTGATAAATAGTGATTATATTTTATTTTTGACAAATGATTTATGGACAATCACAGCTTCATACATAAAAATTTTCATAAAAAATAAATTTGCTTATAAGTCGAACTGCTTACGACCATGTATGTAGTACAAGACCAACCATCCAATAATTTGTCGACATATATATTGTCAAATTGACTAGATTAAATTCCAGAAATAGCGTGTTTTTCTTTTACATTTGGAATGCACTTGGAGAAGTTTCTACTTTCATAGAGATTAAGCATGTTTTAAGCATAATTTTATATCCTCACTTGAAGCGAAAAGCTCAGCTTATATATGATTATTCCTTTGGAAACATTGCAGTGCTCAAATGAAAATAACGCTTGAATTTATGCCAAATGTTCATGAAATGAAAACTCACAATCGAATTTATGCATCAACATACTACCTCAACTTAAACCGTTTAGATATCTGGAGAACCTGCCATCTATCTTAAAAGTGCATTTAAAAACATTACACATTGAATGATGAGATTACACATTGCATTTCTGGTAATAGATCCATAATCAAAAAAGTGTTTGTGATTGTTCCAGAAGAAATGAAACAAAAGATACAATAGGGCTAGGACAGTTATTGTATGAGGTCTACCCAATGCTAGATGCAAAGGCGCATTATAGATCGATATGAACATCATGAGCTGTCCCGTAATAAAACCAGTTATTGCTGATACTTACCTGATCAAGGAACAAGGAAAAAAAAACACACAGCAAAAAAAATAAATTATGAAATACGCAAGTTGTACTCCTCAGAATCGATGTCGCCAGTCAACATTGGTAGAAGTTGGATATCTTCAAGAGAATAACCCCTAAAAAATTTTGCAATGCTGGAGTAGTCTGTAAAAGTTTCATCCCCAACACGACGTCCAAAAGTACACAGCACAAGCGGGCACACGAGGGAGTTCCATTACTTTTACTGCACTTCAAACTGCTCCTAATAGGTTTGATTCCCATGACGCTGCGAGAGTGAGTGTGTCTTCTCATAATAAGTTCTCTATAGTAGTCAGGAATTCAGTCGAACAATCATGCCTCCAACAGTCTAGTGTATTAGAAAAACTTTCAATCCTCAACGAGGTCCAAACAACTTTTAACGTATTTTCCTGGAAAACCGAAGTACTTACATATACATAAATTCAACTGCGAAAACAGACTCTTGTAGTAGTACACTGGATTAAAATGTTTGAAGATGATCTTATGAGTGGATGCCCATGAAAGCAGAACGGAAGTGCTCATTCATCTGATAGGTGTTTCAGGTCCTCATTGCACTTAGAGGATTTCCTAACTTGACCTGTCAGTTAGTCTGAAACCAAAAAATAAATGAATTTCAGCGGCTTACAAAAGAGAAACTAAAGATGGCCGGGAAAAAAAAAAGAAAAAAAAAAAGAGGGCTGCAAGGGAAAATAAATAGACGCAAAATAAATATTAAAGAAGCAGGTAACAGCAATCGTTCGGAGCACAGAAGTACCCGGCAACTTCTTATTCTCTCACTCAATGAAAGCCTTCAAAGCTGTTCTTGGTCGAGAACTATGAGGAAGGCTTTGAGGCCAAAAACGAGTTTAGAACCCCACATTTCAAATCATCTGTAGGAGGGGCTTTGACCGCGCTCCTTTCACGGTTCATCATATATTTTTAACCCTCATTAAAATATTCCAACCTGACCACGTCTTCTAGTCATTTTCTAGAACTAGTTAAAAACTAGAAAAGGACAGATTATTACTTTGGGTATCTTTCGTGAACATGTCTTTGAAACTTACATATTGTTTACTTCCTTGGCAACGTGGGTCCTCACTTGTGCAACACACTCTTCTTAGAAAGCCTTGGTTTCTTTTGACTGTGGTTCTGCCAAAAACATAAGCACAAAAGGTCACGGCAAGTAAGTGGACATACCCAAAATCCAAGGAATATCTTCAAAAGGTATCTGAAAATATATGAAAATGTACCTTTTGTCTTTCCAAGGCTTCAACATCTGTCCTCTCTCTCCAATTGCTCTTGCGTAGTTTGATTGGCCGATTTCCAACATATTTACCTGCAAACAGTATAATCAGCATTGTTTATGGTATTCAAGAAAAACTGCAGTCATCATTCTGGAGCCGCATTATTATTTCCACTTTTTTGCATATGATATTAGTGAAAAAACTTTAACCTAATTTTGATAAAGAATTTTAAATTAAAAACTGAATACCATATGATATGATGCAAGAATGTTTTTTTTTTTTTTAATGTTTCTTGTCAGCGCTCCTGATTGACAAATTACAGGACTGCAACTGATACCAATACCAACTCACCGAGCAAGTGAAATATTTAACGACATTGTCTTTCTTTTTTGGCAAATCTTTATCTTTTTCTTCCGGTGACCTTAGGGATGCTATCTTTCTTCCTCAGCTTGTTATCAACACCTCACAAATCACAGAAACTACTTTGAAAAGAGGACTGATGGTACCAATTATTTGTACACAGACTGAAAAAGCCAAGTATAGTTGTGATAGACTCCTTGTCTTATAGGTAAATCTTTTATACACTGGTTGTGCATGGTGCAGATTGCTACACTAACTTACCATTCATTTCTTTAAGTGCCGCAGCAAGGTCTGTAGTGTTGGCAAAACTAACAAATCCATAGCCCTTGGTTTTGCCAGTGCGCTTATCTCTGACAACCTACACCCCATAAAAGATTACATACACGCATTACTTTTTATTAAATCTGAAAATATAATGAGGAAATACAAACCCTACAGAAAATACAGCTGAGGAGAGTGGAAAAGGCACTAATAGTGAAGATAATCACAGCAATAAAAGGTAGATGGGGATAACGTGACAATTACAACACGGGCTTACAAATTCACACAAGAAAATAGCAAGGGTCCTGGGTTTGTAAAATGAAAAATTAGTAGTCATCACCACAATGTTGTCCACAAGAATTTTTTTTCTTACAAGTAAAGACACAAATCAGAAACAACACTGGGATATGTAACAGGGAGATAACAAATGAAAAAAGAAGGTGCTAGAATTAAGTAGTTACAAGAATATGCAACCAAAGAATTGTACTGTTTTTCTTATTTTTCATTTTTCTTTTTACATGTTTCTAGGAGAGAGAGTAGTACGAAGGACTGCCTTAATCAAATAATTTTTGTCATGCGAACCCAGGAGTTACCAATTTCTACTTAACTTGTCGTCTATTTATTCTAAGGTCATTGTATGTTAGCCGACACATGTTAACCTAAAATCACGGGATTTGAGGGAGTAATGAGTTGGATTTGACCACGTAATCCTTGTCATAGTTAATGAGGCGTAATTAGGGGAATTAAATACATGGGTGTCCACATGTCTGAATACAACCTTTCTACACTCATTCAAGCCTTTTACAAATTTCTCTGTATACCTTCTTTCTTGTATATCTTCTGCGTATCAGAACCAGGGTTGTCCGACCGCAATGAGAGCATTGCGAGTTCAGCAAACCGTCAGGGAACCATCTGAGGAGACATTGTTGATGATTAATTGTCTGAAGAGACATTGTTAATTCTTCCAAGAAAACATTTTTTTTGTTTTCCGGGACACACTCCCCTTTTGAGTGCCTTTTATATTACTTTTACTTGCTTATCAAAAAATTTTTTCTTCCAACAACATATTCTAAATGTGTGCATGAAGGGAAATGGTCAGAGGAGACATTATTGATGGTTTATAGTCTTTTGATGCAATCTATCTGAACATCCGGAGTCTTCTCGATCCACCAGTTTCAAAAAGTTCAATTATTTTGCTGTATTTATTGATAAATATTTTCAAATGACCTGATCATGATCATTTTTACTGAAAGAGAGATCTGAATTACCTCATATTATTGTTGAAATCTATAAAGAATTTTTTCCATTTGGTAAATGCAAAATTCTTCGATAATTCATTTGGTGTTGATCGTGGTATCCTTCATCATACTAGTTATTAGCAACACTTCTAAACGGAATAGTGTAGCTGAAAGAAAACACAGACATCTATTGGATGTTGCGTACCTTTACTATATGCAGGTACCTGAACAGTTTGGACTGGTGTAGTGTTATCTCATTAAATCATATGCCCTTCTCTATTCTAAACAATCATTAACCCTTCTGTCTCTTCTTTCCAGCACACTCTTTGTGTCTTTGATTGTGTAGCCTTCATTTATGGTCTAGATCTTGAAACACCCTGCTCCAACACTTGGTACCATATTGTCCGCTTTGGGCCCAATCCGCACTACTCTTGGGCTCCTCCCCAAAATGAATCATACCAATTGGAGACAACACTGCACATATAAGCACATTCCCAGACCTATACCCGGGCGACGTCACAATCACCCCCTCTTGGGACCCAGCATCCTCGCTGGTGTTACCCATGTACGATCCCACACTCAATTCCGACCGGGCTCCGACTCTAATATCCTCTAATTCTCATGCATAGGTTGGCCAGGCCTATACCGAAAACTAAGGCACATCAACACTCGATAATAAACAAGCACAGAATCAAAAGACATAATGAATAAATAATTGAGTCTCAAAAATTTAATTCTCATGAATAAACGAAATAATAAATCCAAATCCCCAAAGGGTACAACTCGGGAATCCCATTTCTATGGACCCCTAAAACCACATGAAAATATAAGTCCAAAAGATAATACTAAATTGAGTTCCTACACTGAAATAGTGTGATAAGTTAAACAACTTGAGAAAGAGCGACAAAAGGAGACGAGTCATCAACCATGTGGTTGGAACTGCCGATGATCTAAAATGATAACAACGGTAGGGTCAATCCCACAAACAAGTAGACTCTACATAATCCCAATCAGAGTACCAATAATCATATCATCTAACCCAACCAAAGTATAAAAGTAAAAGTATAATTCCTATAACTTTAAATATTACTCCTAAATAAATATCCTCCAGAAAATAGGTAAAACAAATAAAGTGCAGCTATAATTAAATTACAAGACAATAGACAAAACAAATAAAGTGACATAATAACTATATCGCAAGTTTATAAGCAACTTTACCATGCCTAACCTTAACCACGTACCCGACCCCTTTTCCATGTCATGGTACAGATGAGACTACCTTAATAGTCAGCACATCGTGGTTCCCTTTCCATTCCATAATCACCGAAAATAAAATATATATGCACAGAAAATCATCGAATTATTTACTCATACAAATAAATAATATATAGAGTAAATACAATTTATATATATATGTATTTTTCCTAAAGTTAGTTCACTCCAAAAGTAGTTTAAAATTTTATTCAAATCATTAATTATGGCCCATCACATGATTGATAGGTCACCTCATCACCATACATATATATCTATATATGTATAAGCACGAATTAAGGCCTGAATACTATTTTGTCATTACAATTTCCTTTTATCACCATTCTAACTAGCAAACTTTTGCTATTTACACAACCTTACCCATGTATATATATAGTTCTGTACATATAAAACCACCATGCAATCAATTCTTCATGCTTACAGATCCATTGGTGTACACGTGGCATTGTCAACCCAAAAGGTAAAATATGATTTCATCCTATATAATTAATATAAAATATCATCCTAGTTCACAAAAGCATGTGGTATATGAAAATAAACCATATTCCTACACCCATTTATGTCACATGCACAAAGCCTCCAGATGCGCATCACCCCTCGTACGAATTCGCATGATCATCACCTACACCCGTCTGTTCTAAATTTATACATATATATGCGTTTCTGAAACAATATATAAATCCTTCAAAGCTATTTACTCATATTAAATATTTAATTAACATATCAAGACTTCCAACAAGCAAAACAATATATATATATATACAATATTAGTTACAAATTTATAGATATGCGTATAAACGAAATCATACAGAACTAGGGCACATAGATGCTAAAATTATGGGTTCAAAGGGGAAAAGAAAAGCAAGTAACTTGCTTGATTAATGAAGCGATTCACGCACGAAACCGCAGACTTCTCCTCTCTCGGTCGTTCTACGCATTTGTGTTCTCTCCCTTTAGTATGATACAGAACGTACTATAAATCTCCTAGGTTTTTTTTTTTTTTAATGGTAAGAAATTCACGCACCACACCCACAATGCCTCTTAAGAGGCTCGAACCCCTCACCTCCCCATTTGGGAGATGAGGTTATACCATTGCAACACATGTGCACTGGTAAATCTCCTAGAGTTACTTTTATTATATATATATATATATATATATATATATATATATATATATTAATAAAAAAAAACCCTCAATGGGCCCAAAATAAAATAAAGCCTAATAATACTTAAATGGTAAACCATTGGCTTATAAGCCCAACCAAATAATTATTTAATAAAATAATTATTACTCTTAATTACATTAAAAGAATAATAATTAAGTAAATAAGTAAAATAAATTCCTTTTATTTTATTTTATTTTTTGAAAAATAATAATGGGGTATTATATTCAGTTGGTATCAGAGCACTCCAGGTTCAAGTGTCCTAGGGATGTTTGTGTTAGGTTTTCCGCGTTGCATATTCTGATATTTAGAACCTAAATGTAGGACTCGTTGAACTCTTTTAAGTTCATTTTGTGGTATTAACGACTCGTATTATCGTTGTTTCAATATGCCGCCTCGTAGGAGAAGGAATGTGAATTAGGGTCGGGGCAATGCTCAGGATGGCAATGCTAAACTTCCTCCTAATCTCGCAACCATCATTGCTCAGGCTGTTGCTACAAGGGTGGCGACCACACTTCAGAATCAGCAGCTTCATCCGCCGCCTCCTCAACAGGCTCCTGTTGTTGAGCAAGCAGTACAACTAGTCACATGGGAGAAGATTCGGAACACTTTCACTAAGGGACATCCACCATAGTTTTCGGGGTCTACTGATGTGAAAGTAGTTCATCAGTGGCAGAAGGATATTGAGCATCACCACTTGGTTGGTAATGTTTTGCAGTTGTAGGAGTCAGTTACCACTTCAGATGAGAGGGTCACATTGACTTATGCTCAATTCCAGGCTCGTTTTAACGAGAAGTACTTCCCATTCGCAGTTAGAGCAGCTAAGAAGAGGGAGTTTCTTGGTTTACAGTAGGGAGATAGGACTGTTGTAGAGTATGAGCAGGAGTTCACCAGTTTGTCATAGTTTGCACATGAGGAGGTGAACACAAAGGAGAAAAAGAACTATTTTGTGCACGATTTGGCATGGCCCATTCAGCAGGTGATAGTGGGTAGTCCAACTTACACTACTTATGCTCAGGTGGTGGATGCAGCATTACAACATTGTCAGCTCAAGAGGGACCACAAGAAATCTAAAGAGGAGAAGCACAGTGACAAGGACTCCACTAGTCAGACTGTGGATAAAGAAAATGGTCAGAGTGAGAGACACAGTGAGAGGGGCAAATTCCAAGGGTATCAGCCTTGGAAGAAGCATAAGGGTAGCACAGATGCTAGTAAGGAGATGTCTTCTCATCAAGGACAGCAGGATGGAGCACCTCAGGCCGGGCAGGGTCAGCAACAAGGAAACTATCAGAGGAGATTTTAAGATCCCTTCAAGGGATTGCTATGGATGTGGGGAGTATGGGCACTCTGCTAAGAGGTGTCCAAAGACTACTTAGGGCCAGACTGGTCAGCAAGGACAGAGATAACCACCACCCTTGTTGACACCACATATTTCACGTATTCAGGGCCCGACATACCTAGCTTTACTAGCACCCCCACCACCTCCGAGGCAGCCACAACATCAGTTGCATTATGGTAGGGTGTACAACGTCATGCCTTATGATTCTCAAGCACCTCAGGCTATTGAGGGTATGTTTCCTGTTCATGGTAGACTCGATCGAGTTCTTTTTTATACTGGTGCATCACATTCTTTTGTGTCGCAGTCGTTTGTTGCTTTATCTGGATTATTGACTCAGCTTAGTAGTCGACCCCTTAGTATTTCTACGCCCTTAGATGTTGATGCAGTTTTACGGAAGGCTTGTGGACATGTTCCTATTGATATTAGCAGGCTTAGATTTTTAACTGATTTGTTAGTGCTCGTTATGCATACTTATGATGTGATACATGGGGTGGACTGGTTATCTCACTACCATGCTCAATTGGACTGTCATGGTAAGACAATAGCCTTTGCGATACCGGGTCAGAAGATGTATCTGATCGCTATGCTTCGACTAGATGAAGGGTCTAGTACACATTTGTTTTATATTGATACAGAGACCCAGGAGGAGATTACTGTATATATGGATAATATTCTCGTAGTACGTGATTTTTAGGATGTGTTTCAAGAGATTCAAGGATTACCACCGAGTCATGAGATTGACTTTGTTATTGACTTAGCTCTAGGCACCAGGCCTATTGCTAAGGCACCCAACAGAATGGCACCGATGGAGATGCGGGAGTTGAAGGATCAGATTCAACAGTTTCTTAGTCAGGGTTTCATTCGCAGGAGTACCTCACCCTGGGGAACACCAGTGTTGTTCGTGAAGAAGAAGGATTGTTCTCTTCGTCTTCGTATCGATTACACGGAGCTAAATAAAGTCACAATCTGCAACAAGTACCCGTTGCCTAGGATTGATGATTTATTTGATAAGTTAAGGGGAGCCACTTACTTCTCGAAGATTGATTTGAGGTCTGGTTACCATCAGCTTCGCGTTAGGGAGCAGGATGTGCCTAAGACAACATTTCTCACATGATATGGGTCATATGAGTTTCGTGTTATGCCTTTCGAGTTGACCAACGCTCTAGCTGTAGTTATGGATCTGATGAATAGTGTTCAGGGCATTTTTTGACCAGTTTGTCATTATGTTTATTGATGACATCTTGATCTACTCTTGGTCCGAGGAGGATCATGCTAGACATCTACAGGTAGTGTTACAGACCCTTAGAGAGCACCAGTTGTATGCAAAGTTTGAGAAGTGTGCTTTCTGGCAGAAAGGTGAATTTTTTTATTCATGAAGTGTCAGAGAAAGGTATAGCAGTGGACCCAACGAAGGTTTCAACGGTCCTGAAATGGGGACAACCTACCTCACCTTCAGAGATCCATAGTTTCCTGGGGTTAGCAGGCTATTACCGTAGGTTCATTCAAGGTTTCTCCAAGATCGCTAACCCGCTCACTCACTTGACTAAAAAGGGTGTGCCATTTGTTTGGGAGGCAACGCAGATGGCTGGAATTTGTGAAGGACTATCACTTCTCCATCCAGTATCATCCAGGGAAGGCTAATATAGTGGCAGACGCCCTTAATCGTCGACCCTATACTAGTCTTTCCACTTTGTTCGAGACTGAGTGGAATGCACTGAGGTTGGTTAATGAGTTAGCAGACGCTTTTGCGGCATGTGTTGTGGTGACACCTACTATCATTCGGAGGGTAGTTAAGAAACAACAGGCAGACCAACAGTGTATGGATAGAGTTGCAGAGTTGGCAACAAGGGAGATTCCATTTTACTCAATTAGTTCAGATGGGGGTTTAAGGTACAAGGTTCGATTAGTTGTTCCTCATATCGATGATTTGAGGAGGGATGTGATGAGAGAGGCTCATAACTCTCCATTTGCAGTGCATCCTGGAGGGGATAAAATATACCAAGACATGAAACACTAGTTTTGGTGGGCTGGTATGAAGAGAGACAAAGCCATTTTTGTATCCAAGTATAGCACTTGCCAAATGGTTAAGGTGTATCACCAAAAACCACCGGGGACATCGCAGCCACCTCCGGTGCCAGAGTGGAAATGGGAGAGTATTTCTATGGATTTCATTGAGGCATTACCCACCTACATCGAAACCATAACTCCATTTGGGTTATAGTTGATAGACTTACAAAGTCTGCCCATTTTCTACCTGTTCGTTCAGATTACACGTCAGAGCAGTATACGAAGCTTTACATTGCAGAGATAGTGAAGCTTCATGGGATTCCATTGTCTATTGTATCGGATAGAGATCCGAACTTTGTATCTGGATTTTGGGCAAGTTTTCAAAAGATTTGGGTACAGAGTTGCATCTTAGCTTATCACCAACCGACAAATGGTCAGACTGAGTGAGTTAACCAGATTTTGGAGGATATGTTTCGAGCTTGTGTCCTTGATTTCAAGGGCAATTGGGAGTTTTATTTGCCACTTTCAGAGTTTGCCTATAACAATAATTATCAAAAGACTATTAGTATGGCACCATTTGAGGCATTGTACAATCGACCATGTAGATCTCCAGTCTGTTGGCTTGAGGTCGAAGAGAGCAGATTACTAGGTCCGAAGTTCATCAAAGACACCTCAGAGAAGATTCCTCTTATTCGGGACCGTATGAGGACTGCCCAGAATAGGCAGAAGAGTTATGATGATCGGCGAACTAGACCTTTAGAGTTCAGAATGGGGGATCAGGTTTTACTCAAGGTGACTCCCATGAAGGGAGTAATGCGGTTTGGGAAGAAAAGAAAATTGTCACCTCGTTTTGTGGGTCCTTTTATGATTACGGACAAGATTGGACCAGTGGCATATCGTTTAGCACTGCTGGATCAAATGCACAGGATTCATAATGTCTTCCATGTCTCTATGTTGCGGAAATTCTTGCGGAATGAGGATGTGTATCAACATATTGAGGTGGGAGAGATCGAGTTGGAGTCAGATGTGACTTATGTGGAACAGCCTTACCGCATTCTCGATCGTAAGGACCATGTACTTCAAACGAAAACCATTCCTCTCGTGCGTGTTCAATGGAGCCATCACAAGGAAGCAGAGTCCACTTGAAAAAGGGATGATGAAATTCGAGCAAAGTATCCAGAGCTATTTAGTTCAGGTATGTGATCCGGAATTCCTTTATTAAGGGGGGAGAATGTAATACACCATTATTATTTTTCAAAAAAAAACAAAAGGAATTTATTTTACTTACTTACTTAATTATTATTCTTTTAATGTAATTAAGAGTAATAATTAATTTATTAAATAATTATTTGGTTGGGCTTATAAGCCAATGGTCTACCATTTAAGTATTATTGGGCTTTATTTTATTTTAGGCCCATTGAGGGTTTTATTTTTATTAATATATATGTATATATAATAAAAGTAACCCTAGGAGATTTATAGTACGTTATGTATCAGACTAAAGGGAGAGAACACAGACGCGTAAAACGACCGAGAGAGGAGAAGTTTGCAGTTTCGTGCGTGAATCGCTTCATTAATCAGGCAAGTTACTTGTTTTTCATTTCCCCTTTGAACCCATAATCTTAGCATCTATGTGCCCTAGTTCTGTATGATTTCGTGTATACGTATATCTATAGATTTGTAACTGATATTGTATATATATATATATATTGTTCTGCTAGTTGGAAGTCTTGATCTGTTAATTAAATATTTAATATGAGTAAATAGCTTCGAAGGATTTATATATTGTTTCAGAAACGCATATATATGTATAAATTTAGAACAGACGGGTGTAGGTGACGATCATGCGAATTCGTACGAGGGGTGATGCGCATCTGGAGGCTTTGTGCATGTGACATAAATGGGTGTAGGAATCTAGTTTATTTTCATATACCGCATGCTTTTGTGAACTGGGGTGATATTTTATATTAATTATATACGATGAAATCATATTTTACTTTTTGGTTTGACAATGCCACGTGTACGCCAATGAATCTATAATCATAAAGAATTGATTGCTTGGTTGTTTTATATGTACAGAACTATATATATATATATATATATATATATACATGGGTAAGGTTGTGTAAATAGTAAAAGTTTGCTAGTTAGAATGGTGATAAAAGGAAATTGTAATGACAGAATAGTATTCAGGCCTTAATTCGTGCATATACATACGTATGGTGATGAGGTGACCTATCAATCATATGGTGGGCCACAAGTAATGATTTGAATAAAAATTTGAACTACTTTTAGAGTGAATTAACTTTAGGAAAAATACATATATATATAAATTGTATTTACTCTGTATATTATTTATTTGTACGAGTAAATACTTGGATGATTTTATGTTCATATATATATATTTTCTTTTCGGTGATTGTGGAATGGAAAAGGAACCACGATGGGTTGACTATTAAGGCAGTCTCATCTATACCATGACATGGAAAAAGGGTTGGGTACATGGTTAAGGTTAGGCATAGTAAAGTTGCTTATAAACTTGCGATATAGTTATTATGTCACTTTATTTGTTTTGTCTATTGTCTTGTAATTTAATTATAGTTGTATTTTATTTGTTTTTGCCTATTTTCTGGAGGATATTTATTTAGGAGTTATGCTTAAAGTTATAGGAATTATACTTTTACTTTTATACTTTGGTTGGGTTAGATGATAAGATTATTGGTACTCTGAATGGGATCATGTAGAGTCTACTTGCTCATGGGATTGACCCACTGTTGTTATCATTTCAGGTCCTCCGCAGTTCCAGCCACATGATTGAGGACTCATCTCCTTTCGTTCAACTTATCACACTATTTCAGTGTACGAACTCAATTTAGTATTATCGTTCGGACTTATATTTTCATATATGGTTTTAGGGGTCCATATAAATGAGATTCCCGAGTTGTACCATTTGGAGATTTGGATTTATTATTTCGTTTATTTATGAGAATTAAATTTTTGAGACTCAATTATTTATTCATTATGTCTTTTGATTCTGTGTTCGTTTATCATCGGGTGTTGATGCGTTTTAGTTTTCGGTATAGAACTGGCCAACCTATGCACGAGAATTAGGAGGTATCACAGATCCTGGTTGTGACAAAATGTCTCCTCGTGCTCATAAATGTGTGTTTCTTGGGTTTTCAAGAGTCCTACATTTGAAAGGGGTATCATTGTTACATTCCTGAATCTTGTCAATTCTTTGTGAGAGCTAATGTTGCTTATTATTTGAGTCATTGCCTTCTTGTCATCATCTGGTCAAAAATTTTCGGCCGGTTCATATTCCTATGGACTCTACGGTGAAACTTGACGGTGAACATAGAGCATTGTTTGTTGGTGTTGGTCGATAATGGCGTTTGTCAGGAAAATGAATCTATCTTAGCACTCTTATTTCGCAATAACTTTAAATCTTAAGGTTTCCTAGTTTGAGAGCATGAAGGTCTTTTGTCGCTCTTCAATTGTATCTGGGGGGCTCCCCACTGAGTGTCTTCTGATATATTTTACTTACCACCGGGGGAAAACAAAAAAAAAACAAAAAAATCTCGCACCCAATTTTAGTCCTTCTACAGTCCCTAACACCTCTGACTTCTTCAAATTCCAACGGAACATATATCCAAAACAACTGCAAAACAAGCCACTTGACGCTACTAATGGTTGTTAAGTTATCAGCTATTTTACTTTTGTCCATCTCACAAACCTAAAATACTATTAGAAGTCAAACTGTTATGCAAACAGGCCTACCTTAAAATGTGCAAGATATTTGAGAGCTCCATGTACTTTAAATAAACATCTGAAGAAGACGTGCAAAAGCTCAAATAGATCATCCAAACAACCATTGATCATAAAACTGCGAATAACAGGCTAACCGAAATAATTTAAATTTGAATTACCCTCGCCATGTTAAATGAAGGAAATCTTGAAAACGCTTTTGACAGAACATCATCATTCACCTCATTCCCAAGATCGCCACAAAATAGACGATAATCATCTGCAAAATGCCAACAGTATCAATAAACAGATACTGTACACCCAACCAACAAGGGGATGGAAACAATAGTAGCAAAGTAGGAACAATTCGGTCAATCACATTAGGTGAGCTCAAAAAATCATATAGAACTGGAACCATAAATTTCAGTAATGAATCCTCCAAATATTACATCTTATAGTCAGCTTACGTGTTCCGTATAGGATTTGAGGAAAGTGACATTGACAACCATAAAATTGATGCAGAGCACACCAACAAATTAATAACTGCAATGATTTAGATATATTTTTTACTTTGACCATTATATTCCTCATGGAAGTATATTTGAGATACATGTCATCTGCAATAATAATCTATTGCTTAGCAAGTAGTTAGCAGAATAGAAGCATACTTGGTTAGTGAGTTGTTTTTACACCAAGGTATTTGATAGTAATTGCAGTAGCACGATGGGTAACTATTCTTACGAGTGTAGCACTAACCTTGAGAACTCATATAGGATTGAACTCATTCTGCATTCAACTTAGCCTACAGTGCTAGGTCCTTAACATTTATACCAACAATTAATTTTTAACAAGTATGATTAGGGAGAACTTGCACAAACTATTTCGTGCTCACAGATCCAATAAATTAGACCACATTTTTCTGGTTACCCATACTTTTTATGCTTAGCTGCTCCCTGATCGAGATTTTATTTTATTTCTTCAAATTCGGATATATATAAATATGCATATACAAAGGGAGAAAGTGGAAATAAATAGACCCAGAGCAATGAGTCATACTTTCTGGCCATTCTGCAAGACTTGGATCCTCCCAAGACTGCCCTGCAGCTTTACGAGGAACTGCTTTCTTCTTTGTTTCTGCCTTGTGCTCGATTTCACTGTTTGCTAGGGCAGCTTTTACACTCTCGAGAGCTTCAGGTGTGATTGTCTGTGCATCCCTTTGGAACAACTGCTGCGCCTGTTAAAACATAATTAAAAACGTTACACACAATATGCATAGATAGTTATGTACAGAAAAGCACTTGCGAAGACAGCTATATTCTTTCAAGATCATTCCCCCTGATAAAACTACGGTCTGGCCCAAAAAAAAAACAAAAAGAATGTAATTTTCAGCGGAAGCTTAACTATGATTTACATTCCCCAGGGAAAACAAAAAATTGCGTACAGATCTACCACCAATATTACGGAAGTTATTCCCTCCATTTTCCTGGGAAGGTTATGTATAAACAAGCAACAATATTTCAGAAATTATTTTGCCAAGTGTTGATTTTGGCATAGAAATTTTTCTGACAACTGAAATTATTTCCAACTGTAATTATTCAGTCTCTGGGTGGATAATCGTAAATTGGTTAGCAAAATAGAGATCACCTCTAGATTCATATGGTAGGGGACAGACCCGCATTATTTCAAAAATATATTTGTATATTATAAGATCCTCTCATAATAATTGAAATAGTCAACCATTATCCATAGTATATTACATTTTTCATCCTCCAACTCAAATTGTTAACCCACACAATAAAGAGGGCATTTTCAATATGAACATTGCGAAGAACTGCAACAAGCGGCACATGAAATAAATATAAATACTAAGGCCTTGTTGGGCAAAACTTCTGCTTCAGCTTTTACACAGAAGTAAGAGAGAAGCAGAAACCTTTTAGCGAAGCTGATACCCACTTGTTTTTTAAAAAAACACTCAAGTCCCGGAAGCTCTGTCAAACACCGTTCAAAACAGTTTTCCACTCCAGGAAGTCAAAAGCCTCATTTGAAAAGTCAATCCAACCAGCGCCTAGACCCCATTCATAATCATGTTATCATACCACGCTTTTTACGGTACAATAATTTATCTTTAAAAAAAAAAAACAGAGAAAACTCGTCCAGCAGATATAAATGCATTGAATAGAAATATTAACACAATTTTTTTGACTGATTACAATAGATAATTATTTGAATCCCTATTAATTTCAGACAATAGCTATTAAACTCCAAATCTTTGAGGAATTAAAGTGCAAATTGAAAAAAGGGAAATTGAATTGAATTGAATAAAACCTAATTGGGAAATTTACCTGTTGATACTGGGGCAGCGAGTAAACTCCGGGGATGGAGGAGGGCGGAGGCGGAGGTGGATAGAGAGGAGGAGGCGGAGGAAGGTAGGGTTGTTGTTGGAGGTGGAAGGGCATGGGAAAGTATGAAGCGTTGGAGTAGCTGAACTGCGACGATTCACCGGCGGCGGCGGCTGTGGGGTTCGAACCAGGGACGGAGACGGAGCTCGATGCCGATTGATGCGTATTCGACATCGTCGTCGTCTTCCTCTGATTGCTTTGATTTGATTCACAATTTCAGTTTTCTATTTTTTCAGGGGAAAAGGCAAAGACTATAACCTAGCGTTCCAAAAAAACAGCTCCCTTCTGAGAGCCGATTAAAATTGATGAAAAATATATATATAAAATTAGAAAAAAATATTAAAATGAATATATATATAATTAAAAAATATTTAAAATTTCCGACAACAATTGACATTTCTATTTTTTTTATTCCAAAATATATATATATATATATATATAATCGAAAAAAATATTTTAAAATGTTAAAATTTTATATAAAATTCAAATAATATATATAATTCAAAAAAATATAAAATTCTGAAAAATTATTTTATATACTAAAAATTTTTAAAAATTCAAAACAAAACGATATAAAATGGGAAAAAATATATAGATTCGAAAGAAATATATAAAATTCAAAAATCATATAAAACAATATTTAAATTTCTATTTTTTTAAAATTCAAAAATATATATATAACTGATAAAAATATTTTAAAATGTGAAAATTATATATAAAATTCAAATAATATATATTAATATATATATAATTGATAAAAATATTTCGCACTTTCCAGAAAATTAAAAAAATTTCTCACTTTCCAGAAAATATAAAAAGTGCGAAATATTTATAATTTTTTCCAAAAAAATTTTCTCCAACTTAATTTTCCGAAAATATTGTTTTTCATAATATATTTTTAAAAAATATATATATTTTAAGAAAATTATATTTTGAAAAAAATATTTCCAGAAAATTATAAAATTTTCGCACCTTTTTTTTTTTTTTTGAAAAGTGCGAAATATTTATATTTTATTATAAAATTTTGAAAAATTATATTAAACTATGATTTTTTTCCAAAAAATATTTTTTTCAAAATATAAAATTTGAAAAATACTTTTCCGAAAATTTATTATCTTCCAAAATATAAAAAAATTTCCGAAAAATACTTTTTTTGCGAAAAATATATATATTATGTTCCAAAATATGATATTTTGCGAAAAATATATATTATGTTTCAAAATATGATTTTTTTTCCAAATATAATATTTATATTTTTTTAAAAGTGCAAAATATTTAAAATTCAAAAAAATATAAAATTTTGAAAAATTAAATTAAACTATGATTTTTTTCCAAAAAATATTTTTTTCAAAATATAAAATTTGAAAAATACTTTTCCGAAAATTTATTATCTTCCAAAATATAAAAAAATTTCCGAAAAATACTTTTTTTGCGAAAAATATATATATTATGTTCCAAAATATGATATTTTGTGAAAAATATATATTATGTTTCAAAATATGATTTTTTTTCCGAAAAATAATTTTTTTCCAAATATTATATATTATTTTTTTCGAAATAATTCATATTTTCGGCCATATATATATAGAGAGAGAGAAAAAAAAAAAAAAAAAAGTCAAAATTGGTAGGCCAAAACCAAGGTTTTAATTGTTGATTTTAAAAAGCTCAAAACCAAGTCCAAAAACCACCAACTAAACATGGTTTGGTCTTTAAATCAAAGACCAAAACCAAAACCAAGCCCAAAAACCACTTCTCAAACAAGCCCTAAGTATATATGGAGTATATGCACCTAACATAACTAATTTTATAACATGCCTTTAATTAGTAAAAATTACTTATATTATTGAATCAATTATGTTTAAATATTACGAGTATGATTGGTTTGTATTTCTGAAAATAATTTTTTATTTTTTTAAAATTAAAAATCAAAATATCTGTTTCATTCAGTTATATGAAAATTTAATTACAAAAATGACTGTTTTCAGATAACTCGTTTTTATTTTTCTCATAAAACTGTTTTTCTATTCTCAGAATTCTTAAGAACAATTTTAAAAAATACAAACCAAGGAGACCCTACAGTTTCAAAATAGTAAAAATACCACCATCCTTTTGTTCTCATTACTGCAAATGAGCCTCGCAATCACACATTAGCACAGAAAAGATAATTTAATTTATTATTATGAATTCAGAATTTAAAATATATATTTTATATAATCATTATAACCACTCTTAAATTTTTTTATTTTTCATAAAAAATGTTACTATATAACTAAAAATAATAATAAAAATCAGAAAATCATACCTAATCAAGACAGGTTTTTATAATTCAGTTTGATCTAGATCCATTAATGCAATTTGATTGGATTCAAATTTTTTAAACCCGTTCTGAATGTTTCCATTCCAAATAACTCACAAAACCAAACAACCCCTATAGTAACGGGTGGATGCTTTGCGGTTCGATCCAAAAGGATAAGCCAATGGGTAGGGCTAACATCCACCCATTATAAACCACATTCATTTTCCTATAGTTATTCAATGTGGGACATGATAGGTGCTCGAAAGTATCCATTTTAAGCCCCTATCTTACTGTCGTTATGTCTTTACAATATATTATTTGGTATTTTTATGTCGTTTATGTGTTTAAGCGTGTTTCAAAAGCTTAATGAAGATTACGAGCTAACTTTAGTGAATTAACTAGAAAAATGCTTGTGTCTATCCAAAAGAGAGAGCAAAAGAGGTGTTTTCAAGAGAAAAATGTCTCCCGAATGGCGAAAATGTTATTTTTCGGAGCCACAACTTCAAGAATCATACAGGGGGAGTCGAGGGGGTTCAGATGGAGCAATTATCAAGAAAAGTAGTTTCCGGGGGTTTTGCTACGCTTGACCTATGCTTTCAGTTGCAAAAAATGGCCAGAAATGGAGTTTCTACGCTTGTCCCTACGCTTGAAGCGTAGGTGCGGAATGCTACAGTGTTTTTAGCACAAACTTTCAGCCAACTTCGTGAGTTCATATCTCAGTCAAAAAAGGTCCAAATGGGGTGATTATTGAGTCTATAATCAATATCTTGAAGTCAGTTTTTCAACGATATATTATACGCCTCCATCCAATGTGTGTAGCTCCAGATATGATCAAAAGAGTGAGAGGTGTCCTGCAGAAAAAACTGGAAATTTCAGATTCGGACTGAAATCCTATTTTGACCCAGATTGATCCACTTTAACCCCGATGACTTTAAGTTCGACCTTAACACCTCTATACATGTAATATACACATCATACATCAAATATTAGGGTTTTTCTTACTTGGGTGTGAAATTATAAAAAAGGGTAATCTTATTCTCCAAGTTAGGGTTTCTATCACCTTTGCCTATAAATACCAAGTTTTACTACAGATCTAAGGGACTTCTCTCCCCATAATTTTGGGATTTCTCTTCACATAATTTCAAAGCTTTTATTCACATATCATTAAAAGGGAGAAGTCATTCAAGACAAAGAGATCTGGAAAAGACGACCATGGAGGGCGATTCTACATCAAGATGCAGTCTTCTTCTACCATGAGCAACTAATTCGGTATCTAGGGTTTTCCCCTAACCAAGTAATGTAGTTTTTTTATTTGTTTCAATTGTAACGAGGGGAAACTGTGACTATTCTGTGATGATTATTGTAGATTAGTGATCATTTTGATTTCTATATAGAAATTTATATTTGTTTTAAATTATTGTCTTAGATGAAATAAATATATTTTTTTACTCAATCGTGTTTATTCACTATGGGCTGGAACTTGGATGCTTAATTCATGATTTTCTACACAATGGTTCTTAACACTTGAAACCCTAGGTTTACATAGGTCATGCCTCGGCGAGATGATATAAACATGTTTTAGTTTAATTTCATGTTGTAAGAGTAGATTAAAGTAAAAGTAGTTTGCATATACTGGTCATACTCTGTTCGAAGATGGGTTGTAGCGAATCCGGTTGACGGTATCCTTTTGGGGGTCATATTCAACTATTTGCGGTATAACCCAATTCACAGTTATAGATCACCCTCTTCCAATTGATCAATTAGAGAATTATATTATGCGGTTGGTGATGGTGGAACATGGAAACCCTAAATTTTGTCTTTATTGTTCTTGTCTTAATCTATCTTTACTTGTTTTATTAGTTAATTAGCTAATCAATCTCAAAAGGACAAACTATATTTTTATAGCAATTTAAGAGTATTATTTTACGAAAATTCAGAATACGACTTAATCTCTGTAGGATCGATAACCTTTTCACAAGTTGAACTATATTACAATATGATTTGTGCACTTGCAATAGATAAAACCTAGGCAGTCATAATGGTGCATTCTTAACACATATTTTTAACCACACCCGACGGACATCAGGACACCTCTAAGATTTTCCCCCATCCGAACTCGCGCAACGCCCTCGTTGCGGTTGGACCACCCTGTCTGCCCGCCTTGTACCCGACCTCAGGATCGGGTGGATGCACCCAAGCAGGTGATTGACGTAACACCAGATCACGGACTGGGTTTGGCTCTGATACCAACTGTAACGGGTGGATGTTTAGCGGTTCAACCCAAAAGCTTAAGCCAATGGGTAGGGATAACATCCACCCATTATAAACCAAATTCATTTTCTCATAGTTATCTAATGTGGGACATCTCTAACACCTATTATAATGAGTATTAGTGAAGATTCCAATATATTTACACCATATTTTGGAAACTCCTACTATCACGAAGATAAAAGTATAGTTGTCAGAATCTTGATTTTAACTCATAAAATCTTACGATTTTACAACGATTCTATTACGTTAAAATAATGATTGGATAGTTAAGTTCTCCATATGAAATACCCAAAAGTTTAATGATTTAGTCCAATATCCCAATACATGACCTAAATTTATGAAAAAATATTTAAAAGCCCAATATATTAGAAAATTTTGAAAATTCTAATATGATTTAGAATTTTAAATTTAATATTGAGTTAATTTCACAAAACCCATATACTATCCAATTTAATCAACTAACTCCCATTATGCCCACTTTGCCCCCTATACTATTCAATTTCATCATTATGCCCCATCCCCTCACATTTTGAGTCATAATATCTAAACTACCCTTAATAGTATAGGGGGTTTAGTGAAATCAAGCCTTTAAAAAAATTATTTTTTGAAAATCAATTATATTTTTCATAAAAACTATAAATTTCAAAAATATATATATATATTTCGGAAAAAAATATTTTTCGAAAACAATATATATTTCAGGAAAAATATATATATATTGGAAAATGATATATATTTCAGAATATTTATATAATTCGTCAAAAATATATATTTAATAGAATTGTTTTAAAAAAATATGAATTTTTTTCGAAAATATATATATTATGTTCCAAAATATGATTTTTCCGAAAAATAATTTTTTTGAGAAAAATATATATTATTTTCCAAAATATGAATTTTTTCCGAAAAATATTTTTTTTTGCGAAAAATATATATTATTTTTTCCAAAAATAATATTTATATATATATATTTTATTCTGGAAAATAATGTATATTTTTCAGAAGAAATTCATTTTTTTAAAAAAATAATTCTAAAAATATATATTTTTGACGAATTATATATATATTCCGAAATATATATTATTTTCCAATATATATATATATATATTCCAAAATATATATATTTTGTCCGAAATATATATATTTTTTCCAAAATATATATTGTTTTTGAAAAATATTTTTTTTAAAGACTTGATTTCACTAAATCCCCTATATTATTGAGGGTAGTTTATGTATTAAGTAGACACAATGAAAGTTAATTGATTAAATTGAATAATATATGGGGGGTTTGTGAAATTAATCCTTTAATATTTTTTTAAAAAAATTAATACTTTTAGATAGAATCTTTTCCCAAAACGATTCTACCTAACTCCCGATTCTTTGGTTTGTATTTCTGAAAATAGCTTTATGTTTTTTGAAAACTGTACAAAAATCTATTTGGTTGGATTTTCTGAAAATTATTTTCAAAAAAATCAATTATAAAATGCCAGTTTTCGGAAAACACATTTTTATTATTCTCATAAAACATTTTCAGAATTCTCAAGAACAATTTTTAGAAATACAAATCAAGCCGACCCTATTATTAACACTTACAACCTCTTAATAAAAATATAACACTACCAGTACCAGCGCACACGTGTTACAATAGTATAACCTCATTCCCCAATTGGGAAGGTGAGAGAGGTTGAGTCTCATAAGAAGCATTATGGGTGTAGTGTGTGAGCTTTTTAACATTCAAAAAAAACAAATTTAATACAACAGCAATGTTCAAAAGGAATTTCTTTTGCTACCAGAAGAAAGCCAAGCACAACCAACAACGAAAACTGTAAGAATATATCATCTTCTTTTAATAATACAGTGGTTACCGGTCTCTATTAACTATGCAATGCAGCGGAAAATTATACTGATCCTCCGAGCACACGATCTCCAGAAGAAAAGAAGAAAACACGTCAATAACATTAACATTTTAGGAACCATGCAAAATCTGCTTATCAATAAAGAATTAAGGCCTATCAATGCCGTTGAATTTAAAGAAAGAATAAAAAGTAAAAACTTATGAAAACAATAAGTACACTTAAAAGTAAGCAAGAACTCCCAGTGAACTGAGCTAGAAAATATTGGGGGACCATTGTTCCCGAAGTACAGGCTTTCACTACCAGCTATGTATAACAAACAACAAGATTTTGCCGAAATGCAGAAAACCTTGCAGACAACCTACAGCAGGATCAACTCCGAATCTCTGTATGGAAGAATAAACACAAATTAAAAATATTGTTTCAGTAAATCGAATTGAAGGTTTAAGGTGCAACAGAATATTAGCTTGATGTTCACAAAATATGGACAGATCAAGTTACAGCCGTCGCATAGAACCCGAACACAACTTGAGCTTAGTGACCCTCACAAGCCTCTGATTGTTTTCGCAACAAATTCTGAAGTGTCCACATTCTCCATACCAAATTTAGATTAAAAGATATGAAGTAAAACAATAATACCAATACTATTGATAGCAATGAAAAATTTCCCTCAATTCAAACTTTAAACCTCGATTCTGTCTCCATAATCTCAGAACACGTTAAATTTTACAAAGTTCATTTTTCAAGAACATAAATCCGGAAAACAACACACCCAATCAACAATATATCCAAGGGTATAAAAACACCATCCACAAAAATCGAATAAGCACTCGATCAAACCAACATTCTTTCAGGATTACACAGAGCTTAAAAGGCAAAATAAGAACTTAAATAGATGAGTACTTACTATATGATTGAATTCACTAGTTCCCCTTCAAAATCACCCACTTAATACTCGCACGATTCATCCAAGGCTGTAACAAAATACCCTAAAAGTTGAACCTGTCATACTTTATTCAATCAATGTCTTGTATGTCATTTTGGGTGTTACAATCACATGATCAAACACTACCTTTATCCCCTATTACAAGTTTAAGCGCCAAATATATCATTGTTTTAAATTGCTTTATCAATGTATCTGATCAACTCAACAATACCATTATTGCATTCATTCAGATGCATCAACAACATTCTTAATTGCTCATCTCAACAGCCTCACATTAGGTTCTGGTTGCCCCATAGTAACATATCTTGTTCTATACAAGTATTACCCATTACCTACAATATAATTCACAGCTTAATAACATAAAAAGGCACTCAAGAGGGGAGCATTCCCAAAAAAATTGATGGAGGCTTGGCGAGGGTGTTTAGCGGGCAGCCAACCTAAAGATGCTTGAAGAAATTGTTGGCAAGAGAGAGTGCTAGGAGATCCTTTGGTGGGAAGGACATCTTATAACAATATTTTACGTTCTCAATCTTTTGGTCAATGGGCCAAAATGTACATTGGTGGAAAATTTGTAAATTTTGTTGGCAAGTCCAAGGATATAGCTGACCGCTTTTGGCAGTTGTGCATTATCATGGAAGCCTTTAATCAAACATGCTTTTTCTTCTCTCCTTTTGATAATAAATTGATTAGATCTTAGTATCCAAAATTAATTTATATATATATATATATAAACACACACTTGTACATATGTGTATGTTGACGGCGGACTTGCAGAATATCAGTTTTCCAATAATCAATAGCAGGAATAGCTCTAAACGAGTGCAGAAGCACCACCACTCAACATAATCTAGACAAACTATTACTCCCACCAAACAGAAACTTTCTAATTAATGTACTATACATTTCTAATCATTTCCAATGGCCCATCAATAGATATTCCATGTTTCCTCAAGGTCATGTACACCATTTAGCCATTAAGTTCAACCAATCATGTATTTTCGGTCCTTATCCAAACTAACCACGTCTCCGAGTGAATCCTTTCCATTGTCATGCAGAAGTCAAAATCTGATCGAGATCTTTCTCCCTTCTTCTCTGTCAGAGACATTATTTAACCATCGAACTAAGCACCTAAAGTCGAACAGTCTATATAGTTGCTCCCTGCTAATGTCATTTCTCCTAGTTCTGTTCGTGTGAAGAGCATTAATTGGTTATTCAAAAGAGTCTATAACAAGCAGAAACAGTGTAAGAAGCTAACAGTTGGTAGATATAATGAGTAAAAATTTATGACTCGGATCAACATTCATAATCTTATCTTCATCGTGGATGACCCAACAGAACCGGGGACAAGGCAATCCTTTCTCATTCCCCCATGCTTTGTTCTAGTGGTTTTACGACTACTGATCAGCTTGTGATTAATCTATTGTGAATTTAACTGGTTATGGGGATAATCAAGTAAAAATAAAACTTAATAATTAAAGAACAATATTTATTCACCCACTTGTGTATGTCCACTACAATATTTCAATTCTTAAATTAGCTTATACAAGCAAAAGAAAGAAAATTAAGAAGTAAGACAGTTACAAAATGGAAAGGAAGAATAGAGGTAGGAAAGTGAAAAGCAGCATTGTATATCATATATAAATAATCTTTTAGTAGATTGAATATGCGGATCTATTGAGGTTTTGAAACCACAAATATCTTTGCATCATACCTTACAATATTCAGGAAATAAAGACTGTACAAGATGGAGGACGTTATAAATCAACAACAACAAAAACAAAAATAAAAAATAAATAATAATAATAATATAGTAACAGAAACAAAAACTGTCAAGTGGACCATATTCTGCTAACTTTGGCTCAGCCTTAGCAATCCAAATAAGAAAAATCACTCAGTTATAAAGGCATGCAAGCCAAAGCAAGAAATGACAAATATGAAAAATATACAACAGATGAGACAAGCATTTTACAAGAACAGTACCATGTTGTCCTTGACAAGCAGAAGAACTTTGAACAACTTCTTCATTAATTGTGATGGACATGCCAGACCATACAGCAGTAATATAAAAAGCAATGAATAAACTTGAAACAAAAGGATGGTACTTACAAGGTTAAGATGAGAAACGACCCATACGGAGAATCCATGCATCTATTTCTTTCTGGCATTCTTCCCTTCAGATGAACTTAAATAATACAAAAGAAAACACGGCTCCTGCTACCAACCATAATTTCTCCTAATCCCATCATTACTAGAGTTGTCAAACCTTGACGCTGAAAATCTGTGCTGATGAACATTGGCATATCCATTTGAAGCTGGAGATCCAAAATGAAGCTGTCGAGTTCCTTCAAAAGAATAAGAACTTTGAGCATGACGATCAGCGCTTAGATTAGGAATCTGATTCCACGTACGAGTTGGAGTGTATGGGGATCTCCATCCATTTGCATTACTACGGGGAAAATCTCCAGGATCATCAGTAATCCAACCACCCCTCTGTCTTGGTCTGGATGGCATTGAATATTCTACTTCATGTAGAGGAGGTTTTTTCTTTTTACCAGCCATACCAAGATCACGAGGTGCTGACCTGACTCCTGCATAGTCTCCATTAACTTTAGGAACTCTTCCATTGGTGCTTGATAATTCGACTCTCCTTTTACAAACCTACAGAAACTCGACACGAACAAACTCGTGTCATTAAAAGTACTTATACAAAATTTAGAAAGGGGGAAGAGGAGCAAGGATCTAGAAAAACATCATGCAGGTAACACATGCAGATATCACGAGACACAACTGCTGAGCACCTAGAATATTTTTCTTTTCTTTCTTTTAGGGAAAATAAAGCAATAGAACACCTAATATATACCTTTGCTGAAGTTGTACATTCACGTGCAAAATGGCCTTCTTCGCCACATTTGTAGCATGAACTCGGTGATCCAGCAGCATCTGTCTCCTCGTATGACTTTGCATATCCCCGTACAGACTTGCCTCCTACATATTCTCCATTTTCTTTAGAAAATCTCCCGTTGGGGGTTGATAATTCAATATTCCTCTTACGCTGCATAAACACAACAAAAGCAAACCCTCGTACCATTAGAACTTTCTTAAGAAAAGCCAGTAGAGGGGAAAAGAAGCTTGAACTGGAAGATCACGATGGTAACACATTAGGGTTCAGAAACGCTGCAAGGAATCCATGTTAATGTTTCAGAAATTATGTGTCAGCTATTGCTGGACACATATAAGTATACCTTGGCTGAACTTGTGCATTGACGTGCAAAATGGCCTTCTTCGCCACACTTGTAACATGAACTGGGTGACCCAGCAACAGCTGTATCTCCATTTGACCTTGCACATCCCTGCATAAATGGACTCACATTTGAGCAGAATTGACATTTGGTAACAATGAGGTATCAATTAATGGATGCAAAGTCTTTCCAAAAAAGCGGTAAAAAGACAAACACATTAGATGCGGACATTTACGTAAAATTACAAATGTAAATCCAATCAACAGTGCAAGAAGTCATGAAAATTCTGTGTATACGGCAGCAATTTAACACATGCACATTTACAATGCCACAGATGTTTCTAACAGAACATACTATAGTATGAACCTTATCATGAAATATATGAAAAGACATATAGTATACTTCAATAACCTTATCATCAAATATATGGTAGATTATAACAAACATAAAAGCACGTGCAGTGTGCACTAACACGAACACACTTGCCATCACATATATCTAAATCAGCCCCACCACCTCATAAAGGCTTAAGCATAGTTTATTTTCTTCTCTCTTCTTTTTTTAATGAGAGTTTACTCTAAGCTGATTCTGATAATTACATTAGAAATTGTTCAATACTGTATACAATTCAAATAATGTTGTCGATACCATGATTAAATAGTATCGTATGAAAAACTAGTTTCATTAACAGGGCAAATTCTCAGACAAAACATAATTAGTTTTAAAATAATAAGCCTAAACACCGAGTATGATTCAATGAATTTATCGCTTCAGCAAAAAAAAGCATAGTTACTTTTCTCTGATAACCAAACTGATTTTTCAACAATGAAAAAGTAAGCAATTTTAGCCATTCAAAAAAATTGTCCATAGGAACCACAGCATAAGTGAATATATAATCTACAAGGATATTCGAGTCTCTTGACCCAGAAACTTGGCATTCCTATGGGGCAATTTGCCAAAAGAGGAGGCTGAATCATGGGTAGGATATGTCAGAAGCCAGATAAGAGAGGGGGAGGAGTGCCAATTAAAATTCCTGACATCTTTTTCATTCACATCATTGAAGTATCCTCGGTTTTAATGACGTGGTAGGGACATCATAACTATAATAAGGAGCAACAGTGCTCACCTACTTCAAAAAATAAAGATAATTAAGGTCGTCTCTAATAATTCATTTGAGCACTTCATTCTTGTAATAGTGAAAATGTCCAGCCCAATTGAGCCCATCTGTCATCAGGCCCATCAAGTTTATGGGCCAGCAAGATATTTATGAACCCAATAATAAAGTCCATTTAGGAGATGTATATAAAGAAATTCCAAAAATTAATAAAGGGGATTCGAAGAAGTGTTGAACATTTTTATGTGTTTACAATTCTCCATATCTAAATTGTTTGTTCAGTTTAGTGCGCTTGATATAGAAATTTTAGTACCACTTAAAAACTAAATGTTTCACATGTCGACAAAACAAACCAAACAAAATATATACTACCAATTTCACTTGAAACTATAATTTAAGGCTTCGTTTGGTATGAGTGATTTGAAAGGATTTGGATAGAAAATAAAAGAAAGGATAGTAAATTTTGTGTTTGGGTTGACATTTTTAAAAGAAAATAAAAGATTTGGAGGGATAGCTTATCCTTCCAAATCCCTTGGTTGCTATCATTCCAAAAATGAGAAATTTTGGAGGGAAAGGATAGCAACTTAAGTATTATTTTTATAAGGTAAAAAACACCATCTATTATTAAAAGAACACTTTTATTAATTAAAGGATATAACATTAATTTGAGTGTTATCCTTTCTTTTCTTCTCTCCTTTACCTCATCAAACAAGAATACTATCATTTCGCTTCTTTTCTTTTCCTTCATAATCTATCCAAACAAGAATTTTAAATATTGGTATCATTTCTTTTCTTTTATTTTCTCTCATAACTAATGTTATCATTTCTTTTCTTTTTTCTCCTGTTTATCCAAACGAAGCCTAAAATGAATCAACATCACTTGTCACTGATATTGAACACCTAAAGATTTTACAGATATTACATTATTTCAATTTATAACACTTAACATTTAAGAGTCTAAAGATTTAGTAATATTTCAGTATTTAATTTCCAGTCTTATCCAGCAGCAACAAAAAATAGAAAATCAACCCACTCCAAAAACATTTAAAGTGTTGACCTTGAACTTGTGTTAGTAAGAAAATGTTGCATATGTAAATCATGACCGGCATCACAACATGTTGGGGCATTTTGACACTTGCACATTGGTACATCCAAAGATACTTCTTCTTCTTTTTTTGAATGGTAATAAACTCACACACCCACATGAACCCCATGGGGCTCGAACCCCTAACCTTCACTTTGGGGAGGAAAGGTGATACCATCAGGCTACAAGGCCTTTGGTTATCCAAAGATACTTCAAAGTATTCAATGACTTGTAAACATTTGAATGAACTTACCAAACCAGTATGGCCCAACTGACCACATCGATAACAAGAAGCTTCTCCTGGACTAGCATCGGTAAATTTAGCGCAACAAAGATGGCCAAAACTCTTGCAGATGTAACATTGTATTTCCTAATTGTTTAAGGCAAAAGAGAGAAAGACAACCAAAAGTTACACAAAAGGAATAAAAAACTATTTAAGACCCATGCATACCTCTTCCAAATTATTTTATTATAAGAATCGTAAATATACACACTTGGAAGGATAAAAAAAACCTTTAGATCATCAGGAGAATAATCATTCTCGCATGAAAGCATCTCATGCCCAGAATCCCCACATTTTAAACATATTTTATATTGAGATCCCAATTTGTATTTATCTGGGCAATCTTTTGCACGGTGACCTCCTTTTTTGCATATAAAGCAATCTTGTCCCTGCCAACAGAGAGAAGAAAAAAAAAGGCATAATTATTTATATAGACTCAATCCCCTCTTCTAATTTTCTGTTAAGGAAATAAACATTATCAGCTTCGAATGGGTCAAAACATGTTAAAAATTCTATAGGATCATTGAGAATTCGTACCCAGCTAAGGAGCCAAAAGCACAATCCTCAACCTTATAGATTAGAAAAAAGGACACCAAAGGCACGGATAGAAGCATGAGCTGAAACATGTCCAGCCACTCAAAGACAATGAAGGGCTTAATACATGCACCTCATATGAAATCAATGTACCATCTGTACCAGAATTTTCTCATAGTTTTTCAGCCTCAAAAGGAAAAGATTACCCAACGGCTCTTACTCATTCTTCATAAAGGAGGGACACGGTATAAAGGAATTCATCCGATATGCTCACATGCATAACTTTGCACCTGTTTGGTTTTTATAGAAGTTGGGTACACATGTAGGATGAGTCCATGCAAGACATAAATTTCTTGCTCACACCAATACACATCAGTAATGCCTCAAAGGTCTCAGCAGCATTAATGATAATGTTTAAAAACAATTAGATTTTTCTTTTCTTTCTTTTTTTGCGCTCAGCTAGTGCCAATTTATATTACTTCTCTTTAAGCCTAATCCACAAGGCTAAAATATTAAAACCCGAGAAGTATGTAGGACATACGCCTTGAGCAAAAATCAGATCTTTTGAAGTCAATTCAACTTTTGAATACTAATGAAGCATATAAAGTTAAATAATTTCATCAATCACGCTATATCAACTTAGAAAGAGCTAAACAGCAAAAACATTAAAACTTATCAAGAAAGACACTACCATCCAAATCCAATAGCCAACTTTGAGAAACTTCAGTAGGAGCGTACCAGAAAAGAGAAACAATTCGAGTTCATTTAACAAAATAACGTTTCCGATTATTTTTCCTTCCACAAACCTTCTTGCATTGCCTGGCATTGTGCTCCAAACTCCCACAAAGAAAGCACGGCTTCTTCCGCTTAGCCACAGTACAGCTCGCATATGTATGGCCTTCTTCACCACAATTAAAGCACGTTCCCCAACCGTTTGATGGAGGATCAAAATATCTTGGTCCTCGCTGTAAATAAATGAACAAGATAGATGCCAGTCTAAGCCCTAAAACCAAACAAAAACTTCCCAAAATAAAATAGAACATATCACATTGCCTACAAGAAGCTTTCGTAGCACAGTGTTACTAGATATCTCGCCAGGATTTGTTTCCACCAATTTATTAATCTCTTCAGCTTTGCGCGTCTCTGCTTTCTCTTCTTCCTTCCCAGCATCAATCTAATTAATACATGAGTGGAAAACAACCAAAATAAGATATTCTAAACTTCAATTTCAGCTAACCCTGTTCATTCGCAAGTCTAATCTGAAGTAGAAACTAAAAAAATACAATTTTCGGTACCGTAATTCAGTTAATACTTGGTTCTTCCTATTGTTTTCAGCTGAATTGGAAAAAAAAAAAAAAAAAAGTCTAAAACAAATTAAAGGGAAAATGCTCACTTAGATCAAAACCATGTTAAATTTGGTCCATTTCTTTTCCCTTTCTTTTCTTTTTTACGTTTTGGACCATTGATCTCGTAATTGTGTTTTCATGATGCGAGACCTGACCAGAGAAGACGAATTCATGAACTCAAATAATTCAAATTTTAATAAATCGTTGTTTGAAACAAAAAACCCAGTAAAATTGAATTATCCTTGTTATCTGGAAACACAAATCCAATATGAATCAAAATTCTGAAAACCCAATAGGTCAACACCCAAATTTGAAGTGAAATCTGAGGAAAAATACAAACATACATATATCTGTGTGTATATATATTGATTTGTAATGAAATTGAAATGCTTACAGCTTCCTCATCCGTTTCAGATTTCCTGCTCTTCTTCTTCTTCTTCTTCTCCTTCTTCTTTTTCTTCTCATCCTTCAACTCCGTGACAGCTTCAGCTTCCGACAAAGTCGACGGCGAGAAATCAACTCCACCGACAGACACAACTCCATCATCGTCGTCCAAAACGGTGTCGCTTTGGTGGGTGGTAGACGCTCGTGACATCGCTTTCGCGACGATTTTCAAGCTCAGATCTTCATTGGCCTCTTCGTCGTCGCTGATCGGTGATTTCGGTGGCTTCACTTGTTCTTCGTCGTCGTCGTCTTGGCGATCGAAACTCGATGGTGTTTGCTTATTCTCTCTCTTACCCATCTTTAGAGCGAAGAGTACTGTAGAAGAGATGAGTCAAACCCTAACCCTAATTTTATGATAACTCTTTGTTGTTCCGATTGGCCGGTGGAAACAGAGGAAACAGCGATACGATATAGGTTTTTGTATTAGATAGGGTTTGAAACCCTAATTTCGTCACTATTAGGGGCTGTAAATGAGCGTCAACAAGGCTCAGCTTGTCAGTAAACCAGCCGAGTTTAATCACGGTTTCGACCCTCGTTTAGTAAACGAGTCAAACTTGAGTAACAATGAGTTTGGCTTGTATGTATTCTTGAATATGAGATCGTTAAGGTCCGTTTGGATACCCTATTTTTTGTTTTTGTTTTTTTACTGTTCACAAGACTAAAAAAAAAAAACACGTTTGGCAAACGCGTTTACTGTTCACTGTTTTTTCCCCAAGAAAACTGTTTTCTGTGAATAGTGTGTAAAAATGATGAAAACACCAAATACAACTTTTAGTTGTTTTTTGAGTTTTTTCACTGTTTAGGTGGTAAAAACAATGAAAACACCAAATTCATAAAATACAATTTTCACCAAATAAAAGTGGTGAAAACACCTTCATCCAAACGTTTTTTTGTTTTTAATTTTTTCCTGAAAAAACAAAGACAAATACAAAAACAATTTTTATATTTGAAGACAGAAAACAAATACAAAAAACAGGTTTTCCAAACGCACCCTAAGGCTTGTTTATGTTCGTGAACAAAAGTTCGTCTAAGTTCGTTAATATTATATTTCTTATACATAATTATATATTTAAAATTTAATTAGGGAATTAAAAAAATTTGTTCATTAATTTTCATAAAATAATATAATTTTTAAAATTTTATTATCTAACTTAAAATTATTTAAGATTTCAATAATATTATATCAATAGACAACACAAGAGAGAAAAATAAATTGAAAATCAAAATACACAATTTTAGAATAAAGTCGCAATAAATTGATATGTATGTATAGTATAAACATAAAACTACACAATTTTTATATGTATGTATAGTATTAAAATAAAAAATAAAAAATTTACAAAGTCTCACAATAAAGTAATTACCATATGTTGAATCGGTAAAAAACTCAATTTTAGAATAGTGAAAACCATCTAATTCAATTAATTAGAATTTACATTGTAGATATTGGATTTCTCTAAAAATAATTTTTAATAAATTGATCATGGACTTGTTTCAATCCTTGTAATAAAAATTAAGCAAAATTACTTTAAAAAATTATATATTGTATAAAAATAAAATATAAAATATAAAAATCTTTTGAATTATATATTTAAATACTATAATACTATTTTGTCAATTTAACTTAATTTCACTCAATTTTCACTATTTTGAATTGGGAATTTTTATCAATTTCACTCAATTTAATTGAATTAAACTACTTTGAATTGGAGATTTGTTCAATTGAACTCAGTTTCACTACCTTGAATTGAGGATTTTATCAATTTCACTCAATTGAACTCAATTAAACTACTTTGAATTGAGGATTTACTAAATTTCATTCAATTAAAGTCAATTTCACTACTTAAATTATGAATTTTGTCAATTGAACTTAATTTCACTAAAATTTTATTGTTTTGAATTGTGGACTTTATCAATTTCACTCAATTTAATTCAATTAAACTACTTTGAATTGAAATTTTACTTAATTCAACTCAATTTCACTAGCTTTAATTGAGAATTTTATCAATTTCACTTAATTAAACTCAATTAAACTAATTTAAATTGGGGATTTACGGAATTTCACTCAATTTAAGTCATTTTTACTACTTTGAATTGTGGATTTTGTCAATAGAACTTAATTTCACTAATTTTTTACTATTATGAATTGAGAAATTTATCAATTTCACTCAATTTAATTCAATTAAACTACTTTGAATTGAGAATTTACTCAATTGAACTAAATTTCACTACCTTTAATTGAGGATTTTATCAATTCTACTCAATTAAACTACTTTGAATTGAGAATTTTGTCGATTAAATTTATTTTCACTTAATTTTTACTACTTTAAATTGGGAATTTTATCAATTTTACTTAATTGAATTCAATTAAACTACTTTGAATTAGGGATTTACTCAATTGAACTCAATTTCACTACCTTAAATTGCGGATTTTACTCAATTAAACTACTTTGAATTGGGAATTTACTGAATTTCACTACTTGAATTTGGGATTTTGTCAATTAAACTTAATTTCACTCAATTTTCACTACATTGAATTGAGTATTTTATCAATTTCACTCAATTGAATTCAATTAAACTACTTTGAAATGAAGATTTACTCAATTTTACTCGATTAAAGTCAATTAAACTATTTTGAATTGAGAATTTACTCAATTACACTACCTTGAATTGGAGATTTTATCAATTGAACTCGATAGATATTATCGAATTGGCTAATATTATTGATTATGGACTTGTCTCAATCTTAGTAATAACATTAATAATATTTAAATAGAATAATTATTATTTTTTTCCAAAAAATGGAATAATTACTTAATTATATCTTAAATTTGGAAAAGAAATAATACTTAGCCGTCGTTGGATGGGTAGATCCAACGGCTTAAAAAGAAACCCTATAAATCCCATACTTATAATCTTTGTGCCGCCTCTAGCCTCTCACTTTCCTCTCTCTACTTCATCGATGCCCTACACAAACACACATCAAATAACCCATTTCCTCATCTTCTGCCAAAAATGGCGCCTAAATCAGAAACCCTAACCTCATCTTCCTCCGATCCATCATGGACTCTATCGACCCCATCCTCCATGCCCTCAAACTCCTCCCCTACAGCTTCCTCCGCCTCTCGCGCCTTCTCCTAAAGCTCCCCTCCTTCACTTATCACTCTCACTCTGCTCGCTGTACTACAAACCCTCTATCTCAGTTCCTTTATCAAAAGTAAGTTATCTCTCCTATGGTTTGTATAGATCTTTTAGTGGGTTTGATACAAATCTTTTTGTTCATATAAGCATGTAAATGTGTAAATCTGCGTAAGTATATATGTATATATATATTTACAAATCTAATGTTCCAAGCCGATTTGTGTATTCTATACATATAGGAATGTCTCGATCTGTTTTTTTAGCGGATTTGTTGATCCTATACATGTAACGCCATATTCGTCAGTGGATTTTGTTTTCCCTTTGTAATTTTGTATGCAAATTTTTAACCGCTACAACGGTTAATTTTGATACGATTTGTTTAGGCTCACTTTCGTTTTTGATAATTGTGGATCGATATATGAATTAATATTATAGTATTATATTTTGGGTGAGAAAACTGAAAAACAATTGTTGTCTCTTAATTAATATGATGGTTCCATTCTATTAACTTATTATGCTAGTTTATAGTTGATGCATACATGATCAAACCTAGAAAAATTAGCTTGTTTTATGTGCAATGGTTATAGTAACACCCCCAATTTCCATGCATAGGTTGGCCAGACCCATACACAAAAACTAGGAGTATCTTCAATTGACAAAAATAAGCACAGATGATAAGACATAAAATAGAGATAAGATAATATGAGTTGATGATACCACTTATACAGGAAAGATCCCACACCCAATACATCTTTGAAATAACTTAAGTTTTCAAATTTATACAACTTGGGAATCCCATAACATGGACCCCTAGACCACACAAACTTACATTAACCACAATAAGACTGAATTCCTACCCTGTAGTGGAAGGAAACTGCTGGATCGAGAATACAGGAGAAACAAATCCTCAACCCTGCGTATACAATTGCCGATGACCTGAAATATCAACAAAGGTTGGTCAAACCCACGAGTAAGTACATCTCTACATGATCCCAAACAAAGTACTAAAAACCATCCTCTTTTCCAGTGACACCTATCCCAAAAATATTAATAAATATTTATATACCTTACTATACTTTATATTCCCTAGAATACCACCATGAAAATATAATAAATTTCATAACTTCTATTTATATTTATTAGGATACCACCGTGAAGATATAAAACAAATACCATAAATTTCTTTCATAAGTCAAATTTCCATCATCTCCATTTTCAACCATAACCATGTACCCGACAATTTAGTCATGTCGTGACAACTCATCCAAGTCCCGCGGTACTAGTGAGACTGCGTTTATTAGTCAGCCTACTTGTGGTTTCTTTTTAAATCTTCCGGCCATATTCTTTTTAATTAAATCTTATGATTTTACGAATTTATTAATTCACTTGCATTCTTTATTCGGTAACGTATAACAATTTATGAGGTCAAGCCTGGGGGATCCAGGGGGGGCGGCGCGACGCTTTCCTGAGCGCCCCCCTAGCGGGGTCTAGGGCAGCGCCCCAACGCTAGAAAATACGGTATATTTATACGGTCAAAACTGTTCATTTATACGGTCGAATATATATATTTTAGTATAATTCGTGGTGAATCATAATAACATATAAATTCATACAAGTCTATCCAGAATATAATAAATCGCGTATATATTCATGGATATGAACATGGTAAACCAGATCTGTACATATAACTACAAATAAATGTATATACATTATATACTATCATATGTAATCATGAATCAAAACCTACAATAACCGATCTATACATTAGTGGTTATATATATCACAATTCTATCCATATACACATGATTTATACATATACTTTCGAATCTATACATATATGTATAACATAATATATATCATCATATATATACGTAAATACCAATATATTATAACAGATCTATATATATGTTTTAACATAATTACAGATATATACATATATGCTCATATGGATATTGATATATACATATAACCATATAGCTACGGATCTACACATACATGTTCATATAACTACATATCTACACATATAGCTACGGATCTACACATACATGTTCATATAACTACATATCTACACATATAGCTACAGATCTACACATACATGTTCATATAACTACATATCAATACATATTTGAACATGCTAATACTCATAAGTATACATATACGAAATTAATATATAACAGTTTATAAGAGTGTCAAACAAAGGTTACAAATTTTAGTACAAAGAGGAAGAGTAGAACATATGTCTTGCCTGATTTGGAGAGCTTACTACACCACGGATCTAGATCCGAACCAAGTACTTACTTTCTCTAGATCTCTCTCTCTCTATATATATATATATATATATGTATACGTATATAGATGAGTGAATAAGAAGAGAGAAGTCTGAAATTCTTCTTAGTCTTGAGAGATAATAAGCTGAATATCCTTATGATTATATAGGGGAAACTAGGTTATGGTGAATGACCATAATGCCCCTAGATCTGCTACAATAACCATCATGCCACTCGTCTTAAAGACTAATATGCCCTTATCAGATCCCATAATAATCAACTTACCTAGTAGTCATAAAATGACTAGAGTACCATTACTCAATAATTTAAATACCCACCATGCCATTCAAAATAAATAAGGAAATAACATAATTATTTAAATATGGGGTATTACAATTATAGTTTTTTAGTTTGGGATTTTCTTATAATTTTTAAATCACTATTCACTAATTGTCAACCCCACATTATATTGTAGATCTCTTGTATTTTTTAAAGCTTTGCGGAGTAGATAATTAGGTAGCTTTGTGTGCATATGTTTTCCCATGGATGATTTGCAAATGAATTATTTACAGTTTTCATCTGATCATATATATTTGGGGATCTATTATAGCAACTCGAGTCGTATAACAATATGCCTCATCAGTCTGTAGGTAGTTAACTTTTTCACTACTATTCACCACCTTTGCCTTATAGTATGATATGTCTGTTTCTGGCTTTTGAATGACACGTTTGTTCATCTTTAATTGATACTATGTTATTTATACTTGTAATTGTAATGATAGCTTAAGTCATATAGTAGATTTCAGCTACTAAAGCATAAAAATATTGTTTCTCTGTGCGTATTTTCTAGGTATGCTTGTTGGTAGGAAAAAACTCGGTGAAATAAGTAGTGTCGAAAACATTAGGTATGAATACTACTTTTGATTCAAATTTTCTTAATCATTCTCAGGTATCAACATGTATATATTTTATCATAAGCATAAAGAAATTTTAGAGGATGATTATGATACATCTTTATTATGTGTTGTGTGCGAGCACTTTATTAAAATAATGGTTTACTTTTGACATTTAATGGAATTCTTTCATTAAAAAGATGTGATCACGATAACAAAACAACAAGAAAAATAAGTCTAGGGAACATCTACCTTTTCATATCTTTCTACCATTAAAATTATTAAATTCATGTTGTGTAAATGGAAATATAAGCTCAAATATAACCAAAAACAAAGAATTATATGAATAAGTTCTAGTGTGGCCTCTACCATATGGGTTTGTCAATGTCTATATGTGGCCTTTTGACATTTTAGCACACTGTTTTGTCGTTCGATATATGAAATAGTATTTTCTTCCACTATACAATTTTAGTACTTATTAAAATATAGGATTAAAAATGCCTTTTGACCCCTCAACTCTACATAAATGCATTTTGACCCCCTAATTAGACAAACTTTTATCAGTTTGACCCCTGACCACTTTTGGGCGATGAATAGGTAGGAAATGACAATTTTGCCCTTTGCCAAATAACCCTATTTAAAGTTCAAATATATCCATTATTGGAATAAGGATATCCTTATTGCAATTTTGGGTTTAGTTAAAACATATCCCAAACATCCATTTTTTTCAACCCTTTTTCCAAACCAAACCCTAACCCTAACCCAATTTTTCACACACCCACCGCCGACGCCGCCTTCAACACCGTTACCCCCACCACCACCAGTTGGACTACCTCCACCACCTCCCATTTATGCCCGCACCTACACCCCCCCCCCCCCCCCCACACGCACATGCACATATATAAACACACACACGCACGCACATGGGGCAACCTTGGCTGTCCCCCTCTCTATATACACACACACACATGGGCAGCCATGAGTGCCTCCCTTATCTCTCTCTCTATATATATACACACACACACACACACACACATATACATATATATATATATATACATGAAATTGGAATTGGGTATCGGGTGGTGGTTGTGGTGGTGGTGAAAAAAATATATATTAATTGAATTTAATAATGTATTAAAAAATATAAATATATTATTAATTTTAGATGAATAAAGTGTTTTTATATTTTATTTTCATATTAAAATAGAAATTTGTATGTTTGAATATTACAATGGACAAATTAAATATTTCATTTACATAAATAGTAAAATTAAATTTATTTTGGACCAAAAATTTCTATTTATGTGTGTAATTTAATATTTTTTTTGAAAAATGCAAATATTTTATATTTTTATTTTTATTTAAAATATAATATATATTTTTTAATTTTTTGGAGGAGGTGGTGGTGGTGGTGGAGAGAGAAAATTATATTAATTGAATTGAATAATGTATTAAAAAATATAAATTTATTATTAATTCTATATGAATAAAGTGTTTTTATGTTTTATTTCCTTATTAAAATAGAAATTTGTATGTTTGAATATTACAATGGATAAATTAAATATTTTCATTTACATAAACAGTAAAATTAAATTTATTTTTGGAACAAAAATTGTTATTTATGTGTGCAATTTAGTAAATACTTGTGTTAATTAAACATGTAAACAATTATTTTTAATTAATTTCATTTACACCTAATTAAACATGTATACAATATTTTTAAATTAAATTCATTTACACCCCCTAAATTTAAGGGGTCAAATTGATATATTAAAGTAGGAATAGGGATAAGGGCATTTTAGTCATTTCACACACTGTCAGGTTTGAAAATGTACTAAAAGTTCATAAAGGGGTCAACTGACAAATTGTTTCCTAATTAGGAGGTCTAACTGCATTTATGCAGAGTTGAGGGGTCAAAATATATTTTGAACAAAGTTCATAGTATGTAAATAAAATTAATCCTATATTTTAATAAGTACTAAAATAATTTTTGTTTTCAGATGTCGCTAAGGAATTGAAATCTTAATTTTTCTTTTAGTTTATATAATAATAAAAATTGCAACTAAATATGTAAATTATATGTTTACTTATTCCACAATATTTCCAATTATATAATTGAAAAATAAATGCTCTATGTCATTTTAACAAATAAAATACAAATTTAAAATTTTTACTATTGCCCTCAAATAAAAACCAAAAGCTAAACTTATAATTTATTTTAAAGATACTTTTTGCAATCTAACTTAGCTTACCATTAAATTTTATTTTTATTACTTTATATTTTGTAACTCTAAAAATCAGAATAAGAAAGCTGAAATTATACTTTTATACCCCTGTTATTAATATAAATTACACTTTTACCCTCTCTTGTTTTGCTAATTACACTTTCACCTCTTATTTGTTTCACTTTTACCACCTCAACCAAATTTTGACATGTGAAATGACTAAATTACCCTTAAATGTATGTGATGACCTATTTGCTCACCATAAACATGTGATAAGACCAATCTACCCTCCTTTTTATAAGAAATGTTTTTTTTGGAAAAAAATATAAATTTCTAGAAAACAAATATAAAAAATATTTGAAAAAAATATATTTCCGGAAAAAAATAATTTCGGGAAAAATATAAATATTTCGAAAAATATATATATTTGGGAAAAAATATATTTCTAGAAAACAATATTTTCGAAAAAATATAAATATTTCAAAAAATATATAAATTTTGAAATATTTTTATTTTTGCCGAACTTTTTTTTTTCTAGAAATATATATATATTTAAAAAAATTATATTTTTCAGGTTTTTTCCAGAAATTTACCCTTCTAGAAGTATATTTTCCCCAAAATATATATATTTTTCCCGGAATTATTTTTTCCCAAAAATATATTTCTCCCAATATATATATATTTCTAAATATTTATATTTTTTCCAAAATATTTTTTTTACATATTTTTTATATTTGTTTTCCAAAAATTTATATTTTTTCAAAAAAAAAACATTTCTTATAAAAAATTAGGATAAATTGGTCTTTTCACATGTTTATGGGTGGACAAATAGGTCATCCCCTACATTTAGGGGTAATTTAATAATTTCACATGTCAAAATTTGGTTGGGATGAAAGTGAAAAAAATAAGAGGTGAAAGTGTAATTAATGAAACAAGAGGAGTGAAAGTGTAATTTTTCCTAAGAAATTATTTCCTCTCTCTCCCTCCAAAGCCAAAGAAAGAAAAAGAGGAGAGAGAGAGATACAGAGCTGAGCTCCACATATTTATTGAAGTTGTTCTATCCATGGCTACACTGTGGAACACATTACATGCCTTCCACTGTCTCTCTTCTTCATCGTCCACATTTCCACTTCATTGCTCTCTCTGTTCTTTCACATCTCTTTCCCTCCAAATCCCATCACAACCACACATCCCCCACTTGTTGTCCGCCACCTGTTCGTCCAAATTCCACCTCCTTCAACCCACACCCATCTTGTTGTTCACTGCCTTTGACAGACCCATCGACACCCAGACCTTTCTCGCCACCATCAGTGTCTTGGCCGCCATTGCCCTCTCGCTCGTTTTGGGTCTCAAGGTATTCCCACCTCTTTTTTTTCTCCAAAGCAATTTCAAGAATTTTTTATTTTTTTTTTCCTTCATGCAAATTTAGAAATTTATGTATGAGGGTTATAAATTGTGGGTTTTGATGAATGTTTGGTAGATATTGTTTATTTTATTTTGTACTATATTTTTTTTTCCATTTTTCAGGGAGACCCTGTTCCTTGCGAGAGGTGTGCTGGCAATGGTAATCCCATTTTTCCTTTGATTCCTTATATCATATGATTAGTTTTCATTTTTGTTTCTTTATTTGAGGTTTCATGTAAGCTGTGATTTTTCATATAGGAAAAACATGAAACACTGTGTTTTTGGAATCACTTAAGAAATGCTTAGAGTGAGTTGTCTCTTTGTTTTATATGTAGATATATACCATGGGTTTCTTAACACATTTGACTACTATAAAGGCTTGCCAGGCAAAAGGTTTTATGAGATATGGTCAGTTCTTTTGAAGTTTGTATTTGAGGGTCGTTGCGTAGCTCAGCATTATTTAGTTTACCATTGGTGCCACCGGTGTAGAGTTCCAAGTCTACAAGCAGCCATTTTGTAAGGCACAAAAGTTAAATTTGTCTCGAGGTCCTCCCAAAAACCTATTGTTGAGGGCTCGGGGGACGGGAACTGGGTAATGCTCTTTTCTTCTTGTGATTTTGTCAAGAATGATTTGTACAATTTAGGATACGCAACCTACAATTACAATTACACGTATATCGCTTGAAACTATGTAAATCAACAAAGCAACACGAGTTTAGTATGGCGATCATTATTCTTACTTTTACCATTGTGATTTCAGCATTTCTGAGATTCACTGGAATTACACAAATAGTGTAATAATACTGATGGACGTATTGACGGTGATGGTAATACTAGTCTTTATTCTCACAAGGAAACTATTAATTTGAATCCAAATGCATTTGAGAGAGCATTGGGTGCTTCTAAGATAACCAAAGATAGGTGGATCCAGCTACCAAATTCTTGAATTCATAGAATGCAGTACTGCAGGAATTTCATCGGTTTAGTCCTCTAGCTTTAGCGTGCTAGTCCACATCACTCTTTTGGTGAAGATCTCCTTTACTTTTATGCACTCTATAGTGTATGTGTGTGTGTACACACATACAATTGTGTAGTATATCAAAGTAGAAGTTGTATGTACTAAAGGGACATGTCTTGAGAAGCATGCAAGGACTTCCTTTTGATGGTTTGGAACCATTCAACTTGTATGAAATATTGTCTCATAATTGGTATTTTCTCCTGTTGAAATTCAACACCCAATCTACTCTTTTGGGAACTGGAACCCTTGGCCGTCCAATAGAAAGTGAGAAACTAACGCGAGGGTACAATTTTTGGTGTCTTAACTAGGTTTAGTGTCTCTTATCATCATGATAACTGGAGGCTAATAATCAGAGATTACTAAAAAACTATTATCATTATGGGAGGGTTCATGCTTAATATTCACCCTTAGCTCTTGAAGTATAACCTATTTCAAGGAGAAGGGCCTTGTGGAGGAGGGCACTTGAATTGTTTCCTCTGTTTCTTTGGCACGTAAATAGCATATATTTCACGGGAAGGTTCGAATGGATAGGTAGGCCTCAGTTGCCAACTGTTATTTGCTTGATAGCTGTAGTCTTATGTGTGTAGTCTGTGAGGCCCTTTACTTTGTACGGCTGTTGTAGACCAATGGTGGTGCATTTTGAGAGCAAATATTTGTATCGGATCACATTATACAAGGGCGAGTGAGAGATCTTAAGACATGGAAAGTAAAGGGAGATTTTGCATGAGACACAAAAAGTAGAATATATAAGGTATTCCTGGGATTCAAATATATTGTTGTACTGTACCCCTTCTAATTGGATGGTCTTTGTTGCAGTCTGCAGTCTGCAGTCTCAACTATCCAATTGTCACTTCACAAATAAATATGGAAAACGTTTATTGTGGGAAATCAAATAGTTGCACAGAAGTTCTTTGTATTCTACATGGTGTATTCTGCTATATGAAGAGACTTGTTTATTTGTTGCCTTTTAGCAAACTAAAATTTACATCACCTCAACCCTTGATTTGATTTATGATGTTACAGCAATGGTGTTGGTGTTCTATGTATATTGAAGTTAAATAACCTTCTACGGAGACTAAGTTTTGATATTCTCTATTTAGAAAAATGGAAGTGAAAATGAAGAATTCAGGTTTAAGACACATTTGTTTGAAGACTTGCTCTAAATAGTTGGGAAGCTGGATGCAATAGGGTGCGCTTGTATATAGTGCGCTTATTGGTCTGAATAGATAGGCATCTTTAAGTAGTGTGTGAATAATCTGCAATTAGCCACTCTAGGCTTCTGGCATCAATGTGGTGTTACGCGTATTGTCCTTTATGCTCTTTCTTCTTTCTTTTTGTTTGATAGCTCTGTTTTATATCGTTCTTTCTCCTTTTACATCGATGTTTCTTCAACTATGTTGGTAAGCACTTGGACAAAATAACAGATGCCCCCTATTTCAGTGAATTAGGTTCCCTTTCCGACGTACGTGTATACTGTCTCTTGTAAAGTACTTAATCAACAGGATATTTTTCTGGGAGAATCTAAGCCCTAGTTTATGGATATTCCTTTTGTGATCAATTATTTATCACTGTTTCTTGAGATAACTACATTTTCTGTTAATTCATTATTATTGGCTGTTCATTTACATTCTATAGATGTATATTTTAAGCTTATACAGTGGTAGGTAGAGTAGGCATTTTGTGTAGCTATTGCATTACATTGTTATGATTTTGAAAGGTTGAGCTCCTTTAGATTGTATTCTTTCAACCTCTTTTAATTATTATGGCAATTTGAATCTTTCAGTGACCAAGTTCCTCTTGGTTTTGAGAACTAAATCTGCTCAAATGCCTCTTTATTTCCCAAGTTCTAATTCATTTTTTAATTTAACGAAAGTTGTCCTTCTTGGTGGATAGGTGGCACAAAATGCGTCTTCTGTAACGATGGAAAGATGAAGCAAGAAACAGGCTTGGTCGATTGTAAGGTGTGCAAGGGGGCAGGTATTTTTCACATAGATGGGAATTGGTTGTTCCATTGAGCTTTATATAGGAGTATATTATGGGTCTAAATGTCTCTTTTAGTGCACTCGAGATAAGACAATTATGATAAGTTTGGTATGCATGAATGAAATGAAATGCAAGTGAAAATGGAATGGAAATGAAACTATAATGGAATGAATTTTTTCATTCTATTATTTTGTTTGACGTATGATAATTAATGGAATGGAACGATTAAGGACTTCTTGTGAATATAATTTAATTTTTTTTTGAGAACTTAGTAGGGAATGGAAAGCACATTCTATATAAGAAGCTATGGAAGGGATTTATATTCATCCCAATGGGACGATCGAATGGAGATGTTGTTCCATTTCATTACTACGTACCAAACAGTCTTGTGGTGATTATAAATATTCTAAAAAAAAGCGATTTCAATCAAAGAGATTGGCTTCGTTTCCTATCAAATGCATATACCAGTGTTGTTGATTGTCTAGGTCAATTCACTATAGCTCCATTGTTCTTTCTTTACTTCGTTTATCTGCAGGTCTAATACTCTGCAGGAAGTGTGGAGGTTCTGGATATTCAAGACGTCTATGAAGTAACCGGAAAATCGCCATTTCTTTACTCTATTCCCTGTATATTTCAACAAAAAAATATTATTTCTCTGAAGCTAATTCTTTCTTCTAAATCATTCTGTTACTCTTTTGTCAACATGAACTTGTTGAATTTTTTTGATGACTGTAGAAGTAAATCATCATTCAAAATCTCAGGTACCATATTTTAAATTTTTTGAAATTCAATTTCTTTGTAAATTGATGTCAGGATGATTGGATTTGATCTACACTGAGATGAACTTTTCTTTTTTGTTTTGACAAAAATATAAGGAAGTATGTGTTAAGTTGCTCTCTATCTGGAAGAGTTGGAAAAAAAAAACCCAGAAGTGAACAAAAAGATGGGAAAATTTGACAAAAACATATTTTTGTTCACTTCTAGGTTTTTTTTTTTTCCAACTCTTTGAAGTGTGAACTTGAAATGACCTAATTGCCATTTAGTTATTTTGTTACCAGAAGGATATTTTCGTCATATATAACGGGTTTTGGATACAACTTGACTATGTTAACGGACTCGGACTTATGTGAAACTTAGCATTTAAAAAACAAGAGGGTGGTGTATGATAGTTTTATTAATGGAGGGTGTTTTATGATATAAATATATATATATATATATATATTTATTTTATATATAGTGGAGGAATTCTTGTGATAAGAAAAAAGGATATTTGGGTTTAAGTGGCCAGCCATTTATTTAAGCAATAACATATATAATTGGAGAATGTCGAATGAAATAATATTTCCTCAAAAACATGGTATGTAATGGTGGCACATTGTTTAACACAACTTTCAAATATTTAAGTTGAGTTTTAATCTGTCACAAATCTATGACTAAACAAATCAGTAGGTGGCCCCTACTTGAATTTGTAAGATACAGGCCGGGTACAAGGTGTCATATCAGTCGACGTGTAACGATAGCAATCTCTACTTTACACGTCAGCTTCTGTGTCCCATTCCACGTTGTTTTCCGATATTTCAATTGGACACCTCCATTTTTGCCATTACCACTCACTTTCACAATACACTTCAAATCACTCTCAATTCTCTTTATTTTTCATGTTCTTACTATGTCACAAAATTCTCTTAATCTGGTTTTACAATTATACTATGAAATATGTATACGGAGGTTGATTTCTATTAGGTATTCAAGGCTACCTTGTGGGACAATAGTTTAAGTTTTATCCGATTCGTGTTGGGATAAAAAAAATTATTTATAAATACTATGAGAGAGAACGAATACATATCCGAATATTACATTCTAGTGAAATTGAACCTCATAAATTTGAGTGTTAAAGGTGTGATATTATATTTGATTTATAGATCGCTAATTGAAGAATAAATTTTAAAATTAATAAAAATATAAAGTGTATGATAAATAATTTTATTATAATAATTATTATTATTGCCAAAAGTTCAAAAATATAATTATTGTCAAGGTGAAATTTTTAGTCCCCAAAGACCAAAAATTAATAATTATAGGAGAAAATATGGAGTGTATGATAAATAATTTTATTATCATAATAATCATTATTGCCAAAAGTTCAAAAATATAATTATTGTCAAGGTGAAATTTAGTCCCCAATTAATTTTGACCAAATACCATCTAGTTGGTGTCGTCACTGCCGTGCATGTAGTTTCTTCTAGAGTGTCCTAGAAAAAAGCCTATTAAGAAAATCATTTTTCTAGGATATATTTTCTAATGTAGAAAAATCTCTCTCAAGACATTTTTTTATTAATATATATGTATATTTCTTGGCCGTAATGTTCTAGTTGTGTACACGCCTTCCATTATTTTGAAGCTTTCAAATGTAGTGGATGCCATTTCATATAAAAAAACAGATATATACATATATACACATATATATATATTTATATAGTATATAGGGAGAGAGAGAAATCGATTTTCTAGGAATATCCCCGCAATTTGGGCGGCAAAGACAGTTGAATCCAACTCAGCCCCCTTTTATCTCGCTCTCTCTGTCTCTCAAATTCTTTCTTTCATTTTCTTTCTCTCTGAAACTCGAAAATTTTAATTTACTGTTATCGGAATACAGTTGATTGTCTAATCACAAGATCTTGTTACCTTTCCCGGAAAATTTCTTAATTTTTCCGGGAAAATAGGATGAGAGTTCGAACCTGATTCAAATTGCAATACACAAGAATTCGTTCGGACCCTAAACTCTCGATTCCTCCTCATCAATCAAACCCTAACCCTAGGAGATCCTATGACTCGGCAGATCGTGCTGCAAACGCCGGCGGTGGATCGCCGGCAGCCTCTTCTGAACAACGACGACTTGTTGCCGGAGAAGCAGCACCGGCGGTTCGGGGAGGTGGCGGGAGGCACGACGGCGGAGTGCGCGGCGGTGTGCTGCTGCTGTCCGTGCGCGGTGATGCACCTCCTGATCATGGCGGTGTACAGAGTCCCCACGGGGCTGTGCAGGAAGGCGTTGAGGAGGAAGAAGAGGAACAATCTCATCAAGAAGAAGAAGAACCTCCTCCTCATGCAACCACCGGCGACGGCAGCGGCGGCGGCGATGGGGTTCGCCTACGAGGAATCGGAAATCGACGGTGGTGATTACGGTGGACCGCCCGATGATCGCCACCGTGCGATGATCGCGAGTGGAGGCTCGGAGGCCGTTGATTTGGAGAAGGAGATGTGGGACCACTTCTATGGGGCTGGCTTCTGGAGGAGTTCTTCGCGGAAAGAAAATGAGAATTCGATTTGACCACTTTCTCTGTCTCCATCTACTGTACCACTGCGTGTGTTTTGGGTCCAGATCCTCTGCATTGCCCGGGTTTGTCGTTTAATACAGTTTTGGGTTTGAGAGATCAGACGGTGAGCTCGAAAGACACGTCAGCAATGAAGTGCATTTGATGTTTGATTCCAGATCATAGATTGATCGGATGGTAGAGAAGGGACTGCCATAGCTTACTGGCTTTTTCTTCTATTAAATCATTTGATAGAAATGAAGAGCTTCTTTAGCTTCATCTTCTATATTTTCTCCGTTTTGTTGACCAGAGCCTTCAAATGTACGAGTATATGGTATTACAATGTGTATATTCGGATAAAAACTAGATTTTAATAAATAAAAATTGTACAAAACATGAAAATAACCAGTGACTGATCTAAAATTTTATATGAGCGGGGCGGATTCGAATTTTTGACAAATCTAGAATTTTATATGAGGAAGGCATCATGTCTTTTGTTCATTCTTGTTGCCGCGGGGTGTTTAGGACGGTTTGGAAACTCATATTTTTATTTTGTTTTTGTTTTTTTGACTATTCATAAGAATAAAATCTTATTTTTGTGAATAATATTAAGAACAAAAATAAATTTAGTATTTAGGCCAAAATCACAGAACATGTATTTTTTTTTGTTCTTTGTTTTATCATTCTTTCAATTCAACTAAATACACACCACCACCACCACAGTATACACACACAACCGCCACCTTCGCAACCCACCACCACCACGGAACCCTAACCCCCAATTTCTCCTTTTGTTCACAATTTTATCATTCAATTTCTTGTTCCCATACCCACCACTGCCGCCGCCGCCCGCACCCACCACCATCCGTCGTCCATATGTATATATATATATGTATGTGTGTGAAACAATCAAGTATAATTTTTATCCCAAAAACGTATTTATTTTTATTTTTTAGAAAAAATTACAAAAATAAATATTAAAATAATTTTTATTCTTTCATCCAAAAAAATAAATACAAAAATAAATAATTTCCAGACGGGCATTTAGAGTTGGATTGAGCATATGAACGATTTGGTGCTCTCTCACCTACCAAGAATGTTAAAACTTTTGTTGTGGTTGTTAATAACATTCCTTTTTGTCTTATGGAGGAAGGGGAAAACAATTGTACCGTGATTGAATTTAGTGGAAGTTTTTCTTGCTTAAAAAAAAAAGTGATTTTTTTTTATAAGTTCTATTTTATACATCAAAAGATAAATAAATCCTAAAACATTTATCTTTAGACCCTACTTTTTGAGATTTCTATCCAATGAAGTCCTAAAATATTTCTTTTTGGACCAATAAATCCTACTTTTTGAGATTCTGTTCCATTTAAGTTCTAATTTATTTTTATTTTTATTTTTATTCATCCTTAGTAAATTAGTTTTGATAATAACTTTATTCATTAATTCATACATAGTTTATTTTTTTTATATAAGTTTTAATTACGAAAAAATAGTATGTTACGAATTTAAATAATAATTGATCTAATTTAAATTTAATTTAATAAACTTGAATGCATATATAATAACTTTACTAAAAATATAATAAATTACTATACATAAAAATAATAAAATAAAGTTTCATTCAATTTTTATAGTTTAATGTAAGTGTTCATGCCAAATTTGAATTAAAAATTTATATTTAATTTAATATCTTCCATATAATTTAACAAGGGTGTAAATGGATTATTTAGTAATTTAGAATTTATATGGAACAAGAACACCAAAAGTAAGAATTTCTAAATAATCCAACATTTATCAAATTGTATAGAAGATATTAGACTAAATATAAATTTGTTATTAGAGTTTATATATAAGAATTTATTATTTATTATTAAAGTTTATATATAGGAATTTTATTATTTATTATTATATATATATGCATTCAAGTTTTCTAAATTAGATAAATTATTATTTAAATTCGTAGTATAATATTATTCGTAACTAAAACTTATGTATTAACTATTGAATAAATTTATCATCAAAATTAATTTATTAAAGGTATAGATAATATTTTTTAGAAATTTAGGACTTAAGTGGAAAGACGTATCAAAAGTAGGATTTATTAGTCCAAAGACAAAAAAAATTAGGATTTCATCGAAAAGGAATCTCAAAAGTATGATTTATTGGTCTAAAGTGAAATATTTTAGGATTTATTTGTTTTTTGGTGTCAAAAATAGGACTTATGAGGAATTTTTTCAAAAAAAAAAAGGAATGGTGCAATTTTAAAGGAGGGTGTTGTGTTCTATGACACTTTCTTGAATTTAATACCTGATAAATGAGAAGCCGTTGCTTGTTACTAGAGTAATTTCAATGAAATAGTAAAAAGAGATGATACATATTTAATTATATATGTTTTCAAAAAAAAATCTCCTTCAATGACTCTCTTATTGACCTATGGTCAAGTTGTCTAAATATGATCGAGGGAGAACATGATCCACTAAACTACATGTCTGCAAGTCCGATTTCCCATCAGATCACATCTATACGAAGTCGTTCGAGAGAGTAAATTGAGGGTGTAAGAATATTTATTTATGTAATGGTATTATTCTAATAAAAAAATATGTGAGTTTTGGTATTTTAGATTGAGTTGTTAAGTGTTAAATGTGTGTACCGGTGAAGATACAAATAATATTCAGTGGAACAATGGCTGGAAGCGACACTGCAATGGAGAAACAAGTTCAAAGAAATTTGTATTTTGTTCCACCGAGTACTAGGTGAGAGTGTTACCGAGTACTCGCTAAAGTGAAAACTTGCGGGCATATGCGCAAAAGTGTTGAAAACCACCAGAGTGTTTTTGCGAACTTGCACACGAAAAGGTTCACCGAGTACTCGGTAAGTGGCTACGCTGAATTATTTTTGGGAATGTTTATTCTGCTATGTAATTGATTCCTGACCACTTTGGAATGTGATTAGAAACTATTATCAGTATATTGGATTATCATTGACATATTTATTTATATTTGGAAGATTTAAATGGTGAAAATACGAATCTTAATTGGAAAATTATTATTACCATTAATTGAATACTTTTCATTATATATATGAGTTAAACCTAAGAGAAGGGAGTGACTTTTGAGAGATCTCTGCAATTCTTCTACAAATAGAGAGAGAAAATTATTGAGTGATTATATATTTTCTAGTTTTCTCTTGGTTTGAGATTTTCTAATTGTGATTTTACACCGAAGATTGTTATGCACAATTGGATGATTTAGTTGCTGAAAAATCATCACACCACTTTGATCGAAACAGGAGGCTTCATAGTTCTTTGATTCGTTGAGAAGCGGAGCTGTCAGAGTATGGAGATCAGAGCGAGAGCTTCGTGGATCATGAGTGATTCAAGACTATCAGACGTCAAGTGGAGAAAGACAGATCAAAGTGATTTGTAAGTCTAAAACTTCATAAAGTCTTGTACTTCTTGATTCATAATGTATCGATACCTGAGCGTATCCGTAGTTTTTTACTTGGAGTCTTTCCAAGATTTTTTCACATAAAAATATTGGCGTCGTCTCTGATTTATTATCTGCACTTATATTTATTATTGCGTGGTTTATATTGTCATAGAATTGAATTAAAATTGATTATTCCGCAATTAAAATTCTAATTTGTCAATTAATTCATAAAAAACCTATTCACCCCCCTCCCTCTAGGCTTATTTTACCGTCTTTTAAGTAATTTCAATTGGTATCAAAGCAAGGTTTGCCCTAATTTAGGTTAACGACTTAGGGTTAGATCTTGAACTTAGACGATGGACTTACCTCGTGAAAGGATGTTCCGTATCTAGGTCTCCTTTGTTTGATGACTCTAATTATACGTATTGGAAAGCTAGGATAAAAATATTCTTAAAATCTCTTGATGAAAGAGCATGGTTTGCTATAGAAATAGGGTATTCACCTCCCACTGTGATAGACGCGACTACTAATAAATCTAAATTAAAATCGGCTAACGAGTGGACTACTGCTGAAACAAACAGTTCTAATTGGAACTCTAAAGCTTTGAATGCTTTATACAATGTCGTTACCTCTAGTGAATTTAAAAAAATTGTTACGCGCGAAAATGCTAAAGAAGCTTGAGATATTCTTCAAGAAACTTATGAAGGGACTTCAAAAGTTAAAAAATCAAAACTGCAAGTGTTAAATTCTAAATTTGTACAACTTAAAATGGAAAATGGTGAAATTTTTACTGACTTCAAGGATAGACTAACCGATATAGTAACGAGTTGTCATAATCTAGGAGAGCCCATTCATGAGACTACTATAGTGAAAAAGATTTTTAGGTCTCTTCCTGAACATTTTCGGTATAAGGTTACTGTTATCTCTGAAATAATGAGTCTTAAAGAAATTAAACTTGAAGAATTGACTAGAAATCTAAAATTTTATGAGATGGAGATGTTCAAAAGTCCCCCTAAAAAGTCTAGCAACACTAAAGAAAAAAGCATAGCCTTTAAAACTACTAGAGAAGATCCGTTTGAATCTAATAGAGAAAGTGATTTAAATATGAATGATATTTCCATATTTGCTAAAAGGTTAAACAAATTTGTTATGGCTAAAATTGGCAAAAGGAGTGGTAAAGGATAGAATTTTGGGGATAAATTAAATGATTTTAGAAATAAAAATAAACCCCAATATAGGAATGACCAGTTTGATCTTAAAAATAATAAACCTCAATGTTTTTAGTGTAAAGGGTTTGGTCACATAGCTGTAGAGTGTGCAAACACCTTGAAAAAATTCAAAGGCTTAGCTGTCACTTGAGATGATGAATCTGATAATGGATCAACTAGTGATGCGATAGACTTAGAGGTAGGTGATGAGTCTGAGAACTACACCGTGTTAGCTGCACAAAGCAAGGAGATAAAAGAAGTTGCTACTAGGTGGTCGATGTCTAGAGATGAAGATTTTGAGAGTAATAAAGATTGTGATAATGTGCATCAAGCTTCTTATGATGAATTACTTGATAAACTTACTCAACTTAATTATCATCACAATCAACTATTGACTAAATATTTAAGAATGGACAAAGAATTACACTCTTTAAGAGACGAATTATCCAATAGTCCCCAAACCCTAAAACTCTTACATAACCAAAAAGCTTAATTGTTTGAAAAATTAATTGAGTCTCAACAAGAAATGAATCATGGTTTGAAGAGTGTAGATGATCTAAATAAGGAATTAGTTAATCTAAGATCTGATATAGATGAGAAATCTTTGAGAATTGAGATGTTGGAAAATGAATTGAAAAATGTTAATTCAACTATTTATAAATGGTTTAGTGAAACCCTTAAGCTTTGATCATATGTTGAGTATAGGTAAATATGTGGGAACTACTAAAGGATTGAGTTTCGTAGGAACAACAGATAATTCTAATATCATTCCCAAAACTACTTTTATTAGAGCTTCCCAAGTAACATCTAATTCTTCTCAAGGTAAATCTGATAGAAATCATAATGTTCAATCTTATGTCAGAAAACCGGTTGAGAATAAGTCTCCCGTTACCTTTAAGTATCATAAGATTCCTAATAATGTTTTTCAAAGATTTGTTCTTATATATCATTACTGTGGTGTGAAGGGATATATCTGACCTATGTGTTTCAAATTGAGAAGAAGTAATTTGAATTTAATAATAAATCCAATAACTTAAAGAAGATCCAATATTGAAGATCAAATTAGTGTTTTGAGTAAGGAGGTAAATAATTTGTCAGAGCTGACAATTAGAACTCCGAAAAATAAAAAGGCATGGGTAAAAAAAAGTGAGTTACATTGTTTTGTTGTTCACACTGCTCTTAGAACATAAGATTCTAGTGCTTGGTATTTGGATGGTGGATGTTCGAGGCATATGACTGGAGATAAGTCATTATTTGGTTTTTTTCGAGGAAAGTAATGATGGGATAGTTACTTTTGGAGATGAAAAGAAGTCTAGAGTTCGAGGAAAATGAACGATTGTGGCTTCTGGTATGCCTAGATTGGAAAATGTGCTTTATGTTAAGGGTTTAAAAGTGAAAATATTAAGTATTAGTCAAATTTGTGATAATAATCATAATGTCAATTTTTCTAATTCTAAATTAGCATGCAATAAGGTTAAGCTTGATAAGATAGAAATTTGACACCAAAGAATGGGACACGTTAACTTTCGTGATTTAACCAAGATTACAAAAAATGAAATTGTTAAATGTGTTCCTAAGCTTGGGTATGAAAAAGGTCTTGTGTGTGGTCCGTGTCAAAAACAAATAGACTAGAGTTATTGCATATTGATTTAATGAGACCAAGTAGGACCTTAAGCGAAGGAGGCAAGAAGTATATTTTGTGATAGTTGATGATTACTCTAGATTTACTTGGGTTGGATTTTTGAGTGAAAAGTCTAAAAGTGCTGAAAATTTTAGGAATATTTGTTTAAAAATTCATAATGAGAAAAAATTATCCCATTACTAGAGTAAGAAGTGATCAGGGAAATGATTTGAAAATTCATGGATTGATACGTTTTGTGATGATAAATGAATAAAACATGAATTTTCTGCTCTACATACTCCACAACAAAATGGGGTTGTTGAGAGAAAGAATAGGGTTCTTCAGAAAATGACAAATGTTATGCTAAATGGAAGGAATGTTCCAAGAAACCTTTAGGCTGAGGTAGTGAGCATAGCTTGTTACACTTCAAATAGAGGTTATCTTAGGCTTGACACTTTATAAACTCCCTATGAATTGTGGAATGACAAGAAACCCAATATTAAATATTTTAAGGTTTTTGGATTTAAATGTTATATTCTTAGAGATAGAGAATCTTTAGGAAAATTTGACTCTAAAAGTAATGAGGAAATATTCTTGGGTTATTCATTGACTAGTAAGGCATATAGGGTTTTTAATCTTAGAACCCAAACCATGATGAAATATGTCAATGTAGTTGTTGATGAGTCTCGATCTTCAGTCGAGGAAAACGAAAGTTAACCGTTTTTCATATTAAGTGATGATTCTCCTACTAATACTGAAGAAAAAAAAGTTGATCATGAAGATATTCCTAGTTTTATAGGATCACATGAACAGTCTCATAATATTCAACGTACTCCTACTAAAGAACCATCTGCTATAGTTAAATTAAATCATCCTTTAGATAAATTCATAGGATCTGTTGATCAAATGACGGTGACTCGTAAAAAGGCTAGGAATGAAATTTCTTATACTTGTTATACATCCGTCTTAAAACCAAAAAATGTTAAAGGAATTCTTTAAGATAATGAATGGATAAATGCAATGCAAGAAGAACTTCAACAATTTGTTAAGAATGATGTGCGGTATCTTGTGCCAAGACCTAAGGATATAAATTTAATAAGTACTAAATGGATATACAAGAATAAAAAGGATGAGAATAGTATTGTTACAAGAAATAAAGCTAAGTTTGTTGCTCAAGGTTATACACAGTTAGAATGTATAGACTTTGATGAGACGTTTGCTCCAGTGACAAGACTTGAATCTATTCGTATTCTATTTGTTATCGCATGTCATCTTGGATTCAAGTTATATCAAATGAATGTTAAGAGTGCATTTTTGAATGACATTCTTCATGAGGAAGTATTTGTGGAACAACCCAAAGGATTTAAAGATCCTTATTGTCCGGGTCATGTTTATAAGCTTAAGAAGGCTTTATATGGGTTAAAACAAACTCCTAGAGCTTAACATGAGAGATTGACCGATTACCTGCTAGGAATAGGTTTTACCCGAGGGGGAGTGAACAAAACACTGTTTATACAAAAAATTGAAAGTAATATAGTTATTGCTCAAATATATGTTGATGATATAGTGTTTGGTTCCACCTTTGATCAACTTGCTCATTATTTTGGAGAACAAATGACCCATGAGTTTGAAATGAGTATGGTTGAGGAATTGAACTTCTTTATAGGACTACATATTAGGCAATTAACTGATGGGATTTTTATTTCTCAAACTAGATATGCCTTAGAATAGTAAAAAAGTTTGGTTTGGATAAGGCTAAGGATGCTCGCACTCCTATGAGTACAAGTGTCAAACTTAGCGTAGACACTAAAGGCAAATATGTTGATTCTACACTTTATAAAAGTATGATTGATAGTTTATTGTACTTAACTGCGAGTTGACCTGACATAGCTTTTAGTGTTTGTATTTGTGCACGTTACCAGGCTAGTTCTAAAGAGTCTCACATTACTGTTGTTAAACGTATTATTAAATATATAAAATGGACTATTAATTATGGATTGTGGTACCCATCAGGATCTAATACTAATATTGCTTCTTTTTTTAATGTTGATTGGGCTGGTAATGTAGATGATAGAAAAAGTACTAGTGGATGATGTTTTTATATTGGTAATTGTTTGGCATAGCAAGAAGTAAAATTGTGTCTCCCATTCCACTGTTGAGGCTGAGTATATAGCTGTTGGTAGTTGTTGTACTCAGATTTTGTGGATGCATCAAATGTTACATGATTATGGTTTTTCACAAATCACAATGACTGTTTTCTATGATAATACTAGTGCTATAAATATTTCTAAAAATCTTGTTCAACACTTTAGGAAAAAACATATAGATATTCGACATCATTTTATTCGAGATCTTGTTGAAAATAATGTAGTGTCTCTAGAGTTTATATCCACTGATTCTTAGTTAACAGATATCTTTACAAAACCATATAAGTCTTATAAAATCTATTGGCATGCTTCGTCAGAGTACGGAGATTGTAACGAGAGTTTCGTGGAGCGTGAGTGATTCAAGACTATCAGACGTCGAGTGGAGAAAGACATATCAGAGTGATTTGTAAGTCTAAAACTTCATAGAGTCTTGTACTTCTTGATTCATAATGCATCGATACCCGAGCGTATCCGTGATTTTTTACTTGGAGTATTTCCAAGGTTTTTCCATGTAAAAATATTGGTATCGTCTCTGATTTATTTTCTGCACTTATATTTATTATTACGTGATTTATATTATCATAGAATTGAATTAAAATTGACTATTTTACAATTAAAATTCTAATTTGTTAATTAATTAATAAAAACCTATTCACTCCCTCTAGACTTATTTCACCGTCTTCTAAGTAATTTCTGACGGAATTCTGGTTCATATCTATCTTATCATAAAAATATTCTTTCATATTTTCATTCATAAATAATTAACTAAGTAGTAATAAAGTATAAATTTGCATTCATAATGTGTACTGCCAATCTTTCAAATACATGAAACACTTCATAAATAAATTTTTTTTTTGTGTAATACCTTATGGAACTCTAGCATAACGGTTACTAACTATAACGATTAAAATAAATTGTTTTCACAAATTTTTTTTTTATGAAAATTGGAAATAAAAAATATACAAATAATTTGTTTGGTTTAGTTTTTAAATATATATTTAAAAAAAAACTCATTTATAGAAGACCTGTTTTCAGAGAATGGTCTCTTATTGTTGTCTGAAAATATTTTTCATTTTTCTAAATTTATGAGAATTCTTTATAGGGCCCGTTTGGGAACCTGATTTTGGTCTTGGTCTTATGATTTTGGTTTTGGTGGTCTTGGGTGGTTTTAGGAAAATCTAAAACCTATATATAATGTTTGGTAAGGAGTTCGTCTTGGTCTTGGTCTTGGTATAATTATATATATATACTAATATGTATTAAAAATATATAAATATGAAAAATATATATATAAAATTGGAAAAAAATATTAAAATGAAAAGATATATATAATTAAAAAATATTTAAAATTCCCGAAAACATTTGACATTTTTATTTTTTTTATTCCAAAAAATATATATATAATCGAAAAAAATATTTTAAAATGTGAAAATTATATATAAAATTCAAATAATATATCTTAAATTCGAAAAAAATATATATAATTCAAAAAAAATATAAATTCTGAATAATTTTGTTATATATTGAATTTTTTTAAAAATTTAGAAAAAAAAGGATATAAAATGGGGAAAAATAAAAAAAATTCCGAAAAATAAATTTTTTTTTCCAAATATTATATATTATTGTTTTCAAAATAATTCATATTTTCAGCCATATATATATATATATATATATATAGAGAGAGAGAGAGAGAGAGAGAGAAAAGTCAAAATTGGTAGGCTAAAACCATGGTTTTAGTGGTTGGTTTTAAAAAACCCAAAATCAAGTCCAAAACCCACCAACCAAACATGATTTGGTCTTGAAATCAAAGATCAAAATCAAAATCAGACCCAAAAACACATATCCAAACAGGCCCATAGAGTTACAAACCAATAAAGATCTTGGTAACAGTTAAATTTTATTTTTTTAAGAAACTATTGAAGTTACATGATAATTAAACAGAAATCTAACTAACTATATTATAGATGTTATATTTACATTTAAAGTTGTAAGACAAAAGCCTCTTCACATTTTTCTTCACTCGAAATTATGACGCTTGTATTGTAATTGAAGCACATTGCCTAGTTAATTATAAGCAACCGTTGATAAGTTCATTTTGTCAATTCTGTCAAAACAATTCGTGCAAGTGGCCTTGCTCAAAAAAAAAATTAATAATTCTCCATCCGTCCCAAAATAAAAGTCCATTTATTCTCTTTTCTTTGTCCCAAAATAACTGTACATTTTTGAAAAGTCAAAATATTTTATTTGATCAATTTACTAATTTAACCTTCAATCATTCACTAACACTATAAATCATCACATCATTATGGTAGAACAATGACTAAAGTTGATATTTCATTCATTAACACTATAACAAAAGTCATCTATTTAAAAAGTTGAATTTTCTAAAATGGACCTATAATTTGGGACATATAAAGTAATAAATTAGGAGAGTATTTGACTATGAAGCACCAACACGGACATGGCGATACGAGAACTTTAAAAAAAGCAGAACACAACATGCCCCCGACACGTCCATAAAAAATATATATTTTTATATATACGTATTATATTGCACAAATATTTCATTTATTATTTAATTAAGTGATAACCAAATAAATTTATAAACAAAAATAAATAAATCGGTTAAATGAAATGTGTGACATGTTCAAAATTCTTTATTTTCACTACCATCCGATGAATCAAATGCATATTTCTTAACATCCGACAACTTAGTTTATCGTTTGTTATATTGTGAAAATTTTCTTGATTGAAGACAAATATTGAAAATATACAAATATCAAATCTTCGGTTATTTGTGGTGTTATCTTGTTTCTATTCAAATAGTGGATAAATGAATAGGTGCTCCAATTCCTCTCATCAAATGAGGAAGAATAAAGATATTTAAGTATCTTCAAAACTAAAGATAAATTATCGGTTCCATAAGTCATCTATCTTTCATGGAATCAACCGATTCACTGCGTGTCTGATACGCGTATGTCCTTTGGGTGTTCACTGTGTGTTTAATTTTAAAAAAAAAATAAATAAATTAAGATACATGTAATTTTATCGTGCTCGCGTGTCCGACACAAATACGATAATCCTAAAAAAAGTTTCCTTGCTTGATACATGCTGGTATTTGGCATGTGATCAAAGACTAAGTAGAGGGAGTGATGCCCTTTTTTAGGGTTTGGTTTGAAAATTTTGCTTCATTCCATGTTTGACAAACATGGTGTTGGACAAAAAATGTTTGAATAATGTCACTCCATTGGATCCAAATCCATCAAATTTCACACCATCTCAATAGATGGTTTGGTTGGAGTTGAGTCAAATGGTTTGACACTATTCATTTATAATATTATATATATATAAATTTGAAAAATAAAATATTTATGAAAAAATAAAATATTTCAAAAAAATCAAACAAAAAAATATATTTCATAAAAAATAAAATATTTCGGGAAAACAAATATTTCTAGAAAAAATAAAATATAATAAAAATATATTCATTATTTTTTAAAAAATATACAAATTATATGAATTTTTATTGAAATCTTTTATTTTTTCAAAATATTTTATTTTTTTGAATTATCTTATATAAAATATTTTATCTATAAATATTTCGAAAAAATTAAATATTATGAAAAATTAAATATTTCGAAAAAAATAAATATTTATATATTTTATTTTTTAAAACATATATATTTACAAAATATTATTTTAAATAAATAAAATGTCAAACTATTCCAAGTTACCAAATATGATTGGTTTCAGAATTTCAGCTCATACCAACTCTACCAAACATGATTTGGTTTTTTAGTTTTATTTTTTTTCACACTAAAACCATCTGCACTAAACATGGTTTTGAACAAAAAAAAAATCACACCAACTCTAACCAATCCAACTCCAACCAAACCAAAACAAAAAACCAATACCACACAGTCTACCAAACAAGAACCAAATGAGGTTAACGTTGAAACCAATTTTCACGATCACTTTTAAAGTCTTGTAACAACCATCTTATTTGACTGATAGTGTCACATAACAATTACGGTGTTTACTATGGGTCCGTTTGGATACCCTATTTTTTGTTTTTGTTTTTTTACTGTTCACAAGATTAAAAAAAAAAACACGTTTGACAAACGCGTTTACTGTTCACTGTTTTTTCCCCAAGAAAACTGTTTTTTGTGAATAGTGTGTAAAAGTGATGAAAACACTAAATACAACTTTTAGTTATTTTTTGAGTTTTTTCACTCTTTAGGTGATAAAAATAATGAAAACACCAAATTCATAAAATACAATTTTCACCAAATAAAAGTGGTGAAAACACATTCATCCAAACGTTTTTTTGTTTTTAGTTTTTTCCTGAAAAAACAAAGACAAATACAAAAACAGTTTTTATATTTGAAGACAGAAAACAAATACAAAAAACTGGCTTTCCAAACGCACCCTATATATATAGATGTATACCCTATATAGATATATACATCATACATGTATATATAACCCATAGAGATTAGGACATGGATCCTCTCATGCGGAGGATCCTCTCTTGCTTTCCGCGACCCTAAATCAAGGGCTGTGAATGGGACACGTGTCCCACTAAATTCACCTACCAATATTTTATTTTCTCTCTCTATCTAACACTTTCTCATTCTACAAATATATATATATATATATACCTTACAAACATTACATCCCTGTCTATCACTTTCCCTCCATACAAATAAATATAAAATAAAAATTATATATTAATATTTTAATAAAACTATATAAAAATGAAAATGAAAATTATATATATTAATATTTTAATTAAAATTATATATATAAAAATAATGAATTAACTATGCTCTCTCTATCACTTTTCCTTTCTATAAATACACATATATACATTACAAAAATTACATTTTCTCTTTCGTTCACTTAGTTTCTCTCTTTAATATAAAATAAAAATTATATATTAATATTTGTAGAATGAAAATTATATTAATACTTGTCCAAGACGGTCCAGGTCTACAAATATTAATGAGTATATAATTTTCATTTTCATCTCATTTTTATTTTTAGAGAGGGAAAGTGAGTGAATGAAAGAGAGAAAATGTAATCTTTTATTCATTATTTTTTTTTATATATAATTTTGATTAAAATATTAATATATATATTTTTCATTTTTATTTATATAAAAAATATTAAAATATAATTTTTATTTTATATTTATTTGTATAGTGGAAAAGTGATAGAGAGAGAAAAAATGTAATTTTTATAATTTCTAACATGGATCCTCCGCAGGCGAGACATGGAAATTATACATACGGTAGAAATATCTATGAAAAGCCACATGTAATAATCACCGAGTACTCAAAGACCCAGCCTAAGGAAGTCCGGTCAGTCATCGCTAAAAAAGTTAAAGAATAAAACAAAAAGTAAACTCTGACTGGTCTCTGTTTCTCTCTCATCATCATCGACTCGTTTTGGTCTCCGCAATCTCTGCAACCTAGGGTTCTCTTCAACTCTCAGTACCCAGTACTCTCCATTCGATCGTACCTTTGATCTGTCTAATTAGTGTAAGATCATATCATATTGTCCACTCTTCTTAGTCTATCTTCAATTAGTGAAATTCTGAGTTCAATATATGTGCGCGCGTTATTTTGATATTTGTTGTCTGTTATTTGGAATTTTTTTTTTGAAAGGTCTGTTATTTGGAATTGGGTACTGAATTTATTCAATTTTAGTAACTGGGTAGGCTTCAGTTTGTTAATTGCTTGTGTAATTTCTCAATTTGATACTGGCATACTTGTACAAGAACTGGGTTTTCATGACTGGGTCTTTACACTGTTATAGATATGTATAATTATCTTTAGTTTTTTCTTTCAATTTTATTTTAGTAACTGGGTAGGCGTCAATTTGTTAGTTGCTTGTGTAATTTGTCAATTTGATACTGGCATACTTCTACAAGAATTGGGTTTTCATTATTGGGTCTTAACTACACTGTCATATATATATATATATATATATGTATATATGTATATTTTGTCTTTAATTTGTTTACTGTTTCTGTGAACCAGCTAATATTGATGAGTCATTTGATCTTATTTCTGAACTAAAACTTATTTGATTGTATGGATTAACTTGTTCTGGTGATTATAGCTTTTTCCTCTTTTGATTGTGGTTATGAATTCTGCAAATAATTGAAAATTGTAGTGTCTGAAGCTTTGCCCCGACTAAAGGGGTGCAACATGGCGACTTCCTAGGGGTCACCCATCCCCTCCGCATGTATCCTCGTGTTTTGACTTTAGCATCCATGTATTTGAGTAAAAAATTTCAGACCATGTCTAAGTTTTAATATACTTTCCAATTGGATTTCAAAATATGGTAATATGATTTGGTTCAGAATTAGTATTGATTTTCCATTGGAGGGCCTTTGTAACTTGAGATTTACTTCCATTGTCATTGTATAGTCTGTCATTGTTTGAGAGAGAAAGATGCTTCGGTCCGTGTAAAAGTTTCTAAACCGTCTTTGGGCTCTGTTTTGAAGGTCTAGAGGATGGAAGAGGGCAAAACGTCTGAGAACCATTTGACATCAGCTGCAGCTTTTGTGGAAGGTGGAATTCAAGAAGCCTGCGATGATGCTTGCAGCATATGCCTTGAGGCATTTTGTGAAAGTGAGCCGTCAACGGTATGCATATTGGATGGATGTTATCACTGAGCATATTGGATGGATTTTGTCACTGATGTGATTTAACTTTTATTTGAACTAATTATATGTTTCTGCTTGCAGGTGACTGGTTGCAAGCATGAATTTCATCTCCAGTGCATTCTCGAATGGTATTCTTAATCACACTTTTATTTATAAAAAAAAAGAAGGAAGTTTGATGAAAGTTACATTAGCTTGTTGTAGTATTATTTTATTTCATTTTGTACACTATCGTTAAGAATATTGGCCTGAAGCATGACAGTCTCATTGGTTTATTCACATCCTCAAGTATCGTCATAATTCTTGCCTTTTTTCCATTTGAATGGTGTCAGCCATATATATTCGATTTTTTTTTTTCTTCATTCCTATTATTAGCCACATCTCCTATTAAATATTTTTTTTTCTTTTTTTATTTATTGTCATCCTAAATTTTGTCCCACCTCTTTGCTTCTTACACTCTGTTTTAAGCAATATGTTCCTTTTTTTGTTCAATTTTGGTCCTACGTTGCATTTCTCCACACCTTCTAAACCATTCTATCTATAACTAAGAGGTACTACTACTAAAAGATGGGGTATTTGAAAATATGTTGGTTTTGTGAGTAAAATTTTCCAAGGACAATCCCCAAAGAGGTGCAACCCGTGTACACACAGTATACAATAGTGCCTTTTAAGCTATTTCTGTACAGCTTTGTTTGCCTATGAATAAATGAAGTACGTCAAGTAATTGCATTTTTATCTTCCTTTATTTATTTTCCAAAATTGCAACTAACTCAACATTAGTTGTTTCAACTTATTCGATTGACAATACCACCTCTTCATAAATGTATTTCTACAAGTTTGATTGCCTATGAAATAAAGGAATCATGTAAAGTATTTGGAATTTTTATTTCATCATTTGTTTATTTTTGTATATCCAAACTTGTAACAAACTCAACATTAGTTGTTTCAGCTTATTAGATGGACAATATATCCCTTCATACATACCTCTGTTTCTCACCTGCCAAATACTCCACTTCAGAGAAAAGAAATTCAACCTGCCAAATCTTGTGCACCTTCTTTGTTTGCCAAAACTTTAGTGAGGACTTGGGTACTAAGAAACCAGCCTAGGCTTTACTAATAAGATAGAAAGGTCTGGCCCTAAGCTCTCCAAGCTTTCTCTCTAAAGTATTAACTTTCCCCACGCACGAAAGCACTTTAAAGGTCTTTGGAAAGATTGACAAAGGTTCTTGTAATCCCATTGAATCTACTCAATCGACCAATTCCGTTACCTACATGGCCACGACCAAAGCAACCATACTAGAACCACCATGAACATTATTTGACTAAAGTAAGTGTAAGTCTTCAAAAATGGAGAGCAGCACGAATCACATATCTTGACCCAGTACATGCTGAATAAAAAGGAAAATTATTGATGCATCCTTATGCCTCTTTGCTTACATTACATCAATAAAGAGGCGTCATTTCCCTTTCCCGAATTTTCCATGGTTAGAATCATCTTGAATGATTACAATGCTCTATATGTTGCATCCACTCTCCCAAAGGAAGAGTGGGTGTGTGGGGGTAAGACACTTTCACCTTTCCTTTTTAAATGATGCCAAGTCTCTCACAACCACAAATAAGAATAATATGGTAGCTTATAAAACTAGTCATCTCTTGCACAAATCCATCTAAATTGTACTCCCTCACAAACCTAGTTACCATTAGCATAGGTTGGTCAAATAAAGAGTCCACGGTCATATAACTCCAGTCCTTCGAGGTAATAGAGAATTGAAGCTTCCCATGTTCCTAATCAGTATTCCCTATAAGAACTTGACATGGAAGCTATGACGCTCTCGAAGGAACAATAAGTAAAATGTAATGAATGATGTATTTTTAGAACTATTAATAGGTTATGAAACCTAATAACTAAGACTATCTGAATTCCAAAAAGAACCTACTTCAAGTTCACATCGACCACTAGCAGAAAACTCAAATAATTCAATATTCTTCTTAGAAAATAAAGCAGTTATAAGAAGATAAAAAAGGTGATGATTGGGCCTGAAACAATAGAACTTGTCCAAATTATTCCTTGATGTACAGATCGCGACAACTTCCTTCCACCATCTGCTCCAAGGTTATCAGCTTCCAAAGCAAAATTTCCCAACGAAGAACACAAAACACTTCTAAACAAGAGTCGTACTTCTGTTTGACTTGTTTTGGAGATCAATTTTATTGGGCACCCATTTCCAATGCAGCATGGATGGGTCTTATTTGAAAAATAAGTTTCTCACTCTCGGAAATGATTGAACTTTGTGGGCACTTGTTACCGCGTGCCAATTGAACCTTGGGCATTAGATGAGACTTGTTTTGGTAGGGAGAAAATAGATGGCTAAAAGTATAGAATGTAACAAATTAGAAAGAAGAATCTAGAAAGTTTGGTTTTATGATGAGTTTAAAAGATTTAGAAAGTTCTGTGATAGGATGGGGTATGAGAGCAGGAGAGGATTTTTCAAATTGAAAATTCAAGCACATGATCGATCATATGTTGTCTCCTTTTCATGCCTTCCTTGTATGACAAGGTTGATCATATTTCATGTCATCATAGAAAATTAGGGAATGTCCGTTGTACTACTCCCTATTTAGAGGTGTTGGATGCAACGCTTTGATGCAAAACAGCTTTCAATGGAACATCCAGCCAATCGAGTGGTAATCACACTTCTGTGTAGCACCATAGGTCTTTGGCAGTGGGTTAGGAGACAGCCTCACCGGAATCGGTGGGAGCTGTTGCTTGAGATACCCCCAGGCCTTGGAATAGGAACATCCTAATGGGGTAAAGGTCCTTTTTGCGCCTTTCAGGTATGTCTCACGGGTTATTTGGACTTGGCAGGTAAGACTTCCTGCTTTGCTTTGGGAAGTGATGATTCTCTCACGGTTCTTTTTTGTTTTACATGTCGAGTTGGGAGATCTTCATCATGTTTCACCATGGTTCCTTTACCTCACCTTATGAAGAAAGAGGGAGGTATGGAGTGTGGGAAAGAGTGAAAGAAGTGTTATATAGAATTAAAACACACATTTTATGGTAGTGTCCTCGTCATTGCCATGACATACTTCTTTAATTGATTTTGTCAGTGTTAAGTGTTCTTTGGTGCTGTAATCTGCTCCATACCAATGTTTCTTAGCTTCAAGCCTTATCCCCCATAGGGATCGTTTAAATAAAAAAAAATCTTCGCATCCTGCCACCTTCTTTGCCTGAGAGGTGACACCCTTGTAGCTAGCTTGTCTCCTTTTATTATCAAAGAACCTAAGCATACCAGTGCCCCTCCTCAGATTCACATATAATACTATTATCCACAGTAAAAAAGCAAGTTGGGGATTGTAATGGAGTCACTTCAACAATACAGACATCAAACATGAAATTTGTATCCGTACTCTGTATTATCATCCTACTTAACATTTTGTTTTTCAAAAAACATCCACATTTAGAAAACTTGATTATGTAATATCCCTCATCTGTATTGTATATCGTTTTACTTACTATTTCTGTTACCGAAGAACTATGCACATATATGGGGTAGGCAATCACTTATAGATATAGAGATTTTGCTGAGTGGTCCATGTTATGAAGTTGTGAGGTCTTCAGCCCTAAACATTATTTTGTTTCCCATAGCTTTGATTATCCATCTTTACATGCATTTCTCATTCGGGGGTAAGACAATAAGTCGCCGAGTAGGTTAAATAAGAACACTAAAATAATTCATAATGCATGACTGCTAATGTTACCATATGACTGGTGTAAAATATATTCAACCATATTTTGCCTAAGTTTTTTAAGGTTAATAGTCCTTGAAGGTGCTACTATTATCCTGTATTATAGGATGATTTTGTTTGAGTATTTTATTATCACTGTTTGTTTGATAAGTTAAGCATGGGTGCCTCTTTGGATGTCAATACCCAGGCTGCAAGATCAAGCCTGTGACCTCACTCTGAAGCTGTTTGTAGCTGGTTGATGGTTGATATAAATGGTTGCAAGGATGTAACTACCGGTGATAATCATATATGCATTTCTCAGATTACTGTAGATGCTTGCCGCATTGGTGTATAGTTGTTAGCACACTGGGTACTTGATTACTATTGCGTATCTTGCGCACGAATGATTATATATTTGAGAAATGCAACGTGTGTTGGGTACAATGTATATCCATGCATTGGACGTGTAAAATCTCCAAACAGTGGACAGATGGACAATGCTAAATATTCATTTTATTGTTCTATTTAATTTTTATGGGTGGACTAATATTTTAAGTAACATACTGCGTAATATAGGCATTTAACTCATTCATTCTTCTTCTCTCTTATATATTATATGGTTGATTGAAGCTTTATCGTCAGATATATATTTGGGAAATTGCATCTCTAGGATGTGTTCCGAATGAAGATTCTTTCTCTCTCTCTCTATATATATATGTATATAGGATATGTGTGTGTGTGTATTTATGTAATTACTGTAAAGTTGATTATATTGAACTACTACCAGCTGTCATTAATTTCGAAAGATGTTTTTATTATTAATTATTTAATTTTATAATCTGACATTTTTTCTTGGCTTTTTAATCTCCTTCAATTATCTTGATTATTTGAAGAGAGCTTGATTTTTTGTCAGGCCAATAATTTTAAGTTAAATTAAAAATAGAGTTTTAATTTGACTTGAAACTTGTAGGTGTCAGAGGAGCTCGCAGTGTCCAATGTGTTGGCAACCGATCAGCCTGAAGGATCCCAGCAGGTTCTATTTTGTTGTCCTGCACCTCTTCCTTCTGGTTTCTTTTTCAGTTATCTTTCTCCTATTTTGACGACAATCTTCAACGTGCATGTGCTTCTGGCAGCCAGGAATTGCTTGATGCGATAGAACAGGAGAGAAGCTCTAGGATTAACCCATCTAGAAATACCACAATATTTCATCATCCAACCTTGGGGGATTTCGAATTACAGCATGTTTGTAACATACCTTTGCAGTTGAAACTTTGCCTTGTTTTCTTTGTCATCAATGAATTACCTATACACCGAGTCCATTATAACAGTGTCATATTCATGAACTTTTTATTTTGGTATTATTTAATGCAGTTACCAGCCAGTGTAACTGATGCTGAACTTGAAGAACGTATAATTCATCACTTGGCTGCTGCAGCTGCCATGGGGAGGGCACGTCAGATTGCCAGGAGGGGAGGGCAGAGGAGTAGGTCATCAGCTCAAGGTCGGCCACAATTTTTGGTGTTCTCAACTCATCCTAATGCAACTCCTGCTGATGCTGCATCGATTTCTTCAACTCAGAGAGGTGAAGGTGAACCAGCTTCTGCAGTCACAGCAGCTGGCCCGACTTCTCTTATAACTCTGGGAGAAGAATCTTCACAAGTATTTATAACAGCTCCTTCTGCTCAAGCTGATCGGATTTCTGCCTCAGCCTCTAGATCAAGTGTTCTTGCTGCCAATGACCATGGAACATCCTTAAACAATCGGTACTGACTATTCTGAAGCTTGATTCTAATTACACATTCTAACGAATTAACCTCAAAAATGTATGTTTGGTATGAAACATGGAATTCTGTATTTATTTTCCTTTATTATTAACTACATGGTCTGCTTGTGATTCGCAGGAGATCTCCTACTCAGTCTTCTCCAAGTAGTCAAGATATAGCTGGACCATCTGAATTTCAATCATTTTCAGAATCTGTGAAGTCTCGATTTGGTGCTGTATCAATGAGGTACGCTGAAACCATGCTATGCATTTGTATTGTGAGATTGATTGCTCACCTCTTATATCCTTGAAATTCATTGATTTTTCTTCTGAAGATGCAAAGAGTCAATTGCAAAGAGCACCAAGGGTTGGAAGGAGAGATTCTTCTCTCGTAACACATCTACGACAGATCCTAGTTCTGAAGTTAGGGAAGCGGTTAATGCAGAAATTGCTACTGTGTCACATATGATGGAAGGTCTTGAAACAAGAGATAATAGTAGTACGAACACTACTTCTCCATCAAATAGTTTGGAGGACAGCTTGGATCCAGATTCCCGTAGCCAGCAGATTGTAGAGATTAGTGGTAACAATTCTTTGGATGAGAGAAATATACAAGCTTCATGTGCGGCTAGTTCTGCTTCAAATTAAAAGTTATTAAGGCAATCACCTCAAAGCATTTCATATATAAAGGTAATCATCAACTTTGATTGTTACTGCATTGTAATAGTGCTATTTTCAGTTCTATTGCCTAATAAAAATTAGTTAGTTTTAATTAATTAAGAAAGAGAAAATGTATTGTATTACTATATATTTTGTATCAGTACATAAAGGCCTCTATATGGAGGCTGAATATACTAGCATTTATAATAAAGAACCGATGTGAGACACATATTATCTATATGTGTTTCAACACTCCTCCTCAAGCTGGATCAAAGATGTCGCTCATTCCCACATCGGTTCTTTATTGTAAATGCTAGTATACTCAGCCTCTATATATAGGCCTTTATATACTGATACAAAATATATAATAATACAATACATTTTCTCTTTCTTAATTAACATGGTATTAGAGCCAAAGGTCTCGTGTTTAAACCTCACCGCCACCCTTTGTTGAAATTGTTGTTTCACGTGTTGGACTAAAAAAAAAAAAGGTCACACGTGAGGGGACGTGTTGAAGAATATAAATCTTTAAGTTACACCCTCTCTAACAACTTAAGTTTTTAGAATAGTTGGGTGATTAACAGTTTTAAACTAGGAAGCATGGATATTGATAAAGAACACATACAATACAAGTATGACGGTCTGACAAATATCATAAAAAAAATAGGGTATGGTATGATACAGCAATGTTGAAACAATAAGTTATATTTGTGTGTACACAACCATTTGACTATATGTTATATATATCGTAACTAATTTTTATTTTTATTTTTCAAAAAAAAAATGATTAGCAACAAAATAAGAGTGAAGAGTCGTGCTCCTAATTTCCGTAAAGAAGTTTTGGACTAAATAACTATAAATATCTCGATGCATCTTTCTTTAACTATATTCTGGACTTTTCTTCACAACTTCCTATAACATTATAGGGGGGAAAAGTTCCTAAATTTTTAATGTTCAACAGTTGTTAAGATTGTGTTTTAATGTATCTGAGAAGCATTGGATGCATCGTCGAAGTAACAGATTCTTGTTAGAAATAAAAATACTTACTTTTTTAGTTTTATGATACATTTAGCAAAGTACAAGACACATATTTGCCAGTATCTGGGGAGTATCAGTATCCAAAAAGTCACGCCCTGGGTACGTCACTTTTGTAGAAGTATCTGTTTAATTAGTTTTAATCCTAAGCTTGTTGGTAGTTAAACATTTTTTTTGAGTAGTACACGATTATTAACAAACTGCTTTACACACAAACACACATACACACAAATACATGTATAGTTTTCTTTATTTGTAGCTACTAGTCTAAAAGACTAAAATTTTAGGTGCTCATGACTTACTGCATTTTATATTTTTTCAGCTCTCGTTTTCTCCCTTCCATTCCACCATGTTTATTTCCTTGGGCGTCTCATAGGTGCAATGGTATTTTATATTGTATCTGTTGTTTTTGATACAGTAAAAAAATTTCTTGTTCATTGTAGTTTGTGCTTTTAAATCTACTGGATAAAGGTTTTTTTTTTTTTTTTTTTTTCTCCTGAAGTTGAAGTTAGTTGTTCTATCCTGAGGTTCTGGTTGAAACTTTTCGGGATTTTATTGTAACCTGTTTTGGCTAGCTTTTTCAGCCATTGAGCTTGAATCAAATTTGTTTCCCTTACTTTGGGAACACATAGGAATTCAGTCATGACTACTTTGTTGCATGCATTCTATTATATAGATAAGTTTGTCTTGTTGTCATGGAGTTGAATTTTCAACGTAAATAACATCCATTTAAGCCGGAGGGAACCTCAAACTGTGATAACATGTTATTTTCTGTATTTATTCCTGGTAAATTTGCTTCAGCATATATTGTGCTGTGTATGGTACTGTAGACTTGAATTGCTAGTGAACAGAAAAGAACAGGTTTTTGCTTTGCTACTTGAGATATATTTCATTCATTAGGCAGTCATGACTCTAGAATTAGCTAATACCATTTGAAAGGCCATTAAAATATTAGTATTACACTTGTGGGGTTGGAGAAGATGGAAGAAAAATATGGTTATACGAATTGAGATGGTAAGAAAGTATGTTAGCATAAATTTCCGCTAAATAATATCCATTCTGTCTACGGTAAGGTGTTAAGGGCGATCAATTCTTTGAAATAAAATGATATATGAAACATGACTGGGTTTGTAGTCATGTAAACATGAAAAACAAAGTAGTTCAAACATCCTACATTTTCAGAAGCCAGCTCTTATTTTTCAAGTTCTTTCAATTGTAACTTCATAGTTAACCATCAAGTGCTCTGGTCCTCGTGAATGATCAGGTCCAAGGTTTTGACTTCTTTCGGGTTCAAACAATTCCTTGAAGGTGTTTTGTGGTGGTTCATCGAGTCTTATTTTGTCGTTAATCATGAAAGATATCTTTTTTATTTCAGGTAGTCTCCCATCTTCAGATGCTGCATCTGTTCTGGCAAGCGGTAATTCTATTACATTGGAAGAACATCAATGATTGTGACCTTATACAAGAATAAAGGAATGGCAGAGACAGAGCTCTTCAATGTTACCTGGGAACCACTATATGGCTGTGACTATTTACGCTGTTTATGTTATAAACTTGTTTATGATTTTGTGTACTTGTCTAGAACGAGGTAAAAATGTTTCAAATGACTGCCTTTTTAGGCTCGTGTAAATTTATTATGATTTAGAGATTTTTTTTATTTTTTATTTTTTATTTTTATAATTAAAAATTTCATGATACTTTTAAGTAAACAAAGGAAAAACTGTGTTGACAAGTTTGATTCTGCATTTGGGGTCTGAGTTCCCAATAATTTGTTTCTCACATTTATAAGGGCCTGTTTGGGATGGACTTACTGTCCACATTTTTTAGAGCAAAGTATGTTTGGTGATGGTTGCTTTGGGTCTGTCTGGAAACCCCTATTCTTGTTTTTGTTATTGTTTTTTGGCACTGTTCATGAGAACAAAACTTGTTTGGGAGCATTTTTACTGTTGAGGAAATTCTCAGTTTGGAAACAATTTTCATGAACAGTGCAAAAAATTGTGAGAACAAGAAATTGGTGTTTTCTTGTTCTTGTTCTCACTGTTTAAAAAAAATAAAAAAATCCCAAGAATTCACCATGACCTTCGATCCACCACCAATCACCACCCCCCGCCGCCGCCACCAACACCGCCACTACCACTACCCAACACCTTGTTTCTGCAGACACACGCATATATATATATATACACACACATATACACCACCCCCAAATCGACTCCCAACACCCCACCACCCCTCGCCGCCGCTGCCTAGCACCACCAATTTGCAAAGACACACATACACACACATATATAGCAACCCGAAATCAACCCCCACCACCACCATGACCTTCGCAAGCCACGACTGATCCTTTATTCACCGCTGCCGGCCACCCCGGCCCCAATCGAAACCTTAAAACCACCACCACCACTCCCAATCGATCACTGCCACCACCAATATCACCACCAACACCCCTATCAAAACCCAAAACCATCCTCAAATCGAAACCCTCTACAGAAAATTGTGTGTGTGTGTGTGTGAAAACAAAAATTGAAATTTGCCCCAAACAATGTTTTGTTTTTAGTTTTTAGAGTAAGAAAAAACAAAGACAAGAATATAAATTATTCTTATTTTTTCACCCTAAAAACAAGAACAAAAACAAGGGTTTCCAAACGGGGCCTTTGCTTTCACTGCACCAAAGCAAAACTTTACGGTTGACGCCTAAATGGGCCTATTCTGAAGGCTTGTAGATATGGAAGATCTTTGTATTGTGTTTATTACAAGTTTGTTTTGGGGTAAGCGTGGTTGTTGATAGGGCTGCACACAAAATCAAAAAATCAATCCGGACCGAACCGAAACCGGCGGTTCGGCTTGGTTTTAAGTTGATTCGGTTCTGTTACGGTTTTGGTTGGTCAAAAACCGAACCGAACCGAACCGATTTTAAATATATTATAATTCTCGCAGATTCTGTTTTTTATTTAAAGTAGATTTTGTTTATATCTAAAGATTTTTTATCATCTGGTTGTTTGGTGGTTATCCTAGCTTTTAGGATTTTATTTTCTATTAGTTGTTTATCCCTAAAATAAAGGATTCAGTTTATGATTTATGTTAGTAACTGTCTATTTATTTATTTGTAGTTTTTCCTTCTTGGAGAAGTAGAAAAATAATAACAGTGCATTAGTTTTTCCCTTCCTATATCCGGTTTCATGGTATCAAAGCCAGAAATCAGTTGAGGTGAAAACTGCCATGATAGGAGCGAGCAGGGGCGACGGCTCTTCACAGCCGACCCCTACAATCGCTCCCACTGTTTTTCCAGAGAGCAACTCTTTGCAAATTACATGCCACAAACTCAATGGTAAAAATTACATTCAGTGGTCACGCTCCGTTCAAATGGTGATACGAGGACATGAAAAGATGGGTTATCTTACCGGTGCGAAGAAACAACTAAAAGAGGACGACCTTTCATTCCAAACCTGGGATGCCGAAAACTCTAATATTATGGCATGGCTTGTGAACTCGATGGAAAACAATATCGGGCAAACGTTTATTTTGTATTCGACTGCAAAGGCCATTTGGGATTCAGCCAAACAGAAGTATTCTGATTTAGAAAATACTTCACAACTTTTTGCTTTAAGGAACAAGGCCAAATAATTAAAACAGGGAGATTCCAACGTGACCTCTTATTTTGATGATCTCACAAAATTATGGCAAGAGATAGATTTATTTAATGACAGAGATTGGAAGTGTCCTGAAGATGCTGTTCATTACAGGGAGATGATGGATAGAGATAGGATCCATGAATTTTTGGTTGGACTGAATAAGGAACTCGATGAAGTGAGGGGGAGATGCCTTGGAACAAGACCATTACCGGATATTCTTGAATTTTTTTTCTGAAGTTAGAAGATAAGAGATCAGAAAACGTGTCATGCTCGGAGAATCAAAGACATCAACTCCCTCATCTGAAGGATCTGCACTTGTTGCCCGTGGACCAGAAAATTCCAACAAAGGCGATCAGCAACGAGGTATGAAGAAAAATGGTCAACCATTTTGTGACCATTGCAATAAGCCTTATCACATTCGTGACACCTGTTGGAGGATACATGGGCGACCTCAAAATTGGAGAGAAAAGGCGAATAAATGAGATTCCCGGGGACTACAGGCAATGTCTGAAGGTGATAATGGGAAAAATGATGGAGGCAGTACTAGATCCTATCAACTGTCCCTTACTAAAGAGCAAATAAAGTAGTTTATGAAGATGATTACCACTACACAACTTTCACAACCATCCAATAATTCTCTGTTAGCTCAGAAAGGTATTTTTTCCGCTGCCCTAAATTCCTCTGTTAGGCTTCATGAACCTTGGATCATTGATTCAGGTGTTACTGATCATATGACAGGTTGTGCAAATTTTTTCTTGTCATATACTCCTAGCCTAGGAAACCTTAAAATTAAGATTGCTGACGGGTCATTTGTTGTAGTTGCAGGGACAAGGATAATTGAAATTGCTCCCAATTTTTCCCTAAAATCCGTTATCCATGTCCCAAAATTATCATGCAATCTTCTTTCAATTAGTCAACTGACATAATATCTGAATTGTATTGTCAAATTCTCACATAATTTGTGTGAATTTCAAGACCTACATTCGGGGAATAGGATTGACAATGCTAGAGAACATGAAGGACTATACTACTTCAAGAAGGACGCCAATGTGAATAAACAAGCTCAAACTGCTAATTGTAATTATTCATCTGTTTATGAAATAATGTTATGACACTGTAGGTTAGGTCATCCAAACTTTCCATATTTGAAAACTTTGTTTCCTTCTTTGTTTCAAAATAAAGAGCTTATCAATTTGCAATGTGAAGTGTGTTAGTTAACTAAACATACTAGTGTTTCTTATCCTTTTCGACCTTACAAATGGTCAAAACCTTTTTCTATAATACATAGTGATATTTGGGGACCTTCTCGGGTTCAAAATTTTCATGGAAAAAAATGGTTCATTACTTTTATCGATGATCATACACGTGTATGTTGGGTATATCTCTTGAAGGAGAAATATGATGTTGAACAAGTTTATAAAAAATTTCATTCCATGATCCAAAATCAGTTTCATACAAAAATACAAAATTTTCATACTGATAATGGAAAGGAATATTTTAATTCAATACTTGGGGAATACTTGTCAAAAAAATGGAATTATACATCAAAGCACATGTATTGATACCCCACAACATAATGGAATTGTTGAGCATAAAAATCGTCACCTTCTTGAGGTTGCCCGTTCTCTTATATTCTCAATGAATGTCCCAAAACATTTTTGTGTGATGATGTTCTTATAGCTTCATACTTGATAAATCGTATGCCCTTTTGAGTTCTTCAATACCAAACACCATTAAATACCCTTCTTCAGATTCTTTCCCTGACATGAGTCGTCACTTTTATACCTCTAAATTTTTTTGGTTGTACTGCATTTGTTCATGTTCATCCTCATAACAGATATAAGTTAGATCCGAGAGCCTTTAAATGTATTTTCATGGGATATTCTGCCACACAGAAAGGATATCGATGTTATTCCCCTGAAAAAAATAAATACTTTGTTTTCATGGATGTCACATTCTTTGAGCAACAACCTTATTATCCACAAAATTCCCTTCAGGGAGAGAACTCAAGAGAAGGAAATTTTTGGGATGTTTCTCTACCAACTCCAGTCATGCCCTTATCTTCCCTTACGCGTCATTTGCATTCAGATAGTTCAGATATTCCAAATATGTCCACTCCACCAGAACCGATGATACCTACAAGCAGTAACACTTCTCTTACAGGTGGAGAAATACAACCACAACATAAGCTACTGGTTTATTCATATCGGAATAATTCTCAAATGGTGGAAAACTTTATGGACTCTCAGCATGGTCAGGAATCTGAACCGAACACATGTATACAGTGTTTTAAACCCAATTATAGTATAACAATTAATGATCTTGATGTTCCCATAGCTGTGAGAAAAGGTGTTAGATCTTGCACTCAACACCCGATCTCTAGCTATGTGTCTTATAGTCATCTGTCATCTTCTTTTCCTGCATTTGCCACTAATCTTTTAGGAGTTGAAATTATGAGAAATGTGGAAGAAGCTTTGAAAGTTCCTGAATGGAGGAAAACGGTGATAAAAGAAATGAAAGCTCTTGAAAAAATAGAACGTGGGAACTAGTAGACATGTCATAAGGAAAGATTCCAGTTAAATACAAATGTTCACCGTGAAGTATAACTCTGATGGCTCAATTGAAAGATACAACGCGAGGCTTGTAGCAAAGGGGTTCACACAGACCCTCGGCATTGACTATCAAGAAACGTTTGCTCCAGTTGCTAAGCTCAATACAGTCTGAATTCTTCTATACTTGGCTGCCAACTTAGATTGGCCTTTACAACAGCTAGACGTTAAGAATGCCTTTCTTAACGGAGATCTCGAGGAAGAAGTTTACATGGATTTACCACCGGGTTTTGATGAAGTTAAAAGAGATGGACAGGTTTGCAAGCTCAAAATTTCTCTTTATAGGTTTAAACAATCACCTAGAGCCTGGTTTGATAGGTTTACTAAAATAATTCGACATCAAGGTTATAATCAGGCTCATATCATACAATGTTCTTTAGACATCGGGACAACAAGGTTACCATTCTTATTATTTATGTTGATGACATAATCTTGACAGGAGATGATGTTGATGAAATGAAAAGGCTTAAAGAATCTCTTACTACTGAGTTTGAGATCAATGACTTAGGGTTCTTAAGATACTTTCTTAGAATGGAGGTAATGAGGAACAAAGTTGGCATATCAGTTTCTCAAATAAAGTATACTTTGGATCTATTAAAGGATACAGGTATGATGGGCTGTAAACTAGTGGATACTCCAATGGACTCTAATATGAAATTGGGAGAACTTGTAGATAGTAGTCCTGTTGACAAATAGAGATATCAACGTCTTGTTGGGAAACTCATTTACCTATCTCATACAAGACCAGACATTGCTTTTGTTGTTAGTGTTGTAAGTCAGTTCATGCATTCTCCTTGTGAGGTGCATTTGGAAGTCGTTTATTGAATACTAAAGTATTTGAAAGGAACCCCAGGGAAAGACCTATTATTCAAGAAAAATGGAGGTACAAGCATAGAGGCATTTACAGATGCAGACTGGGTTGGTTCAGTGAATGACATGAGGTCGACATTAGGATACTGTACCTTTGTTTGGGGGAACTTGGTAACTTGGAGGAGTAAGAAGCAATCTGTTGTTGCTAGAAGCAGTACTGAAGCTGAATTTAGAGTTGTAACGCGAGGAATTTGTGAGCTATTATGGTTGAAGCTAGTGCTATAAGAATTAAAAGTTTCAAATGGTGGTCATATGAAGCTTTATTGTGACAACAAAGTTGCCATTAGTATTTCTCATAATCCGGTGCATCATGATCGTACTAAACATGTTGAGGTGGATATGCATTTTATAAAAGAAAAGATTGAGAAAGGGATCATTTGCATGACGTACGTTCCTACATCCGAACAAGCTGTTGATTTGTTGACAAAATGACTTGGAATACCAGCGTTTGAAAGATTGGTAGACAAGTTGGGAATGTTCAACATTTTTAGCCTAGCTTGAGGGGGAGTGTCGCAAATTCTATTTTTTTTTTTCAAAGTAGATTTTGTTTTTATTTAAAGATTTTTTATTATTTGGTTGTTTGGCGGTTATCCTAGCTTTTAGGATTTTATTTTCTGTTAGTTGTTTATCCCTAAAATAAAGGATTAAATTTAGGATTTCTGTTAGTAACTGAGTCTATTTATTTATCTGTAGTTTTTCTTTCTTGGAAAAGTAAAAAAGTAATAACAGTATATAAGTTTTTCCCTTCCTATATCCGGTTTCAATAATATTTCATATTATATATGTATTAATAATATAGTATTATCTTAAGTGTATTATCTTATCTTAGATAACTAGTGTGGGATGTAATTTTGAATGACATACTTCCATTCCACTAATTATGGATTTGATTTTGTGTTTGTAATAGTTGAAACATGAACTATTCTATGTAATTTAGTTTATGCTTTTAGTAATTTTATCTTTTGAGTTATGTCATTGTTATTTTTTTTGAAAGGCAATTATAAAAACCGAAACCGAACCGAAAAAAATGGTTTGGTTTTGTTTTGTTTCTTTTACTAACGGTTTTGTTAGGAGCCGAATGTTACACATTCTAGGTGATTAATTCGGTATTGTTAGTTTCTATATCTTACTACCTTGGTATTTTTATGTGATTTGTATGTTTAAGCATGTTTCAGGTTCGGTACGTGTAAAGCGAGCTAAATCCGGTGAATTAACTGAAGTACTAGCTCATAACCATTCAAGAACCAAGGCCAAGGTAAAATGAGGTGCAAAAATAGACTAAAAGGAAGTTAAAAAAACAAAACAAGTGCATTGGAGGCAAGCGGAAGCAACCAAGACGCATGAGGTGAATTTCAAACAAGAATAAAAACATTTGTTGTTTTAGGATCAATCCCACGTTTTTGGGATCGATCCCGCCTTCAGGCGCAGGAATTGGCGAGAGTTATTCTGGGATAAATCCCATATTCTGGAACGTGACATTGAAGAGTTTTAAGTTTCTTTACAAGAATTTGACACCAATCAAAGAGTCCAACTTTTACAAGACTCCACATCTATAAATACAAGTTTGAGATCATATTTGAGGGGCTCTAGATCGCCTCTTTTCTCTGCAACAAAATCAATGCAAAGAAGCCATATCAAGAGACCGACAGAAGGAAGAACAACAAGAGAAAATAAGATAGAAGAGTACACCGGGAGATCCATGGAGCCGAGTTCATCATCAACAACGCTATCACTGACACCCATGGACAACTAAACGGTAATTAATTAGGGTTTCTAGCAAAACCCTAGATCATGTAATGTATTCTATCATTTATTTATTTAAAATGTGAAAAGGGAAACTAAAGAGCACTCCTATAATGGTTATGTAGACAAGAGATTTGTGGTTCATGTTTAAATAAGAATTTTCATTTTATCTATTCTAGGTTGATTTCATGTTAATTCTTGCACAACTGCACCTAATTGCTACGAGCTTGAATTCCGAAAGTTAGGTTGTTAGTTATCTATATAACGGTACTTAAAACATGAAACTTTAGTTTGGACAGTTCATGCTAAGGGAATATGAAATGGATGTGTTTTTAATTTAATGTGAGTAGGAGTAGTATAGGGCAATGACATATCCAAATCATATTTGATCCGAAGATGAATTGTGACCGAGCTCGGTTAAATGTAACCTTTGATAGGACTAGAAGCTCGCTTACAGTGGCACTAGTCTGATTTGTAGAAGATGTCTCTCCCTTTCACAATATAAATGAATAACATGTTTACATTACGAAGCTAATGGTGACGCTAGATACGCCATCGACTTTTTTTCCATTAAATATTCTCAATCTTTACTTGTTTTATTTAGTTTAGTTGTTTATTTAATTAGTTTATATCAAAAATCAAAATCAAACTATCTTTACAATTCAAGAATATTATTTTATTAAAATTTAGAGTATGACTTAGTCTATGTGGGATCGATAAACCCTGTTTCAAGCTATATTATACTACGAACTGACTCGTACATTTGCGATAGGCAAAATGAGGTCATATTTAGGGTCTATTTTTAAGTGTATTTTTAGCCGACCTACTGAGCTGATCAAGTTTTCATTTTTCAAAAATCGAAAATAACGGTTCGGTTACGGTTTTGGTCGAAACCAAACCGAACTGAACCGTGTGCATCCCTAGTTGTTGATAGAGATTTCACAGGTGTTAGTTACTTGGTCCTTAGCATCATCATAGGGAACAATATAGACATTAACTGTTTGTCCTAACAATTAGCTATTGCGGTTTGGTTTATGACCATCAATTTTTTCTAGAGGTCAACATCTCCGCATTGTGTAACTTCTAATCCATGAAAATTTTACAGTTGAAGGTGGTTGTCATGTTAACTCGAGCTTGTGGACTCGCTTATGAAAGACTTGAGATCTAGTGCTTCAAACTCGAAAAAAATATCACACTTATGTGTTGAATTTCAACCAATACCGGATAGTGACTCATACTATGGATCCCAGAACCACCAAATGTGCTGCTTATGGATCCATCGTTTTGGCCAGTTGACAATAACCACCACCATTTCGTCAATTTACTCATGATTTTACATCATTTTTGGAAAATGTAGATTAACAACGGTTTTTTAAAGATGTCGACATTATCACGTTTTAGTCTTTATTTGGCAAAGGGAGACGGGGCCAAACCAAGAAAGAGCTTTGACCATTAGTATTGCTGGAAGACTTGAAAGAATTCAGTAGGAAATTCAAAGTGTAGAAAACGAAAAGCTCCAACGAGAGCAAATGTCGGGTGTGTTATGGGAATATATGCCTGTTATCGATCCAATTCTCATACGAGATTGTACGTTTTTTCTCCAAAATGCAATACGCTATCATTGATTTACTTGTGATTTTGTAACGTTTTTGGAATATGTCGATGTTGTTACGAAAAAAAGTGATAATATAATCGAAGATTGTTATCCGTGGTGAAAAGTTAGCCTATGGTATAAGTATTATTCATGTATGGAATAATTACACAAACCTCCCCTGAACTAAGATATAATTGCATGCGGTTCCCCTAACATTTCAATAATATCATAAACTTCCCTTAGTATCATCGGAATATTGGTCAGATAAGAAATAATAGTGAAATGATGTATATACCCTCCTATCTTTATAGATATTTAGAGAATCTTCTAGAGGATGCTGAATTTACTACCTTCAAATATATTGGCAGAAATTATATGTACCAGTAACTGTCATTTCATATGCGTCCCTTATCTTTCCCAAGTGATGACAGAATACTTGTAGAGAGAGAGATTAGGTATAAACAACCACTCAAATGGGTTTATATAGAATCCATATGAGGACAATTTGGTAAAAGAAATTAGGGTATTCTAGTAATTTTGAATGCAAAAGTAAGGGTTTAAATGTAATTGCAATGATAGTAAGGGTAAAATAAGGAGTTTTGTCCATAATATGCTTTTATTGACCAATAAAGTAAATTTTCGATGTTGACTTTGAATAAAAGGGGATAAATGTTATAACTACGGGTGTGCAAAAATCCGCGAAATCCGTATGTCCAATCCGTCCAATCCGATTCGGATATATTGGATCGGATTTTTTTTTGAATTGGACATGGATTCAAAAACACACAATCCAGTATTTTACGGATCAGTCCTGGATTACATTTTCAATAATCCGGTTAATCCGGTATTGTTCATATATATTTTAATATATTATATTAATAATATATCACATAATATATTATTTTAAATTGAACTATAATATCTTAAATCAATAATATAGTATTCCAAACTAAATCATAATATCTTATTTTATACAAATAATTATCTATATATATTCATACTATTGTAAAAATGTAAGTCATTTATAATATTTTCATACATTAAAACATTCATCACTATTGCAATTTTTAGAAAAATATAATGGAAGACTTTCTATTAGCTATTTACTATTATAAAAAAGTAAGACCTCTAAAATATTTTTATACATTTATTCCATTTGAAAAATTACAATTAAATTTTAATTTAATAAGGACTTTAATAACTAAATTCAAAAAATATCATTAAAGTACATTAATACATTTTATTATTTCAATGCAATAATTTTCTTTAAAAGAAAGTATACACAACAATTAGAAAAGAAAATGAATGAATACCCAAATTTTAAATTTTTATAATTTCATAGTTAAATAAATATAACATATGATATTTTATAATTATTACTAAAAAATTGTTGTGTTGTGAAATATCTTTCATGAAAGATTGCAATATAAGTCATAACTTTAAGTTATGTATATTTCATATATCAATATAAGTCAAGCTTGTTGTGTGTATAAGTGTTTTGAAATAAATAGATGAACAAATTAAACTAGAATGAATAATAAATTTCATTAATACAATAAAAAGGATAATTTATTAATAACATCTCTAAAAGTCAATCAAGTGGGAGCCGAAGATGTAGTAAACCCTAAACCCTTAAATGAAAAATATAGTTAAAAGTTTTCACTATTTTATTTTTAAAATAATTTTAAAGTTTAAATAACAATACTTATTACTTTAAGTTTAATTTTTTTAAGTTTAAATTTTGAGATAATTGATTTAAATTAGTATATATATATTTTTGTATTTTTTTTTAAATATTAGGGTAATTTGATTGAAAGGGTAATTAGTTATTTTATAATTTTTTTAAAAATATTAGGATAATTTATAACAACCATCAGATTCTTCATCTAATGGTTGCTAAAAACCCTAAAAGATCTTCAATAGATTAGACAATAGACATCCACTTCTCTCACGCCTCTTTCTCTTTCACGACTTTTGTGCAGACAACCATCCTCCTCTCACTGATTCTCACCGTCATCTCTCTTTCACCGATTTTCACCAGCTCTGGCTTCTTTTCTTACCTTCAACAACGGCTTCATCATCTTCTTTTACATTGGTAATATTTCTTATATGTTAATTTTAAAGTTTAATTTCTGTAATTTGGATTTAAGGCAAAACTTCATCTCCTCTTTTGTATTTGAGTTGTGTATTTTATTTTTTGGTGGTTTCTCCTCTCTCTTCAACAATCCCTAATTTCTTACTTGTTTTATAAAAATATGAGCTTACTTGCATACGATTTATTACATGTTTGTACCAAAATTGGAGGTCACAATCATAGATAAGGCATATTCTTCTTTAAATTTCAAATCAGTATTCTAAAACAATAATATATATTAAAAATGATTCCATGTCACATGATTTGTTGAGTTACAGAACTATAACACCTTGTTGAATGGATTGAATTTTAAAATTTAGGTTACTGAGTGCTTTTCACGAGTATGAACATTTAATGAACAATTGATTTATTCTGCATTTGGTGCAAGCTTTCATTTCCTGCTAATTTTCGACAATATATGGTGATCATTAATCTGTCATTAATACACCATACTCAAATATACACAATTTGCTACTGGTACTATGTCAATTTGTTACTATGTCAGTTTTACTTTTATTGCTCCTGAGTTGCTCTTTCTTTCTTTTGTTTCTTTGAGATAGTTTAAGCTTGCCATAGCTTCATAGGTTGCAACTTCACAATTGCATTAATGTTATTCATCTCTTAGATATTCTAATTTGTTACACAGATCATGTTGAATATATTACAACAGTTATTAATGATCAAGTGTGGGAGGTTTGCTGTGATATACTGAAAGTCTGAAAGTTCTATACTAAATGTACAGGTTTATACTGAAAGTTGGTGTATAATTTGTTATTGTGATATACTGAAAGTCTGCTACAAATGAACTTTTATTGGTGAAAGTTCTTGTTTTGCTATCTTTATTTTTTAATCTTTGAATCCGTGAATCCGATCCGAACTAATCCGGCTCATCGCAGTCCGGTTTGGATTGGATTGGATCCATAAATGGTGAATCCAGTATTAGTGGATTGGATCCAAAATACCTTCAATCCGGTCCAATCCGATCCGTGAACACCCCTAGTTACAATGGATGTGCAATTAAGAGTTGTTTCTAATATTATTGAAATATTAGGAGAATCACGTGCAATTATTCCATAATTTGGGGGAGGTTTGTGTAATTATCCCTTCCTGTATTAGTATCAATGTTCAAAAGAAGTTCTTCATCCATCACAATTTAAGTGTTCACATTCACTATTCAATCCATTCCAAAATAAATAAAGTCGATGTCATTTAATTTGGTCAAAATAAGAGTTATAAAATATCTAAACTACAAATATAATATTATTTGATGGGACCAAGGGTAAAATTATTTTTTCATTCATTATCACACCAATAAAAATTATTATCTAAAAAGATTAAATTCCCTAAAAATGAACTTATAATTTGGAACATAGGAAATAATTTTTTATAAAATAAATGTGATAAATACCCATTGCACAATTTTCAAAAAAAAATTGGAAAGAAGAGAAAGGCACCGACAAATTGAAGGGGTCTTGATATTGGTGTGGTGGACAAACTAGGGCATGGAATTACTACAAAACACAAAGGTCTAGTATTCATTTGTTGACGACACATATATGCTACCTAACCATGGTTAAAAAAATAAAAAAGATAGACGGATACAAATGGTCCTCCCTCAGGTAGAAGAGACGTCGCCGTTAGTACCGCCTTTTATTTAGGCTCACTCTGGAAAAACTAAGGGCATGTTTGATAGGCGCGATCTGATATGATGATCACAGTCTCACAAACATTAAATCAGATCATATTTAGTAAAATGATCTGGTCTGATATTTTCGCTTTAAAAAAATAAAATTATTTATTATTTATTATATAATTCATTTCATTTATTATTATTTCATTATTTATTTATATTATTATATTATTAATTTATTATTATTTATAAATATATTTTATTAATTTATTATTTATTCATATATTTATTAATTATTATTATTATTATTATTATTATTATTATGTATTATTTAATTAATTTTGTTTATTATTCATTATTTTTATTTTATTTTTAAATATGTTTTATTTAATTTATTATTTATATTATTACTTTATTCATTTTAAATGATTTATAGATTTATTTTATAAATTTATTATTTATTATTTATTCATATATTTATTAATTTTTATTTTTATTATGTATTATTTAATTCATTTTGTTTATTATTCATTATTCATTATTTTTATTTTATTTTTAAATATGTTTTATTTAATTTCTTATTTATATTATTACTTTATTATTATTATTTATTCATTTTAAATTATTTATAAATTTATTTTATAAATTTATTATTTATTATTTATTCATATATTTATTAATTTATTAATTTTTATTATTATTATTATGTATTATTTAATTCATTTTGTTTATTATTCATTATTTTTATTTTATTTTTAAATATGTTTTATTTTATTTCTTATTTATATTATTAACTTATTAATATTATTTATTCATTTTTAATTGTTTATAAATATATTTTATTAATTTATTATTATTATGTATTATTTAATTCATTTTATTTATTATTCATTATTTTTATTTAATTTCTTATTTATATTATTAATTTATTATTATTATTATTTATTCATTTATTTATTATTTTATTCATTTATTATTATATTTATTTATTATTATGTATTATTCAATTCATTTTTTTTATTCTATTAATTTTTATTTTTTAATTATTTATAAATATATTTTATTAAATTATTATTATTTTTATGCATTATTTAATTTATTTTGTATAATATTATTATTTTTATTCAATTTTGGTTTTTAGTAGTCTTAATCGTTGGTCTCAAAAATCTTATTTTGGTTAGTAAGACTAGACGAGACCATGTGGAACCACCAAAAAAATTGGTTCCAAAAATACCACATTTGGTTCAATTTGATCTGATTCCAAATTTTGAGACCAGTCCAAACAAATATGATTTGGTCCCTGAAAACCAAGATCAAATCAATTGGCCTAATATTACTACCAAATATATATAGTGGTATTATTGTATTTTGTAATTGCCAGATAGGGACAGCTCAGCAGCTCCGGTATCTAAATAAGCACATTCAATTCTAGTGTCTCTAATTTGATCTCAATGGCCCCTACAGAAAATCGTTTGGCCATTTACATGAGCTCAGCTATGTTTTTATTTGTTTTAGAAGAAAGTAGATAGATTATTGTTTATGGTAAATTACACCGGCCTCTTATGAAGTTCGAACAAATTTGATACCCTCAATTTATAAGCTTTATCTGTTATAAAATAAGTGTCCGAATCCAATATAATATATACTTTCTTAATTTATTTCTTTTTATTAATTTTAAAAAATAATAAGCTTTACTAAAAATTAAAATTATACTATATTTTTAAATGACAAAATTGGAAACGTAAAATACCTTAATTTTTTTTAAAAATCAAATGTGAACACTTATTTTAGAATAGAGAAAATATTTTCTTAAACGAAAAGACAATTAGGTACCTTATATGCATTGAAATGGGAAAAACATTACATCAAAAAATATAAACTTTAAAACATATAAAAAAATTAAGAAAAATCGTGATAATAAATTTCAAAGGCTCGTGTAAAATTTATTGGCACCTCATGAAAGGTCGGATAATTTACTCTTATGTTTAGACTCTTTAGTGGAGTCTAACATATGTCACGATCTCTTATGACATTAAAATATAGGGTAAATAGCTTAAAACCCCCCTAAAGTTTACTCTTTTTTTTATTATTATACCCCTCAACTAAATTTAGTCCCCCTAAACTTTTAGTTTTTTGCGCCATGGGCTTGCTCTCCAAACTTTTTATTCTTTTGCCCTCTAAACTTTTTATATTTACACCTTGCATTTAACCCTCTTATAGGGTAAAGTGCAAAAAATCAATTTGCCCCAATTCTATTATAAATGACTATCATACCCTTAATATTATATTTTTTAATTCTTTAAATTACAAAAATATTATTTATTTTAGTTAGAATATTAATTCTGCCATTTATCTTTAATGTATTAGACTAAATATACTCTCAAATGCTAATTTTTTTTTATAAGTTTTAATTATTTTATTTGTAAATCAATTAACTTGTTATTAAATTTTAGTTTGATTTAAATCATAAAACTCATTATCATAATTAATTTTTTTATGCCAAATGAAACTTTCTTTTCATAAATAAATCACAAATTACTTAATAATAAACACCTGTTAATTTTCTCATGTTATATATATATAGGGATGATAACGGGTGCGGTTCTGGGCGGGTGTACCCTGCCCCGCCCCAACAACCGTTAAGAAATTTCCACTACATCCCTGCCCAAAACCGGCTAAACGAGGTGGGAGGTCACCCCGTCCCCGTCCCCATTGAATTTTTTAAAACGGTTGGGTGCCCGCGGGTACCCGCTAACAACTGAAATTTTTGAACATTTCACTTTAAAATTAAACAATTTCACAAAATCATATACTTAAAACACGAAATTCAAGATTATAGAAACTAAATAAACATCAAATTATTCAACAGTCCAAATTATAATACATTTTACGGAAAATAATAACAACAAAGAAGTTTGTCCAATATTACGTTCACTTCAATCTAGATAACAACAAAAATAAAATATAGGATTAGTGGGTTACACTTATTTTTTATTCTAATATCTCTAAACGTGGCGGGAACACCTAAAACCGTCCCCGTTCAGTTTATGTGAGAGTTTTTTCCCTAACTCCATCCCCGCCTATATAGTATAAACATGGCACCCAAAACCGTTATAAACATAGCTGGGCGGGGCGGGCCAAATTGTCATCCCTATATAACATGTGAAAATAAGTATACCGAATATTTATACTCCAAAAGCTCTTATTGGTAAGTCTCTTGTTATTTGGTACTAGCTTTGGCCTTTTGGATTTTAGCTTTTATAGTTGTTTAAAACAATTGTCTACCTAGGTTTTTTTTTTTTTTGGGTCAAATTTAGCTCTTACTGAGAAAGAAAGACCATCACTAAAACACCAAGTATTTTTCTAGGAAATGATTTCTGTGCCTTTTGTACACACATAAATAGAAAATAAAATGGTGGTTGCAAAGATATTATTTAAAGATTTAAATGTTTAATTGGTATCCCTTTAGTTGATTTTCTATAATCTTTTGGGAAAAAAACAAATCAAGTGTTGTTTAATTTTAAAAATGATAGACAGGGGATGTGAGAGGAACAAGATTTAGGTCCAATTATATGATATGATTTTCAATACTTGGGGTTTCAGATTTGGATATTAACATTTTTTTAATGTCTTCGTCTTCTTTCCGAGAATGAATTTTATTTGCTTCTTATTATTTGGGTGCTCGTTATCTTGTGTAGGATGAGAACTTGGTAGGTTATTTGGTTAAATATACAATTAGGACATTTGAGTGCATGTCCATATATTTGGTAGGTTTTATAAAATTTTCAAATTTCACATGCATTGATGATCTACATGCTAAACCGAACTATATGTATATATATATATATATATATAACATGAGAAAATTAACAAATGAACTATCTATATATATATATATAACATGAGAAAATTAACAGGTATTTATTATTAAGTAATTTGTGATTTATTTATAAATATATTTTTATGAAAAGAAAGTTTCATTTGGCATAAAAAAATTAATTAGGATAATGAGTTTTATGATTTAAATCAAACTAAAATTTAATAACAAGTTAATTGATTTATAAATAAAATAATTAGAACTTATAATTTATTTATTTTTAGCATTTGAGAGTATATTTAGTCTAATACATTAAAGGTAAATGGTAGAATTAATATTCTAATTAAAAGAAATAATATTTTTATAATTTAAAGAATTAAGAAATATAATAATAAGGGTAGGATAGTCTTTTATAATAGAATTAGAAAAAATTGGTTTTTTGCACTTTACCCTATAAGAAGGTTAAATGCAATGTGAAAATATAAAAAGTTTGGAGGGCAAAAGGTAAACAGTTTGGAGGGCAAACCCATAGTGCAAAAAAATGAAAGTTTAGGGGGCTAAATTTAGTTGAGGGGGTATAGTAGGAAAAAATAGTAAACTTGAGGGGGGTTTTAAGCTATTTACCCTAAAATATAAGTATAATGATTGACCATCTTATTATACATAATTTATATATCTATATCTATATATTATGAACCGACAATGGAGTCGAACACAAGAAATGAAGCAACCAAAAAGAAGCTGGTTTTACTCTACAGTTTTCACCCCACAGCCTGTCCGAACTTTCCATACTCCGCTGCTCCCAAGCTCATACATTCTCACCACTCCCCCAACCAATCCCCATATAACACGTGTCCAACACCAGCAGCCGACACTCCTTTCCCAACCACAGTTAAACCCAGCTTCAGGTCTGCACTTTACCAACACACAAACGCAAAGAACAAAACACACACACTAATACACAGAGTGTGTGTGTGTGAGCATGGATTTCCACATCTATGGCGTTTCCAAGCTCATTCTCATACCTTTTCTTTTACTATTCGCCGAAGCATCCCTCGCATTGCCCGGAAAATCCACTCACCGGTCGTCTTCTCCGGCGAGCTCCGGCCAAATCAATTCAAACTCGATCCTCGTTGCCCTTCTCGACTCGCATTACACCGAGCTCGCCGAGTTGGTCGAGAAGGCCCTGCTCTTGCAGACCCTCGAAGACGCCGTGGGCCGCCACAACATCACCATCTTCGCGCCCAAAAACGAAGCCCTAGAGCGCGACCTCGACCCGGACTTCAAGCGTTTCTTGCTCGAGCCGCGAAATCTCAACTCGCTTCAGAATCTGATACTGTTCCACATCATCCCCTCAAAAATCGGATCCCACGAGTGGCCGGGTCGACTCGCTGAGTCGACACGGCACGACACGCTAGCCGGCGGTCATAATCTCCGGTTGGGGATGGCTGAGGGAAACTCCGGCGAGCGAGTCGTCGATCTCGCGCGAGTGGTTCTGCCGGACGACGTCGTCCGCCCCGACGGCGTGATCCACGGGATCGAACGGCTGCTGGTGCCGCGCTCGGTGGAGGAGGATTTCAACCGCCGCCGCAGCCTCCGGTCGATCTCCGCCGTGCTGCCGGAGGGAGCGCCGGAGGTGGATCCCCGGACGAACCGACTCAAGAAGCCCGCCCCACCCGTTCCAGCCGGTTCGCCGCCGGTTCTCCCAGTCTACGACGCAATGTCGCCCGGACCATCCCTCGCTCCGGCTCCGGCACCCGGTCCCGGTGGGCCCCACCACCACTTCGACGGCGAGAGCCAGGTCAAGGACTTCATCCAAACCCTCCTCCATTACGGCGGGTACAATGAAATGGCGGACATTTTGGTAAATTTAACCTCCCTATCAACAGAAATGGGAAGACTGGTCTCCGAAGGCTATGTGCTCACGGTGTTGGCGCCAAACGACGAGGCCATGGCGAAGCTGACGACGGAGCAGCTGAGCGAGCCCGGTGCCCCGGAGCAGATTATGTACTACCACCTGATACCGGAGTACCAGACGGAGGAGAGTATGTACAATGCGGTGAGGAGGTTCGGGAAGGTCCGGTACGATACGCTCCGGCTGCCGCATAAGGTGGCGGCGGAGGAGGCGGACGGGTCGGTAAAATTCGGGCAGGGGGAGGTGTCGGCGTATCTGTTCGACCCGGATATATATACAGATGGGAGAATATCAGTGCAGGGGATTGATGGGGTGTTGTTTCCGGTGGAGGAGACCAAACCCGAGACTGTCACGGTTCCAACCACTGCCAAGATTGTGACCAAACCAAGAAGAGGTCAATTTTCTTCCCTATTGATTTTTATGTTGTTTGACTTTTATTTCTGTCGATTATGTGATTTTGCATTTTTGGCCCTTTTGATGATTTTGTGAAACATGGTTAGTCATGGACTGACTAATTGATATTGATGTGTGTGTTTTTTCTCTTTGCGTGTGCGTTATGAGTAAAGATACAGTACTAGAGGCTAGAACACATTTAGATATACAAAATCTACTCATGAGAGCTAATATAAACATCTCTAAGAATTCCAATTGAAGATTCAACTCCATTGGTGATTGGGGTTTTCTCCCAAAAATACCATAAAAGACAAAGGGGTGCTGCTCTGCAAAAAGCATCGGTGTGTGAATCCGATTGGTATTGCAAAGAGAAGAGTTAGTTTCAGTTTAGTGGGATTTGGTAGCTATATGTACTGAGATGGTGAAGGTTTGTTTGGGCTAATCTAAAAAAGGTTTTAAGTGAAAAAGCTCTAAAATTTGGATTACACTATGTTTACTGGAAACATTGTTATTGTTTTTTGAGAATGCTGGCCTTCTTGTGTTCCGTCACGGATTCTTCACTTACCTTTGAAGAGTTCATGTAAAAAGGTAGATGTGAATGATGATCGATTTAGGTCTAAGATTATTTCTATGCCTGAAGATTTTGATAATACGGTGAGGTCAAGGGTGATTCTTTTTGAAGATGTTTACATATGATTGTTCTTATGTCCTTTCTCTTATTCTTTTGTGTGTTTTTATGTATCGATTTATTTCTTTGCCAAGGGGTGGGGGAGGCACATTAGTGTTGAATTTGGATCCTTTAGAAAGTTCTCTGCTGTACTGGTGCGAGCGGGATCCAAGTTAAGGATTGAGAGAGGAGAAGGAAGAAAGGCCAATGAAATAAAGGGATAGTTTTGTATGTTTTTAGTTTCAATAATACTAAGGGAAACATTTTAATCAGCTGTTGTGATTGGGTTTTAACCAATCATAGGAAATGTGGATCAGATGGTTGTTGTAGTAACTGCCCGTAGCATCCCTCTATTTTAAGATGCAAAAGCATGAGTCTTTGTTGTGGAGAGAGTTCTCTTTTTGAATGGGCAATATAAGTGTTTAGAATTCAGGGGAATGTCCCCATTAGACTACTTTCTGTACCAATCATTCGGACATGATGATATCGTTATTCTCATTGTTAAAGGTGCACTTTATAATTATAGTTTATTGTGCTGAAAATCTTGATGGAACTGGAATTAAAATATTCGAAAATTTTGGGTTGGTAAATTATGACAAATTGTACAATATCTCAGTCATTCCAAATCCTATATGCTTACGTATAGCTAACCGCATGTTGGTTACATTTCATGTGTTTTCTTCAGTCCCTTGTTTGAAATTTTGTTTTCCATCTTTTATACATCACTTTTTCACGTTGGTATTACAGAATATGGTTCCTCTGGGCTACTTTTGACTTTTGAGCGTAGTGCCATTTTGGGGGTAGATTGTTGTTGATCTATGATCATGGATGGGCCTTTGATTTCAACCTTCCATATAGTTATTACATATTTTGGGTGGTATACAAATTTGGTTCCACTTAGGCCACTTTTATTTCTTAAATATGCTGTTCATTATATGAAACAATGGGGAGTTTTTTCAGCTTGGGATATTGAATTGGATATGACCTATGATCGTGGAAGTGTCATCCTCATTTACCTGGAAGAAGAGCTTTTCATCCCATTGCAGCAGAGGCATGAGGCATATTGGATTATTAGGTCAGCTAATTCATTAGCATCCAACAGTCGCAATTTTAAGTTTCTCCTGGCGCCCCACTAGATTAACTACCATCCTTAATAGCGATGAGGTAGGAGGGAAAGGGGGCAGTTGAGGAGGAATATTTGGATATGGGGAGAGGAAAACAGAAATATCTGCTGGTTTTTATACGCATGAATTGGTCACAGAATTATATCGAATCTGTCAAATTAGTGGTCATTTTGATGTTTTCGATTGTTTATTTCAGTTATTAAAAATTTCAAAACTCAGAATGCAATTTTTTTCATTATGATTTCTTTTTGTTTGCAGTTTCAAGTTGCCTTTCGATTGTTAAGGAAATGAGGTTTTGAGAATTTTTTTTTTAACTTATAAAACTCCTTTTTCTGTTCATCTCGGAAAACTCCACAATGAATGTCATTTTGTGTCAAAATGCATTTTCATCATTGCAGATAATTTAAATTTATATTTTTATATAGATACACCCGTATATATTTATCTGTGGTAATTAGCAGATGCTAGATTCCCGTGATACCATCATCATCGTCATTCTTTCAGTAATTGCAAATGAGAATGAGGTCGATCCCATGAATTTGCGCTCTCCAAGTTTTTCTCTCTTACATGTAATTCACCTCCTATGTTTAAATTGTTAAAGTCAGTTTTAATAACCTCATCCATGAGTATTTTAGTCGCCCTCTCTGTCTCTTCCCTTCTATTACAACTAACCTTTCTCATTTGACCTGCTCATCACTAGCTCTTCGAGATATATATCCAACCACCTAAGTCTACTCCCTCGATTTTTCTCAATAATGAGTGGTACACCTGACATTCCCATAATGATCTTGGCAAGGAAAAAGGTTGTCCTTGGTAATAGTCACTCTTACATTCCCATCTGTGCTGTCTATTCAATCTATTCATCTCCTGAAATGTCATAGGCCATTACTGAGTGCTGCTATACAGAAAGTTGGGAGAAAAAGATTGATGACAGGTGTCCTCTTTCTCAGCTGCTTGAGTTTCTTGCCAAGGAAAAAATGAGGATTGGTATTGTAGTTACTTCCTGAAGATATGATAATCGGCTTGGTTGTTCATTATAAGAAAACGGTAGCAAGTTATATACTATCTCATCTGTACAATTACTTCATCAGCTATATAAACTTTTCACTTATACCGAGACGATCAACAATGACAACAAAGCATCTAGTCAGATGATTACTTATACGAAATGTGGACCTTGGGATCCCTCATATGGGGGGTGGCACAATTGTGCTAATCCTAGGTAATCACATTGTGGAAATGACCAATCCCATTAGTTATGTAGCCCAGTCTTTCTTAAAATTTGGTCATGGAAATGACCGAATCTTTCTTACCCAAAAAAATTACTATAGGCATCACATATAGTTTACATTAATTTAAAACAAATTTCTAATGAGAAGTTGGCATTACGTCTTGGATTATTATCAAGTTTTCTATTACTGTTTTTAGTTGCTGTTGTTTAATTGCCATTAACAGTTTCTCTGTCTGGGAATGTGCAGGGAAGTTGCTGGAAATGGCCTGCTGGATGCTAGGGGATTCTCGTTTTGCAACTTGTCAATGACGAATCTTTCCTCTTCATTTGGCTGACAGAATTCACCCAAAGTGACTGGTATTTCTTCTCGACACTTTCTGCTCAACCACACATCCTTATTCCATCTTTAGCTTGGTTCTAATGAAAAGAATATAGTTATATTTGCCGACTCCATTGGTATTGATTTTTTCTTTTCTATTTTGAGAATGTGATATTGGTATGTTTCCAAGCTTTCGTACCTCATGCAATTTGTATATCATATAGTAATATAGTATATGTACATACATACATATATGCAGCAATAAGGTTTCAAAACCACAGTTCTTTAGGGCATCTGAGTCAGTTTGATCGCAGCTGAAACAAAGAGTGATCTGTGGGTGGTGGTTAATTTAAAAGTCAATTGAAACGTACTTCAGCATTGGCATAAGCCTTGATAATGTAAGTGTGCAATAGTTGGTGCTTGAATGCTGTCATACCAGTTTTAGACTAGACTGATGACTCTGTTCGAATTCTCCTCTACTTCTATTAGTGTTTTTTTTTTCAATGGTAATCTCTTACATTAGATGACCGGATCAGCTAGGAATTACGTATTTGATTATGAAATGAAATTAAAAATATACATTTGCCTTGATGTAGATGCGCTGATATTGGAAGGAGACAAAGGACAGGAAAGCAGCTCAGGGGTTAATGGAGGACCGAGGTTCTTGTTATCTGTTTTTTTTTTTTTTTTTTTTTTCATTTCAGGGTTCAGTTAATCTCCTATTACATGATAAATTGCGTCTTGGAAAATGGGAAACGGAGGAAATTGAAAGGAGATCGTCTGGTTTGTATTTGTTCCCTTCTTTGCTCAACTGGTTGCACGTCTCCAACGAGAAAAGAAGGAAGTAATCTTAATATAAGTACACTGTCAAGTACATAAAATGTATTTTGATTTTTTGATTTTTTTGGTGATGGTGGTGGTGGTGGTGGGGATTTAAGTTGTGTGTGATTCAGCCAAACCGAGGCTGGGAGTGTCTTCATATTGTCAACTCTGCCCATTCAATAAAACATGAAGCAGAACTTTGTGGAATACAATAAAATGATTCTTCTGTGCTTGGAATGTGAATTTTCTCATGTTGTACACCCTCTCTTGGATGAGTCCATGCATGTGAAGTTATATTTTTTTCACTTGATATTTCTAGAGGAAAACAGAGCAACAAATTCATTGTATTGGAACCAAAGTTTGTTGATTATAGATATACGTGGAACTGGGAAAAACAAGAAATTTCTTGTTCAACTTTAATTAGCACAACTGTTGCTGAAATGTTCCAAGTATTGTTAATCAAGAGAGCTGAAGTTTGTTGATTATAGATATACATGGAACTCTCTTGAAATTTAATTTAATTTTACATAATGATTATGTTTGGTACTTGTTGCACTGTGCATCCCTTTGTAAATGATCTTTTATAGTATTTGCACAAAATGTATTGATAATTAATTAACATAAAATATTTTGATAATTACATAGCATAGACAATTATTAAATATAATTATTATAAAAAATGAAGCAATCATATTTCTTTTTGACCTTGATTAATCCCATTTTCAACCCTTGAGGTTTGCCCTAATCTCATTTTGACCCTCTTAAATTTCGAATATCTCGTATGTCAACTTTACTAATAATAATTAGTGCAATTACTTCTTTGCCCCTCAATATTATATTTAGAAAAAGAAAAAACACGTATTTTGTGAGGGCAAATTAGTCATTTATATAGTGGTCAGAGAGTGACATCATGATTATGAGAGTTTAAGTGGTACAAAAATCAAATTCAAGAGGGTGTAATTAGGATATTTAAAATTAAAGAGGGTCAAATTGGAATTAGAGCAAATCTCAGGGGTGAAAGTATGATTAACCCATTTTATTTTATTTGTATATACGTATATATATATATATGAAAACAAACAAAGAATGGCAGAGGGGGAGATGGGTAGGTAGTAAACGTTGCGCGCGCCCATCCACTGAATTCACCTAATTAACTTCAACCTACCCACTTCACTACTACACCACTCACACCTTTTAACATGTATCATTCACAACCCCCTCCTAACCCTCTCCTCTTCACCTCGCCGGAAACCACCTCTTTTTCCGGCGATGACGCCGGCCGGATTTCTGGGCTGGCTTCTCCTCCTCCTAGCCATCTACTGCGGTATCGACCCTTTCCACCACAGCGCAATATACCACTTCCCCGATTTCGAATCACATCCCATAGATATTCCTCCGTGGTCTCAAGTTCCGGTCGACAGAGATGATCGGAATTTGCTGCAGCGATCGGAAATTAGGTTTTTGAATCAGGTTCAGGGACCGGAGAGCATGGCCTTCGATCCGCAGGGCCGTGGACCCTACTCTGGTGTCGCCGACGGCCGCATTTTGTTCTGGGACGGCCAGTCCTGGACCCATTTCGCTCACACCTCGCCCAATCGGTCAGTTTTTGGGTTTTGATTTATTGGTGATTTGGAATCTTATATTATTTAATTCTGGTTAAAAAGGAAATCATTGTCTAAGCTATTTGTATAATAGGGTTTTGGGGGTTGGGTTTTGATTCATTAGTGATTTGAAATCTTATATTCTTATTAATTCTAGCTTAAATAAAGAATTCATTGTCTAAGCTATTTGTACAGTAGGGTTTCTGGGTTATGATTCATTGGTGATTTGAAACCTTATCTTATTATTAATTCTTGTGAAAAAAAGTTATGCTTGCATTGATTTGTCTAAGTTATTTCTATAGAAGTAACTTAAACTTATGCACTGAAAAATTAGCATAAACTAATTACTTTTTCTGCTGTTGTAAATAAGACTCACACTAAGTCGATAAGAACTTATGGGTTACATTTCTAGATCAAACAAATCAGTGTTAGTATCATTATTTTCTAATTAATCCTTACCCCATTTGTTCCAAGTGTTCATTTTGGAGTAAAAGCTCGTAAGGGATTATGGAGTTAAAGCATTGTCCCCAAATTATGATAGTTTTTTGGGATGGAGGGAATTGAATATGCTATGCTTGCCCTGATAGTGAGCTTTGATTAAGGGTTTAGTTAGTTTATATTTCTTGTCATTATGTTTGAATTTTAGCGTCAAGAGTTAAGTAGTGTGAAATGTGTACACATGCCCGGCCCTGAGGCTAGGCGACCAAGGACCGCCTAGGGCCTCCAGGTCCGGGGGCCCCAATTTTTTTTTTTTTTTTTTTGTATTTTTTTTATAAAAAAAATATTAGTATTTTTATAATTTTTTAAAAGAATTTAGTTAGTTTATCGGCCCAATTCAAGGGGTTTATTTTTTTTTAGAATAAAAAATATTTTACTATAGATCCAAAAAAAAAAGTAATAACTTGTTGAACAGTCCATTTATACTAAATTCATTATGTTAAATTTGTTATGTTGGTGTTATGCAGTCAAATCTCATCAAATTACATCTATTACACCCTGGATTTTGTCATTCTGGCCTTTCCATAATGGCAGTTGTTCTATTATTTGGAGTATTCGATGCGAGTGACAAGGTGGGTAGGTATGGGTGAGAATAGGAAGAGGTGTAGTTTATAACACCATCTATGTAGGGAAACAGAATGATGTGTTTGTAGCTTTTACGATTGAAAGATAGGTCTGGAGAGTTCTATGAAAAGGGAGGTAGGAAAGGAGATTTTTGGAGCCATGAAATCAAAAGATTGAGAAGGAACAGAAAAAATAATGCACTTAAATGCACTTGATTCCAATCTGAAATAAAATTATATTCCATTTAAAGAGAAAGGTCTTTAGTGTTTTTGGGTGCTTGTTAGTTACTCTTGGCAGATATTCAATATAGATATTATTTGTTTCTAATATTTCTTTGAAATATTTTATTTTCTGTGACTTGGGAATCAGGTCAGAATTGTGTGACCCAAAACCCTCGCCTTTGAGTTATATGAAGGATGAGCACATTTGTGGAAGGCCTTTGGGGCTTAGGTTTGACAAGAAAACAGGAGATTTATACATTGCAGATGCATACTTTGGACTGATGAAAGTTGGGCCCGAGGGTGGACTAGCGATGTCTCTAGCAACTGAAGCAGAAGGGATCCCACTGGGGTTCACAAATGATCTGGACATTGATGATGAAGGAAATGTCTATTTTACTGATAGTAGTACCAAATACCAAAGGAGGTGAGTTATTGATACTGTTTGGTCTTGCATGTAGATATTGCATTTCAGATTTCATGAGATATGCTGAAGAGCTGGAAAGTGTTTCTGGTGTTTCTAATAATTCTATCTAATTTTAAGTGTCCAGCTTCAAAAAGAACAATAAAATAATGGAGACAAACAAACAAAAGAAAAAAATCCACTCCAGCTCCATTACCTTTAAACTATTGCAGGGAATAAATAATTCCAAGATTTTAAACTTCTATTCGTGGTATGCAACCTTCTTCACAGGATGTGACCTTTCAAGATAAACTTCCTGTTTGAGTTTCAGATAGATTCATCAAAATCAATAAATTAGTCTACCTGGCTTCAATTGTATACCTGCATAGTGCTGAGAGCAGCCCTCCTATCCTATGTCCCTTGAAATGGCCCTCATCTTGTTATGTTCTGGAGAACTTCGTAGTGTTTAATGATACTCTAAATCCTTAACTCTCACCAAGTAATTTTTTTTTCAGGAACTTCATGCAGTTAGTTTTCTCTGCAGACAATAGTGGGAGGGTTCTGAAATATGATCCCAATACGCAGGAAACCTCTGTCCTTGTTCAAAATCTTCAATTTCCTAATGGGGTATCCCTAAGCAAGGACGGTGCATTCTTCGTATTCTGTGAAGGGTCTGTGGGCAGGTCAGTCTTTTCACCTTCCTAATTTTTTCTCTAAATATACTTCATGCAATGTTTGCATTCACCATGTTATCCTATGTCCCACATATATGGTTGAAGTATATAACAATTATCAACCATCTTAGACTAAAGTATGGACATGGAGATGGCATGACATGGACATCCCACATGACAGATGCTATAAAAATAGGACAAAGACATGGGTTGGACCAGTATGATAGAATGTTTCATACATACAATCAATTACATATGGCGTGATATGCTTTATAGCTTAGACACCAAATGTAGTATTCTATGATTTTAAGGACTATAAACATTGTTTTTTTCCCTCCTTCTTTCCTTTGATAAATAAAGAATGAACATTTTTAGGCAGAGAGAGTCACAATAAGGTATGGGTATTTGTCTCTTTCCATATGTTTATAGATTTGCATATGCATATATGCACATTGATGTGTTCTCTTTCATATCTTACTCTCTCATATCTTTAGTAAAACTAATACCTTACATATTTTTTGACTCCTTTCATTATGATCAAATTTATTAAAAAAACATTGATTTTTCATATCGTCTCTCGTCTTAGGCGTTGTTTAACCACTCTCTCAAAGTTTCATAGTGTGAATCATTAATTTAATAGCAGTGCGAGAATTAAACCTATGTGCGTTCCCTTTAATTTTATATAGAGGTGCTAGAATACTTTGGTGCCACTCATCCGACATCCTCTTAGATGTTATTATCTTATTAAACAATTTTGTTAACCACGCTAAGCCAATATCTCCGAGACACTTCCACACCGCAATAGGAATGCCATTGGGTCCCCCCTTCCATGATTCCATCTTCCTCTAGACCTTGCTAACCTCCCACTCCTTGACCCTACAGAAAAATATGTTTTTCCTAACACATGTTTCCAAATCTGGACTTCCAATATGGTTTTCATTAGCAGTTATCAAAACATTTTCTCCATCGGTCTTTAATTTAGTTGTCTGTTACTAAAACCCTTGAAATCTAGTTTACTCTTAATACAAGCAAAAATCTCCACTCTTAATACATTCAGTATAGCGATATCCAGTTTACCTCTCCCTTAGCAAGTTCATATGTACTATTTTCTACATCTTTTGTGCCTAGTTTGGAATAGAAATTGTCATATGATCTATCTTTAGCTTCATCCTACTTTCTTCAAGTTCCTCATATTTGTCAAAGGTTTCACTACTCTTTAACTTTTTTGCCGAATTTATAGCCTTCTTGTTTCGTTTTTATGACTTGCTGGACTTGATCCTTCCACCACCAAGTTTTCACCAAGTTATTTCAAACAATGGTCTCATTCCTTTTGATTCTTCTAGGACTTCTTTGCTACTTGCTTAAAATACGTAGTCATTTTATTCCACATTGAGTTTGTTCCATAGTCAACATTCTAGTAAATAATTCCACTTTCTTCATTTTAGATTCCAGCAACTAGTCCTTGGGTTTGTGGTTCTCTTTCACATTATGGGCTCTGTCCCTCGCTTCAATTTTGGCAGACTGGGCCGTCCTGGCTCTAGCCACAACTAACTGTGAACAAGTGTCAAATTGCATGAGCAATAGGTCTTTCATGTAAAGGGTCCTGTACCCAGGACTCAATTTCCTTGCCAAGCTACATGAAACAGATTTCCGGAAGTATTACACATTCAAAAAATGCTGTGTAAGATAGTATCCAAGAAGTATCTGTATTCTACATTATCCAGTATGGACATAACAACTCTCTATAATTTTCCTTGCTCCTTCGACACTACAATTCCTTTCCCGCGTTGTGGGATCTATAATGCAATATACACTCTCGAGGTGATCATGAGATGCTTCAGTTCCCACATTGGGTACAAATTACTTGTTGGAAGTGTTTCCTAGAAGTTTCAACTTCTGCTGTTATTCAATCAATGCGAACGTTTTTGTCAAACAAGTGTATTATTTATGAAGTTAGGTGTGTGGGGTATTGGAAAAGTAAGCAACCCTAAATTACATGGTATTCTGATATTGAAATGCAACAATCACTCGAAAATTGTCAGAGAATATACCTCACAGTCCAGCCATCAGAAATTGTTATTAGCCTTAACCCTGGGAAGTAAACATAAAGCATTTATTTTTCATCTTGATTGTGACGCAGATTGAGGAAGTATTGGTTAAAAGGTGAGAAAGCAGGGACATCTGAAGTGATGGCTGTTCTACCAGGATTTCCTGACAATGTCCGTACGAATGAAAAAGGGGAATTTTGGGTAGCAATCCACTGTCGCCGCTCTGTTTACAGTCATCTATCTGCAAAATACCCGAAAATTCGGAAATTCTTGCTTAAGCTCCCAATCACTGCTAAAACTCAGTTCCTGCTCCATATTGGGGGCCGACCCCATGCGGTAGTTGTGAAGTACAGCCCCGAGGGTAAGCTTTTGCAGATATTAGAAGACAGTCAAGGGAAGGTTGTGAAAGCCATTAGTGAAGTGGAGGAGAAAGATGGGAAGCTGTGGATGGGAAGCGTGTTGATGCCCTTTGTTGCAGTTTACCAATTGGCCTGAGGTTAATAAACTTTTTTTCCTTATGCTGAAATAGCACTTTTGCTCATGTTTGGAGGTAGCTTCTTTTACATGTACTCATGAAGGAAAAAAAAAAAAAAACCCTTTAAAATGGCTCTCCTTTCTTGTAAGATTGTTCTTCCATATCTAATTTTAATCTTATAGTTGACTCAAAGATGTTAGTGCCATAGCTTTCCCTACCTGGAATTTACCAGTTCTAGCCTTCTAGGTCCACGTTTGTCCCCCCCCCCCCCCCACACACACAAAAACTAGGTTAGGGTTATGCATCTTAGAGCACCCTATAATCCATCATAGTTCCTTTGTGAGCATAATGCTGTTGATGTGGTATGATTATGTAATCTCAAGGGTAAAGTCATGTCTCTGTGTTGGTGGGTATTGGGTAAGTAGGCAAGCACATTATGGTAGTATAAAAGAGCTTACTGTCCATTTTTGAGGATTCATTTGGACTCATGGGCTCGAAAAGGGAAAGGAAATGATATCTATTTTCATGTTTGGTTTGTCATCGAGAAAATAACAGAATCGTGATTCCAACAAGAAGCACCATTCGGGTTAAAAAATTGATGAACACGCGATTTGAATGAAGTTTGAACACAGGACTTCTTTGCTTTTGCCGTGTTAGAATTTATCTGAACGGCAAAGGCAATAAATTTGAGAATAGTATAAACCTATTTATCTCCTCGCTTCGAGAAGACTGAAGATGCATGGCTAAATAACGCAAAAAGGGGTTTACAACCATTAGAAGATTGTATAATATATTGTCATGATTTGATTCAATATAATGTAGATACAATCAATTAGTTTTGCGGTTAGGTTCAATTTCGTTTTATAAAAAATCATCACGTAGTAAATCAACTAAGTCCAACGTGATCTTTCTTTTCTCTTCCAGTTTGCCTATTATGATACCAGAGTGAATATGATCCCCACTAAACATACTTTAGCTAACCGCATGTATTACACGGTGGATGTGAACCTGGTCACTGCGACCCTGGGGGCACTCCTTCTCCGGGGCTATTTTGCCGAGTTCTTTAAAGAGAGTTGTCTCTTGTCCCTAGATATTCTCTACCTCCCACCCTTGTCGTTTCGGGTATAGGTACTCTTTTGTTGAATATGGTTCTGTTGGTACCCAAAAATTACAGTACACATAGCAATGCAAGGATGAGCCACAAAGGAAGAGACGCCCAAGTACGCGAGTCAGCAATAAGAGGGTGGAAGAAAGGAGTTTGAATTCAAGAAGGAATTGGTTAGAAATGGGAAGCTAAAATGTAATAATTGGTGGCCTTAATTATAGGGATCTAAAATGTGCAAGGGATGATGAATCTGACTCATATTTGGGGCCAGATTCGTGTAAGAAGTATCCTTTACAGACTTCCTTCAAAAGCAAACTTGAACATGGAGAAAGTGGTATAGCAGTTATAGAAGACATGGAGAAATTGGTGAAGGCTTGGGACACATGGAAGATAGTCAAGCAATAAGAAGGACAGATGGCAATGCAATGGAAGACGGTTGAAGAACAGTTACAATATACAAAGTGTTATAGTATAAATAGAACACTTAGATTAATTTTGCGCTCTCCAGCAACACACAAACAAACTCAATACATTACAATTTCTACAGTTATAATTTTATCCTTTCATCTTGTAATTTCCTTTTCGAGTAATGTCAATTCAATTTCATTTCCTTTAATGCTGATAGGTATAATTTGTACGGCACGTGGAGATAAGAATTTGTCAACCGACTACCTGCTACCAGGGTACCTGTTACCAGGGCTCTACACATCTGAACAGAATACCTACGGGTAGTTATCAGAATCCTACTAGGATACATATGGTTAGCTGTCAAGATATTTACGACACGTTACAACTCTATCAAGAACACCGCATTAAAGACCCTATAAATATAGGGTTGGGTCAACCTAAAGAGGTACGCAATAATCACCCACCATTACTCCTGCTATAGTTTTTTTTGAGCGATTCAAGTTCTAACTTGACCGTCGGAGCCTATTTGGCCGGTACCCAACCGGTACCTCTTCCGGTCACTGTTTGTTCTTTTTGACAGGAACGACATCGTTTTCCACCCGATCTTTCTACGCATCATCAGTTGGCGCCGTCTGTGGGAATCGACAGCTTCTTACTTCCAGAAAGCGTTAGAATGGTCCAACTACGAAGCAAAAGTAAGGTGGGTGATGCCTCTGGACAACCCAATGATCCCTTGCTCCCAACCAACCAAGGAGTACCACCGACCCATACTGGTCTACCTCCAGTGCATCCTCCCCGGCATGACGGCCAAGAGGAGGCACGTGTTTCTCTGGGAGACCAAGAAGTTGGTGATGACAGGTCATCACACAACTCCGAAAGTCCCCAAAATTCAGACCCAGTTAGACAAAACGATCCTACAGAACGTGTGGCAGTATTAGAACAGCAGGTTCAAACTCTGGCCCAAGGGATGGACCAACTGATCCAACAGAACCAACAGAATGCTTTGCTTCTTCAACGACTGGCCGGGCTCATTCCTCCCGCTCCGGATGCGACATGACATAATAATTTGGAAGAGGGGGCAGAGCATAGCCACAACCAGGATCGAAGGACGGTAATCAGGAGCACTCGACGAGGCACGGCACCCGATGGTCTTACAGAAGTCATGGGTGTGGATCAACAGATCCAAGACCTGAAAGCACAGATGGAAGGTATGACACAGATAATGAAGGGAAAAAGCCCCGCTATTGTGGATGAACTCCTACAGAAGACTAATTCCCCCTTTGATGCTTTGGTGATGAGTGTTCCTCTACCTAACAAGTTCAAAATGCCACAATTGGAGAACTTTGACGGGTCCAAGGACCCTCTTGACCACCTGGAGACCTTTAAGGCACTCATGCATCTACAGGCTGTCCCAGATGCTATCATGTGTCGGGCTTTTCCCATCACCCTAAAGGGGTCGGCCCGGGTCTGGTTCAATAAGTTGAGGCCCGATTCTATTCTTGACTTCGATGAGCAGGAAATTTATCGGACACTTTATTGCCGGGCGGAGACATAGGAAGCCCGCCACCTACTTGCTAAACGTCAAACAAGATAAAGGAGAGTCGCTTCGAGATTATATAAGCCGGTTCAATAATGAGATGCTACAGGTTGATGAGGTTAATGATAACGTAGCAGTGACAACCTTCATGGGAGGATTACAGTCTTCTAGGTTTCTTTTTTCCTTATCAAAAGAACCGCCCGAGACGATGGCAGAACTACTTGTTAAAGCCCAGAAGCATATGAATGCGGAGGATGCCATGAATGCCCGAAAAGGAAAAGGGACTGAAGAAAAGAAGGTGGAGAAAAAGAGACCAGCAATAACTACCAAGGACGAAAGAGAAGCTAAAGGCCGGAGAACCCAACCAACTATGGACAGGTCATCTCGACCTGTAAAGAGTCAAGATAAGTTCACTAGCTTCACTCCATTGAACAAGCCGATAGGTGAGATCCTTTTTCAAATACAAGACGATCATTCATTATCCTGGTCACCCAAGCTGAAGTCGGATCCATCAAAAAGGGCGCGCGATAGGTTTTGTCGCTTTCATCGTGACCATGGGCATACGACAGATGAATGCATTGACCTCAAAAATCAGATTGAGAGCTTGATCCAGAGAGGGCGTTTGAGCCGGTTCACGACCAATGGCGATAAAGGAAAAGGCCGACAAGATGCTCCCCGAAGAAGTCGCACACCAGATAAACAGCCGGTTCGGGTGATCAATGTGATTTCTGGAGGGTTTGCAGGAGGTGGGGAAACAAGCTCATCCCGAAAAGCTCATGCGAGAAGGGCTAGAAATATGATGGAGGTTCAAGGGGTGGATACCTCTGCTCCACCTTCCAAATCTCCACGACTAGAAAAACAGGTCATTACCTTCACTGACGATGATGCACGGGGAGTACAACATCCCCATGATGACCCACTGGTAATTACCGTGGCAGTGGCCAATTTTACTATTCGACGGGTGCTGATCGACAATGGAAGTTCTGCAGATTTGCTATTCTCTGAAGCTTTCGACAAGATGGGTATAGGAAAGGACCAGTTAAAGCCATCCAAATCGCCTCTAGTCGGTTTTTCTGGAGAGAAGGTTTCTCCACTGGGGATAGTGACCATTCCTCTCACTGTAGGGGTGGCTCCAAGACAGCTTACCATCATAGTAGATTTTTTTGTAGTGGATTGCCCTTCCACCTACAATATCATCCTCGGAAGAACAACTCTTAATGCATTGAAAGCAGTAACTTCAACTTACCACTTGCTAATGAAGTTCCCAACTGATCATGGTTTAGGAGAAGTAAGAGGAGACCAAGCTATGGCACGGGAATGCTATGCAGCCGCTCTGAAAGATAGAAGGTCACGGGAATCACTTACTATCGAAGGTCTCGAATCAGTCTCAAGTCAAAATACTCCCCGACCAGAGCTAGTAGAGGACCTTATAGAGGTAAGCCTGGAAGAAGGCGAGAACCGAAAAATAGTAAGCATCAGGTCACTGCTCCCCGATGATGTTAAGGATCAACTTATTCGATTCTTGAAACAAAATCAAGACATGTTTGCCTGGACACATGAAGATATGCCGGGCATTGATCCTCAAGTTATGCAACATCGCCTAAATGTGGATTCTACTGCCAAGCCTGTAAAGCAGAAGAAAAGAACATTTGCCCCAGAAAGGAATGCAGCTATAATGTCGGAGGTTGACAAGCTTCTAAAGGCGGACTTCATTCGAGAGGTCCACTACCCTGACTGGTTATCGAATGTGGTCATAGTAAAGAAGGCGAATGGAAAATGGAGGCTCTGTGTCGACTTTACAGATTTGAACAAAGCATGTCCAAAGGATAGTTTTCAGTTACCAAGAATTGACATGCTGGTAGAGGCTACTTCAGGGAATGAACTACTTAGCTTTATGGATGCGTATTCGAGTTACAATCAGATCCCCATGCACCCTCTTGACTGTGAGAAAACATCTTTCATCACCGATAGAGGCATTTACTGCTATAAAGTCATGCCCTTCGGGTTAAAGAACGCTGGAGTTACCTACCAGAGATTGGTCAACAACATGTTCAAAGATCAAATTGGAAGGAACATGGAGGTCTACGTAGATGACATGTTAGTAAAAAGTGTCAAAAAAGAGAATCATCTGGCGGACCTTGAAGAAGTTTTTGAGGTGCTTCGAAAACACCAAATGCGTTTTCGGTGTATCATCAGGAAAATTTTTGGGATTCATGGTCAGTAGAAGAGGCATTGAAGCTAATCCGGAAAAGATTCGGGCCATCCTGGACATGAGGTCTCCCCAGTCAACCAAAGATGTGCAGCGGTTGACGGGAAAGGTGGCTGCCCTCAATAGGCTAATTTCTCGAGCTACTGACAGATGTCTTCCTTTCTTCAAGGTGCTTAAAAAGGCCTTTGAGTGGACCCCTTAGTGCGAACAGGCATTTGTGGATTTGAAGAATTATCTTGCTTCTCCACCCCTGTTGACCCGACCAGTACCAGGGGAACAACTTCTACTTTACTTAGCTGTCTCCTTAACGGCAATAAGTTTTGCCCTAATGAGAGACGATGGGTCTATTCAGAGACCAATCTACTACACAAGTTGAGCCTTACGGGGAGCAGAAGAAAGGTATCCAGTAATGGAGAAATTGGCATTCGCCCTCGTTATTTCTGCTAGGAGATTAAGGCCATACTTTCAGGCTCATACGATAATAGTCCTTACTGATCAACCACTCAGGCAGGTACTCCACAAGCCGGAAACATCCGGTCGCTTAGTGAAATGGTCGATTGAGTTGGGAGAGTTCGACATCCGCTACAAGCCCAGAGCAGCGATTAAGGGACAGGCACTTGCAGATTTTGTGGCGGAGTTCACCTATCCTCTAAAAGAAGCCCCTGAAGTTGCTGAAGAGATACTCATTCCTGAGGCAGAAGGACGGATAGACCCGGAGGTGCTCTGGACATTATATGTGGATGGTTCATCCAACTCACAGGCGAGCGGGGCAGGATTACTTTTAATCACTCCTGAGGGAGAAATATTTCCTTACGCCCTCCGGTTCAAGTTTAAAGCTACCAATAACGAAGCAGAGTATGAAACTTTAATAGCAGGACTCCGAATAGCGCAAACCTTGCAGGCACCCTACCTGAAGGTCAACACCGACTCCCGTCTGGTTGCAGGCCAGGTCAATGGGGAGTATGAAGCGAAAGAAGAAAAAATGAAGGCTTACCTACTGAAGGTAAAAGAATTGATCGGTCAATTCAAAAAATGCGTAATCTGCCCGATACCAAGAGAAGAGAATCGTCATGCAGATGCCCTTGCCCGGTTAGCTACGGCTATTGAGCCGGATGATGATATATTTCCCTTAGAACATTTACATCAACCAAGTATTCACCAGGAGGAAACTACAATGATCATGCAAGTGGAACAAGGTATGGAATGGGCACAACTTATCATCAAGTATATCCAGGATGGGGAATTACCAGAAGACCGAATGGAAGCCCGAAAGATAAGGCTTCGCGCCACCAGATATGCTCTCATCAACGGGATTCTTTATAAGAGGAGTCTTTCCCTTCCCTACTTGCGTTGTGTCTCTACTGCGGAGGCAAACTACATCCTCAAAGAGATTCATGAGGGTTTATGTGGAAACCATGCAGGGGGTAGATCTCTAGCCCATAAGGCTATAAGACAAGGGTACTACTGGCCGACAATACAAAATGACGCATTACAATACGTGAAGAAATGTGACAAGTGCCAGCGATTTGCTAATGTCCCCAGACTTCCAGCAGAAGAATTAACACCCATGACTGGACCATGGCCTTTTGCTCAGTGGGGAATCGACTTGGTTGGCCCATTGCTTCGGGGTAAGGGTCAAACCAAATTTGCAATAGTAGCGATTGACTACTTCACCAAATGGGTAGAAGCACAACCACTAGCCCGAATCACTGCCAAGAATGTCAAAGACTTCACCTGGAAGTCAATCATTTGCAGATTCGGCGTCCCCCGGGTCATAGTGTCTGACAATGGAAAACAGTTTGAAGGAAGTGTATTCCGAGAGTTTTGTTCGGGTCTGGGAATAAAAAACCATTACTCTTCTCCTGGACATCCGCAGGCTAACGGGCAGGCAGAGGTTGCCAACAGAACGATTCTTGGGATGATAAAAAAGCGTCTGGAAAAGGCCAAGTGGTTATGGCCTGAACAGCTGCCCGCTATACTGTGGGCTTACAGGACTACGGCCAAAACACCCACGGGCGAGACCCCTTTTCTCCTTGCTTTTGGTAGTGAGGCTGTGACCCCAGTTGAAATTGGGTTGGAAAGTTACAGGACAAGTCACTATGATTCAGAACATAATGAAAAGGAATTGGCAGTCAGCTTAGATTTGATTGAGGAAAAGAGGGAGCAAGCCCAGATGAGGGTTTCTGTCTACCAACAGGCAATGTCACGATATTATAATGCACGGGTAAAACAGAGAAGGTTTCAGCCAGGAGACCTTGTACTACGGGAAGTCACCCCACTCACCAGCAACCGTGAAATTGTGAAAATGGGAAAACTGGCTCCCAACTGGGAAGGCCCCTATAGGGTAACTCGCACATATCGACAGGGGGCATACTGGATAGAGACCCTACAGGGAAAACAGCTACCCCGTCCTTGGAATGCGCAGCACTTAAGGAAGTATCACCAGTAAAAGTGGAAAGGTAGCATCAGGGTCAGTTTAGGCTACCCTTTATTTTCTTTGCTTTAGCATCATTTTTAGTAGTTTCATTTACTTAGATTTAGTTTGCAATAGGCTATTGAGCATTCTGCAGTAGAATTTATTTAATTTACATTAATTGTTAAAGCGGTTATCCCGCCAATTATCAATAAAGAGAATTCTTTTTCTACAATTATTAAGCACCTACTGTGTTATCATAAATATGTTCTTCCACCCAAAAAAATGGGTCCCCTAGCAGAAAGGGGGGGCTGAGTGAAGCTCGAGGTTATAATCTTATTATTGAAAGGATATGGCTGAGTGAAGCTCAAATCCTACAAACAAAAAAGAGTAAAAATTACTACTCATCTTCTCACAAAAACTGCCTTAATATGAAAGGTCAAGTTTTTCCTACATAAATTAGGGATCAAGGTCCATAAACATCATTTCATTCATAGAATTTGAAAGTACATCAGATGAAAATGAAAGAAAATGAAACATCACATCGATACTACGAGATTTCAACATAGAAAAAGAAACAACTACTGCCTACGACGTCCACTAGGGTTGAATCCTGTGAAATCCTGTGCTGGATAAGAAGTAGTCGCCTGCTCACGAAAATCCTCAAAACTACCAAGGTAATAAACTAGTTGCTGCTCCTGAAGCTCAGGAGAATGTCTGAATTCCTCAACTGCAACAATCCTTGCTTCGCCCAACTTTTGGGCCAAAAGAGAGGCATGTTCCTCTTCTGCCCTCTTGAGGTCAAATTCATGAGTCCCCTTTAGCTTGTTGATCTCCTCCAGTCGGGCGGTCTCAAACTGCTGGTGTTGACGCTCATAGTGGCCCCGAAGCTCGTTGATCTCCGCTTGATGATTAACAGCCATCTTATCTCTCTCAGACTCGGCTCGCATGCATCTATGGGCTATGTACCTGCCTCGGGTCAAATTCTACAAAAAGAAAGATGGTTCAACATACAAAACATAAAAGCAGACATTAAATAATGTAGATATACTAACCTGTCCGACATCAAGGAGAGATCTCCGATAAGCCTCTACAATAGATTCATTCTCATTTTCCAATGACTGGAGGTCCTCGTCCATCAAAGCGCCCATGAGTTTTTCAGTCGCTACCTGCACGCTAGACATCACGGTATCACCCGATGAAGACTTGGACTCAGGGGCGGACATCCCAAAAATGGACCCAGGTCGCGAAGACTGGCCGAAAATAGGCGGTCTAGAGAACTGGCTGAACCCCATCTGAACAGTAGGCCCCATGCTAATAGTATTTGCATCAAGATCCAAGGTCCTAACGGGACCAGAAGAGGCTCTCGCCGTCATCTGGTGAGAGGGAGAAGAACATTGGCCAGGCAGGGAGGAGGAGAAGCAGGGAATCGATGGCGACAAACCGGTCTTGCGCTTTTTATTTAAAAAGTTATCAAGCACATCTTGAGGAAACCACTGAGATCCCCCTGTGTACACAATAAAAAATTATATTTAAGACAAAGCAAATAAGTAATACTAAAAAAAAATTAATGATGATACCTGTACTGGAACTGGTGAAGGGAGCCCGACTCCTGCCAACTGTCGGGGGTAAGTCGAGATCTCCCGTCGCTCGACTCGTGCCAACTATCAGGGATGAGCTAGGATCTCGAGGAGTAGAAAGTGTCTGACTCCCGTCAGAAATAGGGGGAGGACTGGAGAGTGCCCGATTGTCGGTCATCGGAGGAGCGGGGGAAGCCTGACCAGAGTCAACAGTTACCCGACATCCTCCAGATACCGGAGAATGGAGCTCCGGATTTGATGGCGAAGCTGATGAACTCCCACTCGGAGAGTCAAGGAAAGGAGGTACGGGTGGGATATTATGGTTTCCACGAAGGCCAAGACAATAACCTGACAAAACACTTCAGTCAAAAAAAGACTCTTCCTTATGACGGGCCAAGAAAACTTTTGCCCTCTTCAGTCTCTCCTTCATATGTTTTTTCTCTTCAGGTGAAATAATGGGTAGTTTCTTTTTCACTACAGAAGAGAAGAGGAGATGTGTTATAAAAAATAAAAAAAAATAAAAAAAAAAAGAAAAAGAAAGTTTACCCGCTTCCGTAAGATCACCCGCTTTCTTTGGAACGGACGGACCATTGTCCTCGCCTTCGACCGCATCCAGGAACTCCAATCCGTTGCCATTAGCGTGAAAGAAACGACTCCACCAAGACTTTGGATTGTCACCAGTCTCCTGTGGAAAGCCCTTTACTGCAGTTAAGAAATTGGCCCAAGCACCATTGCGCTGAATGTAATAGCAAGAGAGAAACTCTTGAAGAGACATGGATCCATTCCCGCATAGGCACCAGAGAAGAGGGGCCCCTAGAATAGCCTTCCAGGCGTTCGGATAAAGTTGGGAAGGGAGGATACCAAAATGGTCTAAGATCTCTCTCGACAGTCGGGGAAGCGGAAGACGCAGCCCAACATCAAAATATGAGGTGTAAAGAAACATCCCATGTGGAAGGGAGTGATGCGCCCTTTGATTTAGACCCGGACAGTTTAGCTCAACTTCGTACGGAAATACAAAGTCCATCTTCAATTTATCAAGCATGGTCGGGTGAACAGTGGAAATTATGTCCCTTACATTTTTTGGTGCCATAAAATATTTTTTTTAGAAATATTTTGGCAAATAAAAGAAAAATGTAGACCAAGAAGAAGGAAGAGGCAAGCTACTAAAAAATATATTAGAACTGGTGATTGAATGGTAAAAGAGGTGCAGAAGAGAAATTTATAGGCTTGACAAAATATATCCGTTGGAGCTTAATATAGCCGTTGCAGCTCAATAGCAGGTTGTACCTGCTTGGTTCAGAGGGCGTGAAACACACGCCAGACAAAGGAAGGCATGAAGCATACGGGCGTGAAACACACGCCAGACAAGGGAAGGCATGAAACATACGGGCGTGAAACACACGCCAGACAAGGGAAGGGCGTGCAACACACGCCAGACAAAACCAATGATCTGTCTTTTCTTTTTCTTTTCTTGTCCCATTCAGTCATGATGATATGTTACATATAGTTATATATATATATATATATATATATATATATATATATATATATATAGATATATATAATATGGAAAAAGTCAAGACCACATCCATACGTAACTTCTCAGAATTCATTTCACTTTTTTAAAGTTATTACCTAAAAGCCAAAAAGTTTTCATAATTATCCAAATAACAATATATCACTTTCTCACCCACTTTTTACATATATATATATATATATATATATATATATATATAGGTATACTAAATAAATTACAAGGTGGGTATATTCCAAAACAAATATTTTAGAATATAAGTATGTATATTCACAAATTTATATATGTACAAAAAGAGATTTTGTTCCCTAAAATTCGGCAAGCGAATTCGGGAACAGGGGGCAACTGATAGGTATAATTTGTACGGCACGTGGAGATAAGAATTTGTCAACCGACTACCTGCTACCAGGGTACCTGTTACCAGGGCTCTACACATCTGAACAGAATACCTACGGGTAGTTATCAGAATCCTATTAGGATACATATGGTTAGCTGTCAAGATATTTACGACACGTTACAACTCTATCAAGAACACCGCATTAAAGACCCTATAAATATAGGGTTGGGTCAACCTAAAGAGGTACGCAATAATCACCCACCATTACTCCTGCTATAGTTTTTTTTGAGCGATTCAAGTTCTAACTTGACCGTCGGAGCCTATTTGGCCGGTACCCAACCGGTACCTCTTCCGGTCACTGTTTGTTCTTTTTGACAGGAACGACATCGTTTTCCACCCGATCTTTCTACGCATCATCAAATGCAATTTGAATTTCCAGTCAATTTTCCTTTATTGTTCTTCAATTCCAGTCCTTGTCAATTTCTTTACTAAATTTCAGTCTTTCATTCACAATTTTAATATTCAAGTCCTTTTAAGGCAAAAATTATTACAATCGTTTGATATTTTTCACTTTCCAAAAGAATAGTTCCTTTGTTCTTTTGAAACCATTTGACTCTTTCGAGTCTGGCACGCCACGCATTTACGAATTTGAAAAAAATTGTGCAAACAGGTTCAAGCTCTTTTGTTGATGGTGGTTCGAGCTTTTCCCGAGAGTATGTCATGGGATAATGAAATAAGCTAACTGTCATTGCAGATCAAACAAGAAAAATGGACAATTGTATATTGTGAAGGAAATTCATTTACAAATTTAGAGACCTTCCTTTAGGAGTATCCTCGGCTATCCATCTGGTATTCCCACCAAAATCAACTCATAATTGTGGTCGTGATCATCAACTTTAATTCTTGGAGTGTTTGGTAGGTTGGGCTAGGACTCAGCTACTGATTTTTTCTTTCTTTGTTGTTGTTGGGCTCCTGGTGGGCCATTCATTTGTATAGTGTGTTTTGGTAGGCAATATATTTTTATTTAACGAAAAAAAAAACTTTAATTCTTCATTGAAATTATTTGCAAAAATGTCATATCCCAACTAACAAATATGAAAATTCAAATGCTGATTAGACATATTTAAGAACATGGCAAATAACTTAGAATACAAATAAAAAGGGTGGGTTGATTCAAATATTTCTGTAATCAACTAGATTTGCTTGAGTTGATATATGTAAAAAGTCAAGTAATAAGTCTATGTTATTAACATAAGAGCATTAGGTAATTCTTCAAATTATCCTTCAACTAAGTAAATGAAGATAGGGTTTTTTTTTTTTGGGTAATTAGTAAATGAAGATAGTTACCTATTGTTTTCGTAGTATTTTAAATATTTATTTGGAAAAGTTTCAAAGTTAAAAGATTTTCGACCGTAGTTTCCTTTTTTTCAATGAAATAATTCATGCGAAATATGTTGATTATAAAATTAAATTTGCACAATGGGCATTAATTCACTCAAAATTACTACGAATGCAGAAATAAATATATAGAAAATAAATTTTAAACACCTGCTATGCATGGATGAACTAAAAAAAATCTAAATTATAAAGATGAAAATTATTATTGAAAATTGTGGAATACCGTAATTTATTCAAAGATACAATTTCGTTGTCTCATCACAAGACATTTAGGGCGTAAAAATGAGTTATCTGAAAAATAGTCATTTTTATATTTGATTTTTTTGAAAACTGTTTTTAGAAAAGTAAAGCAGATTTTTGTACAGTTTTTTAATTTTCAGTTTTCATAAAACAAAAAACTGTTTGCAGAAACACAAATATCATTTTTATAACTGAGTTTTCAAAAATAAGTTTTCAGAAAACTAAAAATCAGGAAGTTTGTTTGGTTTAGTTTTCAAATATGCAAACCAAACAGGTCCTTAGTCATTTGCTTCATTCTCTTCAGAATTTTAAGAAATTTATTTTCTTTCAAATGATTATATTAGAGGTAAAAGAGAAATAAAAATTTCAGAAATAAGCATTGCAATTTTCAATTTATTATTATAATTTTTTTGGGTAATTGGACCATGGCCTATGGGGAGGTAGTTTATGTCCTTTCTAATTCTAAAATTTGTTTACTCTATATTATGAAGAAAGTTCTTTTTTTATGTAAATGATTCTTTTTGTGAAGCACCTTTGGCCAGGAGTTGGCATCTTCACCATCAATTCACATTAATTGCAAATCTTGATTTCGAATTAAACCCAAATCAATTCAAGCCACGTATATAACTTAGATTATGTGGTTTGTCCTAATCACCAACCTTAAAGTCATTGTAATTATTTCAAATGTCATATCATAACAACCGGGTTTGGCCAATTGAAAATGTTTTGGGATTTGGTGTCTCATGAAACATTAAATTTTATATTTAATTTTTACTGGATGTAAATAATTTGTTGAAGCTACGATCGCGGATAATGTTTGAATTTTATCTGATTCGTATGGATGGATCATTTTGCACAGACAAACTTTATTTTTTGGACTGTGTCACTTGATTGTATTAATCATTACTTATAAGAGTGGAGTATTTAATGTGTTTTGTGCATTTTAAATAAATTGATAATGCATAATCTGTTAACATAATCTCATATTGGTAGGAGGGAATGCACTTAAGTGAAATTAGAGGTTACAAAAATAATACATTTTAAAGTTCATTTTTCACTTAAAACAAAATAAGTATGATTTAAATTGCAATATAAGGATCGAAATAAAATCAGAATCGAAGCCTCGAAGGTATTGACAGATTTACCACAAGTAAGAAATATATATTTGCACATATATATATATATATTTAAGTCTCTGTCATGTGATTTTTGTTTACCTAATTTTAGTTTGATTGAGAAGTGGTAAAGACATCTACGATTAGAAAGGAAAAAACACAAAAAATAAGTATTTTCATGGGAAAATTACGAATACAACGTTGAAACAATGTATAATTACAAATATAACAGGAGATAAACTATATTTACAACAAATAACAAAAAAGAAAATTTTATTTATAGATTACACAAGTTGACCACAATACCCTTGTCAAAATTTTGTTTCATGTAGTCAAATTTTCATTCCTTATGCATAAATTTCATTTCAAGTCAAAACAAATACTTTGTCAAAATTTTAATTCAACATGTAAATATCAGGTTATCAATTTATTTTCATATTGTCCGAATTTCATTATGGATTGTCAAAAATTTCTTTTAAATCAAAATAAATAATTTATCAAAATTTAGATTCAACATGTAAAATCACCTTGTCAAAATTTATTTTCAAGTTATCTAAATATTATTCCGGTTTGTCAGAATTTCTTTCAAGTCAAAAGCAATTAATTTGTCAAATTTTTGTGTTAACATGTAAAAATCACTATATCCAAATAATGATTCGACATATAAAAATCTCTTGTCAATTTTTTATTTATTTCGATTTGTTTGAATCTCATTTTTTTTTTTTTTGTGAAAATTTGCTTCTAATTCAAAACAAAAACTTTGTCAAAACTTCAATTCAACATGTAGAAATAACTTTGTCCTAATTTTGTTTCGTTTCGTTTCGTTTTGTAAAAATTCTATTCAAAATCTAATATTTCACGAAACTGAAGTTTAAGATATTTGGACAACCAAACACAAACTCAGATATGTACCAATTCTAGGTATCTCTAGGCCAAAGATAAATAGGTAACCATATTCATATGAATAATTTCATGATTCACAAATTATCAACGAGTATAAATGGGTATATGAATGAACCCCACTTCTCGAATTAGAAAAAATAAAATAAACTGGATGAGTTTGCACAATTTTTTGCACATATATACAACAAAACAAGCAACAAAGTCACTATAGTTCAGATATCTTATGTCAATCATGGGAAGCTCTATGAACCCTCCGGTATCGTAGGTGTCGGACCGGTCATGGTACCCCAAAAACAACACAGATGGGGTGAAGCTCCTATGCACACTATAATTGGAAAGAATCCATATATATATATACATATATATGTCAAAGTCTCATATAGAGAGATGGAAGTGGTGTTGGCTTTGATCGCCCGGACTGAGATTAGAATGATGAGGAAAGTGAAACCCTAATTGTTGGGACGGTGTATAATATATATATAAAGGGTGGTTTGTGACATAAAATTGGTTAAAAGGGGTATTTTGGTTATTTAAAAAATTATATTTGTTAATTTTGTAAATAATTATATTAAAATTGTTCAATTCGTAAATAAGTTTTTACATTTGTTTTTTATTGTAGATACAATTTATCTCATGTGGTATTTGTAATTACATATTATTTTAACGCTATAATTGTAATTTCCCCTATTTTTCATCTTCTTGTTTCTCAGTCAAAATGAAAACAACACAAAAAATATAATATCGAGAGAGAGAGAGAGAGAACATGTAGGTGACCAATTTAATGATTCCTTTTCCTTGAGTGATGGGCCAGTTTGTTTTAACACCTAGTACGCTAGTACGTGTGTGACATGACATTACAATTTATGATCCTTCATTTCAATTCTTGGATTTTAAAGATAGATAGAGTAGTGGGATTTTGATAATCCATATTTTTTTTAAGACAAGACCCTCACTAACTTCCAATATGCCAGCAACACGATTTGACGTTACGGATTCTGTAAGCTCATCCCCATCCCAACATACCATATGCATATTTGTCTTTATATATATATATATTATATACACATTTACAAACCATGATTCACATTCATTTTTTGTATTATTATTTTCAATCTTTTGTAGTATTGTTCTTGTTTTGCATATAATAAACCCCGTTCTTGTGTGAGATTTGTCTAAATCTCAAATAAGATAAGTGTAGTTTACCCTTGTTTATATATTCATTTACAAAGCATATTTTGAAACCGTAGATGATTTTAACCAAAACAAATTATCTAATTTTAATAGGAATGACATATTTATGAATTTGTAAGTCTGTTTTATCAAATTAGGATTATTAGAAAATATACACGTAAATTTGTAATAAAAAATCTCGATTGAATATGTCTTTACTATTAACACGATAAGAGATAGAAACTTGAATCACTCGTTCGCAGTCAATGTAATGGTATAACAGTCTCAAAATGAGTATCAGACAAGTACTATCGGTACTGTACGGGGTATACATTTAAAAGTATCTAGTTACTGTCTCATTCCAAGGGTAACTTAGCGCTATCATGCAAACCTGTTTCATGAATCAGGTGGTTTGTAAAATATGGGACGGTACAACAAATTATGAGTGACATATAATATTGGATTAATTTCCACCTAAATCTCTAGAGATTTGCCCTAATCTCTATAAATCCCTTCGATTTTTAGAGATGGAATATTAATAGAGTAATAATGTTTCTTGTTGAGTCAAAGAAATGAGTAACATATAATATTGGATCAATCTTCACCAAAATCTCTTGAGATTTGACCTAATCTCTAACAATAATAATAATATAATTTTGCTGATTCTTCAAAAAAAAAAAATGAGTACCGTATAAAATTGGATTAATTTCCACCTAAATCCCTAGAGATTTGCCCTAATCTCTATTTTTAGAGATGTAATATTTAATTCTCCCTCTCTCCCTCCATTTTTAGTTGTTCATGTTTGAAAAGTCAATAATTTTTTGATATTATTTTCTTTTCTATTTTTCCTTTGATAATGTAGTATACTTGTGATTTTTAATGTGATCCATTACTTTTTTAAGTTAATGAAGAAGAATAATTTGAGAAAATTACAATAATATTATATACAACTAATTTTGGACAAGTAAATTAGGTAAAGTGAACAACTAGGAGAGAGTAATAGTGATACTTTTTATTGTTTTTCTGGGTAAATCTTTTCGGTAAATAAATAATATTTTTTATTGTTGAGTAAAGAAATGATGCCTTTGTTGTTTAATCGCATTGATTCGAATTAAAACAAGAAAGCACATTGTATAATGAATGTTTTGTCTCACTTTGACCCTAGGCCAACATTGAAGTATGTACATCCCCAGCTTTAGATGGCCCGCTTTCTCATTTGTTAGACCCAATTTGGCTTTTGATAAATATGTTTTTTTCCCAGTTTATACACTTGATTTGATAACCAGACGTGACATGTGAATGCCTATATGGATTATAGTGATCCGTACGTGTCTACTTTCATATTCATATGTCATATCAATGTCATGTCTCTAAATATAGTACTGTACAAACAAGAAATGTATGTCTTTTACTATAAATTTCAATACATATATATATACATATACACACACGTATAACCTCAATATCCTAAGAAAACAAGAGAATTTAGTGTACATATACCAATTATGTTTTGTATTATTGGATACATTATGTATTATTTAGTTCTTAGATGACACCCAACAACACCTGTATTTAGATAATTCTTACTTTTAAGATTGATATTATCTGAATTCATTATATCATTCCTGTAAGTACCGATCATATATAATACTGATAAGAGCGCACAATGGATGCTCCAAAACAAATATAACACATGCATAATAGTTGATAATATATAGGCTCACTCAAAATATATTGAAATTAAAACATGAATGCAATAAGAATTGAAATATCCACTCTCTTCTTACAAAAACATTAACACAGGGTATTATTTAAAACAATAATATGGGGAAATTCTTAGAGGGCCTTCCTGTTTGGTTGTGAGACTTCATTGACCTTAACTTTATGTTTTGTTATACATATAGGTATATAAAGAATCTCTTATTAATTCACAAGGGTGGCATTGTTTTAGTAGAATCCATTAGTCTTTTGAGTGCCCTCTCCTGCAAATGACTGGTGATCCAACTTTGCTTGGTTGTTACTTTCCAGCTTAAGCCCAAAGTGGATGTGAGGAAAGTGTGCCCACTGCAATACACCAAGTGTCTTTATCAAGTTTTACAGTGTATTATCATATCAACTGCAACATATTACAGTTCTTTTTTGTTCCTTTTTAGGAACAAGTATATATATATACATATATAATACCTCATTTATATTACCTTTAATTTTTCAGTAAAGAAAATGAAGAGAATGCATGTAAATGATGGCAAATGATGTACTAAAGATTTAATCTTGAATGTTGCAGTGTAAAGTCTGTGATTTTTTTTTTCCCGGTAATTCATAAAAAAAAAAAAAGCAGTGTAAAGTATGTGATTGCATAGCATTTGAATATGCATATAACCTATGGAGCACGAATACTTTGTCTTGGGGCGTACGAACACTCCTAAATGAGCTCTAACCCTAAATGAGCACTAACCCTAATGCACGCCATGTATATATATACTTGAGATAGAATGAGTGGAGAACAAGTAAAAGTACATAAGCTAGTATATTTTTGACTAATATACATAAGCACATATTAAAACTACATCAAGAAATGGCATTAAATATAACCACTCAATAGAAAAAATGTAATGTGTTTTCCTTTCTTCATTAGCACTCAAAGGGAGGAAGCTTTGTGAATTTAATTTGCTTGATCAGGAAGAATTTTAGACCTCTACAGGGAGGAAACTAATCAAGTTTTGGAGAAGCTAACATGTGTTTACACGAAATTAGTGTAAACACACACACCCACACAACTAAATAACTTAATTAAATGACATGTTAAAAAACATATCAGTATTACCTAGTGCTGTCAATTGGTAATATTAAGTTATAGATTCCCTAAAAAAATGGTATTAGACCAATGATGTCATTTTACTTTTATCATTTCCCAGTAAATTGAATAATTTGTATAAATAAGAAGAAGAAGAAAAAAAAGCTAGAGAGAAGCAAGAGGAGGCTTCAATTTACTGAGAGCTAAAGAGGATTAGTGAAAATGTTTTATGTTGTAACACCATGTTTGATGTTCCATTTGTTCATACATTTATGAACTTCTAACTAGAACGTAGAAATTAGCTGTTATAGAAATCATATGAAATTAAAGGGAGATTAACTTCCTAAATAAATAGTCACTGTTATATGCATCTTTAACTATGCTTCCATAATTATCAATAATGTATACTATACGATCATATGTTTGTAGGATGTCATTGTCATGAGATCAGATTTTGTTTTTTTTTTTATTTTTATTTTTTGAAAAATCATATATATAGCACCAAGAAATATGCAGGAAATATAAAAATTCTGAAAGGGAGGGGTCTTAATAATAATACTAGTATTAGTAGGTACTTACATTCTTTGCTGCAGTGCTAAAAGCTTCCCGGTGGCTAATATCTGGATTACCAGCCTTTATCCTTTGAATCTCCTCCCTTTAAAATTAGAGTACCATTTAAATTAGTTTCATGTTTCAAATTGCTGTTATATATATATATATATATATATATATATATATATATATATATATATATTCAGTTTGATGAACTGTGTAATTGAGTCCCTATTTTAGCTTAATTAATACATATAAGTGACAAAGATTGTAGAATTTTTGTTTTGTTTTGCAATGAGTATCTAACAAAAATTCTTAACCAAAACACCGGTAAAAATTCTGGCCTGTAGAATATATCTTATAGAGAATCGATACAAAGTACATGTACCATACAAGGTGCAATAAATATTTGTGATGTCCAAAACTTGACCAAATGAAAATGCAAAAAATTAAATATCTTACTTGATAAATCTGTTGTACGCGGAAGGAACGCGTTGTCTTTTCTCTGGGGCTGCATAGTTCATGAAAAGATAGATTAATTTCTCATCAAAATGAGCATATATATACCATATAAAGTTCCATATTCCAGTAAAATATAGTCATTCAAAATTGACATATTTATGACATTAGGCAAAGGGAGAGAGAGTGATTAGTATATATATGCGTGTATAAGTCTTCAGTAATGATCAGTAGATTCTAGCTTGGATCAAATATTTAACCTACTTAACTGATAAACAATGCACCACTCAAAAAAAAAAAAAAAAAAAAAAAAAAAAAGCACTACAGAGCACAGCATCTAATAGTCAATTTAATTGCTAGCTTGTAGTTTTGGAGAGAAAAAAAATAAAAAAATGGAAGTTCTTTGGGTAACATTAATGACAGAAGGGATAGTTCATTTAAGAAATTGAAGCAAAAACATTCACAAGATGCCAAACCTCTATAGAATGACAGAGAGACATGTATAAAGAAAAAGAAGGTACCCCTGACTTGCTTGTGTAGATGACACATTTATGAAGAGTGATCTTGATAATTCAATTCTAAAAAGACTTGACATATGTTTCAGGACACCATTCATTGTTGTTGATGAGTTGGATAGGAAGTGTAAGGTCACCATCACTATGAGTCATGCATGCATGTAGATAGTCAATCAAGAGTGCCTTGAGCGATAATTAACAGATTGTACTACATGAAAACTCCTAATACATACATACATATATATATATAACAATATATGTGGAGACAATTTGTGGGTGTTTCTCTATCCATCTTAAATGATGTTAAGTACTAGTTTGTTGTGCATTTATACAATCATTGTTGGCCTAACATTTCACTAGAGAGTAATGATATACTAGTCGAAAAATAGGATTATATATACAACAACAATGAAGATAAAGATTTGAACACCTTCTTAGGGGCCCCACAGTTCATCTGGTGTCATCCCATAATCTCCATTTCTTTCATTGGCCAAACCTAATTATTTGGCCTTATTTTTCTTGAGTAAATGTAATAGTGGACTTATAGTTCTTCTAGTAGTTGTATTAAACAGAGAGAGAGAGAGAGAGAGAGACTCACGGCGGACAGGAGGCATCTTAGGTTGTTCTTGGTCTGCAGAGTCGAATACAGAAAATTTGTTGCATTTGGAAGATGACCCACTGTCCTTATTTACATCTTCAATGCTGGACTGTTGTTTCTGCAAAATTTCTCAAAACAACATTATTCATATATGATCACAATGAACTTGTAATTCCCTATAAAATGCTATAGATATCCAATTAGTTAAGAAGAAATTGTTGGTTGATTTCTTCATTAAATGGAGGATTAGAAGGATATTTATTTCTGACATTTTAGTTTGAAAGATTAACCGAATAATTGATCATGTAATGGTAAAAGATCCAAGTGACAGATGTGGTTTAATGAAGTGCTCTTTGGGGCGATTTTAATCGCTTCTTGTCATTATATTGTCTTTTAGAGGAGAAATTATTGGTTGCAACGGTGATACCAAGTAATTAGACTGATATGGTATCACCATCCAATCAAATCAAAATTTTTTGTCATGTGTCATATGAGTTGCAAATTCAACAATATAATATATAATGAAAAATACAAAAAAAATACAATTCAAATATTCAGGTTTCTCTCTCTAGTTCTATTTAACAGTGTCTGTATGTATGTATGTATATATATATATATATATAGTATTTATATATGATTACAAAGACTAACACAAAACAATAATGATCGATATAAGATTCACACGATTTAACTAGTTGGGTTTTAAGGCTTTGCATGCTTCTTTTTTTTCGGTTTAATTAGAAGAATAAATTAACATTCTCACTTCTTCTCTTTCAATCTTTCACATGTATCTTAATTTCATCCTAAAATTCCACATTTCTCCAAATAAGAGGGAAAAAAAATCTAATTGTTGTTATTAAGTTAATATATAAATTTGTAATCCTCCTCATTATTCTTTATTTTATATTTATTTCTTATTTATTTTTTATTAGTTTCTCTGGAGAATAAATTATATAAAATATTGCAACACATATGTCTATATATATATATATAAAGAAATTTGTGCATTGAGAGGGATAGTTAGATTGAAAGAGAATATATATATATATATATATATATATATATATATATATATATATATATATATATATATATATATATGAGTATCCTATATATTATGTATAGCAGATCTTTGTTACCACGAAGAGAGAGATGTGAATGATTGATTTTTTTTTTCTTTTTTTTTTTTCTTTTTATTTTATCCTTCCATATATATCATAGTACTAAGTTGGGTAGCTGAGATGACATATATGCAAAAAAATTTGATTTTATTGGATAGTGATACCATGTCAGCCTAATGACTTGGTATCACCGTTGTAACCAATAATTTCTCCTTTTAGAGATCAATTCGTTTAACCCGATTAAAAATAATTTATTAATCATATCAAACTCATGTAAGGTCAACCTGATTAATGAGTAACATATTTTAACCCAATTAATATCTATATAACTATTATTTTAATTGAAGTGCCGTATTTTGGCATTTTTTCCGAAATATTTTATATCAATTATACTCATTTTTTATTTTCAAAAAGGAAAAAATATACTCATTTATATAATACGAAGTTAAAGATGTCATTAAATGTGTCGTGTTAGATCTTAGGTCGCGTTCAAGTTGACTTATACTCTTAATTCGACACAACTCGTATATATACAATCAATCAAAACGAAGTGTCACCTCTACTCCATAAGTTACCAAAAAGAATTGTATTAATTCCAGTGGCATCTCATCTATCTTTGGAAGTGAAAAAATATATACTGAGAGTTCCTTTCAGGACAATGCAGTGTCTTGAGTTTCTTGCCCAGAAAAACAAGCAAATTACTCACATGTTAAGCATTTGAGAACTCACTTTACATTGCTAGAATATATATATATATATATATAAACAAGGTAATTGGATTTGGAGTAATTAAGCTATTCACTGAAAGAGATTCTTCATGCTTAAGATCCTTATAGTTAAATCTATGTTGTGTGTCCAAAATATAGGAAATTAAATTTGATGGGTCCTTCAAAAAATGGGTTAATGTACCTGAAGATCTTGAAAAGGAAGAGTCTGAAGCAGAGCTCCCATATTAACAGACAGCAAATTCCCACAATGCCCGCATCGCACAGTCACAATGGCAAGAGTATTGGTGCATGGAACACTAACCTGTTCAAACAATATTCAATATTAATTCAAGATGACATATATAATTAGTATATATATATATATATATACCATTTTTTAGGAGCAAACATAATTTCAAATTTGCATGTTTCTACTGCTCAATCACCCTCAAACACACACACACCCAACATATTCAATTGTTGTTGTGTTGTTTCTTTGAATGAACCCAATGTGGGTTATAGTTATATACATACATATATATTAAGGGACATGTCATATAATGTTGCATACTGTGCTAATAATCAATGACACTAAGAAGAAAACCAAAAGCATCTGATATTACATACAAAAATAAAGAACAAAATTGGGGAGGGGATGTGGGCTAATTAACCATTTGGATATTTTGGTGATATTCTATTTACTTTGGAATTCTGAAAAAAATAAAATAAAAAATTGAATCATGTCCATAGATTGGCATGTAAACTTTTACACCACAAAATTCACCAGAAGGACATTTATTTTTCGGAGTTTAACCAAGATTGACATTGAAAAATTGGTACTAGTAAAATTAAAGGGAAAAAAATAGTTAAAAGGAAATTGGAAAAATGCAAATTTTGGAGAAAAATCGAAGGGAAAAATGTGTACAATTGTAAAACAAAGCAGAAAAATAAATAAATTTACGACCTTATTTATGTGGTATATATATATATATATATATATATATATATATATATATATATTTGTAGTTAGTACTTTTGTGTTGATAAAGCTAGAGATGGAATTAAAGTGTGGTTTTGAGAATGTAAAAATTGGTAATGTGTAAGGGGGTCAGATGGGTAATAACTAAATGGGACGTCCCTAACGTTAAAGGAGGTGTCCGCAATATCTCTTTCGTTTCAGTGCTTCTGACTTTTCTGTACATTGCCTGACTCATCAAGCAATTGTATTTGTGTGTGTATATGTGTGTGTGAGAGAGAGAAGAAAAGGACGTGACTGGAACAAAATATCACAAAGGCAATAACAAAGATTGCCATGAATTGAATAAAGATACAACTTATATCATCAAGTGGATTTGCAGCTCTCCCTCTCTTTTTAGTCTTTATATGCAGTCTGTAAGATCACATCATTTTTAGAGCTATGTATATATATATATGTATATACATAATTACATATGCATATATAGATGAACAGGAAATAGTCTCAAAAGGGTTGTTCAAAAGTGGTATGTTATGATGAAAGGAGCATGGAATTGTCTAGCTCTGTCATCAGTTCATCATCTTTTCATTTGTTCTTTCATGAGAATAAAAAAAATTAATAATACTAAGAAAGGGAAAAAAAATGAGAGATGTGCTCAGATCCATGATATATAATATAAACCTAAATAATGAAAGATCATCCTGGCCAACAGTGTCTTCAATGATGCAATTGTTGTAGCATATATATATTGCTGTGAATTATAAGCCCAGAGAGAGTACTAATGGCATCATGCATTAAGAAAACAAATTATGTGATTATATGAATATATATATATATATATATATGTGTGTGTGTGTGTGTGAATGTATGTAGTTGTGAAAAGAAGAAAAACCCATGTTCCAAAAATTATAATTGAAATAAATGTAAAACACATTAATGATCATCACAGAATTAACCAGTAGATCGGTCAGAGATGAGATGAAACTTGTTTTAGTTCTGCAAAGTTCATTATAAAATTCTCATCTTGACTTTCAATTAAGATGACCTAAAGAAAAACCCTAAAAACACACACACACACACATTTAAAAGTCTAATCATCCATATGTAGAGAACTGACAAGAATTAGAGATTGATCTGTGCTTCAATTTGCTTAGATTCACTCGTTTGTTTAGTGCATCATCAAGAAATAATTTAGATATATAGATAGATCTATCTCCTTCACAAAAAACTGATTTTCACTTCACATCTCTCATATTTATATTGGAAATTGGAAATTGGAAAATTTCTGAATACCCAGATGGGAAAACACATAAAATATGACATAAAACAAAATTTCAAGCCAAGTCTAAAGAATTCACGAATAATTTGCAAAATCTACACGGTCCAATTTAAAAGGGTAACACAAAAAAGAGAAGATTTAATTTATATAATTTATTCTAAAATCAGTCTTTGTAAGACATCTGCATTTATTCCTCTCCCATTAAAAAAATTCCCCTCAATTCCATTAATGAACCCATAAATTTTTATTTTTTATTTTTTTGCTTTAAGATCCAAATTATACATATGTATATATACATGAAATTAATAAGTAGTATATGATATATAGATATAGATATTTTGTATGTATGAGTATGAAGGAAGGTTTTGTAGTAAGAATACCGCTAAAACGGTGTTGCAGAAGTTGCAGTGGACGTAACAAACACGCTCTGATGCTATTTCCAGTGACATTTCAGCAATCAGCACCAGAGTATAGATCACCAGATCCCAATGAAAATTATTAAATAAATGAGCACTACAAAGTGAAACCAACAAGGGAATTGTGCATATATCAACAGAAAGACAAAGAAAGCAAGAAGAGAGAGAGAGAGAGAGAGAGAGAGAGAGAGAGAGAGAGAGAGAGAGAGAGAGGGGGGTGAAGAGATAAATATGTGTGTGTATATATATATATATATATGTATATATGAAGATGGGACTAGTCTGGTGGTAGGGGTAGGGTGAAGGAAGTGAAGTGGGAGTACGGATATAGTGGTATTTGTGATGTGAGTGGAAGCAAAAGGTGGTTTCCGGGGAAAAGGTGGGATAATATATTGTGGTTTTAAGAGAGAGAGAGAGAGAGAGAGAGGTGGTGTTATGATTGAGGGAATGAGTGGGTAGGAGTCACTCTTTTCTAACCATGCTGGCTTTCTGTAGCGGACGAGGGGGAAGAGACCACATATTAAAATTTTGGGTTAACTTCATTTACACCCCCTGAGGTTTGCTTTTACTTCAATCGCACCCCCTCAGGTTTGAATATCTTCAATTACACCCCCTACTGTTCAAGATTCTCATCACTTAGACCCCCTGAACGATGACATCATCCAGAATTTTTTTTAAAATCCCTAAACTACCCTTAATGTGTTATCCCTGTTCTGTTTGGAAACAAGGATAATGTTTTTATCAATTTGACCCCCTCACTTTTATCAATTAGACCCCCTCCCATCATTTTATTACTTTTTTTAATTTTTAAAGTTTTATTTTATTACTTATATTTTTTGTGACCTGTATGCAGTATATTTTAGCGCCAAATCCATGCCCATTGATTGAATTATCAATTTGACCCTTTGAAATTTTTTTTCCAACTTTCCATTGGCGCGAAAATGAAGCCCATTTTTTTTTCATTTACACCCCTTCAACGGTCATATTGTGAGCCCCAAACAAGACACAATAATTTTTCACTTACACCCCCTCAACGGTCATATTCTGCAACGGTCAATTTTTTTGCCTTTATAAAGTCTGCTTGCCTCATTTCTGCATTATGCCCTCTTTCAAAGTCAATTTTTTTTTTTCCATTTTCTGCTCATTTTCCTTCCCTTTATTTGCTCATGTCTGAAATCAGTTATGGAAGTGGTGGTAGTAGGGGATATATTAGGTACAAGAATATCAAGTGTCAGTGTGGGATTTTCGCTATAGTGAGAATTACAGAGAATGACAAAAACCACAATAAAGGAAGATTGTACTATGGTTGTGAAACTTCAAAATGCGGATTGTGGAGATGGTGTAATCCCATGATTGGTGAAGATCATGGATTAGAGCATGAAGCCGAAGTTGAAATTTTTGAAGAGGTTGCAGAATTGAAAGCAAAAACCAATGTGATATGGGCAAGGTTAAAAGCTCTTGAAGGTACTAATGTGTCATTAAAACTGACTACATTTCTATGTATTTTGTTATCCATTTATGCTATTTTTTTCAAGTAAAAATATATATGTAACTAATGTACCAAACTATAACCATTTCATCCAATAAAATGTCAAAGCAATTACATGAAATAAAGTACCAAAAATTACATTTGCATCATGTAACTTCCACCAGTTGATCAAAGTACCAAAATATGTAACTAGTTACATCAAAGCAACCCCAAACAATTCATTTATGACTTCCTATATGTCATGTACCAAAAGACTTTTTATGTGTCATGTACCAAAAGACTTTCTATGTGTCATGTACCAAAAGTGTCACTAACCATTTGTCCAAAAAATCAAACTGTGCATCAAAAGTGTCATGTACCCACCAAAGAACAAATTATGCAACAATTTTCACCACTTTAGACCACCAAAAAAACAGTTCAAAAACATACACAATGTCTAAATTCATTGTGTAACTTGAGAAGGTCCCACTCCACCATGTTCAGTCCTTCCCACTCCATGAGATGCTTGAGCCACATTAGCCTCCTAAAGTGAACAAAAATATAATTTACACCTCCAAAAATATACATGAATTTTCATTATTATCCAAAAATAAGAGTACAAAAAAATAGTTCAACTAATATGTTGTTTCATATACCTGCTGTGTAACTTGAGAAACTTGAGAAGATTGAGAAGGTCCCACTCCACCACTACCACCAGGTTCAGTCATTCCCACTCCATGAGATGCTTGAGCCACATTAGCCTCCTAAAGTGAACAAAAATATAATTTACACCTCCAAAAATATACATGAATTTTCATTATTATCCAAAAATAAGAGTACAAAAAAATAGTTCAACTAATATGTTGTTTCATATACCTGCTGTGTAACTTGAGAAGGTCCCACTCCACCACTACCACCAGGTTCATCATTCCCATGTCCAACTCCTTGAAAAGCTCCAGGCCCATTAACCTCCTATATTGAAAAAAAATAAAGTAATTTAGGTAACAAACAAAAATATAACAATTTAGATAAAATAAAAGTAGTAAAAAACTTGAGAACTCACTGTTTGCCTTGCTCTTGCAGCTCTCTCTCTTGCTGTTTGAGCTCTTTGGCAAGTCCTTCTATTATGCCCTGTTAAGAGGCAATATTTGCACCTCAAAACAGAAGACCTGCCTGCTTCACCTTCTTCCCTCCTCCTATAAACTCTAGGTCTGCCAGGTAGTCTTCTTTTAGGAGGGGGAGCCAATGGAAAACCAGGAAATTGGGGCCACAACTTCTGATCATGAATGGGATGTATGATCCCACCATGTGCAAGCATGTAACTATGTTTACTATAACAAGGATCACAATACTTCTCCACATCATCTCTATTAAACATAATTGCACCAACTACATGCTTACAAGGTATCCCTGATAATTGCCACTCTCTACACGAGCATATGTTGTACCCAAGATTGACCACACTCACTCCCACATCCATTTCATGCACCTCAAACTCTCCATTACCAGCTGGGTTAACTCTACATCCTCTTGATTCTTCTATTGCCTTGTTTAATTTTTTCCTAATTTGTGGTGCCACAGTCCCCCCCCCAAGCTTGTGCTTTCTTGAATCTCTTTTCGATTCTAACCATTAATTTAACCCTAATCCACTCAAGCATTACCAACAGTGGCTTTGACCTTTGCTTCCCTACCCAATTATTAAAAGATTCTGTCAAGTTATTTGTGATGTGGTCACTCTTTGAATTTTCATTATATCCAAACCTAGTCCATATCTTGAAAGGCCTCTCCATTAACCAACCATGAGCTGCTGGACAAAGTCCATACAAACTTCCCATGGCATTCTCAAACTCAATCTGGTTGTATGCTCTACATGCCCTCCAAAAGTACTTCCTCAACAACACACCAGGAAATTTTTTCCTAAAACTACTATACATGTGTCTAGCACAAAATCTGTGACTTGCTTGTGGAAAATACTCATGAACTGCAGCCACTAAGCCCTATAATGCAGTATAAAACAGTTTACAACAGTTTAATTGTGTATAATCACAGTTTAGCAATATACAACAGTTTAATTGTGTATAATCACAGTTTTACACAATATAATCACAGTTTTCAGCATTATAATCACAGTTTAAAATTGAATAAAGACAATTTTACCTTTTGCATATCAGTCACCAAGTTTTCAGCACTAAGAAACAACTTAAAACAGTATAAAATTAGAATCTCATGGTTGTATAATTCAGTATAAAACAGTTTACAACAGTTTAATTGTGTATAATCACAGTTTTACACAATGTAATCACAGTTTAGCAATATACAACAGTTTAATTGTGTATAATCACAGTTTTACACAATGTAATCACAGTTTAGCAATATACAACAGTTTAATTGTGTATAATCACAGTTTTACACAATGTAATCACAGTTTAGCAATATACAACAGTTTAATTGTGTATAATCACAGTTTTACCTTTTGCATATCAGTCACCAAGGATTCAGCACTAAGAAACAACTTAAAACAGTATAAAATTAGAATCTCATGGTTGTATAATTCAGTATAAAACAGTTTATAATCAGTGTAATTTAGCAATATAAAATAGTATCAAAAAGAATTAAATAGTATAAAACAGAATAAAGACAATTTTACCTTCTGCATATCAGTCATCAAGGTCCATGGTCTTGTTTCAGCATCTATACCAAGCATGTCCCTCAAATTCTTCAGGAAAAAAGACCAAGTAGGTCTTCCTTCACTCTCCACCACAGCATAAGCAAGGGGGAACAACCCATTGTTGCCATCTAATGCAACTGCAGAAAGTAAGACTCCTCCTTGGGGTCCTTTTAGAAAACACCCATCCAAACCAATGAATGGTCTGCACCCTTTGATAAATCCATACTTCATAGCATCAAATGCAATGAAGATCTTACTAAACTGGGGCAGATCATTACCCTTAGGTTCATAATGTTCAAGAGTGACAATACAATGTGGATTAGACCTCCTAAGTTCATTTTTGTAAGGGTGCACCAGTTTATATGAGTCTTCATGATTCCCATCAATAATTTCCATTGCCTTTCTTCTGGCCCTATAGCATTGTTGCAGGCTGACTTTTATCCCAAACTTGGCTTCAACTGACTCTTGAAGATTCTCAACTGTCATTAGAGGATTCAACTTAAAATGTTTGAAAAATTTCTTGGCTATCCATGTTGATTTAATTGATGGGTTCTTATTTACCCTTACACATGTGTGCTCACTACAATATGACTTTATCTGGAAGGTAACTTTATCAGGCAATGGAGATGCATGAACCCTCCATGGACACCCATTAGCTTTGCATTCCCATGTCACCCTAGTTGACTCATTTTTTTTCTTAATTACTTCAAATCCTTCTTGGACAATGTAATCCAACAAGGCTTGCCTAAATACCCTAACATTTTCAAACAACATTTTTACTTCTAATTTAATTTTCTGCCCTTTAACCCTTTCATAGAGTTTTCCCTTAACCCTTTTTTCCCATTGGTCACTCTTACACTTCTTTGGAGGCTTCTCAAACACCTCAGAACTTGAGTCAGAATGGGGATCATCATCTGACTCATAATCAGATAGCTGATCACCATCCATACATCCCTCATCAGCTTCACAACACTCTTCATCATCTGAGTTAGAGTCATCAGACTCAGACTGAACAATATCTGTGTCACCTTCTGCCCTCCAGTCTTCTTCCTCTTCTTTAAGCCCATATACATCACCCTCATCTCCCTCAGCTCCATCATCTCCCTCATCTCCCTCAGCAGCATCAACTCCCTCATCTCCCTCAGCAGCATCAACTCCCTCATCTCCCTCAGCAGCATCAACTCCATCATCTCCCTCAGCTCCCCCATCTCCCTCAACAGGTACTTCAACAGCTAAGGGTTCAACTTCACTTATCTTAAGAAAACACTTAATATCTTTTACACCCACATGTTCATTAAACATCTCCATTACTTGTTTGTCAGATTCAATTAACATATTGCCCTTTGACCCAAGTAACTCACAATACACAGTGTAAGTAAATCCCAAACCCCCAGGATAATCAGTAAGAAATGCAGTACTTATATCTTCCAGAAAGTCAAAAATGCAATACTTATCAGGGTCTACCCTCCTGATAATTACACTGTTTGACTAAAAAAAACATGAATATTATGGAGAAAAAATGGGTCTGCCATCACTGTAAAATGTAAAAAAAAAAAAAAATACAAAATGCATCAAATAATGCATCAAAAGTATAACATGCACAAATAAACTGTAAACAAACTGAACATTAAAACACTAAGTATAAATAAACTGTAAAACAACAAGTATAATTCAACATGTAAAAATTAGTTTATCAACATTTCTTTTCAAGTTGTCCAAATTTCATTTCGGTTTCTCAAAGTTTTTTTTCAATACAAAACAAATATTTTCTCAAAATTTTAATTCACAAATCTAGAAATTTCTTATCAAATTTGCTTTTTCAAATTATCCAAAATTTTACCCAACCCAACTCTGTATTCCTCAACACAACTTCCACCAACAATTGAATCTTCACACCACAGCCCAGTAAAACCAATTCAATTAAACCCAAGTTCCATGATTCAACACAAACAATCCTTAAGAAAAACCTAGCAGCAGCATCATGATCTGAAATTATGAACGGAACAATCATAATCACAACAAAAAAATCAAAGTCACAATAAAAGTGAACTTGAACTCATCTTTACTGGATTGAACAACACAACACACACATACATAAATTATATATATATATATATATATATATATATGTAAGCCCATATAAACAGACACAGAGATCTATATACACCGACATAGCAATATATATATAAATATATACACAGATTTTCTGACCTAATTTAGAATTCATCAACAAACCCCCAAATGTTTGTAATTTATACAAAATCCCCAATTTTTCTGACCTAATTTAGCAATCATCACAAAACCCCCAATTTTTCAAATGAGAAATTAAACAGTGATAAAGCTTACCTCTTTGCGAAAGAAACCACAAGAAGTGAGAACCCTCTTCCACGAACCCAAATAGTGAACGTATTCAGATTTAGGGTTTTCTAGGTGTTGCGAACGAAACCACACAGCGACGGCTTCAGAACTAGGGTTTTCCAGGTGTTGCGAACGAAACCACACAGAGACGGCTTCAGAACTAGGGTTTTACTGCGAACGAACCCAAACTTTGAACGAATTCAGATCTAGGATTTCCTTCAAGGGATTGAGATAAACGGTTCATGATCTTAGAAAAGGGGTCTGCAGAGTATATATTTGGATGACGGGTTTCAAGATTTGACAAGATCAGATCTAGGGTTGAGAGAGAAACAGCACATGTGAAGTTTAGGATTTGAAATTGAGAGAAACGAATGGTTGAAAGAGAAACATATGGTTGAGAAAGAAACGAAACATAGATCAGATCTAGGGTTTGAGAGAGAAACAACGTGTATGAGTGTTAGGGTTGAGAGAGAACCGACGCATGTGAAGTTTAGGGTTTGAAATTGATAGAAACGAACGGTTGAAAGAGAAACGAAGCATAGATCAGATCTAGGGTTTGAGAGAGAAACGGCGTATCTGAGTGTTAGGGTTTGAGAGAGAAACGAAGCATTTATGTATTGTGTATATAAGATTGTGTATATGTGTAGTGTATATGTCTTAAGTGTATATAGATCAGATAGGGTATGTTTGGACATAGGTTAGGAGTGTTTGGAATAGGGTTAGGTTTAGGTGGATATTGGGTTAGCTTATTCCAGGAATAAGTAGTATTTGGATTAAGGGTAGTTTAGACATTTCACACCATCAAAAGCTTACAGGGGGTGTAATTGAAGATATTCAAACCTGAGGGGGTGCGATTGAAGTAAAAGCAAACCTCAGGGGGTGTAAATGAAATTAACCCTAAAATTTTTGGAATGTGATACATGTCTATATATCTCTCTGGATATACACAAAGAATGTTTATGTTGAAGATTAATAGTATTGAGGGCTTTTTTTTTTTACTGAGGTAATATTTTTTCATCCTTCACTTTATTGTTATGGCAAACACATCAAATCATCAAAAAAATCAGGTTAGAATCTATATAAAGAATTATAAATTTTGACAAAATTGTGTTACATTTTCGGTAAAAATCCGAAGAAAGTTTTCACTTTATATGCAAAAAAAGTAAGGCCCTGTTTGGTTCGCGATCCGGTTTCATAATGATTTTTTTGGGACCGAATATTATTTGGCAACACGGTTCCAAAAAAACAAAGATCATTTGGGACCAAAATGGGTAATTTGAGACAACAAAAAATGATGGTCTCAAGTAGTCTTATATACAATTGTTTTAACACATGGGACCATAAAATTTGATATATATATATAATTTAAAAATAATATATAAAATTAAAAAAATAATATATAAATTTTGAAATATATATATAAAATGAAAAAAAAAATTAAATTTGGGAAAATAAAAAATTTCCAAAATAATAGAAAAAATAAAAAATAATGTATAAAATTCGAAAATAATATATAAAATTTGAAAAATAATATAATTTTTTTAAAATAATGTATTAAATTCGAAAAAAATATATAAAAATCAAAATTAATATATAAAATTTTAAATATATATATAATTTTAAAAAGAATATATAAGTTTTGAAAAATAATATAATTTTTTTGAAATAATGTATAAAATTTGAAAAACATATAAAAATAAAAAATAATATACAAAATTAGATATATATATTTGAGAAAATATTAAAATTTTGAAAATAATATAAAAAATAAAAAATAATATATAAAATTCAAAAAATAATATAAAAATTCGAAATAATTTATAAAATTTGAAAAATATATTATTTTTTGAATTTCTTATATTATTTTCAATTTTTTTCAAATTTTATATATTTTTCATACTTAATATATTTTTTGAATTTTATATATTATTTTTTTATTTTTTGTATTATATTCCTAACATAAGACCAAACAGCTTGAATAAGACCATAAGACCAGACATCTTTACCAAACAGACTTTCAAAATACCACACAGATAAAACCAAACCAAACAAAATCAGACCAAATAAAATCAGACCGAACCGCCTATCAAACCACCCTAAGAGATTACAAGTTTCAGCTAGCCCACAAAAAACCTTAACCATCTCTCACTCTCTGCATATTTCGGAATCTCTTTATCTCTCAACCACTCCAAACCCTAGATACCTTTATATATAGGCCCATGACTCGAGAAAAAAACTGGTCAAAGGAGTTGGACTCACACAAAGATCAATTTTTGAGTGAACGGAGCCGCAATGACTCGAGCACAAATTCGGGCAACAAAATCAGAGGTAATATATATATATATATATATAAAGCTTTTTCCTCTTAGATAATATTTTAATATTTTGACAATACTCGGTTACAGATCAATTACACTGATTATATTGAATTTTTTGTTCTACGAGCTTCAATAGTAGTTAAAAGTGTATAAATAATCAAATTTCCCTTTTCATGGATGAAAGTATATATGCTTATGACTTTCTGGTTTGGATTGACTTTTAAGAAGTTGTTTTCATTTCGTGGAGGAAAAAATTATTTTCTGGCTCTTGAAAGAGCCTTTAGAAAAAGGTAGGAGTACCAGCTTCTCAAAATAACTTCTGCTTTTCTTTCTCTTCTGTGTAAATTAAAGGCAAAAACAAAAGCCCTGCCAAACGGGGCATCATCAAATTTGTAAAATCGCATAAATTTGTTAGGATTCTAACGATTATTAAAAATTGCGGGCCCTAGTCATTTGTTAGGAATATATATGCATAATTTGACAATTTTGCCCACAAATTTGATACATACCAATTTAATTAAGAGAGAAAAATGACCGACCTTTAATAACTTTTTCAGGAATTGAGCTCACTAGATTATGTTGGTATGGTGATCATAGCAAAGGGGAGTAATAGGTAACATAAATAAATTTATTAATAGAAGGTTTAGATAGGATTAACAAAAATCTAAGAGGTCTAGGTAGAATATTATTAGCGAACTTTGGGAGGTTAGATAACTTTTATCCTTCTTTTTCTTCTATGCTTAAATCTAATACGCTTAAATCTAATACAAGAAACCTATTACGATTCGAACCTGTCCATAGCTCATGTTCGATTTTTACCGGATGTAAATAATTAGTTCGAGTCACAGTTGCGGATACAGTCTGAGCTTTACTCGATTCGTGTGAATGAGTACTTTGTTCGATCAGGTCCATAGATCTGTCGGGGCAAAAGCTTCGAACACCTCCAGTATTAAAAATAGGGTAAATACCACTGACATCCTCTTAAAGATATCCTAATTTCACATAGACCCCCTCGATATTCACTATTCCCACTCAGACCCCCTCAAATTTGAATTTTGTCCCACAAAGACCTCCTCCGTCTCCACGCCGTTAAACTGTGTCGTTAACCAACCTGTAAATTATCTATTTTGCCCTCAAAATGATATAAAATGACATGCATATCCTTTTTCTTCTTCTTCAATTTGGGCATCCCAAAACCCTAACCCTAATTTATATATAGAGAGAGATTGGAAGTGGAAAATTGGGAGAGAGATTGAAGATGGGGATTGTATATATTGCATACCCATATATATATATGCTGCTATATATACCCGTATATATATATATGTGTGTGTATATATATATGTATAGATATATATATATGTATGTGTGTGTGTGTGTATATGTATAGATCTATATATGTGTGTGTTTATATATATATATATATATATGTGTGTGTGTCTGTGTGGCAGTGGTGTGTGTCTGTGTGTGTGTGTGTGAGAGAGAGAGAGAGAGAGAGAGATTTAAATATTTTTTTAATTTTATATTTATTTTCGAATTTCGTATTTTTTAAAAAATTTAATATATATATATATATATATATATATTGAATTTTATATTTATTTTCAAATTTTATAATTTTTTATGTTTTTTTCGAATTTTATAATTATTTTCAAAATTTTATATTTATTATTTGAATTTTATATGATTTTTTTTTAATTTTATATATATATTTTATTTTATATTTATTTTCGATTTTATAATGTTTTTCAAAATTTAATATATATTTTTGAATTTTATATGTTTTTTTAAAAATTTTATATATTTGTTTCAAATATATTAAATTTCGAAAATAAATATAAAAATCGCAAAAAACATAAATTTTTTGAAACAAATATATAAAATTTTTAAAAAAAACATATAAAATTCAAAAATATATATTAAATTTTGAAAAACATTATAAAATCGAAAATAAATATAAAATAAAATATATATATAAAATTAAAAAAAATCATATAAAATTCAAATAATAAATATAAAATTTTGAAAATAATTATAAAATTCGAAAAAATTATAAAATTTGAAAATAAATATAAAATTCAAAATATATATATATTTTTTTAATATTATATTTATTTTCGAATTTATAATATTTTTCAAATTTTAAAATATATTTTTTCGAATTTTATATATATTTTGAAATTTTAATACAATTTTTTTTGAATTTTAAATATTTCTTTCAAATTTTATATATTATTTTTGAAATTTATAATTTAGGTATATTTTTTGAAATTTAAATATTTTTTTGAATCTATATATTTTTCCCCTTTTATATTTTTTTTTCTAAATTTTTATATATTTTCAGATTTTAATATAATTTTTCAAAATTTTATATTTTTTTTGAATTTTATATTGTTTTTGCATTTTCAGATTTTATATAATATTTTTGAATTTTAAATATTTCTTTCAAATTTTATATATTATTTTTGAATTTTATAATTTATATATTTTTTCTAATATATATATATATATATATATACTTTCCTAATATATATATATATTTTCGTAATATATATATTGGGCATATGGGTAATTTTATATTTTATATATTATCCTAATGTAATAAGTGAAACTTCAGGGGGTGCTATTGCAATTTACCCTTTTTTTAAATATATATCGAAGGACAAATTAGTAATTTCATAATAAAACGTCAATAAACCTAACGGCCGTCTGTCAGAGGGGGTCCGTGTGGGAATACTCAATATCGAAGGAGTTCGTGTGAAATTAGGGTCTCTTTAAGGGAGTGTCGGTAAAAATAACCCTTAAAAATAAATAAAGATAAAAAACTTGTCCACAATATTTTTCTAATGGAACTAGACATATCTTTTGAGGAGCAGGCATCGTACTAAGCAAGGTTGGAGCTATTACCATATTATTCGCCAAGGTTCAATATTTTTCAAAAATATCCCTGACCTTTTAACTCATCCCTAGAAATGAAAGAGCCATATATACTTGGTTCATGTCCCATAAGGATCAAGTTTGCCATTCCCGTTAATGTGATCAATAATTTGGTCACGTAATTAAAAAAAAATTGGCAATAATTTATTTTTCTTTTATAAAAAAATTTAACCACGTATCCAAATTAATTAGGCCACATCAGCAAGAGACGAAGTTTTTTTTTTTTTTGGGTAATTAGAGGACGAAGTTGATCCTGAACGAACGGGACAGAACGGTTGTTATAGTGTTTGGCTTCTGCAAAGCGGTTGATTTTCATACTTCTCAAATAAAAAGTAAATAGAAACAATAATATGACTTTGATTATGTTTTGAAAGAGTACCGTCAAAATAAGACACAAGCAAGTATTATATTTTAGAAACAATATTTTCTTTTGTCTTTTTTCTGTTATTAATACTTAATAGATTTTGGTCACGGCTGCCATATATTCAAGATTCTATATATTATGCCCTCTGTTTTTCTTTTTTTTTTGAAATGTTAAAGAACTCATACACTCCCATATAAGATTTTATAAGACTCGAACCCCATATCTCTTTTAATTTGGGAAAAAATAAACGTAAAGGCATTCTGATATTGATATGACGAGAGTATTAAGTCCAACCACAAAATATGTCATTTAGGTTGAAACATGAAATATGTGACCGATGACTTTTAAAATGGATGGTGATTTTGCTGCACAAATAATATCAAAAACAACACAATGGTTAGCTAGAGGTGCCATTATGACTTCTGCAATCTTATGGAGTTGGCACTATGTGGCATGAAAATTATATTGCAACCAAACCATAGAACTTTGTGTCTTTATATCACTACAAACGCTACCTATATACAAGGTTTGTAGTATATGTGTTCAATAAAAAAAAGTCATGTTACTCAACATTTGTAATTATAACTTGGGATGTAATTTTTGACCTAAAATGGGGGAGATTGAGCTTTGGGGGATTGAGATTGGTCTCCATCACCTTTAAGGCTGCACTCTCACTAGTTAACTTGAGATGATTGAGAAGACATTCTTATGTTGCTTTTTGATTCAGCAACTGACCAACTACATATCTTTGGGTAACAAATATTTTTACCAAAAATATAAATTTGTAGTTAAAAATAACATTTTGACACAAATATTTCTTTTTTTCTTACCGAAATACGATTTTTCACGAACTTGTGATCTCGATTCGAATCTTAAATTTTGTATATTGGTAGAATAATTATTCACACAAAAATAAGCTTTTTATCAACTAAAACTCATGAAATTTTCAGGTCTCAAATTTTCTTGAAATAATGGTCAGAACTTTAGGAAAATTGACAGATACCTTGCTAATGGGAAATGGTATGAGACTTTTACTAATTATGCCACTCATTTTGGAGCTCAAACTATTTCTGACCATACATTCATCTATCTTAGAATGATCACTAACACTTCTGAGTACAAAAAAACCTTTCAGATTTAATAACTTCCTCATCAACCATGATGGTTTCTTGCCAATGGTTACTGAGGCTTGGGGTAAGCATATTAGGGGTACTAAAATGTACTCCATAATGCAAAAGCTGAAGATAATTAAAGAAGGTCTCAAGCACATTAACAGATCTCATTTCTCTAATCTTTCTCAGAAAGTTATGGATTCTAGAAGGTAGGTTATCAACATTCAAACCTTGATTGATAGTGACCCCAATAACAATAAGTTGAAAGACATGGGACATGAGTGTTTGAAGGATTTTCACATGTATGATAATGCTGAAGAAAGTGTGCTAAGGCAACAATCTAGAATTCAATGGCTCAACCTTGGAGACTAAAATACTTCCTACTTCCACAAGATTGCCATCCAAAGGAGATCTTTCAATAGAATCTCCTTCATTTCTGATAGAGAAAACATCATATATAAATACAAAAACAAAATCAAGAACATTCTCATTGATCATTACAAGAACCTGTTTGCCAAGCCTATTTCTTTTGTGCAATGCCCCCCTCTGAACCAGTTCATTAAACACCCATTCTCTAACCTTCATAAAGATTGGATGTACAGACCTATAACCCTTGAGGAAATTTCTCAAACATTTTCTCACATGAAAGATGATAAAAGTCGTGGTCCTGATGGCCTCAATAGTGTCTTTTTCAAAGCTGCTTGGCCAATCATAGGAGTGGAGGTTTTCTAATACAGTGCTCAACTTATTTAACACTGGTAAAATGCTAAGGGAAATCAATGTCACATGCCTCACACTTATCCCCAAGATTGATAATCCCTCTTCTGCTGATGACTACAGACCTATTGCAGTGTGTAATATCATTTATAAGTGTATTGCTAAAATCCTGGCTAATAGGATTAAGCATGCTCTTCATGAATGTATCAGTGATAACCAATCTAGGTTCATACAAGAGAGATCTATTGCTGATAATATTTTGCTTGCCCAAGAAGTTATGATTCACTATCACAAGAACAACTCTCATAGTAGAATTGCTATGAAAATTGATTTGAGGAAAGCATATATATGACACAATCTCTTGGGAATTCATTGAAGTTACTCTCACTGCCTATGGAGCACCTCCCCATTTCAAGAACCTTACCATGACTTGTATTAAAACTCCTATGTTTTCTATCAATATTAATGAAAGTCATGAGGGATATTTTGGTAGTGAAAGAGGATTAAGACAGGGAGACCCCATGTCCCCTTACTTGTTTGTGCTTACTATGGAGAATCTTTCTGGTATGCTTAATGACCTCAAATATGAAGATGGGTTCAAATTCCATTGGAGGTGCAACAAGACCAATCTTAACCACTTAATGTTTCCTGATGATTTGCTTGTTTTTTGTAAGGGTGAAACTTCTTCCATTGAAGCTATCATGAGGAAGCTTAACTATTTCAGTTCTATCTCAGGACTCATGCCTAATCCCTCAAAAAGTTTAATCTTTATGGCTGGCATTGATGATGATCTGAAGAACCATTTTCTTAACATTACTTAATTTAGCTATGGATTAATTTCTACTAAACTCAATTGTGATGATTATTCTGTGTTGGTGGATAGGATCTCCAAAAGAATACAATCCTGGAATTATAGGTTTCTCTCTTATGCAGGTCGATTGCCGTTGATAAAGTCAGTTATCTTTGCTATGCAAGTTTATTGGTTATCCACCTTCATTATCCCTAAGTCAGTGATCAAAGCCATCACTAGTTTGCTTAGAAGATTCTTGTGGAAAGGGCATGAACTTAAATCTGGAGGAGAAAATGTTGGATGGGAGGATGTGTGCCTTCCTAAGAGTGAATGAGGGCTTGGTATCAAAGACCTTAGTCATTGGAACAAAGTTGCCATGGCTAAGAATTTGTGGAACTTGCTTCAAACCCATCCTCCATCCATATGGGCTAAGTGGGCACAAGCTACCCTAATTAAAGCCAAAAGTTTGTGGAGCCTCAAGTATTCTTATAACAGATCTTGGACTTGGAAGCAAATCCTTAAAATAAGAAGCTTGTTTAAGGAGAAGCTCAGGTACCAGATTGGAAATAGGGCTAAGATCAGCTTATGGTATGACCCATGGTTGTTTGACAAGGCACTAGTGGACATTTATGGGGAAGACATAATTCACTATTCTGGATTGGATAGATGGATTGAAGTGGAAGTTTTGTGGGATGGAGCTCACTGGAGTTGGCCTCTCACTTTGCCAATTCACTTAATTACGCATGCTCTGAATTCTCTCCAAGCCCCTTTTAATGATATGGATAAGCTGCTCTGGATGGACAAGAACAAGTTTAGCATTGACTCAGCATGGAATGCCATTAGAAGACATAAAGATCCTCCTCCATGGGCTGTTTTTTTTTTGGGTAATTAAAAATTTATTAGAAAGAACCAAAGAACAACACAAAGACAAGCATGAAAGCCATGCAAAGCAAGAGCGGGAAACTGCAAACAAATGGAGGTTTGAGGCCCCAGCTAAAAACAAGAAAGGAAAAAATTAATCCTCCAAGATAGAGCTAGGCAATCTCCATGAAGCAGCTATATCCCTCGAAGCTCTGTTATCTTTAAAAGAGAGAGACAAAAGCCTACATCTAATACATTCCTCAATGTCAACTTTAATCCTTCTTGAAGAGCAATATTTCTTGGCGAAAATCCTATTGTTTCTTTCTCTCCATAAGAAATAAATAGCGGCAGAGAAGCAAAGACGGAAGATGTTGGCAGCCATGGGAACTTTAAAGGTGTTATTCCATGGTTTAAAGGTGTTGTTCCAAGGCACTCATTCATTTTGTGGACTGCCCTTCATAGAAGAATGTTAACACAAGACATGTTGTAGCAAATGGGAATCATACTTTCTAATGCTTGTGTTTTCTGCTCAGGCTATGAGTCTATCCCTCATCTCTTTTTTTATTGTCCTTTAACCATGAGAGGATGGAAGATCATTAAAGATAAAGGCTCTTTGCAATGCCCTCATCATAAATGGGAAGATCTTTTACCATGGCTCTCCACTATCAAAGGAAATGATCTACTTACCCTTCTCAGAAAATGGTTTAGGGCTTGTATAGCTTGCTGTTTTGAGGGTGCTGCTAGAGATCATCTGATGAAGACCTGGAGAGATCATGTATTAGACTAACCTTCTTTTACTTACATATATATTATTTTAGAAACCCCATGAAAGTTAGCAGTCAAGTTGTTTAAAGAAAATAGAAAAATTAACCTGACCTTTTTTTATTTATTTTTGCCATTTTTCTATATATTTTTTAGGATAATGTTCATCCAATTGTGCTCTCAACATTTAAGGTGTATTTTTCTCATTTTTCATTTTTCAAATTTTTTTTTTTTTTAGAGTACTTATACAATGATTAATATTTAGACAAAATATTGGTTCTCAAGTGAGGAATAATTTTGAAATACAACTTCAATGAATTTTCAGTTGATGTAATAAGTCTAACACTTTCTCTTCCCATCATGATTATATAATGCAATAATGCATGTGTATGTTTTCTTATTTCTCAGTATATCAATTAGATATAACCAACCATAAGAGCCCTTCCTTGTCAAGTTTGACGTATTATATATATCTGCATTAATTTTATGTATAATTCTTGAGTTTTGTCATGTCATGAATGACAAATCTAGACTAGTCTTGATTTTCTTCTCAATGTTAATTAATACAAACCTGAGACGTCTAAAATTCATAATTAGATTACTTTTCTTGTTGCTCAATACTTTTATTGTTGTGTTTGGTAAGAATGAAATTTGAATTAAGTACTAAATCAATTAGATTGGTTTTCCTCCGATTTAAACCGGGCTGATGAGTTTGGGTAGAACCCAAATCGAAGCATCCATTAGTCAGCCCAACCCAGTTAGGAAAAATTATGTATTTGCAATTTCTGATATCTGTTTGAGAATAATGCTACAATCAATATATATAATTATAAAAATTATATTTTGAGAGTAGTATTATAATTATTTTTTTTAAGAAATAGTTTCTGTGCAATTTCAATAATGTTGAATTCTAAACAAAATTTTCTTCCAAGTAATTTTCTTAAATCCAGTCACATCAATCACCAAGAAATACTATTGGTCCGTAAAATCCTTGTTGAAAACCTGTTATATAGAAAATGTGGAAGAATAAACATTCTTGATACTGGTATGGTCATTTAAAGTTTATAAGATTGGAAAATGGGTGAAAATTGCATTGTCTTTAGGTCTATTAACATAAAATTTCCAACATTTTCAAAATCATAACAAACACCCCTTGAGGTACCATTTGTCCCCTGTACTTTTTATAGGTTACACATAGCCTCCTTTTAAGCTTATAAAATCCCTTATGATTTCAGCGTTTTAACATAAAATCCTTTATAGTTTCAGCATTTTAACATAAACCCTCTATGGTTTCAGTTTTTTGCTTCTAAAATTACGTCATTTTGATATTGAAAGGGGGGTATTTGTTATGTGAAATATTTTAAAGTGGATGGGGGCAATATGACACCTAAGGGGGGTATTTATTAAAAAATTGAAAATCATAGAAGATTTTGATCCGAATCCGATCCGATTAACCGGTGATAATCCAATTAGGATCCGAATCCAATTTCCTAACAAATTGAATTTGGATTTATGGTAAACCGATTCGATAATAATTCGATGCGAAGTTATATGATATATAAAAATAAATAAATAAAGGTTTGATATTTGTATGCATGTATAGTTAGGCCGTGTTTGACATAATTTCTGCTTTTGGCTTTTTGCAGAAGAAAATGAGAAACAAAAGTTGTTTCGAGAAGCCGGTACGCCCAGTTTATTTAAAATGTTCTTCCAATGTCCAGAAGCTCTTCTGAAAATTAACAGATTTTCGTTCCAGGAAGCCAAAAACAACGTTTGAAAAGTCAATTCAAACATAGTCGTACTACTATACCCATATATAAATGTTAATTATTTGGGTAAATCTCACTGACACCCCCTCAAAGATAGCATATCCCCACATGGACCCCTCAAAGATCAATATTCTCACATGGACCCCCTTGAAATTGAATTTTGTCGCACAAGAACCCCTCCATGTTGACACCGTTAATAGAGGCCGTCGAATATATGAAAGGACTTAAATATCCTTATAGAATAAATTGAATATACTATTTTATCCCTGACTGTAAATACACTTTGGCTAAACACAATAATAATTATTCAAACATATTTTTTGTGAAGATGGTGCATGTGGCTTTACATATTTTTATTGAAACAATTTACATATCCAGACCGACTCAGAAACGTGTTCTTCGAACACCCAAAATTTGTCAAGCAAATGAAGCTAAAAGCTGATGCTCAAGAGATGCAGAAACCTACAATATACCAAATACACTTGATCCTTAAACTTCCTCAATTTCCTTCAAACACCAAACGTCTACACTGTTCACTTCAATCCTCCAAAATCAAATAATTATCAAGTCTACAACTTTATTGACCCGAATCAATTCACATATCAAACCATTCCAATCAAAACACAAAATCAAACCTTGAATCACTTGTTATTAGACCAACAATACATCAAACACAAAAACCAATTTCACATCCAATCCTCAAAACCCGCACCAGATAACTCTCACTTCAATCTTCAAAAAACCAAATAATCTTCAAACCCCAACTAAAGCCACAAGTTCATGATCTTCTTGGCGGTGGTACTGTTATCAAATCTATCTACATATGTGATATATTATTCAATACATATATAGTATATATATATATATATATATGAAAGAAGAAGGTGTTCATCGAGAGTGAAATGAAAATGATGAAAACTATCACAAAAACTAATTCAAACATTCAAAAACACGAATCCCTAATTTAAACCCACAAATCGGGGTCTAGGGTTTTTTAATGATCAAAACCCTCACAAACAAGTAGAGCTGTTCAGGAACCGAACCGGAACCGAACCGAAACCGGCGGTTCGGTTCGGTTCCCTAGGGGTTCGGTTCCGGTTCCGGTTCCGGTTCTTGATTTTCAAGAACCGAAAATTTCGGTTCGGTTCCGGTTCTTAACCTTCGGAACCGAACCGGAACCGGTTTTGTTTTTTAATTTTTAATTTTTTTTTTTTATAATAAATTTAAATTGGGCCTGAAGGTGATTGTTAATAAATTTGAATTGGGCTTGATCCATCTTTCTGAGATTCTCTTAGACTCTTAGTTGGCCTAAGGCCCGTAACTATTAACAAGTATGAAGTATATGTATATATATTAATATCATATTCATATATAATATATTCATATTTTAATTTTTATATATCATATAACTTATAAGTCTTATATCAGATGAATGAGATGATGCCCTAAATCTAAGTCATCAGTAACGTCGTCCCTCTCTCTCTCTAAGTCTCAGTCTCCAAGCTCATCTCTATTCTCCAAGACTCTAACTCTAAGTCTCTCTCCCAATAAACCTTTCACTTCACACCCTCTATTTTTTATTATCGACCTTGCTTCTCAGATCGGGGATTCCGTTTGCTTTGTCGGTATTGCTCTTTCTCTCTATATATATATATTTATATTTGTTTCTCTCTAATCTCTATACGTTTCAACCCATCTATGGCTTCATCAGATTCATCATCTTCTTCAGTCAAGGTAATAAACCAAAAAACTTGTTTTGGAGTTTCAAATTTTTCTAAATAATTTGTGTTCAGTGATTTATAGTTTTGATCTGTTTCTATTTGTTCTGTTTTTTTTTCTTTGTTTTTTAGAGAAAAGTATGCTTTTATCTTCTCGGTCATATTAATAGTAAGTGAATTATTAAATGATTTTTTGTTTTTTTAGAGAAAAGGTGCTAGACTGATATATTATTCAATGATGTTTTGTTTATTTCATGGGGAGGGGGTTCCCTATCCAATACTGTGTGAATATTGTATTGTTTTTGTCTCTTTTTGTTCATTATCAAAAGTAAGAAGTGTAGACAAGTTGATATGTAGGCTTCACGTGAACACTTAAGAAAGAGGAAAGGAGTAAACCTAGGAATTGATTTGAAAAGCTAATAAAAAAATGTATGCTTGAGCCCTTGTGGTAAGCCCCCACAAGGTAATAATTTTCAAGTTGGTAACACCATCATTCACTGTTTCCATCTATTTTTGAGTATCTAATTTTTTTTTGGTAACAGTTTTCTATTTTTTTGGTAGCAGAAAATTTATGCGAGTATTCAGTTGTGCGTGTGTTCATAGAATCATACTCTAGCACCTAATGTTATTTTTTCTTATTTTCAGATGGAAATTGAATCAAGTGGTAGAGAAGATCCCAATGAGAATCCTTCAAGTAAGCTTCCAATTGGTATTACTGCCATACCTTCTGATTCTGAAGAGGACGAACAGGTAACCACTCTTAAACAAAAAGGTCGTTCTAAAGTGTGGGAGCATTTTACTAAGTTTTTTGCTAATGGAAAAGCAAATGGGGCTAAATGCAATTATTGTAAAGGAATGTTTAAGTACCAAAGTGCGAATGGGACTAGTGTTTTAATAAAGCATATGAAGACATGTTTCAAATCCCCCAAAAATAAAGACAAGAAACAAAAGATTTTATCATTTCAATCGGGGACACAAGATGATAGTAATAGCCTTAGTGTTTGGAGTTTCAACCAAGAACTGTGTAGAGAAGCCATGGCTAAAATGTTTATGGTTGATGAGCTAGCTTTCAGTTTTGTAGAACATGAAGGTTTTCGTAACTTTTGTAAAGTTTTACAGCCTAAATACCAATTTGTTTCCCGCATTACATTGGCAAGAGATTGTTATGGTTTATATCTTAGTGAGAAAACGAAGTTGAAAAGTATGTTATTGAAACTAAATCAAAGAATATGTCTCACTACAGATTGTTGGACCTCACTACAAAATTTGTCGTATATGTGTCTTACTGCTCACTTTATTGATAGTGATTGGAATTTGCACAAAAGAATTATAAATTTTCGTACAATTTCTAGTCACAAGGGTGAGGCAATTGCTCGAGCTGTGGAAGACTGTTTGAGTGGATGGGGGATAGATAAACTAGGCACTCTTACAGTGGATAATGCAAGTTCTAATGATGTAGCTATTGGACATTTGAAGAGAAGGCTCTCTGCCAATGGTGGAACTTTCTTATTAGGTGGTGAGTTTTTTCATGTAAGGTGTTGTGCACATATCTTAAATTTGGTTGTGAGGAATGGATTAACTGAATTAAAAAATGCAATAATTCGAATTCGTAGGGCTGTGAAATATGTTAAGAGTTCCCCACAAAGAGAGCAATCTTTCAAGGCATGTGCGGAAAAAGTGAAGATAACAAGTAAAAGTTTTTTGTGCTTAGATGTTGCAACTAGATGGAACTCCACTTATTTAATGCTAGAGACAGCAATAAAGTTTCAGAAAGCATTTGAGAGACTAGGAGATGATGATGATAATTTTATTTCTGAACTTTGTGATATGGAGGAAGGGGAATTCACTGGACCTCCTAGTGATGTTGATTGGGATAATGCTCGGTATTTTACTCAAATTTTGCAAAAGTTCTATGATGCCATTATTCGATTGTCCGGTTCTTTGTATGTCACTTCTAATATGTTTTTTCAAGAAATTTGTGGCATTCAAAGTAACTTAAATGAATGGGGAAAAAGTTCCGATCCGTCTTTATGTTCAATGGCAAGAAAAATGAGATTGAAGTTTGATAAGTATTGGGGAAATATTGAGAAGTTGAATATACTTGTTTATATTGCAGTTGTGTTAGATCCTCGTTGTAAATTGAAATATGTCAAGTTTTGTTTGGCCAAAATTCATGATGTTGATAAGGTAAATATGGTCATGCAAAAGATTGTAGAGACGTTGAGACGTCTTTTTGATGAGTATAAAATTTTTGAGATGGTTGGTTCATCAACTCAAACTCAAATTATGGGGATTGATGAACAATCGGGTAAATCTAGTGGTTTAACATCACTAGATGAGTTTGAAAGGCATTTGGAAGAAGAAGAAAATGATGGAAATAAATCAGAAGTGGATAAATATTTGGAGGAATCATGTGAGAAAAATAATCTAAAGTTTGATGTTTTGAATTGGTGGAAGGTAAACAGTGTGAGGTATAGGGTTATTTCTCAAATTGCAAGGGATGTGTTAGCCATTCCCGTCTCTACTGTTGCTTCCGAATCTGCTTTCAGTACGGGAGGTCGTGTTCTTGATCGATTTCGTAGTTCACTTTCTCCTAAAATTGTTGAATGCTTAATTTGTGGTCAAGATTGGTTGCGTTCTTCAACAATTCCAATTCAAGTGGAAGCGACTATGGATGAAATTGCAGCTATTGATTGTGGTAATTAACTGTTGTTATAATCTTTTAAAAACTGATTTTAAATAATTTTATTTATTTATAAATCTTTGTCTTTTGATCTTTTCAGATACAAGTGAAAAAACTTAACTTCCAAGTTGAATATTTTGAATAATGCTACTGCTAGTATTGTTCCAAAGTGACAAAGTAAGTTATAATTTGATCTTTCAGTTGCTCTGTTTTGGGTATTACCATATGTGATATGTTTCTTTTTACAGATTGATCATATGTTATGCTTTTGGTTCTTATTGGTTCTCACTGACTCACTGTGGTGTTTTTAAATTCTCTCACACACACACCCAATACAAAGTCCTCTGTCCTCACCTCTTTTTCCCTCTCTGCATATCTATATCTCTCTCTCAGATACACACACATGCAGTCCTTTGTTCTTACTTTTCTCTCTTTTTTTACTTGTATCCCAGTACTTTTACATTTTATTTTTTATTTTTGTATTTTTAAAATTCTCGACTTAAAATATATGGTTACTTTTTGCAGATGTTTTTTGGATGTAAGTGTACTATGCTGTAGAAACATTATATACAACTTGCCACAGGCACTGGACAGATTTATTGGTCTTTTTAAAGCATATTCGTAGTAACTGTGTATACATTTTTATGGGGGGTGCACTTTACCCTGACATTTATTCCAAGTCTCATCTCTCAAAGCTCTTTGTTATGTCAACTTAACCCTCATAATGTTATTGCTAGTGTTGTTGAATAATGCTAGCATGCTACTGTCCAATCTTTTTTTTTTTTTAAATTACTTTCAAGTTTTAACATTGTCCAATCTATATTTATTTATTATATAATGCAGATTATATGTCAAGATGCCATTAGGATTCCAAGCAGGATGGGAATCTCTTTTGTTTTGAAATGAAAGTTGAGACTCAGCAGCCGTGTCGAATTCCAACTCAAGAATGGTTTTTTGTAATTTTCAAATACAAATGTTTGTTTTATTATTAAATGACAATTGTAACTTTAGGGATGTAATATTTTGATATAATTATATTCATTCCACTAATTATACATTTGATTTTGGGTTTGTAATATTTCAATTTTCAAATACTCTAAATTATTGATTATATAATCTTTTGTGTTTTTTATTTTTTGAAAAAAGGGATAAAAGGAACCGGAACCGAACCAATTTTTAGGTTCGGTTCCGGTTCGGTTCCTTAAACTTTCAGTTCCGGTTCCGGTTCCAATTTTTCAGGAACCGAAAAAATAGGTTCGGTTCCGGTTCCGGTCGGAACCGGAACCGGAACCGGTTTTGAACAGCCCTACAAACAAGGGAGATCTAGGGTTTTTTACTCTCACTCTCACTTTCTCTCTCTAATTGAATTTAGGGTTTTTGACTTAGGGGTACCAAGGTCATAACATAAAAAGTATTTTTTTTTATTTTTTCAAAAAATATATTAAGGGGCAAATGAGTAATTTCTCACTAAATAAAGCTAACGCCGTCTGTCTCAAGGGCAATATTGATCTTTGAGGTGGTCCATGTGAGAATATGCTATCTTTGAGGGGGTGTCAGTGGGATTTACCCTAATTACTTTTATAATTGCACAAACTGTTTTTCCTTAATTTTTAGAGAGACAGCGGGAAGGTTTGAAGATTTCGAAAATGGCGACTCAAGAGATATTGGATACAAACAATCACAGCAAACCAAACGACGTCGTAGCTATAGATCTTCCACCTCCGAATTGCTGGAGGAAGAAGGTCTCACCTCTCTCTCTCTCTCTCCTCTGTTATTCATTTCTAATCTCTTTCCCCAATTCGCTATTCAATTCTTCTATTACATACATACATACAGATCTAGATATTATATACATATATATATATATATATATATATATATATATTGTATATCATTCATTCGTGTTTTCCCTGTTTGTCGCATAATTTGTTTTTCCATTCAGACTAGGGCTTTTTCGTTAGAGGTCTTTCAACCTTTGGAACTAGTTAATGTGGTAGTTTTGATTTAGTACTGCGTTTAAGAATATGTAAGAATTTACTAATCCAATGTGTAATTTGGAGGCGAGAGATGTGGGCCTCCATTGTCATATAAGTTATTTTAAGCATAATGAATAGTTTAAGGAGCATGAGACTGTAATTACTCATATTCTCTAAAAGTTTAAGCTGTTATAGAGCTTCTAACTTTATTATTTAGATAATTTTATATGTTCTCTCATGTGGGTTTGCAATACTTGTAACAATGGTACTTTAATATATAATTTTTTTGGCATTCCTCCTAACGGATCTAGGATGGAAGGTGAGTGTGGGCTAATGTTAAATATCTTAAATTTAGGAGTAAAAAATGTAAAAAATTAAAAATTTTCTGGGCGCTAAATGTGAAATATCCAAAATTTTAGTGTAAAAAAACACTTCCAATGGGGTCCTTAGCTGCATCCGTCCCTGCCTCCTATGCGTGTGGTCTTATTTTGTTCGAAGTTAATGTGAGTGATAATGAGATTAAGAGCTGGCAAAATGAGACATGAACACGATATGAATTAAAATGATTAAGGTTAACCATAAAAGAGTTGAAACTGTATAAGAGTCGACCCGAACACGACATGTTTGACACGATCATATTTATATATATATATTTTTTTCTAATTGGTCATGTGTTGAAATATATTACTGGATCGTGTCAAATTTAATTTAATATATTATAATAAATAGACTACATGAATTACATGAGTCGATACGGATAACCTGTGGCTTGGGTTAGGGTTGAGCATATTTGACACGTATATTAACCATGTCTTTTTCGACATGACACAATTTCAACCCGACACGATCATGACCCACCGACACGAATTGTCAGCCCCAGGTTAAACAGTCGTAGTACTACGTTCATTACCCGTTAATTTTATAAAAATTAAGTTATTAGAGAATATGTAACTTTAATATTTAAATACTTCAATATGTCAGTTAATCTGGTTTGTTGTGTAGATTGTCATGGTTAGGAATTATTCTTTCTCTAATTCCACAAGTAACTTCCATTTTTTTATTTCTTTTTGTGTTCCAGTTGCATCCTCCAATGACCTGAATTTTGTGTAAATGTGGATGCACATTCATTCATTAACATTGTTGCAATGTTGCAAATTTCTAGTTTAGGTAAAACTTAATCAGTGTGAAATTGTGGTCTGTTTCGGTCAAGTTTATGAAGTTGTAAACTGATAACTTGAGTCTTAATATATGAATGAAGCATTTAAAATTTTAAATGGACATTCCTTTGCTATCTACACTAAAATTGTGGTATAGATACAGATATGGGTTTTAATTGTTTTCTTGTAAGATAACTGGGTGAAGAGTTCGGCTACCTTACGAGGAAAGAAAGGGAAAGTTTCTAAGGTTGTGAACAATGTAGGCTTGTACTCAGGGGCGGAGCTAGGAATATTATCTAAGGGAGGCCAATGTAATTTTTTATAAATTTATTAGTAAAACTTATATGTTTTTTTGGATTATCAAAGAATTTTTTAAAAAAAATTGAAGGAGGCAATGCAATTTTTTATAAATTTATTGGTAATATATATATATTTTTAGGCTACCAAAGGGATTTTTTAAAAACTTGGAGGAGCCATATGCAATTTTTATAGACATATTTATAATATATATAATTTTTGGGGCTAAAAAAATTTGAAAAAATTTGGGCTTATGGTGGCATTTCCGTGCATTTGGATTCTTGAATCTGCAATTGAAAGGTGGAACTCCTAGGAGAAACCAGTGACGGGGTGATTGAGACGTCCCATATCACCCGAGTATAAATTGAGTGATGTACTTATATGTGCATTTGTGTCTCTAATTGATTTGAAGTCTTTTCGGAAAAAATCCAAGAGCAAAACCATCACACAACCCAACATATAACATTACATTTACCGGCAAGCAACATTGGGGCAATGCCCACCCTGTTTTTGGACTACAACTACAACACGAGTAACCCAAATAACTAAGAAAGTTATCACTGCTGGGCACAATCCAACTTCTGGGCTCCTCCAGGCATGTCCTCGTCCTCATCATATGCCTCCTGACCATGAGACTTCCTCCTCATCTCCTCCTCAATATTGACATCATACATCGTACTTTCCTCACACTCATCTAGCTCCATGTCGGACAGCTCCATTGACGGCTTTGGCGGCAAGATTGCCTCCACTGCCCTAACTTGCTCGGTGCTCAATGAATCCGGGAAATCAACGGTGAAATGAACGTAGAGCTTCCCCTTCATGAATGGCCTTTGGTATATCGGCATTCCCTCATCGTTCATCGCCTTATATTGATCTGCACATTTCACCAACACCAAAACACATTAACAACACAACACAAATCACCAACATCGAACATTCACTTGGATAAAATTTTGTTGATATCACTAACCAGGCTTCACAACTTCCCCGGGGTGCGACTTTATAAGAAGTTGTCTTCCATCCAAATGCGTCAATATGAACTTGAATCCACACAAAGCCTCCGTTAGAGACAATGTATGATCCACAAAAAGATCATCACCCTTCCTCTTGAACCTCGGATGTTCCTTCTGCTGAATGACAAATACTAAATCCCCCGTGATCGTCTCAGGCTGCAAACAATACCATAAAATACACAAAACCCTGATCGAATCCTGTTCTATAAACAACTCTTAAAACTACGAAACATATATATATATATAACAAAGAATGACAAGAACATACAGCTTCATCAGCTTCTCCGGGGAATGTGATCTTCTGTCCATTGCGCATCCCCTTCTCCACGACGACTTCGAGCACCTTTTTCTCTTGAACAACCTTCTCCCCTTTGCACTGCGGGCACCGGTCGTTGTCATCAATGACCTCTCCCGTTCCCTTGCATTCGCTGCAAGGATGCTGCATTTGCTGCACCATCGATGGGCCGAGTTGTCTGATTATCACTTTCATTCCCGATCCTTGACAACCGGGACACTTCATCGAAGCTCCAGATTTCGATCCCTTACTGTCATTCATTCAATTGGAGTATATATATATAGCCATCCATGTTAGGAATTTTTGAATTAAGTGCCTAATAAGCATCAAATTGTGTATAAGATACAGAGTATTGAACCAACTGATCACTCACCCATTGCATTTTGGGCATATAACATTTCGGGAAAGAGATAGCTTCTTCTTTGTTCCATTGTACAAGTCCTCCAAAGAAACCTTCAAGGGATGAACAACATCCTCACCCTTCCTCTGTCTCCGTCCCCTTCGGCTACCGTCACCTGCTCACAAACAATAATAACTTATATTAGTACCTGCTGTAATTTATATATGTATATGTATATATATATATATATATATATATATATATAGCTTAGCAAGGAAAAAGCAGTTGAATTTATGTCTGACCTTCGAATGGGTTCCCGCCAAAAAATGATTGGAAGATGTCGAATGGGTCGTGCATGCCGCCACCACCGCCCATTCCTTCCTTGAGCGCGTCCTCGCCATACTGATCATAGATCTCACGCTTCTCAGGATCACTCAACACCTCATATGCCTGAGCAAGCTCTTTAAACTGCAACAAATTATAAACAACAAACGAGTGTGAAATTCAAATATGTTTGAAATCATATATATACCGAACAGCAGTGATAACTTTATACGTATTCCTAAAAATACAAGTTCGAGGCCATTTCAATTTTTTTGTTTGAATTCTAAAAATGTTGAAAGAACTATCGTCAAAATCTTGAACTGCATGGTCTTGTGACTTTGGACTATACTCAACACAAGCAATTATTTCAAAATTATAAAAATATTCACGACCGTATAGTCCAAAAGCATGAAGAAGAATTCAAGTGTTAAACCAGATAAAAGATTTTTTCTAAATTTTTTTTGAGAAGTTTTGAACTTGTAATGTCACTTGTGCTTGAATACCGTGCAACTCTTTTTGGTCAATTTTCAGTTTGCACGAGCACACGGCTATACAAATATATATACACATGCATTGGGTGGATTTAGTAATCAAAAGAAAATGAAAAGAAAAGCTATAGAAGGTCATATTAGGAAACAGAGTATTTTACTCTCTCATTCAAACAAATAAACATTTTTGTTCTTTGGATCCGAATGCAATTAATGCAACAGAACAAAACAGTGAGTTACTGTTTGGATTGATTTTTCAAACTTTGTTTTTAGCTTTTTTCTTTTTTGAGAAAAAACCGTTTTGAACTGTATTTGGCAAAAATTTTAAATGAACTTCTAACCTTGTAATGGCGTTTTAAAAAAATTGGGTAACAGTTTCTCAAAATATTTTCTATTTATCTTTTTCGTATGCGAAAAACTAGACGCAGAAGCTATCATACATTGCCTAATTCTAGGCCAATTAAAAGAATAGAAACATCTTCTTTAAAAGAATATATCCAACCACAATAGCTACATATATGTATATAGACGATAGTGAATATATAGTTTAAGAGTTGGAAAAGTACCTTTTCAGGGTCACCACCCTTGTCAGGGTGGTTCTTGATGGCTGCTTTGCGATAGGCCTTCTTCAAATCATCCTGAGACGCATTCTTGGACACACCCAATACCTCATAGTACTTTGTACTATCACTCTTCCTTGAACCCCTCCCAAACATCTCTAATTTTCTCACTAACCAAACAACAAATCAAACCCAGATATTCCTCCTTCGAACCGATCTCTATGATATTATGTACAATTATAATCCCTCACAACGAACACAGATAGAAGCTGAGCTCACAGAAACACACATTCAAAAGCGTATTACATATCTATATATATATATATATATATAGATAATGGAGTATTTGTTTTTGTGAAGTGAATTTAATTTGAACGGCCGAGATTTGTTACTCATAAATGCTTGGGTGGGCTTTAACCGTTGGATCTTTAGAAACATGATGGTAACAGAATAAAGTAGAAGCGTCTAGAGTTGCTAGATTGGGAATCCGGACAATGTTGGACGATGAAGCAAGAAGAGTTTGTTCTAGATGCTTCTCTAAAGCTCTAGCTTTTCAAAAAAAAAAAATTTGGTAATTTGCACTAGCACCACCCCTGAGGTTAAAGTCAATTCCATCTTTATGCCGGTCAATGCAATTTTTGTCTCAACGTCCCTTGAGGTTTGGTTTTCCTTGTAATGACACCTTCTGGGCCAATAAAATAACCAAAATACCCTTGATAAAATTATATGTAATGTGAAATGATATTTATGCCCCAACCCCAAATATATAAAATTTTGAAAAACATATATATAAATTCGAATATATATATTTTTCAAAATTTATATATAATTCAAAAATATATATAAATTTTGAAAAATATTTAAATTCGGATATATATATTTTTAAAATATATATATAATTCAAAATATATATATTTTCAAAAACAAAATTCAAAAAATTATATAATTTCGAAAAACATATATAAATTTCAAAAAATATATATAAAATTCAAAACAAAATTATAAAATTTGAAATATATATATAATTCGAATATATATATATATAAATTGAAATATATATAAATTCGAATATATATATATTTCAAAATATATATATATAATTCAAAATCTATATATTTTCAAATACAAAATTCAAAAAATTATATAATTTCGAAAAACATATATAAATTTCAAAAAATATATATATAATTCAAAAAAATATATATAATTTGAAATACATATATAATTCGAAAATATATATATAATCCAAAATATATATATATTGGTAAAATGTTATATCTTTTTTAATGAAGTGAATCAAACTACTTACCACCAACATCAATTAGTGGCCTTCTTTTACATATATTTTTCCAAAATATATATATTTTTTCCGAAATTTATATGATATTTTTTAAATTTATATAATATATCCGAATTTTATCAAAACAATTCAAAATTTATATATATTTGTTTCAAAATTTATATATATTTTTGAATTTTATATATTGTTTTTGAATTTTTTTTTTAATTTTATATTTTTTTTTTGAAATTTTACCCAACAAATCGGCTTGTCATAGATGAATTGTCCATGAATGTTTTGAGATTACCCATTTTATATATATAAATTCGAAATATATATAAAATTATAAAAAAAAAATCAAAAACAATATATAAAAATTTGAAATATATATATAAATTTTGAATTATTTTTATAAAATTCGGATAAATTATATAAATTTTGAAAACATCATATAAATTTTGAAAAATATATATATATTTTGGGGAAATATATATAAAAGAAGACCACTAATTGATGTTGGTGTTAAGTAGTTTGGTTCACTTCATTAGAAAAGATATGACATTTTAACAATATATATATATATATATATATATATTTCTAAAATTATATAATTTTTTGAATTTTGTTTTTGAAAATATATATTTTTTGAATTATATATATATTTCGAATTTATATATATATATTTCAAATTTTATATTTTTTTTTGAATTTTATGTATATTTTTTTAAATTTGTATATGTTTTTAGAAATTATATAATTTTTTGAATTTTGTTTTTGAATATATATATATTTTTAATTTTATATATATTTTTTGATATATATATATTCGAATTTAAATATTTTTCAAATTATATATATATTTTTGAATTATATATATATTTCAAATTTTATATATTGTTTTGAATTTTATATATATTTTTCGAAATTTATAAAAAAAATTCTAATTTTATGTATTTTTTTAAAAATTTTAAATATTTGTTTTCGAATTTTATATTTTGTTTTTTAATTTTATATATTTTTTCAAATTTATATATATGTTTTTAGAAATTTTATATATTTGGGGTTAGGGTATAAAGGTCTTTTCACATTACATATAATTTTATCAAGAGTATTTTGGTTATTTTATTGGCTCAGGGGGTGTCATTGCAAGAAAAACCAAACCTCAGAAAATATTGGAACAAAAATTACATTGACCGACATGCAAATGGATTTGACTTTAAACTCAGAGGGTGTTAGTGCAAATTACCCTCTCTTGTTTTTGGTTAGGTGTTTAAACACAAACCAAGGAGGAGAAAAGAGAAATTGGTAATGAAATGGAGAAAATTATTTATAGTCCAATCCAATGCATTTGCTAGATATTTTATAACGTTTGAAAAAACGGATGAGATCACAGTCAACCATTATGTTACTATATTAGAGTTGTATGGTTGAGTTTGATATCATTGATATCAACAGTAATGAGTAAACAAGTTAAAGGACGAATCAATCATTTTAAAAGAGATCTAATTTCGTTCTGCTCATTTCTTGGTGAAGATAACCAGCCATAATCACTTCAATTTTCTACGCATCAGCCTGCCATGATCGTTTTGCCCACCCTTTACTAAAATGAGGCGAGCAGAGCGTACCCTTTTTATATATAGGAAAAAAAAAAAGAGGTAGGGTTAGCGATCCCAATTTCCTTTTCTGTTAATAGAATAAGGTATTTCACGATCTGTTTAGTCTAGTCTCCGATCCCGCAGAAAACTCTAATACCCTTTCTATCTTTAATGTCTGATAAGAAAAAAATGACAAACTTATAAAAATTTGTAAGGTCTGTTTAGTTTGTAGTTTTGAAAATTGTTTCTCATAATTTTAAAATTAAAATATTATTTTTGAGAACAATAAAAATGAATTATCTGAAAACAAAATTTCTATAACTGAATTTTTTGAAAACGGTTTTCAAAAAATCCAACCAAACATATTTTTGTACAATTTTCTGACTTTTAATTTTTTTAAAAATAAAAAAATATTTTCAGAATGGTAAACCAAGCAAGCCAATAGCATGAAGTGGACTCAATTTTGAGGTACATTGGCAGCCCAGTTCCAATAGGCCTTACTTTTAGGCCCAAAACAACAAAACCAGGCCCAGAGTTTATAAGTTTTATGTAACACCAAGCCCGATTCTATTGAAGTTACTTAGACCCGTTTGGGAAGACATGTTTTTGTTCTTATTTTTTGGCATTGTTCATAAGAACAGAACATGTTTGTGTACCCCATTTACTGTTCATTATGTTCTCAAGTTGAAAACTATTTTCATGAATAGTAGAAAAAACATGAAAATAAAAAACAATTGTTTTTTGTTCTTTCTTTCACTGTTAAAAAAATAAAAATAAAAAATTGTGCGTAGCTCTTTTTCTTCCTCCCACTCCAGCCCACCACCACGAACACCCACCATGCCACCACCACCACCACCACCCCTTAGAAACCCTAACCCCCAATTGAAAGCATAACCTCCAATCAAATTCTAACACCCTTCGAAAACCACCACCACCAACAGAATCGCCTCTGCCACTGAGAGAGAGAGAGGCGACTGTGTGTTTGTGTGTGTGAGAACAAAAATGGGGTAAGATTTTTGATCTCAAACACTACTTTGTTTTTTTTTTTTAGGGTAAGAAAATAAAGACCGAATATTTTCTAATCAACTAAACCTTAAATCTTTTTCAATTGCGCAAATCGGATCGGATAAATATGTGAAGGAGGATTAGTTATATATTGCAAGTGTGTCACTTGTTTTGTTTGAAAATTATGGCAATCTATAGAGATCTCTTACATAATTATATATATATATATATATATAAGAAGTAGGATCACCTAAAACATATACATCACTATTAGAATCAATTTTCATGCAAAGCAAAAACAATTCCAACAGTGATACATGCAGTTCAGCTTTTTAGGCTAAAACAATTGACCATGAAATATACCTTCCCTAATGAGTGATGGCATACATTGAGATCCCCAAAATGGTTTCCTATGCATGGTTTGGTGAGTATGGTTCATCAAAATGATGGCCCACCAACCAAATTCAATTTTTTTCCCTTTGTTTTCTACTTTTCATTGGTGGGCCTACAGATTTTGTCACTTAGGTGCTGGGTCCATTTTTTATTTAGAAAAATAAAAAGGGTATATTTTAATATTTCTCTCTAACCATGATGGTCCACTTTTTATTTTTCTCTTGTTTTGATGTACTAGTTTCACTGACTAGTCTTGTTTTCCGGATGAAACATCAAAATCAATATTTAAATATCGTCATTTTCAGGTGGGGATGTGAAGTGGTAAAAGATAGTATTGGTTTCCCAAAGTCAAAGATATTCGTCTTTGTGTTTTATTCTCTCTATTTTTTTTTATAACCGTATGTCTCTATTTATTTATTTTTATAATCGTAATGTCTGAATCATTTTATACATATTTGATTAATTCTAAAAATTCGTACAAGGCGAGGTATTATTACTTTTATAAATCTTTATTTTAGTATTAAACTGTAATAATTTTCCCTTCTAAAATATTAGGATCTTTTACCTTGGTTCAAGCATCATATGTATAAATAAACATAAACATAGGTCATTTACATATAAACACACATTTCCTATGTTATTTCAAGTTAAGAATCATAAAATTCCCATGTTCTTTTTAAGTTCTGAAGAGTAGTCCAAGAATAATTATATGATTCAAAACAATCACAAGACACAAAAATAATTATATCAACTTAACATTCATTCATATATGTCTGAGTTATGATTGTTATGAATATTTCAAGTTCATACAATAGTCTGATGCAGAAGACAAAAGGGGGTGAACAATAGGAGCTTTGGATACCCTAAAAATTATTGCAAGGGAAAGTAGATCAAATCTCCTAGTGTGATTAAAAAAAAAAAAAAAAAGGGCCTTGGCACTGCTGCTTATTCTTCCAGGCTAAGCCCATTACATGAACATCCAATACATTCACCATCATATATATACATGACTGCAATTAAAAAAGGACCAAAAACCCCCCACTTCAACTACCACCACCAACATACCAATTTTGTTACACCACCATATTACAACCCTAACAAACTTTCAATTGGGTATTGAAATCTCTAGCTTGCATGCTTTTGTTGGAGTCTTGGGGCTGTTAGGTTGTGGGCATCTGAGAGCCTCTTCAAGACCTTGTCCCCACCTGTTAACTCCACCATCCTTCCATTTCAGTCCCTCAAAAATTTTCATTTGGCATTAACCTCACCTGTAAACATTCAAAATTAAGGTTAGAAACACTATATATATGTACAACCTATAAATTGTAGCCTATAGATTCAGCATCACTATAAGGAAAAGTCCTGCATTGGAACCTTATGGAGTACACATTTTGCACAAAAGGACACTCAGTATATTTGTAACTAAACCTTGTGATGAGGGCTCAGTTCTAAGAGATCTGGTGCTTATGGAACAAGCTTAAAAGTGAGTGGGGCCAAATCAAACTCATTTATCTGAGGGATTAATGAATTGCATTTACTAAAGTTTTAATAATATACACACACAAATCACATTTCATTTCTGATATATTTGGTGAAATTATCAGCTTAATAGTAATTGCAAAAAACCTAGAAGTTCCCCATTTTAGGCAAAGGCAGAGAGAGTCCCACATTAAAAATTAAATCTATATTGGAGTTTTGGAGAGAAGTATGATAAATCTCTTCTGATGGACAGTTTTAAGAAGTAATAGACTGAATGTGTTATGTTTTTGTTGAAAGGGAAACAAAAATGCATCTTATGAAATCAACAACTCAATTTTCCTACTCTTTGGTTCCTCCCACTTCTGGAGAGGACAAAAAGAACATAAATGTGCACACACAAGTCTCATTTTCCTCCTACTACTTTTATTTTTCTCACCATTAAGATCTTTACATCTACTAATTATCCTTCCATTTCTTTCCTCCCAAACATAATATTTCTTTGTTTAAACCAAGTTCCGTTTCCCGAAAGAAAAAGGGGAAAAAGAAAAATTACTCTAAGTTCAAAACCCACCCCAACAAACTCAAAACCACCCCACAACTAGCTTAAAGATGCAACCAAAAACCAATTTCCAAAAGAAATTTCTCATCCTAAAGTGCTTAAATGTGGGAATTTAAGTACTTGAAAATTAGGTTAGACAAAAATCCCAGGAAAAATGATCCTTACACTACACCCAATCAATTTGGATCACATGTTGTACAATATTTTAACATGAACCAGATCACTTTGAGGCCATTTTAGCAAAACATATTTCAGATTCTTCCTAATTTTGCAAAAGCAAAACAATTCCAACCAATTAAGCGATAATTTACTCCACAAACTCCTCACAAACTAAACTTTAGTATCTTCAGGACTAGCTCAAACTACCATTAGCACCAGATATAATGTATGCAATAAATGCTCATATTCCAATTCAATATCACAAAAACAATACCGCAATTCTCTAAACTCAAAACACAAACTAACCCAGCTATATATATATATATATCAAAGATTCATATTGAATATGAGAGATGCACATACCAGTAGCAGAACTTAGTCTCGGAAAATGACGGAATCAGCTATTTCCAACAAGGGTTTCAAGCAATCCGGCGAGAATTTCCTAGCAAACAAGTAGGAATAAGTGGAATTGGAGTGCCTGAGCTCGTAAATGAGCTCAGCCGACACTTGCGGCGGCCGGTAAGTATACGGGTGTCCATTAACACTCCCGGTCCAATTCACCCGAGTCAGTGTATAATGAGTGCACCCATTCGGGTCCTCCATCGACAACATGGTCGGAAAATAATGCTCCTCCGGGTAACAAGACTCGATCTTTATACAGGGCAGCCTAAACTTCCTCCACAACCTGCGGTCCCGGAGCACCACCACCGCGTGGCGGCGAGTGAGCACGAAAAACTGAGACCCAACTCGGAATTTCTCAAAGGGTACTTCGGGCATCATCACATTTTTCCCTCTGGCATTGTACCGATCCCAGAGGGTGGACTCATTGGATAGGATTTCGATGTAGCTCCGGTACTCGAAAGCCCGATCCAAATCGGACGAGACCGGATCGAAGAGTGCGTGGTAGACGAAATCGAACGAGTGTAAGGGAATGCAGTGCTGTGAGATGAGGGCGAAGAAGGCGTTACCTGGGTCGTGGAGGAGGGCGTTGGCGAGGAGGCGGCGTGCGGCGGATATGAGGGTTGCCGAGCCGCGCTGGGTCCTTTTGGCGGGAATGAATCGATCGGTGGAGAAGACGCCGCCGGGTGGGTTGATTTGGACAGATGGGTCGCAGTGAATGTAGATGTTGTAGAGGTTGCGGTTGGCTGGGGAGGAAGTGAAGAAGCGTTGCCACAAGGGGGCGAAGTGGAGGTCGGAGTTGGTGAGGAAGAGGAAGGCGATTTTGGGGCTGAGATTGGCGGCGGCGAGGCGGGATTTGGCAGCAGGGTGGGGTTGGGATTGGCGGGATTGGGCGGCGATGGCGCGGTTGAAGAGGGAGAGGTCGTCGAGCTCGTCGGGGAGGGGGATGGGGAGTTGGCGGGGAGGGAGGAGGAAGTGGTGGGCGAGGAGGAAGAGGATGGGGAGGGAGAGGAGGAGGGTCAGGGTGGGGAGGATGGGGGAGGAAAGCATTGTGGGGGGTGTTTGGATGGTGGGAAAATGGGTGGGAAAGTTTTAGGGAGTGAGGGGGAGTGGGGATTGGGGGTTCATGTGGGTGTGGATGTGGGTGAGATTTGGTGATCTGTTGTGGGTTTTGGGATTTAGGAAAGAGGTTTTGATGGGTGATGAATGGGTTAGGGTTTGTTTGTTGATGATCCACTGAAGTGAGAGAGAGAAAGTTTGGGAAATGAATGGGTGAGGAGTGAATCTGATAGAATGAGTGGGTGGGCCCACCCTTTTTTTCTAATTTTTTTGAATTTTCTGAGAAGAGTTTAATTTATGACATTCATTAAATAATATTGAAATTATGTTTGAAGTCGTGATTCTGAAAAAAAAAAAACATTTACACTCATTTAATTTCTTCATATGAATCACGTAAAATTTGAATTACGTCCATCCAAAATGAAATCAAAGTCCTTAACTATATCTATGCTTATGGTTTTGAATCTTTTGACTAATAATTTTATACTATTAAGCAAATTATATTTAAATTAATGATTCTATTAAATTTTTTTACAACTAAATGGAATCAGATATATGTTTATGTGGTGACTTTAATAATATATTTTTTTTATTTTCACACCGATTTAATAATGTTTAGAATATGTTTTCGGTTTGTGATTTCAACTTGCTTGGGTGTTTAATAAAATGAAATCATGAGATTTTTAAATAATGGTTTGAAAAAGTATATATATATATATTCTTTTGATTTTCTATATTTGAATTAAGTGATAAATGATTTTGTGGGATATTGTTTGATTTTAACCGTGACTTGCTATTTTTTAGAGGTATTCAAATTGAGGGAGCTAGTGGGAAATTGACAGTCAACTGTCTGTATTGAATGAAATAGATTAGAATTGTACAAATCTTCCTACTCTGACAACACATGTTGTTGACTTGTTAATAAGAAAGTAGATATAAAACTAGAATTCCCATTAATGGAAACAGAAAAAGGAGTTTCACCCTAGCTAAAAATGAGTAACAAAATATAGTCAATAGTTAGGCAAGTAGTACATTTTTTACCCAATAAAGTTACTACTCTTCACTTGTCATAAAATATTTATCCAATTTTGAATCATAATTTAATATGATACCATATTTTTTAAATTATTTTATTTTATAAAATAATAAATCCCACTAAAAACTATAATTATACTATATTATCAAAAAATAAAATTAAAAATACAAAATAACCAAAAACAATATTAAAAGGTCAGATTTTGGACTGAGGGAATACATTTTATTAAAAACACAAAATTAAACTATTTACTTGGATAATATTAATATTTGATAAAAGAATATAGGTATCATGAGAAAAATTATCAAAAAAAACAAAATTAAGAACCAGATACTTGAGTAAATGTCTTAATAAAGTCCGACATTATTCTTTTAAGTATCAAATGGTAATTGTTTAAAGGATAATGATTGGGTCCTCACCCTTTATTTGGACCAATAAAATTAAGATACTTGACATATGTTAATTAAAAAATAGAAATGGGTATTACCCATTATTTATGGGATTCAACCCGGATTTGAATTATTCTTTTTTCTCTTATTCACTTTAAAAAATAAAAATCTAATGGACAGTTTAACGTCACATATATATGCATGTACACTTTCCTTAAACACAAATAAGAAAAAAGTCACAATCCACGAATATTATTTGATATTTTGATGGGTACTTCTCCATATTTCGTAAAATCCAAAGATATATAAATGAATTGGATACAAAATATTATGAACACAAATAAGAAAAAAAAAAAAAAAAGTGATTGAAGTATGGAAATTTGGAGAAAAAAAATCAAAAATCTCATGTGTAAAGTACCGCTCATCGCATCAAATTGATGATATTACATAAATAACACAAAATATTTTATCATCCTTTGGATTCAATTGTAATATACATAGCATATATATATATATATATATATATATATATATATATGTATCAATCTATATAAATAAAAGTGTACACACATATATCAATCTATATATACAAATAAGTGTACACGCATATGTAGACGTTAAACTGTCAATGAGATTTTTTTTTAAGTGAATAAGAGAAAAAAGAATAATTCAAATCCGGATTGAATTCCATAAATAATGGGTAATACTCATTTATGTTTTTTAATTAATATATGCCACGTGTTTTAATTATATTGGTCTAAATAAGGGGTGATGACCAAGTTGGTCCTCATTGGTGAGTCGGTGACCCAAGCATTGTTTAAATAATCTGATCCTAAATTATATAATCTCTTCGTCCATTTTTAGTTGTCCACTTTGATTTTTTACTTATCCAAAATTAGTTGTTCAGATTCCAATCTCAATATAATATTATTATATAATTTCTCAAATTATCCCTCTTTATTAACTTTTAAAAGCAATGGGCCCGATTAAAAATCACAACTATATTACATTATCAACGACAAAATAAGAAAGAAAAAAAAATATTTACCACGGAGGTAAGTAACAATTTTTTGAATTAGAAATTTAGATTAGCATTCATAATATGCTTTCCAAAAACTGAAAAAGTAAACATGTTCATGTGATCTAGGATGTAAATGTTTTTCGGGGACTACTTTGAATCTTTGATACAAGTCAAATGCATAATTGAACATACAGCTAATAGGACGTAGCTGAGAATATGTAAAAAAATAAATAGTTGTCTTTTTGCAAATAGTTCTAGGACACGTGATGTGATCTATGAGTTATTAAACTATATATATATAGTCATGAGATTTGAAGGTTAATAAAATAATTTTGAGACCACTAATCATACTTAGACATGGAATATATTTAATAGAATGCGTAGACCAAGTAGCCTCACATTTCGGTAAATACATTAGTTAATTACTTTTCACTTTGTACCTTAATGACCAGAGCAAGTTTTGGAAGATAGTAAGGCTATGTTCCGCAACGTTTATGCTTTTGTTTTCGCATAAGAAAAAAAAAAAGTAAAAATTGTTTTAAGAAGTTTGTACCTCTTAATTTCTTTAAAACGCTCTTCCAAATTTTAAAAAAATTTCTAAAATTTTTATCAAATATCATTCAAAATAATTTTTCTCTCCAGAAAGTCAAAAATAACATTTGAAAAATTAATTCAAACAAGACCTAAGTATAAGATAAAAATGGTATGACATTTCATAGTATGATTGTCCTTGGCTGTTCACTTGTCACTTAGATCATGTTTGGCATAGTTTCTGCTTTTGGCTTCCCGCAGAAGAAAAAGAAAAACATAACCTGTTTTGAGAAGCTGGTAAACGCTCTTCCAAGGCCCAAAAGCTCTTCTAAAATTTTTGTCAAACACCGTTCAAAACAGTTTTTACCTCCAGGAAGTCAAAAGTAACGTTTGAAAAGTCAATCCAAACAGGACCTTAGTGAAGACGAGCTTGGTGGCTATATATGAATAAGACCACCATGTATGATAAGATAATAAAAAATGTGAATAAATTAGATTTCGATCCAAATTTAATTTGGTTAATTGAATTTGAATTGAATGAAGAATTCAATAATAAGATGATGATGAGAATTTGATTAATTGAGTTTAAATTGAATAAAAAAAATTCATTAGATCATGATATGAATTTAATTAAATGAATATGAATGCAAGAAAAATTTGGTAATCAGAGCAAAATAGCACAACGTGTTAAAGTAATAAATTGAATATGTGTCTATTGATCCAAAAATGATCCAATTTAACTAAAGTTTTATGTTAAAATACTTATTTACTTGTAACACCAATTTACTGTATACTAACATTGCATGTATTTGATCTCTATCACTAGTATGAGAATATGTTTATTCATTATTTACAATGATCCCTTAACTGAACACCCCAAATATGAATATTTTCCATCTAACATCAAATATGAATTTGTTCCATCTAATTCCAGTCTGATCAATTGGCATAATATACATACATAATAATATATATTACTTCAGGGTCTGATCATTAAACAAAACAACGATTTTATAATTACCTAAAATATGAACGATTTTATTTTTTCCTATTCCACTCAAATGAATAGTTTTTTTTCCTCTGTTTCTGAGAGGAAAAAAAATTAAAAATTAAACAGAGGAAGAAGAAGGAAGGTCCTTATCAATAGAGCTAATAAGCTAAGTAGGTCATATGATCCATTTGAATCAACAGCTTGACTTGGAGAGCTTTCTTGGCGATACGCTCGTGTGGCCAATATAAAATTTAGCAGAATTCACTAATACAGAGAGTTCAATGATCATAATACAAAAATCTACAGCTAGAATGGAAATAAAACTTCATTTAATTAATGAAATTGAAATAAACTGGAAGGTTGGTAAAATTACCATAAACTATCAGCATTCATAATCACCCATTATTTCTATCAAGATCTAATAACTCCTAGGGCTTGTTTGGTAGCAGTGTTTTTGTGTTTGTTTATGTGTTTTGTGTTTATAAACTTGTTTGGTTAGTATTTTTGGGATATGTATGTTAAAAAACATTTTTTCACTTAGGCATATTCCAATAAACATGAATTTGGTGTTTATTGGGGTGTTTCTCACTTACACTTTCTTCACTTTATAATATATTTTATTATTTATATTATTAAATTATTATTTATTAATTTATATATTAATTTATAAATATATTCTATTTATTTATTATTATTATTTCATTATTTAATTCATTTTATTTATAAATTATTTATTCATTTTTAATTATTTAAAAATATATTTTATTAATTTAATATTAATTTATTATTATTATACTCATTTTTTATTATTATTATGAAGTATTTATTTGTTATTATATTTACTTATTAGTTATTATTATATTTATTTATTATTTTTTATTATATTTATTTTTTATTATTTTTTATTTCATTTTGTTTATTATTTTTTATTTTTATTATATGTTTAAATATGTTTTATGTAATTTATTTTATTAATTTATTATTATTATTTATTATTTAGTCCATTTTTTACTATTATATTTATTTATTATTATTGTATTCATTTATTATTATTATTATTATATATTATATTTTATTTATTATTTATATTATTAAATTATTATTTATTAATTTATAAATATATTATATTTATTTATTTATTATTATTTCATTATTTCATTCATTTTATTTATAAATTATTTATTCATTTTTAATTATTTAAAAATATATTTTATTAATTTAATATTATTATACTCATTTTTTTTATTATTATGAAATATTTATTTGTTATTATATTTACTTATTATTTATTATTATATTTATTTATTATTTATTTATTATTATTTATTTCATTTTGTTTATTATTTATTATTTTTATTATATTTTTAAATATGTTTTATGTAATTTATTATTTATTTTATTAATTTATTATTATTATTTATTATTTAGTCCATTTTTTTATTATTATATTTATTTTTTATTATTGTATTTATTTATTATTATTATTATATTATATTTTATTTATTATTTATATTATTAATTTTTAATTGTTGATTTTTAATTTTTCAATTTCAACCCAAAAAACATCCCTACCAAACATACTTATGTTTTTGGATGAATAAACAAAAAAACAAAAAACGTGTTTTTTGTTTATTTCAACACAAACACAAATACAACTCTACCAAACAGGCCCCTAGAGTTTTTACTCAAGTGATTAAATTTGGAAAGGAACCAGAATCAAGATGAGTTTTCACCAAAACTCATTCACATGTCCAATACAACCATTTTCTCTTTTTTTTTTTTTCTTCTTTTTTTCATTTTTTCATTTCTTTTTTTAAAATAAAAAGTGCACATATTTGTGTAATTGATCTATTTGTACTACCATTTCTCTCCCAGGCTTTCTTCCATTTACCAGCTTCATTTTAAGTGATCAAACACTCACTCAATTCACAATTTTCAACAATGAATCAGGAAGGAGAAACAGATATCATCAATAAATAGGAAGAGGATTTAAAATACATCCACAACAGACTGCAATGATACAAGCTTGGCAATCCAACAAGCAGTGATTACAACATCCTAATCAAATCCTGATAATTTTATTTCCGAAGCAGCGAGCCTGAGTCCAGGACCTCAACTCTAACTTTGGTGGCACCACCGGAGAAGACAGGAAGAGAAGCAATGTCATTGCATCTGCTAGCAAGAAGGCCTATATATACACACTGAAAGAATCACTTCTGAGAACAAGGTCTTCCATGAGAAGCTTGAAGCTACAGATCAACAGGCTCTTGGAGAGGTTTCGTAGGGTTCGAATGGTTTCCGTTAAGCTTGGATTTATTGCTCATGGTCTTCTGTGAAGTAGGTGTCCTTTTGAGAGTAGTTTTACCAGGCTGCATGGTTGTTTCAACCCCAACACCTTGCCCTGGTTCAATCAAAATAAGTTACTAGGGGAAAATGTGTGGAAAGAATACAAATATATATATATATATATATATATATATAAATGCAACATTCATAGTTAGAAGACATATAAGCAGAAAGAGCAATGCTAGACATCATGAAAATAATTTCATGATAATGTCATGAATTAAGAAACTGGTAAGGTGTGATATTAATTCGTTTCCATCATAATCCTTAAATTCCAATTTTAAGATCAGTTCAATCTTTACCTACCAAAAATATACTCATTCTTTTCACTTTCCTTTTTATTTATTAAATTTTAAATTTTATATTAGACACGTGTCAATTTATGGATGCATCCACAACATTCATGATTGTATCATGAAATAAATTTAATAGACACGTGTCAATTCATGGATGCATCCACAACAATCGTGATTATATCATGAAATAAATTTCATGATGTTTAGCATTTCTCACGATATATTTGCTACAAATAAAACCCATCCAATAATTCTAAAAGACCGGTGCTTCAAGAAGCACATCATCAGACCATTAAATTTTTGAACCAGGGAGGCAATGCGTACTACTTTATCCTACTTTCTCATATTCATCCACTTTCTAGTTTGAAATAATAATAATTATAATAAGTAAATAAAAAAAGTAAACTTCCATGGACTACAGGCTTGGGGAAATATCAGAAGTGCGGACAACCATGCATGAGAGAGAGAGAGAGAGAGCAACTCACTGTTATTAGGCAGAGACAATCTCTTCTTTGCCTGTTTATCAGGAAGTGTGGATCTCTCTTTAGGATTGCTTTGTGATCTTGAACTAATAACTGGTACTGAGGTAGCTTCTCCAACCAAATCTTCAGGAAACGGCTTGGTTTTTGGCTTGGTAAACAGAGTGGTAGATGCATCTTGTATGTTTGCAGTCATGCTAGGTGAAGAGCCATCAGAATGAGATGGGCCTGTTCGTTGATTTGAAAGATTTGGGTGAGGGTTTAAGGATGTGGGCTTCTTTCCATTAGTTTTTGACTGTATCATGGCACCATTCTTTCCATCAGCAGATCCATTCTCACGAATCTTCACTCCATCTCGGAGATTGATGTCGAGAAAACGGTTTTCCCATGGACGAACAGCCATCCATCTTTCCAACCAGTTCCAGCCCCAGTTGCCTTTATCTGGCTCAAAGCTAGAAGGAGCTGCCTGCTGCCTTGATCCTGCCTGCCACTGCAGCACCCGCATCAATCTCATTCTCAGCATGCAGTAAATAATGAACACTAAAAGCACCTATGAAGCATGATTATAAAGAGAAGAGCCCAACCACTTCAGTGGTTGATGCTATTGAACATCTACACGCATATCACAAATTCCCGAAGGTGTAAAATTGGATGTAAGAGAGCACATGCAAGAAAATGTTCTGCATGAGATGTTACAAAGCTATATGAACAGGATGTTGACAAGGAACTAAACCAGGCATGTCTATTCAGAGTGAGGTGAAATAATTGTTAACTAACTGTCTAATTGTGGTTCACTTAGACAGTATGACAACAAAATAATGACAGTTTATTCCCAACCTATGCTATTCAACTAAGCCAAGACCTTGTTTAGCTTCAATAGCAAACTCAGTATTTGAACAATCTTATAGTGATTATACAGAATGCCAAATGTTGCCACTGATAAGTGCATAATTCATACACGATTAACCTCCAAAAATATATTTTTTAGTCATTTATTTTAATTAATATTTGTGTTTTTATATTTTTATAGGTTATTGGTGATTTCTGGTACAAATGGGTTAAATCCATCTAAACAAACCCAAAATCTGTTTAGACCACGTCTTAGTATTTGGGCCATATATTTCAGCCCGTTGTTCGGATTTGTGTGAGTCCAGTGTTCATAGAAAGCTGATTCAATTTAAAGAATATTGGTATTTCACATAGAAACCCTAATTCTGAAGTTTAGAGGGCGAAAAAGACATTTTAAATCTGGCATACTATTTGGTGCGAAAATCAACATCAGCTTGGTAATATAATCACAGATTTTGAAGGAACGATCAGAATGGAATGAAATCAAGGGTTGTGGGAAGAGGACTTGATTAACAAGAAAAGAGTATCTCACCAATATCTTCCAAATTTACTCTCCAAATTGGTCAAAAGTGGGCTGCAAGATATCACCAATTAGGAAAAGAAATATGGGAATATTGTATTCTCTTATTTACTTTCCTAGATAAAACCTTGAGGACCCCTATAAATAGGGCATATGTGGATGCACAAAGGGTGAACGGCCAAGAAACAGAAGGGGAAGACCTGTGCGATCAACGAAGAAATCCAAGATGTCTTCCACTTATGTGCTTTAACTAAGACTAAAATTGAACGTATTTCATTCCTAGCATATAGATTACTTGTGTCTGACCACGAACATGTAATATACTTGGCAATTTAAGAAGAAGATAATAAATTATAATTGTTTATGCCTGACCATGGATAGATAATTGTGATTTATATTTTCCTTCAATGATTTATTTATTATTTTTGGCCAAGATAATAAAATATTGAGTTGAACCTATGCCCTAACCCGGATAGACCATCTATGAACGTAATAATAATTATTATTTAGATGTGTGGAAATTAATTGGATATTTAATGAGTTTACAATTGAAAATTGGATTTGTGATGGTTAGTGGTGGAATCAAAACCTTGGTATTCCTTTTGTATTATTGTATTTATATTATTTTTTCACAATCATCAATAATTTGTTAAATTAGTTAGATAGTAGTTTTTAGATTTAATTTGTCTTAATCAATCCTCGTGGGAATGACCTCGCAATACTTATACTCTTTACTATTATGATTCTTATACTTGCGAGTAAAATTTGATTTGGGTTAATCTATCTTTTGGGTTACTCTAAATTTCACAACAGTCACTTAACAAAGATTTCGGAGAGAAAAAAGGAACTGTCAAATAGGATTAAATGAATGAAAATACAAAAAAAAAAAATACAATGAGGAAAGAACCACGTGCGATGCACATAACCCCTAGTACAAATAAAACCAACATCTTAACTGGACAATCAATGCTGCTGCACAAAAGATAGCAAATGTGTGAAATTTCAAAGAAATAAGCAGAAAATTGCGATTTGGCATTAATAAATAAGTTGAATGACATATGATAATATTGCAATGTACCAACAATATGTGAGCTATCTATTGCTGATAAAGCAAGCTCTTCAAGACAACTCCTGATATGGAGACCTATAGCCACTTCGGTTTACGAAAATTGTCAATTTTTAATAACTGGGTGAATTTATTCAATATGCTGAACATACTATAACTGATAAAGCAAGGTATCTGATAGTCAGCACATGAAATCGATTTCTATAGCCACTATAAATTGGCAGTGTGGATAATTTAAGCATATACTATGCTATGACATACAAAAGTGTTAATAACTATATTAGCTATATTTCCAACATCTTATTTCACAAGATTTTTGGTTCAGTACAAATATAGAGGGTTATCTTAGTAAAACATGTTATTGCACAATATTTGTCCATCGCCATTCACTCTATAACAAGCCACGTGGAAGAAATGTGGAGCCAAATTTGTTATCATGACTGGGTCTAAATGTGTCACTGATGGATTTATAATTATCAAACTAGTGGCGAGGTTCGAACTCAAAGATTTTCTTACTTTAAGGCAATGTCCACCACTTATAGTCTAAAAACTTAAACTATTAGAGGAAGTGTAACCTAAGTACTTACATGTGTAATTCATAACATATAATTACATTATATATCATGTTAAAAATCTCTAACTCAGATTCTCTGGTTTTCTAATTTTATCCTATTTCCTAACTTACAGATAAAAAAATCGTGTATAAACAATTGTAGAACTCCATATATCCCAAAATCTCAACATTGAAAACTAGAAATATATTCTATATAACATGTCAAAGCAAAATCCAAGTACTTAGGACTCAATAATTTGTTCAAGATAGAATTCTCAGCAAGGTGAATACTCAAAGCTCCTATTCATTACTAATGAAAAGCTAGTCACTGTCAAACTTGATAAATCTGCGCTGCTGAAAGTTTTAGTATTTGCTCTCATGATAGATTGTAGCATGTAATAGGTCGAAAATACTTTTGTTGAAGCTTTCTTTTAGGACAACCAAAAATAATTTCAGCGCCTTTCGATAGTTTTATGAAGATACATTAATCATGAACAAATTTTTCACTGGTGGTTACCAATGGTTTATTGTCCTGGCATTGTAAGTAAGTTGGTACACATTTATGGCTAAGTAGAGACTGACTGTAGGCTTTAAGCATAGAAACTGAAAGATTTATACAATACTAAAAGGGAAAAGTTGAGAAGATATAATTTTTTCATTCGACTACTTTGAAAACCTAATAATATATTTCCAGATCACAATCCTAACACTGAAAGTCAAAAGTACATTTAAGGTAAAGCTGACTGCAGATGCTCTGATTTTATATTTTCTCCAGTGTTCTTTGCCAATCAAAACCTTGCTTTCTGCTAAACACTAGTTTCTTTTTATGTTAAATTCAAAACTTGTTAACTTAGATTGTTGATAAGGAGAGTATCATATTTTACCTGGTGAGTGAGAGCATATGCCATAGCTCTCTCGCGCTTGGCCGCTGCCTCCTGCCTCTTTAACAACTTGGTTTGAATTTCTTCAACAGATCCTACACTGGCACACCATCCTTCCTGTGTCACAGTTACAATGAGTAAGAAAGCTTTACAGAAAAACCTAATAAAAAGTGAAATGGCATGTATCAAGAATGGGTTAGAAAGTAGACTATTCCTCATTCTTGAGTTATATATCGTTAATGATACAACAGCAATCAATATAATTACACAGAGATACTTAATTTGTACTAATATCAATTAACTATCCATTGTTTCTTAACTACATACAAGCACAACTGGGATTTCTAGGGAAGCATGGGCCATCCTTTGTATTGCCGGATCGAAGCCCATCTATTTAGCTATCTTTGTTTTGGCGCAATTTCAACCACAAACCATTTGAACTGAAAACACAAATTCACTCGATGCAAGATGTCAAATTAATAGAACTGTTAACTACCAAATTGCTCTAAAAGCTAAAGCGTCGAACACGTGAAACAACAATTTTTTTAATGTGGGTGACGGTGAGGTTTGAACATGAGGCATTTGGCTCTGATACCATGTTAACTACCAAATTGCTCTAAAAGCTTAAGCTGTTAGAGAGGGTGTAACTTAAATATCATATCCGTCAACAACAATCTTCTACCAACTCCCAGCACCATTCATCCTATGTAGGTGCAATTATCTCCAAATCAGAATACCACAATCCCCTGCACCTTGGATAGCGTCTTCTACACTCGGCCTCTCCAACTCCTGTTAATCTCCCCTTTCTGCTTTTCGACTTTCAAAGACTATTCGGAGTCCTTCTCCTTGTGCATTTCTGTGTGCTCAAATGAACTGCTATTTCTACCACATTCCAAGAAGTTTCTCAGGTGTTGATCCTCTTTCTTTGTTGGTTTCATACAAAACATACTGTGAAATCCTCTATTTCACTGGAATCAGTTCTTAATCATCATGTTCCCCTTAGACAAATGTCAAACTTTCTCCATGAAGTGGAACTACATGTTTCTCTTTTAAATGTCAACAATTGGTTATTTTTTTATGCTTAGTGGTTAGAAAGGGGACATAACATCATACTTCAGCATTGCCATTATCCTTGATGAATGGGCCAGCCATGTCAACGAGTTACGTACCGACAAGGAGGCAATCAGATTTTAACATATGAGACACCAGTCTGATACCATGTGAACAACATTTTTTCCTAATAGCCTTACCCCCTTCACTCCTCTAAAGAATTGTTTGCACCAAAGAGGAGTTGAACTTAGACTTGAGGCACCAGGGTCAAGTTCGTATCCACCTGAGCCAAAAGCTTACTTACTGTAGTTGGAAATGTAAACTCATTTCAACAAGTAAATGTAACCCTATAAGAGACAACATTATTGGTTTGTGGCAGTTCTTGTGCCCTTGAGATTGGCAAGAGCATGCCTTCAAGCAAGGGAAAAAACTTTCCGAGTAAGTTATGATCATAACAGCAAAAATCAATGTCAGTACTCCATTTAGAAGATTCAGGAAACACCACTGGGAAAATATTCAAAAAGAAAAAGATGTCATAAGTTCACAAATGATATAACTTATCTACCATGTCCAAAGATCTTTAACGTAAAATGTTCAATTGGTATCATGTAGTCCAAATCTTCAAAATTTCCACAAATACTCCTGAACAACACGAACGAAGCACCCCCTCCAAAGTCCTCTTGTCCTCTTAATTCCAGCAATGGCAAACAGCCAACAAGAAACTCACCCACCGTGCAAGGCACTACCATTACAAATTTGAAGAACAGAATAAAAATTTAAAAATCCGTAGACCTGTAGCCGCAGGTAAATAAATGATCCACACACTCAATGGCCTCCATACCATGACACACCAATTTGAAAATTTGAATGATTATAACTCTTCTATGATAAAATGTTCCTCAGTCATTCGTCCCGTCCGAAACAATTAAAAGAACAATACTTGGAACGAGTACTCCACTCACTCCATCTAAAACTTAGAGCTCTCATATTCAAAGACTCAAAGAAAACCAGAAAGAATATTGAAAGGGTTACCCCTCAAAACAATCATGTCCTTAGCCTCCCTGATTAAATTTTACCAGAAAAGCTTTGAAATAAAGCCACCATTTGCTTCTAGCTTATGAATAGTTTTGTTAAATTTTCAAACAATATGCAATATGTCCCTTTCAAAACCAACCTCCTGAATTTTTTAACCCGTCTGCTGAAATGTCAAAAAGGTGAGCGAACGTCCTACATCAGGCTATCTCCCATCCATCTTATTCACAATCAAACCCACCTTAGAAAAAAATATCTACCCATTCAAAAGAGTTCTCTAAAGCCCCATCCATGGTATCCAACATCCTTCTTACTCCAAGTGCCATCTCAACACCTTATTTCACTCGAGTTGCCTCCCCAAACTCTATTTTCCATGGAAATTCTCCACAATTACTTATGCAGGAGCACTTGAGTCATGACTAATAAGAAAAGAAGAATCTCATAAGAGACAACCAAACCTTATAGGACCTCTCTTAAAAAAACCTCTAAACATTGTATAGTCTATCCATATTATAACCCCCGATGCCAACCACACATATGGGCTGCATCAGACATTGAAGTGTTCAAGAACAGTGGCAAACCAGACTGTAAATGACACACTTATATATACTATTCTTCTCATTCTATGCGCCAAGTGAACTATGAAATACTTTAGTTTAAAGTTATTTTTTCTTAGATCCACTTCTCAAACATTCGATTGTTTCTCCAACTACCTCCCCCACAAAAGAAAAAAATTTCCAACTACAATAACACCACAAACACAATCTTGCATTCTGTCTTTATTGTTTGGGGGGAAAAAAAGAAAGAAAAAGATTATGTGATACTTAAACTAATCCTCCTCCTGAAAGAAACCTTGCAAATCGTACTTATCTATATATTTTGTCAAATACGATTCTTTCACATTTTTTAAAGAACTAACTGAAAACATAAAATGCAAGCACTGGCACAATGTAAATATGAAAAATTGCCACCATTCTATTGAAATTCTATTTAATTTGTTAAGTGAGAGTATCCTAGGGCAGCTTGCCTCTATTTCTCGAACACGAGCCTCATGTTCCAGTTGTTGCTGAATTTTCTGTTGTGATGTCTGACTTTCCAATGATATACGGACACGCCTAGCCCGAACACGAGCCTGAACTCTGACTAAAGCTTGCATACAACGAAGAGTAATTGCAGCTTGTTTTCTCACAGCATGACCCCTTACAAGGGCTTGAAGTCTTACTAATCCTTTCAGAGCCCTCAGAGCTCGCCTAGCCTGAAATTATTGGCAAAACACTTCAATACCAAATGTCAAAACTGAAGTATTAATAAATAAATAAACAGGATAAGAAAGAAAAAAAAGAAAAACAAAAAAGAGATCTACAGAAGCAATGCAGTAGTTCTTTTAATGTAGTTCCTCATTAAGTTCTAGAGTTGTTGAATTCAGAGTAGAAAAACTTTACTAATATTGTTTGATGGCACCCACATCTACATAGTGATCCATTACATATTAACATAGACCACAGAAATACTATACTATCTTTAGCACATTTCTTTGTATATCATCATCCTTCCAGCATATATAATCTTATTGCCAAATTCTAAGTAACAACAAGATCAAGGCCCACCAGAATTGATAAAGGAAACCAAACTAGAGGAGTATGTGACTTTCACATAAGCATAATCCATTAAGTGTTTAGAATCGACCCATTGATGGACGTGTGGGTTATGTAAACTCAAGATACAAAAGGTTGGTAGAAAAAAAGCTCAAAGAAAGTAAAGAGAACTAAAAAAAAATACTCTCATCATGTGTAAACTTCACGTTTTTATATACAGGACTTAAAGTATGGCAGATTGGATCATTTTCTTTAGCCATGCCCCGTGTTTTTGGCAATAGAGTAAATGACCTATAGGTCTGCACTTCTACTGTATCAGTTCAAAACCTGATGGACATAAAGATGAAAAAAGTGAAAACTTAGTATATCAACCAAACTCAAATACAGCAAGACAAATTGGAACGTGTGAACTCTTAGAAACTGGGGCTGTAGTCCAGAAAACAACAAAGTATATAAAGAAAATGGAATCAACAAAACACCAGTTAAGTGCCAACTAGAGATGGCTAAAAAATAAACTGTAGCAGTTTGGTACCAGAAATCCTCGAAAAGCTGTCTGAATGCGTGTAGCTGCCCATTCTTCTTTCAAATTCTGTTGGATTTGAGTTGCATCCTGCACTGTAACTGAACAAGAAGGGGAGCAAACGGCATCTGGGACTGAATCATTGCTAGCATCTTCAACAGATGGAGCAGCATTTTGACTGAATTCATCTTGAACTAGGGGAGTATCAATCTCAACAGAATGCTTTCTCCGGTGCCAGAACTTTCCAGTAGGCACCATTCTCTGCATAAGCATGCAATTGGCTATGATGCTAATTCAAAAACAGGTTTACATTTCACATCTGGACTAAATAATTAATTTAATTTTTGAGGCAGATGATGCCAGATATAAGATGGAAGTTCCTTCTCTGTCCTCTTAAGAACTCGAGAATAAATAACTACAAAGCCAAGCTTTAGAAATGAAAAATATATAGTACAAACATATTTTAACCTGTCATAAAAGAAATAGAAAAAGATACCCACATTTTCATCCTTTTCAGAAGATTGTGACTTCTCCGATTTCTTCAAACCAACCAACGCCTTAATCCATTTCCCTGACACACCCATGACGATAGTCACTGTAGCTCTCCCAAATTAGGACCTGGCAGAGAATATAGTAAACATGATGAGCATCTCATATATAATAACTTCATTAGCAGCAAAACAAAATTAATAATAATGAAAAGGACGAAACTAAGCTTCGAAGACATAGACTATATCTGTAGTGGAATAGACTTCTTAGGAAAATGGAAAAGGAAAATTTGAAGTAGCACTCAATTTCAGGAGGGATCTAGAAGCTGTACTCTTCCAGTGAGGACATGTGTAGAATAAAACTTATATAAGAGACCCTTGCCATAAAATCCTCAAATTTTGGCACGAGGAAACCACATACATTAACATTACAATCACGGAATGAGGAACACCACCGGAACACTGCACCATATTAACACGCTGTCACAAATGAGAGAAAAATCGATGATTGCATCTGATCTGCTCCGAACTTTTGTAAATGAACATTTAACTGACGACACAACACAGAGAACCAGATTTGTCTGAATACTAACAACAATCAGTTTTCTGTTGGTTACTGGATACAAAAAAAATATATGCATATTGCTTAAGACTGTCATCTCGTCCTGATCCATGTAACTATAGGTTTCAAGATATAACTAAATTATCATGTATAGTTACTGACATGCAGTTTGGGGTAATGCCTAGGCAACCCTAGGTGATTACCAAAAACAGCTAATTATTTACTGAAAACTCAATTCCATATCTTTACAGGCTTCCAGCTGAACGACAAATATATATGATATTTAAAAGTAGGGTGGTTTTAGACATTAATGAGACTTCTTCCCGGAATTGAACCAATGACCTATATTTGGAAGAAAAAAAAAAAGAAGCTATCTTGTTTTTGTAGAAGGCAGGCCTGTTAAGGAACAAACTAGAATAAATGGAAACTGAAAGTTTAGAGTAAGCATTTCTTACAAAAAGTTGGTGTTAGTCATACAAGGATATATGGTCCTCCAAGGAACTGGTCCAAACAAATACTTTGAATCATCCACTCAATCCCCTCTCAACAGTTGCCGTGACATCTAGCACTATGATGCACAATAAATAATCATAACTAGCCCTTCAATCACAACAGTTTGATGTACGTATCCCTTATATCACCAAAGGAAAGAATAGTAGCAATACCACAGTTCCCTACCTTTCAAGCCCTTAAACCTTCATTTTCTCTTACAGTCTATATATTCCAGCAAGCTTCCTATTTGATTTCATATAAAAGTTGCCAATGTACCCCCGTTACAACCCTAAAACTTTCGGCCCGTCTTCGTCACCATTAACTCCAAAAACCAAACAAATCACCCCCTCATTATTTATAGTGGGCAGCCCTTTCAGTTATAAAGTTCTAATCCTACGTCAATTAGCTTATCATCAACCAATGAAATAAGTGCCCAAGATCTCTTTCAGGATATGAACAAAATATCATTGAGTTAAAGCCAATATTTGGGGCTAACCTTCCTCTTTTCCTCATTAGGAGGACTTATAACATCTTCCTTAAGGTAAATGTTTAGATGGTGACGATATTTTTATTTTCTTATTATTTACACAGTAAGTAGTCCAAGTTGATACATTCTGATGCTTTGTACAAATTGGAAACTGTTGTAGCTATCGACAAATCACACAATTTGTTACTAGGTATTGGCAAATCCAAAGTACTAATGGAAATTTTTACAGCTAGTTTGTTTTAGTAATATGAAACTCTCACTTGCAAAATGTAATAGTAGTGACTTTATTTCTCCCTTTTGTTCTTTTAAATCAACACTCAAGTTGTGGCCTCACACTTTTTTGTTTCAACCCCCAACAGACAACTCTTTAAGGATGTGTAATTTACTAATCATGGGAGATGCTAAATTCACAAAGTACAGATTTCTTTTTTCGGTTTGAAGTTTCTAAAAGTCGAGAATATTTTAAAGTTCTTCTCGCAGAAGAGACAAAAGATTCAACATATGTTTCAATACTTTTTTAAAGCTTGTCATGGAAAAGATACATTATGCCTGTAGATTCATTCAAAGCCAAAAAATGATTAGACTACCAACATAGGATATATATTAAATAATAATTCACTTAGATGTAGATCAATAGACCACTCAACTTTTTTCATTTAAATGGTTAAATTCAATAGACCATCCCATAACAATTCTGATAAAATCATTAAATTCTCTTCCATAATTGTAATTTATTTCCATAGAAGTTATCTTATATGAATTAATGATGCAAGGTGAACTTTTCAAGCTAAAGTTATTTATTTTCCATTACAGAATCAAGTGAATTCCCTACAAGAATTCCAAATTAAACCTATTTAAGTAAATAAGTATCAATTGGTAGAAGGTTGACTATCCTATTTCAAAGACGGAGACAAGAAAGATGGATATTTCAATGTTTGTTTGGTTTTAAGATCAGAACCATTGTTTGATATGGTATATATGCAAGACAACTTCTTTTTCTATGAAAGTCAATTATCCACTCAATCTAGTAAGATTGAATGCCTGAACATATAAAGATTGGCGATAGTTGGTCATAGGGACATATCTTTTCCGGATGTCACCCCGGTACTCGCCCCTTACCTGGTCAACAGACTCCATCAAGTATTAATGTCATTCTATCAACTCAAGGGATAACGGCACTCTATATACTAATATAAGCTCTCTCTTTTTTACACGTTATATAGTGGTGAGTATTTAGTTATATTTTTCTTCTCTAGTTTGTTCAATACAGCCTAACAAATTATTTTCCAATTACTAAAAGCTGTTATTGTGCCACTAATTTCCATCACTTTTCACAATGATAAAAATATTTACATTTCTATCACTTCAAAATCAGGTGGCCTGTCGACAAATTTCCATCCAGCCGTGAGGCTTTCCCGGGGGATTTTTTTTTTTTTATCTACATTACCATTTCTTAGAAAAGAGGCTAAATGGTTGGACCAGACAAAGAGCACTTACCTACATTCTCACCAATGTGATCCCATTACTGAAGAAAGCTTTTAATAGTGAGTAAATACTATAGAAATTTCAAACTTCATTAAACTACGGCGTTGCGGTGACAGTTGTTTATCATTATATTCCTGAAAAATGGTTCTAATAACCCCCAAGGGGGTGCCAAATACCTATTTTGAGAAAGAAAAGTTTCGGGTTTAATTCCGCCCTAGGCACCATAGCAATGGCATGAGTAAGGGATATAGATCCCATAAAGACTGAGATTGTAGACATTGGGGCCAATTACTCCCATTTGAAGGTTGGGGATATCCGAGTTGTCATCAACATGTGTGTGTGTACTCTATGTAGGTCTAAGAAAGAAAGAAAACCCAAGTTGAAAGACCTCGATACAATTACTTACAGGCTACATATGCCAGACAGTTTTAACCCCTCTCAAACCTAGATACACAATCTATAGCTACATTTCTTGAATTGTAAATAGATAAGCAAGCAAAATGAGCTAAATTCAGAAAACCCAATCAATAGAAGAGCAATTCATCACATAAAAGCAATGTATATCGACAGATCACAATACGTGTAAATGTATGTGTTTGTATATATATATGTGTGTGTGTATATCAGTAATAGTTTAGAGTGAATGTAGTCCATGTAGAGCTGAATTCACCTGGGGATGATTATGATGGGCTTTGAAGATAGAGACAGAAGCAGAAATGTAGAGAGAGAGAGAACCTTTTTGGTGGTGGATCTATCAGTCACTGAATAAAGTCGATCTCAGTCAATATCTACCTGTTCATCATTGTCTCAACCAATTCGATCTTCGATTTCGAACATTGGATCCGAATTCAGATAATTATATATAAATATATATATATATATATATATGAATGTGTGTGTGTATGCCTGTGTATTCAAAGCTTGCTCACTAGCTCGAGTGGTTGGAGAGATAAATTGGTGGAGGCTACTACTGTAGGCTTTTGTACGGCGTCGTTCCTGGTGCGGAAGTCAAGTCGTTCTCAATCTTACGCATGCGACCAAGAGTCAATCACGGTATGGTTCGGTCCCGCCGGGTCGACCCGTTGTCAAGTGACTTAGTTTTTTAACCTCTGCCTGTTTACTAAGAGTAAATATTTTCAGTTTTCGTTTCCTGAAAAAGTAGAATTATATTTTTGATTCCTTAAGAAAAACAGAAAGTAAAATCTTGTTTACTAAATTTTGATTTTTTTCAGAAACAAAAATAAAAAACAGAAATTAGGTTTGCTAAAAAAATTTTGTTCTTACTTTTTATTTATTTATTATATGTATTTCTTATTAATTTTTATTTATATTTATTATTTATCATAAATTTTATTTATTTATTATTAATTTTGTATATTATTTATTATTTAATTTATAAATATATTTAATTTATTATTTTTATTATTATTAATTCATTATTTTTATTTAATTTATAAATATATTTTGTTTAATTTATTATTTATTATATTTTTATTTAATTTATAAATATATTTAATTTATTATTTTTATTATTATTAATTCATTATTTTTATTTAATTTATAAATATATTTTGTTTATTTTATTATTTATTATATTTTTATTTAATTTATAAAAATATTTAATTTATTTATTATTTGTATTTATTATTATTATTTATTTATATTTATTATTTATCTTAAGTTTTATTTATTTATTATTAATTTTGTATATTATTTAATTTATTATTTATTATTTAATTTATTATTTTTATTATTATTAATTCATTATTTTTATTTAATTTATAAATATATTTTGTTTAATTTATTATTTATTATATTTTTATTTAATTTATAAAAATATTTAATTTATTTATTATTTGTATTTCTTATTATTTTTATTTTTTATTTATCATAATTATTATTTATTTATTATTATTATTATGTATTATTTAATCTATTTTATTATTGTTTATTTTGTTTATTATTATTTATTCATTTACTTTTATTTTATTTATAAATATTTTTTATTTATTATATATTTTTTAATTTATAAAAATATTTAATTTATGTATTATTATTTATTATTTATATATAATATTTAAATTTATTAGTGCAAAAGACATGAAGGTCTCAATTTTACAACTTTGAAATTTGGTCATTTTGAAGGCGAGAGGAAACAAAAAGAGAAAGTACCATTTTTCTTGTTTCCTCTTTTCTTTACAATTAGAGGAAACGTTTCCTGAAGGGCAAAAGTAAAAATAAATTGGTAAACAAGATTTTACTTTTACTTCTTCATTTCAGAAAGTAAAAACAAAAAACAGGAAATACTTCCTGTTAGTAAACACACCATTTATGTATTTATTATATTATGTAATTTTACTATGCTTGATAATTAATTATTCATGTTAATCGGTGATTAGGAGTTTTGGGCATTCTACTCCCTCCCTCCCTTCCAAAATATAAATTCTTTTAGGTTTAAGATCCTTTTGGTAATCCAATTTTATAAGATGACTTTTACTGAAGTAATATTATAATAGTCAAAAAGTACATGGCCCAACAAGGATGGGCCACAGGATTGATGGGCCCATAAAATTCTCTAGAAGATGAGTAATCCATAAGTTAGGGAGTTGTTCTACTTATGAAAAAGAGAGTCCAAAAAAGAAAAAAGTTCATCAAATTTCATGATTTAAGGGATTGATAAACTTGGGTAAATGGGTTTGACCCATTTACCAAATTGTGTATAAATATATGACCAAAGATTGAATAAATGATCCAATTTTTCAACCCCAATTATTATTTTATTTTTATTTTATTTTTTTGAATGGTAAGAAACTCACACACCACAATGTCTCCTAAGAGGCTTGAACCCCTCACATCCTCAATTGGAAAGTGAGGATATACCATTGCAACACATGTGCGTTGGTCAACCCCAATTATTATTGTGTATTTTTCTGCATCTACACAATTGGCGCCGTCTGTGGGAAACACTATTATTGAAATCTTTTTTCAATAGTTTCTCATTCTCTACGAAAAGCTGAGATTCATACCATCAATGGCGGTGATCACCAGTTCACAACAAACTGAGTTACCTCCGAACGGAGGCCAACAAGTCAAGGATCCGATTAGGTGAGCCCTGGAGGAGAGGACCGCCGAATTGGAGAAGCAGAACGCTGAATTGGTGGCAAAACTATCCCTGGTTCAGAACCCTCGAGAAGTCCAGAACGACGAACAATCCAGCCAGCAAGAGCGGTCTATAGGCCTCCAGACAGAAAGGGACAACCATCACGTAAAGTCCAACAACGATCGAGAGGAACACGTGGAGTCATCCCTACAGGTGTTCGGGGGATGCAATCCCTAAGAGATTCTAACCATGAAAAAATTTGAGGAAATTATAACCAAATTCCAAATGGAGGTGCTTAAGGATCTGAAGATGCAAACCCCTATCGATCTGGCCTCGGAGGCATCCATCAACGCCGTGCAGACACCATTCACTCTGACGATCATCAGCGTACCCTACCTGGAGAGGTTCAGGCTGCCGAAGTTTACCTTATTTGACGGAACAAAAGATCCAACGGAGCACATCTACCACGTTCATACAAAGATGAATGTCTACAATGAAAACGAAGTTTTACTCTGCAAAGTCTTCCCCACCAGCCTAATCGAAACAACCCTGCTCTGGTTCAGAAAACAACCACCCCGATCCATTGGAAGCTGGCTCAGACTCTGTGAGTTATTCATTGCCCAGTACTTCGGTAATAAAAGACAAAAGAAATACCATCTCTAGTTTATTCACCATGATCCAGGAAAAAGGCGAATCCTTGAAAAGCTTTGTCTCGCGATTCAATGTCGAGATGTCCTCAATTGACAATTGTGACCAGCATTCAACTGTCGAGGCCTTCAGAATGGCCCTGATCCCTGGAACCAAGTTCCATCAGTCCTTGGTCAAGAGGCCACCAGTAGACATCGGAGAACTCAATTCCAAGGCACAAGGGCATCTCCGAATAGAAGAGGAGTTAGCCATACGCCAAAGAAGGACAACCTTTTGTCACGTCCTGCCTTATGAGGTTACGCCACACAGGCGCCACACAAACGCTTCGTAGGATCCTACTTGGTATCCTACATGGCACCCAGAATATTCTAGACTTATCCACACTTCTCCGGAATTCTCTAGAGTATTGTAGAGTTGTCTGAACTTGTATAGAATTGTATAGAATATACTAGAATTGTATAGAACATTCTAGAGTAGACTAGACATGAAGGATTCTAGAAATATCTTCATTTTTCCTTGTAAGGCCCTTGGCCTATAAATAGAGGTGGGAGCTCATTTGCTCACCATCCAAACAATCACACAAGTTCTCAAGCAATATAAGTTCTCTTGAGTTCAATTGCCTTCTAAGCTCTCTTACCTAGCTTTCTCTTATTACACACCAAGCTTCCGCATCCACCTAGCTTTAGTTTCCCACTAAGCTAGTGACCCACAAAGGCTTACTTAGCACTTCTCAAGCATCTTAGAGGTCTCTAAGGCCGCACGGTTCCTTGGAAACACCAAGTCCGTGACACTTTGCAAGCATAGAGGCAAGGGTAACCGAACCTTCCAGGGTAAAGGATCGGGCACCAGATCGGAAACGACCAAGCGCTCATCCTGCACCTTCCCCAGTCCCGGAGATTTGAAAACAAGGTCACCCCATTAAAGGTTACCCTGGCCAAGCTGTATTAAGAGACTAAGGGTAAAAGAATCTTCCGGTCACCACCACCCAATAGAAAACCAATGGACCAGAGCGACATGTCAAGACACTGTGTCTTCCATGGCGAGTACGGGCACCACGCCAACTAGTGCAGAAGCCTTAGGAGACAAGTGGAAGCCATGATAACAAAATGATAGCTGACCGAGTACGTTGCCAAGGAGGGAACCCGATTAGATCAAACGTCCCATACACCCGTTAAGGGAGTAATGGGACAGCCCGTAAAATTCATTCACATGGTTCACGGAGGACCAAGTCGATCAGAAGTAGAGGAAGCCCGTAGATCCCAGAAACTGCGAAGGGTTGGGGAAGTCAGCGAGTTTCGAAGCCCGAAAGAGGACACCCGAATAACTTTCTCTTCTGCAGATATGCGGAGCATTCAATCACCACATGACGATCCCTTAGTTATCTCCCTCATGGTCTCGAACTATTTGATCAAGAGAGTGATAGTTGACCCAGGAAGCAACACCAACACTATCACCAAGTGGGCCTTTGAGAAGTTGGAGATCAACCCTCAGGAGATAGTCCCTTACAGAAGCCCGATAGCCGGATTTTATGGCAGAAGAGTGGAACCAGTGGGAGAGATCCAACTGCCAGTAACAATAGCAAGACGCACGCTTAGAGAAAATTTTGTGGTGGTGGATGTCAAACCCTCATATAATCTCCTAATGGGAAGGGGTTGGATCCATCGGATGCACGAAGTTCCTTCAACCATGCATCAAGTCATGCGGTGCATCTATCCGAACGGAATTGATGTCAGCCAAGGAATGTTACACTGTCACTATGAAAGGTCTGAGGAAAAGGGCTGAACTAGAATGAGAATCGCGATCCAAAGTGGTACCCGATGATCAATAACAATTACAGGAGGAGGGTGCGGGGTCATCAATAGCAGTTGAACTTTTGCTTGAAGTACAGATCTACCCCGATCACCCTGAAAGGTTGACTTATATTGGTTTTGGCCTCAATGCACAAGAAATGGAGGAAATTGAGGCCCTCCTACGCTCCAATGCTGACGTATTTGCTTGGGGACATATGGATATGATTGGCATCGATCCGTCAATAGCCCAACATTCCCTCAATGTGGATCCCGATGCAAAACCTGTCAGATAGAAACAAAGGTGGATGGGGGCCCACCGAAACTAGATCATAGCTGAAGAGGTTGAACGACTTTTCCAAGCAGGATTCATTAAGGAGGTACAATATTCTTCCTGGTTGGCAAACGTTGTTGTGGTTCAGAAGAAGAACAGTAAATGGAGGGTGTGCGTAGACTTCACCGACCTGAACAGAGCATGCCCGAAGGATTGTTTCCTCTTACCAAAGATCGATCATATGGTAGATACCACCGCAGGATTCGAGCACTTGAGTTTTCTAGATGCATACTCTGGGTATAACCAGATACGAATGAACCCATATGATGAGGAAAATACCGCATTCATCACTAAATCATGTACATATTATTACACAGTTATGCCTTTTGGACTAAAAAATGCAGGTGCAACCTTTCAGAGGTTAGTCAACAAGGTTTTCCAGGGCATTATGAGATCTACCATAGAAGCCTACATTGATGACACGGTGGTTAAAAGTAAGGCGAAAAGTGGTCACCTGACCGATCTGCATTAGGTATTTGATACCCTCAGAAAGTACAAGATGAAGCTTAACCCATCCAAATGTTCTTTCGGAGTGTCCTCGGGCCAATTCTTGGGACACATAGTTGATCGGACAGGAATACAAGCTAGCCCAGCACAGATCAAAGCTCTCATGGAGTTAGCAGAGCCAAGGTCCCGGAAGGAGATCCAGGTGTTAACCGGAAGAGTAGCAGCCCTTAGCCACTTCATCTCTCGGTTAACTAATCGGTGCCGGCCATTCTTTCAAGCTATAAAGGCGACAAAATGAGAGATCTGCGGGCCAGAGCAATCAGAAGCCTTGAAAAAACTCAAAAACTACATGGAAAAACCTCCTATACTAGCAACCCCAGAAGCAGATGAGTCGTTGCACTTATATCTAGCCATATCTACGACATCTACCAGCGCCGCTCTGGTCAAGGAGGGCAAGGAGTACCAGATACCAGTCTTCTATACCAGCAAAGCCCTTGCTGATGCAGAAACCCATTATTCGACGCAAGAAAAACTGGTACTATCATTGATCAATGCAAAACGACGTCTTCGCCATTATTTTGAAGCACACCCAGTCGTAGTGCCAACTACAACCCCGATCAAATCCATAATGGCGAAACCTGAGTTATTGGGGAGAGTATCCAAATGGGCAATAGAACTCGGGATATTTAACATAACCTATGTCCCCCGAACTGCCATCAAAGGACAAGCGGTAGTTAACTTTCTGCTGGAAACAGAAACTACAGACTCTTTAGAAAAAAATGAACTTAGATTATGGGTTATTTTTGTAGACGGATCATCAAATGTCAACGGAGCAGGGATCGATGTAGAGCTCGTGACACCAGATGACACTAAAATCCAGCAGTCCGTTCGATTGGAGTTTCCTGCCTCCAATAACGAAGCCGAGTATGAGGCCCTTCTAGCAGGGATTCGGTTGGCCTGAAGCCTTCAAGTACAGAAAGTAGAGATACAGAGCGATTCCCAATTGGTAGTACGGCAGTTGAATGGGGGGTATGAAACCCGAGAGCCTAAAATAGAAGCGTACAAGAATCTGGTACTAAAATAGTTCGAGGAATTTCAACAAATGACCTTTGAACAGATCCCCAGAGGAGATAATATCATGGCAGATCGTCTGGCTAACTAGGCATCCGCAACAGGGGAAAGTATGACTCGAATAACACCAGTGGACTTCATCGTCCGATCAAGTTTGGAGCCCTCTGAAGACGTGATGGTCATTCATTGGGAGCCAAGCTGGATGGACCCCATAACAGACTATTTGAGGACCGGTGCATTACCTGAGTCAAAACCAGAGGCCCGGAAGATAAGAATGAAAGCCGTTAGATATGCTCTATACAACGACCAACTATACCACAAGTCTTTCTCCGGACCATATTTGAGATGTCTCACGCCCTCCGAAACTTCTACGGTCATGGAAGAAATTCATACAGGATCATGTGACAATCATTCCGGATGGAGGTCTTTAGCCCATAAAGTTCTCACCCAGGGATACTTTTCGCCTTATTTGTCAAGGAACGCTGAGGTCTACACCCAATACTATAAAAAGTGTCAATTTTATGGAGATGCCATTCATCCACCTCCGGAGTTACTAAACCCAACAATTATCCCTCACCCCTTTGCCCGATGGGGTATGGATATTGTGGGTTTTCTCCTGCAAGCTATATGATCTACCACTCATGTTCTTCTAGTTACAGATTATTTTACCAAGTGGGTGGAAGCCGAGGCATACTCTACCATCAAGAGTAGCCATTTTATAAAGTTCATCTGGAGTCACATCATTTGTAGATTCGGTCTACCCCGAACTATAATGATGGATAATGGCACCAATTTGGATAACATGAAAGTTCAAGCGTTCATGACAAAGCATGAGATCAATCAGAACACTTCTTCCGTTGGCTATCCACAAGGAAATGAGCAGGCTGAAAGAACAAACAAAACAATTTTTAATACACTTAGGAAAAAACTTGAAGAAGTAAAAGGGGCCTGGTTGGAGAAATTACCCAAGGTGATATGGTCTTATTGGACTACTCCAAGGCAACCAACAGGAGAGACCCCTTTCGTCATGGCTTATGGGGCCGAAGTCGTTATCCCGATCGAGTTGAGAGTACCTATTTTAAGAAGTCAGGCCTGGGATGAAGGTCCAAACAATCAGCACCTAGCCCATGATTTGGACCTACTGGAGGAAAGAAGGGAAGGGAAGGACCTTACACAATAATTGAGATTATCGAACGTGGAGCTTATCGGGTACGGAAGAACGAGACAGGTTGCATCGAGCCTAACTCTCAAAACGCTTATCGGTGATAAGTTCACAAAATCACTATTTTAAATGTCAAAAATAAATCTTTAATTCACCATTTTATTGCATAAATGTTCTTATATATATCTTTTTATTTCTTATAGGTTTGAATTATAAAAGATGAAGAAAATATATTAAAGTGAAGAAAGGAATACACATGGATGGAAGAAAGAATATAATGCACATGGAAGAAAGATGAAGAATATAATGCACATGAAGAAAGAATAAAATGACTTGGAAATCATCAATATTCAAAGAAAAAGAAAAGAAAAGTAGATCTAACTTCACTTTACAAGATGTCATTATATTCCAATTTTCTTTATAAATAGGAGAGTAGTTGGAAATTGTATAGTGTGAGATGGTAGAGAGTGAGAAATTGTAGAGAGAATTTAGTCTTGTATCAAGTTTTTATTTTGTTGTAATTTTTTTCTTAGTTAATGAAAATTTCTTCTATCATCATGTTTTATTCCTATATCATTATGCTAGCTTAAACATCTTCTCAAGGGAGTGATGAAGCCACCTTGGGTAAGATATACATAATTTTATTTTATTTCTTATTGTTTAATTCTCTTCCCGAATTAATTCTTTCAAGTGACAAAACCTACAATAGAGGTTGAAAATAGAGGAAGGATTCTCCGTGATTACCAATCAATGGAAATACGGGGAATGCCTACCACTATTTATATTTATTTATTTTTAAACCAAAACATTAGAGGGAGGATTTTTCGTGATTACCAATTAATGGAAATACGGGGAATGCCTACCAATATCTATGTTTATGTTTAATAGGTTGTAGGAGAATTTGCAATAGAAATATATAATATTATTTATACAGACCCGGGTGGTGGATTCTCTTCCCTTGAGATTTCTTCCATCATTTGATAATTATCTAGTTATTTTAGTTTACTATTCAAAAATTCAAGAATTGTTTTAAGTAATTTCTTTTTATCTCGAAAAATATAGTTTTGGATCATAGTCTCAAACCGATTTCTAAGTTGAGAGTGGTTCGACCTTACTTATTGCTATACTATTTTAAGTAAAGTATTTGTAGGTATTATAAATTTTGTTGACCGGAGTTTGGTGAAGCAACGACAAAAGAAACATCAATTCACCAACCGTCAATCGGCTAAAGAGGTATTATCCTTAGGTAGTTTCTTTATCTTGTTAAAACAGTAAAATAAAACCGTGTCTCGCATATGACACATTTTGCTGATTATGATAAAGCATCTGTGCCCGATGTTCGGCACCCCTGCATCGTAATACTCAATTTCTTTTTAATAAAGATACAGTTTATTTCTATACTCATATGCCCGAAGGCTCCATATTTAAAATGAAATATTCCTAAGTGTCAAGTTCAAACCTAATTTGAATAACCAGAGGGCAAAAACAAGCCTCAGGGGCCATATGCCCGAAGGCTCCATGTTTAAAATAAAATATTCCTAAGTGTTGAAGTTCAAACCTGATTTGAACTAACCAGAGGGCAAAAACAAGCCTCAGGGGTCATATGCCCGAAGGCTTAAATTAAAAATTTTCCTAAGTGTTGAAGTTCAAACCTAATATGAACTAGCCAGAGGACAAAAAACAAGTCTCAGGGGTCATATGCCCGAAGACTAAAAATTGCAGGAAATTTTACTAAAACAACAAGAACAAAATAAACACTAAGATGGGAAAAATTCTTTTTCATTAATAAAGAGAGAAATTACAAAAACACCCTTTTGAAAAGGGTAAGTACAGAGAACTTGAAAAACTTATTCTACACAGGAGGAGGATATTTTTTTCCTTTCAAAATAGCAGCAAACCGCTTCTCATTTTCAGAAGCCGGAGGGTCTTTGTAAGGAAGAAACACTCCCATGAAAGCATCGAACTCCTCAGCAGTTTTGAACTCCCGAGCTGCCAAAGGAATGTGCTCCATTTCGTGCCTTTCTCGTTATGCTCTGACCATTCGGACATCGTAGATGGTGGTGTACCGGTTGTGCATGTCCAGACCCCCCAAACGACACACTTCTACCTTAGACCGCTCAAGAGCCAGAAGATTATCTGACTCCACCTTTTCGGCAGCTATCTTCTGGTAAGTTACCTTCACCTCTGCAAGCTCAGCGGCTAAATCTATCTTTTCGGCAGCTAAAGCCCTTTTATCCACCTCTCCGATCTCCATAAGACTTTTATGTTCTGAGACGCTCTGGCGAAAACCATCCGCCTCTTTGACTAGAGCAACCCAATGCTCATTATTTTGCTTGAGTTGTGCCTGCATATTGGCCATCTCCTGGACATTAGACTCCACAACATTATTATAGGTCTGGATCCCATAAAGAAGCTACACAAAAAGAGGAAAAAAAGGCATGTTAGTACATAAGGAAGTGAAGATAATGAACCAATTTACAAAAGAAAACAAGTTACATACCTCCATGACCATTGTGGAACTCTTCTTCAGAAGCTCAGTCCTGGAGATTTTCGACTGAGCAACCTTATTGGCCGGAGTCCAAATCCGTTTCGCCATAACCTGAAGAGCTTCTGGTTGGGTGATGGTGAGCTGATCGGCATAGATCGGAGTCTCATCGGGTAGAAAAAACTTTAGCTCCTAGGGAATAAAAATACGGGGAGCATCCTGAGCTTGAGGAGTTTCGCTCGTCAAGGCATCAGTAGCTTGGATCTTAGGTCTCTTATTGGCCGTTCCACCGCCTGTACCAGATCGGGTCTTCGTGATTGGAGGATTTACAGAAGAAGGCTGAGGTGGGGCTACCGGGCTTTATGTTGGTGGAGGTACTGGAGGCACCGGGGGTGCTGTCGAGAGCGGAACAACATCGACCAGGTTGACCCCTTCAGGAACCTGAGTGCGTCTGGTAGAAAGGGGTTTGACGGGCAAATCCATCCTGTCAATAGCAATGCCTAAGTTAGAAATCATCTCCAGATTTGCCTGAGTCAGAAAGGTAATGGCAGATAGGACATTGCTCCAGATCTTGGCCTTCAGAAGGGCAATTCGTTCTTTTATAAGGGACAGGGGAATTTCTCTATCCTCATAACCTAGAAACCTGTATGCGTACTCCCCTCGATGTAAGTCACAATACTCACAAATAAAAGAAGCCTTATGGAGGGGACGGTAGATAGGTAAACGAATGGCATCGAAGTTGTGTGGGATCGAGAATGTAAGGGAGAATGGGTAAAACCAATTACCACTAATAATTACCATTCTCTCTTTCCACCCTTTGTCAGACTTTTCTGTACCAGAACATATACCCCGACCATGGAAGGGAAATAGGTTGTATCTACCCTTACTTTCTCTGGCATTTTTGGAAAAAATAACAAAGAAGTAAGTCGGCTAAACCTAAGTTAAGGTTCAGATCCCTATTGTACAATAGGAGCATGGATGAAATCCTAAGGTTGTTCGGGTTGAGTTGAAGCGAGTGCAGACCTAACATGAAAAACACATAATGGAAGAAAGGGTGAAGGGGAAATCTTAAAACCTTAAGGTGAATTGCCGATAGTAGAATGTTACCGGGTTGGAGTCCCTCACTTTTAGAGAAATCTAAATAGCCGGGGTAAGGGGCCACATCGACATCCCTAGGTACATGGGTCTCAGCCCTAAGATGTTTTACATCTACCTCAGGTCGGGTTTTCTTAAGAGGGGCAACTATGAAGGGTTCAGAAGGCTTGGGGTCCACAGTCTCCTCATTTTCATGAGAACCCCTTGAAGCAGGTGTTCCCGGATTCGCTGACGAACCCGGAAGGTCGGTATTTTGGGGAACTATTTTTGGGACAGGGGCCTCTTGACGGGTAGAGGGAGGGCTATCACAACTGGTAAGGTCGGTGTCAGTTGCAAAAGACAGAACGACCTCCTCTATTGACCGAGATCATCGTTGTCGGACATAGTTCCAAGAAAGGTAGAAGAGACAGATAGGGGGCAGAGGTGAAAATTGAAAAGAGATGAGTACTATCCGACTTACTCAGACAGTGAAGAGGCAAGAAGAGTTTTGGGTCAAAGTAGATGTATGTTCTGATCGAAGTTCTTGGGATCGACAATGAGGATTGTAGGATTAAGAGAGAGATGAGTTCCAGAGACGAAAGTTGAGAGAGAGAAGCAAGAGCGAAAAAGTTGTGAATGAAAAGAATGAAGAAATGAAATAGCTTAGGGTGGGTTTTATAGGAGGAAATAATCATGCCAAAGGATTGCATGAAGCCCAAAGGTCACACAACCCACGAGGAGCCGTCATGGTGCGAAGATTGAGGAAGTAATGACCTCTTATTTTGAAATGCCATTAAATGCCCAATAATGACATCACAACTCACTACCATCATTTCCCATAAAAGATGTTAATGTATATATAAGTATATGCAATTTTCGGTCATGGGCTATAAAGAAAATCATAAGCCCATGATCTCAGGGGTCTGTGTAATAGTCAAAAAGTACATGACCCAACAAGGATGGGCCACAAGACTGATGGGCCGAAGAAATAATGGGCCCATAAAATTCTCTAGAAGATGAATGATCCATAAGTTAGGGAGTTGTCCTACTTATGGAAAAGAGAGTCCAAAGAAGAAAAGAGTTTATCAAATCCCATGATTTAAGGGATTGATAAACTTGGGTAAATGAGCTTGACCCATTTACCAAATTGTGTATAAATACATGGCCAAAGATTGAATAAATGATCCAATTTTTCAACCCTAATTATTATTGTGTATTTTTCTGCATCTACAAATAGTAAATAAAATACAAACTTTATCCATGATTTTATAATTTAAATGTTTTAAGGGTAAATTGGTAAATTGATAAAATAATGTGCATTGATTTTTCAATTGGAATACTTATTTTGAGACGGCTAAAAGAGAAAAAGTGAACACTTAATTTGAGACGGATGGTATATTTTTTTATTCGTGTTTTAGGTTATTTCTAGAAATTGTGCTTAAGGGGCAGCTTGGGTGTGCTTAGTCTGCGCTTGAGTACATTTTTGTTTTGCAAGTTCGGCATTTATCGAACTAATGCATTCCAATTCAAACCCATGTCTTATTCTCTCAAACTAATTTGTTAAGATTTGCTAATCTAAGTCATAACTCAATTCAATATAGCAATCATATATTGAGTATCTTGAGTTATGTATGAAGTTCTATTTAAAATGAAATGTGCTAAAAATTGACATTGTTAGGATGACGTTAAATTCACAATTTACTCGGTTCAAAATTGAATTAAGGGAGCTTCATCCGTTTCCCAAATTATATTACTAAAATATGCAGTTTGTTTGCATTATTAATACCACCGACAAAATTTGGAGCAAGAAAAATGACATAACTTTTAGATATTTATAAATTAATCGATATTTGAATTTACGTCAAGCTACAAGTTTCTTAAATCAACGAGTCATTAAATGCTCGTATCAAACAAACTTAGTAATGATATCCTCATACCACATTACGATCCTAAATTAATAAATGTCCAGACACTGCTAAGGAATGTGTGACTTCTTAAAGATTGTTGGATTTACATTGAATCTCACATGAATCGCTCCATCAATCTTATTTATGAGAAGTTTGGTTTCAAACCCTTGTTCGAACAACTTACGCCATGTTATGGTGTCTTATATGATTCATATCTCAAAGTCAAATGCTAATAATCATATGAAATTATTCATGCAGTCTAGACACAAATGATATAATTATCAAGGACATGCTTTACCACTAAGCTAATAGTGTGCCTCTCATTGGTGGGCGCGATGCCGAAAATTCATGTGACTGAGAGCTCTCACAATCCTGACACAGTGATACAACTCTTAGGTGGTGTTTGGTAACATGGGTTAGTGCCATTTTTTTGGTTTTGGTGTGAAAAAATGGTACCAACCCATGTTTGGTAAGATTGGTATTGGTACAACTATAGCAAATCATTCAGCACTGTAGCAAATCATTTGACACCATTTTCGGAACCATCAACTTTGATGGTTTTGGGTGGTGCGGGCACTGTAGCACCCCATGTTGCACCATCTCACCCACACCAAACCAAATCCCATTTTTTTAATATTAATTTTTCTAATATTAATATATTAATATTAATATATTTTAATATTACAAAATTTTAATATTTATAAATAAAATGTGAAACCATCTCAAGTTACCAAACATGGTTTGATTTCAGAATTTCAACTTATACCAACTTTACTAAACATGGTTTGATTTTTCAGCATCACTTATTCTCACACCAAAATCATCTGCACAAAATATAATTTGAAATCAAAATAAAATCACACCAAACCAAATCCAACTCAACTCAATCCAAACCAAAACAAAAAACTAACACCGCACCGTTACCAAACGCACCCTTCAGGATACGTTCTACCACTGAGCAAATAACTCGTCCTACGTACCTCCCATTTGGTGACTATTATACCAAAAGTGAGAGAAACCCATCACTATCCTCCGTTATGGATACGTAAAACAGGAGATTTTAGTGCTATCCTCATTGAAACTAAGACAAATAATAAAATCTCATTTCACTTGGAATTATCGATAGTTTATTATGGAGAAAGTAACACCCACTACTACTTATTCATAAATATCTTCACACACATTTAAATATGTTGCATTTATCAATGCTTATTTACTGAAATGAAAAATTTCTTATTCTCCAATCTCCATATAATACCAATAGTAATAAAAAAAAAACACAGACATATCTATGTGTGTTCCCCCATCCAACACACAAAAAAATATACATACCTATAAATATATTTTTGCGCTATTCTTAATTAATTTTCCCATGTTACTAATATATAATATCTATCCAAATACAGCTCTCACCTCATATGTATTTGTCAGGCCGGATCACTGTAATTACCACGCGCCTTTGAATCTCGTACCAACACTCCCTTTAAATCTTCACATGATACTTTTGACCCGTAAACGAGAGTTCCCATCACGCGCTTCACTCTTTCTCTTTCTAAACTCCTATCTCAAGCCTCGACCAATTAGCATTCAGAGCCAAAGCCCCGTTGGCACCGTTAAGTTTGGAACTTTTTCCCGTTTAATCAGGTGCAAATCCTCTACTCCGCTTTCCGCCGTCATCACGCCGTCCCACATATATATACATGATATATATATTTTATTGTATAAAACATCGTATAATTTAGAGAGAGAAAATACATAAGTAATATATATATTTATTTATGTATGTATACATATAATATCGGTAGAGAGAGAAATTGGAAGAGAGAGAGCGGGAGAAATTCGGGGAAAGCGAAAGAAAAAGGAGATTTGGTATAGAGAGAGAAAGTGAGGGATTTATAGAGAGAGAGAAAGAGATTGGTAACACTTGCTGTCGTTTGCCTTCAGACTCTTTCCCGTCCCGTTTCGTTCCTCTCCAACGCTTTGAAGGTAGAGAAAGAATAAATTAAACTAACATTTTCTTATTTTCTTTCTCTGTTATAGAATTTTCCCGGAAATTTGAAGATTTTGGGGTTTCTGGAATCGAATTGGAGGAGCTGAACTAGGGTTTCCGTTATCAGTATTAGAGTTCTTGCAATTTCAAGTGATTGGATAGTATGTTGATCAGAAATGCCAATTGATGAGATTTGGATTTGCGATCTGGGTATTGAAGTTGGAATCGAAGGGTTGAAGAGATGGATGTTGATTCTTCAATGGTGTCGGAGTCGGAGAACCAGAACGGCGGCGATGCGACCGAGGAGCTGAGACTGGCGGAGCAGTTGCCGGCAGAATCTGGATCTCCACAGCAGCAGCAGCAAGAGCAGGTTCAGGTGCAGGTGGCGGGACCGAGGCCGGCGCCATGTTACACGGTGGTGAACGAAGTGATAGAGAAGAAGGAGGACGGTCCGGGTCCGAGGTGTGGTCACACGCTCACGGCCATTGCTGCTGTAGGGGAGGAGGGGACGCCCGGTTACATTGGGCCGCGCTTGATTCTCTTTGGTGGCGCCACCGCACTCGAGGGCAATTCCGCCGCTTCAGGGACTCCAACCTCTGCCGGAAGCGCCGGCATAAGTACGTCTCTGCTATAATTACCATTTTTCTTTTTGCTTTGGATATTGGCTTCTTATCAAGATGTGTTATCACCCTTTCATTTTCTCCTCAAATCGAAGTATTTGATACTTTATATAGTAAGTGAAGATGGACACTATGGTGGTTTTGTTTGTGTGGCTTAAAAGACCTACCTTTGTCATTGTTTTGAGCAAACTATTAGGTTTTTCTTATAATATACTTGATTCTATGTGAACTTAGTAAGCCATGCTATCCAAATACGTGTGTTTCTATATATATATATATATATATATATATATATATGTTGTAATGCAACTTGGACATATGGGTTCATATGCCTTCTACTCTTATCCACATCTTTGGATTTGCAGAGTGGAAATTTACATGCTTTATTGACTTTTAGGTCGTATTTGATTACAGGGTTAGCCGGAGCCACGGCTGACGTTCACTGCTATGATGTAATGACAAATAAATGGTCTAGGTAAGAAATTAATGTTTGTTTATCTGCTATTTGCGCCTTATTAACTCCTCTCATTTTTTGTCAAGTGGTTAAGTTGGTTTATTTAATAATGATGGTTATGTAGTTGTATAAACTTACTGCAGGATTACTCCATTTGGAGAACCACCCACGCCGAGGGCAGCACATGTGGCTACTGCTGTGGGTACCATGGTGGTTATTCAGGTTGGCAGATTAATGGATATTCCTGTAGTTTATCTTACCAAGTTGCGGTCCTTTTTATTTGTTATTTTGTTCCTTTTGGATATAATCATTATTGACTAATTGATCTCCTTCAATCCAAAACAGGGCGGAATTGGTCCAGCTGGTCTGTCTGCTGAGGATCTTCATGTTCTTGATCTTACGCAGCAACGCCCACGATGGCATAGGTTAGAATACTGAAGCATGTATTTGGCCATTTAGGTGTACAAAGACAAACAGTACATGTACACAAGAATAAAAACTTGTATGCATATATGTTTTTTATATGGTATCTTATATCCAGTGAAGTAGGGTTCATTTTTTTGTAGGGTTGTGGTCCAAGGCCCTGGACCAGGGCCACGTTATGGACATGTTATGGCTCTAGTAGGGCAAAGATATCTCATGGCAATCGGTGGAAACGATGGTGAGTCTCTTATGCAGCTTCTTCATCTTGCGTGACTAAATTGTGTTCTAATTTAGGGCCTTTGTCATTTTAGACAAGTTATATTTTGTGCATGATTTACCAGGAAAGCGACCTTTGGCTGATGTGTGGGCCCTGGACACAGCTGCCAAGCCTTATGAGTGGCGAAAATTGGAACCAGAAGGGGAAGGTCCACCTCCGTGCATGTAAATTTCTTCCCCACAATTCATATATGTGTGCCCAAGTTTCCTTCCTCATCCCACACGATCTTCTGTTTTTAGCGAGTGCTTTAGTATCTAGTTGAATTTCATACTTATTAGCTTAATTATGTGCATAAGTGATAAGTCTATGTTTTACATTAATAAGCTTTGGCTTTGAGGCATTTGAAAAACAGACATCTTCACAGGCAGGTTCTGATCATTGTGTTAACACTAATATCGCTGACTTGCGAGTCACCACCTTGGGTCTGTAGGATGGTTGGAATTTCATTTTAACTAGCAGGCTAGAAATATTTGGGCTTGTCAGTAGCTGTACAAATAGATGAGACATCATACAGATTGTTAGTTAATGTTTGATATGCAACTTATGTATTATTTTATTTGCTTTCTCTATTGGCTGAAAACAAAATTAGTTGGCAATATTTATGCATAAAGACAGTTGTGTAACAATTTTTTTTGACTATTTATCTCCGAGCTACCCATACATCAAACACCTCTTCGTTCAATCAAAATGGAGAAATGAGTGTTGGTTACATAAATGATTGATGTAATTTACCATGAAAAAGCACAAATGATTTTCTGATTTAAAGAGTTCTTATATAGAAAAATTATAAATTTTCAAAAACAAGATACCATTTAATTGTGTATTTACATTGCCTGCTATCTAAATTTTCAGTTACTTATATGGTCATAAAAGTTCTGAAGGTCTGAAATGATGGTCAGCTTGAAAAGCAATATTTTATCTCCTATAGAAGGAAAACAGATGTAACATCATGATGAATCAGCTTTCAAGATGAATGAATATCTTAAAAACCAGTAAATCATTAAAATTTATGTATGTTGAAATATGAATTAATATTCATACATGCATTCATAATGCAAATTACATCTGCTTCCATGAAACAGGCATGTTCCTGGTTCAATATTGTTCATCTAAATATTATGCTAATGGATAAATCTTGAATACTACTTATGCTTTATTTATGTTTTAATAAGTAACATTTCATAAATAGTGCTCCAAAAAAGGGGAACACATTCAAAATATAACTAAGAGAGCCATAACTATACTCTCAAGGCACGCCTTTTTTGAGCCCAGCGCCTACTAAAAAGCGCGAGCCTGGGGCTTTATGTGTAGTGTGTACCTGATTGAAGGGTCCTGGCCTGTAGTAGGTTGAGGTGCTCTAGCCAAGCCTTGACGAGCCTAGAGGCCTATAACCACTAGGGGCTATGACATTCCCTTTTCACAAGCATGGCATTATCTTGTTATTCTGCCTTTTTGTACTATATGGTATTTTTGTTGCCCCTATCCTGTGTGCTCCTTGTGTGATCTATTGGGCACATAGGCAATTCTTCTCGTAGGGTTGCTCAAGTGTTATTGCTAGGTTGTAGTCTTATTTATTATTTGTTTTCTATACAAAGTAGAACGAAAAGTCAAGGCAATAATCCTGTGAGATTCTTGTAGCTGTTTGCTTTGCTATGCACTGGTTTGGGTTACACAATTCTCACTTTTAAGTTATACAATTTCCCACGCTATTATGAGGGCTCGGAATTGAAGCCGATAAATTTTGGTTTCTGGATGTCTAGTAAAGTTACTGTATAAAGAACTGAACAAAGAGGTGAAAGATACCACTTTGACAATACTTACATTCTTCATCTCATTTAAGGGATTCGTGATGCAGAATCTACTGAGAGTTAGTTGCTTTTGTTACTTGTTTGGCAATTTACTACTTGTACTTTTTATGTATAATTAGGTTTCTGTGCACTTGCATTGATCTGATGGTTTAGAGAAGAACTAGTAACTCCGGACCCTTATTCTTATATAGAGTGAGAGAGACATTATCTCTAATGGTTCTAACTCATAGTTAATCAGGATTCTTGTGAATTTGAGTGGCCTACCTGTTTGTAAGGACATATATAAGCACCAGGACTCTTTCCAGTTGTCATATAATTGGTTTGGTCCTGTTCTTCTTCATTGGGGTAATGAAGTCTTTTTTGCACTAAATTTATGTACAAACCGCATTACATGTAATTGTGTGCATCTTGGTAGTTTGACCGGTAACTAACATGGTTCTTCCCAAAGGACTTTCTCTAGTTCTAGTTGGCCTTATACTTCTTGAAGATTTTATTCAGTTGACATCTCGTTTGCTCCTGTCACTTTGAATTAGGTATGCAACCGCAAGTGCACGCTCTGATGGTCTTCTTCTGCTTTGTGGAGGGAGGGATACAAATAGTGTGGTGAGTTCTACATATTGTTCTGCATGATTTCTGGGTGCAAAATGCATGAGATCCTTTGCTAGCGGACTCTCTCTCTCTCTCTCCCCCTACCCAACACCCGCCTCTTTTGGCAGCTGGATTATGAAATTAGTTGTGCATGTTTGACTGTAATTCTATATTTTGTTGAGGGAAGAACAGTGGGAAGTTGGAGACGGAACCGAAGGAGTATGGACGAGTTTCCCCTTGTTTAATAGAGGGGGAAGGCCAAGGGAAAGAAAAGAAAGGAGAATATTTCTTCATGTTCACCATTATGCTTTTACGAGAGGGAATCGAGCCTCTTTTAACTTTTAGCACAGAACATTTTTTAACTGTTTTGGCGTGTGATGATTTAATTTTGCTATACTTATTTCCTTCTTCATTTCCTTGCACTGCAAAATAGAGGGTCTCTTCCGTTTCCTTAGGGTTAACACTTCCATTCCTCCTACTTCTAAAATTTATCATACTGAATAAAAGGAGCGTAGATGGTAAGGTCTATGTGCATACAGCATACTATTACAATAGATTGACTGTTTGATTTGTTAAATCTTAATTCTGAAGTTTGTGGGAGATATTGGCTCTCTGGCCACCTTGTGGCCATTTGTTGTGAAGGAGCTTGAAGATTCTTATAATTGATATAAAGATATCTGGCGGTTCTTTGTGTTAAGTCTGTTCAGGCCAAGCCCTTGATCATATTGAATATGTCCTCCTGTTCCGTGCTTTGACATGATAATCTGGGTAAATTGGAATGGGTGGTGTTTCTAGTGATCGTGGCAGATAGTTTCTTCTACGTCATTTAGATTGGCTAGTGAAGTGGATGCTCCTCAGATGGACATCTTTGTGACCCATCTATTCTACCAGGGATTTGGTAGTTGTTTTTAACGTTGGGATGACTTCTTGGTGCTATAAATTCTTAGTTAGGCATGATCTGGCTGCTATGCATGTATCCTTTTCACTGATTCTATAGGTCGGGCAATGATGAAGCAGAGGTTGCTGGAAGAGTGAGGAAGGCGACGAAGACGATGATGAGTTTAGCGACCCAAGTTAGTTGGCGATGGAAACATTGGCGGAAGTCTTCTATAGTGGATGGGGGGGGAGGGGGAAGGGGTCTGGATTTAAATTACATCAGATGATTAGTCTCGATGTGGGTATTATATGTATATGTGCATATAGAGGTATGCAGAGATGAGCGACTGATATATATATATATACATATATATGAGGTTTGTCTTGAACTGATTATGGAGTTGGGTGGTTTTAGGAACATATTAGAATTAGAGGCCAGAAACAGCATCATAGTAAAATAATCACTGTTTCTTCTGATGAATTCTAAGTCCACTTATTTGTGCAGCTTCCATCTCTTGCAGTTGAGCAACCAGGGACCAAAGGTGAGAGAGATGAGTAAACCATGACAGTAGAACAACCAGGACAGTGTCAGACTGGGATGAACCAATGTTGAGGTGGTATGTCCAGCACGAACAGATATTGAGTGGGATTGAGAGAAATCAGGTTGATTTGGGGAATCAATTTCTGGGGGTTTTCAAATCTGGTAAGGGTACTACTTGAGATGCGTTTGGCTGTAAGAGCATAAGGGACCAATTCAGCCCTATTGGTTTTCAAGGGTTTTATCATATTGGTAAAGTGAGTCACGTGACAAGCGCGTGCTCTTATAACGGTCAAAATTGGATGGAAGTTTGCCAGCTGGGACAATCTGCAACATATTTGAATAGTTCATCGGGGTAGTTGCAACTTTTGTAGGTTAGGGTGTTTGTTGCGTGTTTACCAATAGTTCAGGGAGTTAATTGCATTTTGCCCTTTCTCATATGATGTTTTTAATTCTAGTGGGAGCAGTGTCACCAGTTTCAATGTCATATATGTTACACCTGTTTCACTCTCTGTTATTGATTTTTGCAGCCACTGCCAAGTGCATATGGACTTGCTAAACATAGAGATGGTCGTTGGGAATGGGCAATTGCTCCTGGTGTCTCACCATCTCCTAGATATCAACATGCAGCAGTGAGTTTCCTTTTCAATATTTCAATTTAATAGAGCTTTTAAAATATATAGGAACTGACAATTTTTTTTATACTATGCTGTTATAGGTTTTTGTTAATGCGCGTCTTCATGTATCGGGAGGGGCACTTGGTGGTGGACGCATGGTGGAGGATTCATCAAGTGTTGCAGGTGTGTTACTGATTTACACTACTACTACACTTATTAAAATTCACCTTCTTGCAATTACAATGGTTGGATCTATGCTCATGCATTTGAGCTTTGCAACAAACCCTTGATGTGTTCCTCCTATTCCAAAAATCTTTTTTGAGAGAGATAATGATGCATACATGCTTGTTGATTGCTATACTGTTTATGTAAGCCATTTAGGGGTACTAGGGTTTGTTGCACATTATCCAGAAATCCCATTGAGATCCATCGCAAAGTAATCTTTTTGGTCTTACTAAAAAGAGAAAATTCAATATTGCAATTATGTTTGCAAGGCATCTTAATGCTTGACTCGTGCATATATATATATATATATATATATATATGATATTGTCTGTATTAATTCCAGAGAAAAGATAATTAGAGGCTGGGCACTTGACAGTCCCCTTTATTGGTTGCAAGCGTGTTTTTCCTTTCTCTATTTCTTTTCCGCTCTCTCCTTTTTTATCTAATTCTTTTTTGTTTTGAGTTTTATTTTCCTTTTTTTTTTAAGGTTGTATGATTGTATGTTCCTCATGTTTTAGGTTATATTAATAATAGGAAAAAGTGATGATGAGGGCACTTTCACTCATCTAGCCCCTTGTAACCATGAATAGAAGGCCGTGAGGTCAGTCTTTGCAGCTAACAATAACAAGGATAAAGCTCAATGGAAGTGTTTACATTATAGATACACTTTAAAAAGATATGTTGAGACTTATATTGTCAAGTATAATTCATTACGATATTTATTTACTGTACGTAAATTTGAATTGCACGATACTGGTTTGGCCAACAACTTAATACTTCTGCTTCATCCCTGGCTTCCATCTGTGAACAGTTATGATGTTTTAAATGGTTTATCATCCTGTTATATTTGAAAGTCTGGTTTCTTTTCTTTTCCTGTCTAGTATGAAAGTTTTTACTTAATAGAATAATGTTTGTAAATAAATATTTGTTATTTTAATTTTTCTTTGAAGTGCTCAAGAGGTGAGCGTGTCCAAAGAACAAAGCAAGCAAAAGAATAACTATACTCTCAATTGTATACAAAATTCGAAAGATCCCCCATCGTTTAGCAATTTTGCCTGTTGGCCTGAAAGAATAATGAATTTAAGGTAGAATAGTTGAGAGACTATATAGGGTATTCCGCCCCATCAAACGTCCTACAAGTTCTCTTGCGCCACAATTCCTACTGTATTCAAAGAGGCGTGGCCCTCCTAGCATCTTGGGCTTAGCCACCCACTATACAACCTCACTAATCCTTGATCAAGTCCATCGTGGATCCAGAAAGAACCGAACAAACTCCATATGCAACAAAGACCATGGCACAAATATCACTTGCCACAGAGCAATGCCATAGAGAGTGGTTCACCGACCTGCACTCTTCTTGCATTTACAACTCCAATTCACATTGATCTGATGCTTCTTCGTAAAATTGTCCATCGTCAAGATCCTTCTAAGCGCAGCCGTCCAAAGGATATAACGTCACCTTTAAGGGGACATAAATTTAGGCCTCCCATACAATAGGTACTGTTAAAGAGTCAACTCAAAATCCCCCTTCCATGAACCTGTCTGAATCAACAACCAATTTCATTGCCCTCCACATCCTAACCATATGACAAAACCAGTAACCCCTAACTCCCCCAACTCCCAAGCACGAAAGTTCCTCTCGAACTGCACATCCGAAGTCCTCCTGCTGCTATAGAGCCCAGAACAGTCAACAACTAGAACCACCTTATTCCAGGCAATCTGAGAAGATAAGGAATCTGGTAAGCAAGCGGTCTCTCTCCAAACTAATGATCATCCCATAGCTGCACAAATCTCTCACTCGCCATGAAATGGATATAATTGGAGGATACATCTCATCCCTTCTGAATGAGCTTCCAAACCCCAATCCAGCTAAAGAGCGTACCTCCTTAGAGACCTAGCCAACTCCCTCCTCCATAATTTTGTGTGAGATGAATCCCCCACTACCTAGTTTTCTCTGTCCCATACCTCCAGAACCATTTGGCTACAAAGCCTTGTTGAATACTCTCAACTGCCTAGTACCCAAGCCCCCATTGATTCAAAGCGGTGCAAATCGTCCCCGAGCTAACTGAATGGTACTCGAACTCCTCCCAAACTCTCCCATAAGAAGTCCCTTTCTAGCGTCTCAATGAATCTAGCAAAACTGGAGGGCATATGGAAAGGAGACCAGAAATAGGTTGCAAGACTAGGGAGGGTAACCCACCACGCTTCTAGAGATATAATTTTATCCAACCGGCTGGCCTCCTGTCAAAATGGTCCACAACTGGTCCCAAAATAGCTTACCTCCTCAAGTGAGCCCCTAACAACAAACCTATATATGTGATCGGAAAAGAGGCAATGCCACAAATAATGATATGCCTGCCAGGTGTTGCTCTCACCAACATCCCCCACTGGCACAATCTCATTTTCAGTAATGGTAATCTTCAACCCTGAAATTGTTTAGGACACAATCCACTGCTGCATGACAAAAAATGGTGGTGTCAACGGTGAAAAGGAGATTAGTATTCTCTAATTCATCTGCCTCCCTTTCCCAACCTATAGGAAATTCATCAGCGTTGTTAAAACCCATAGCATGACTGGGCAAAGACAATGTGCTGTATTTTTTGACTATTGTTTTGCAGAAAGGACATGAGTGTTCTCCAATTACTTTCCCTAGCCTTCTACCCACCTGAACCCTCAAATGTAGCACTGCCCAGGCCTCCTCATCACCTGAAAATGATTGTTGGTGTTTAGTGTTTGGCTTGTTTGGTTTGTCTTGGGTGATGCCGGCTCCGGTCCGGGATGTTCTTGACGGTTGGTGGGAGAGTTTTGTGGGGCTTCAAGCAATATCTTTTTGGAGGGTTGTTCCTCTTTGCCTATGGTGGGTCATTTGGCTCATATGTAACAATAGGTGTTCTGAGATTTTTTAAAGATTCATTTATCTTTTTGTTGTTTTCTTGGGTGGAGGGTAGATTTTGTACATCTATAGAGGAAAAGACGACTTTTTTGGGTATGCTCGGTTCGTAGGGCATTTCTTCTTGTAATTCGGGACACACTCCCCTTCTCGAGTGCCTTTTATACTACTTTTACTTACCTATAAAAAAAAAAATGAAAATGGGAGAGATAGGGGATCTCCTTGTCTCAAATCCCGACATGCTCACTGGAGAAGAATCCTACCCACCAAAGTGGAGAACCTCACCAGAAGGCAAAAAGATTCACCTTTTCCATATACCGCTAAAACCCCATCCTTTCCAACATATACACAAGACATCCTAATTTACCTGATTGTATGCTTTTTGAATATCTAATAGGCACACAATGCCCAGGTCCGACTACTGATACCAAATTCCACACTAGCTACCAAAGTTTGGCACCACAAGTGCAATCCCCGTAAAGAACAATCTTGTGCTCCTTCTGATTTTTCAAGATACTAGAGCACTCATTAAAAATTTCCACGCAGTTAGTTGTAGGAAATCCTCTCCTTATTATCCCCTCCCCTCTGTCAGCACCCTAGAAGCTTCTTTCCCTGACCGGAATCTGAACAGAAACAGAGAATCTGGGTTGGGTACCCTACCTCGTAAAATTTTCACAAAAAGTCCTTTCAATTAGCTATTCCTCGATCATCAATTGGCATCTCTTTTGAATGGGAGGCGAGGTAACCTAGCCACTACCAAGTATGATCTAAGGGGGTGTTTGGTAGAAGGAGTTGGAGCCAAATATATGGTTTTGGGATGAAATTTGTGGCCCAATCTATGTTTGGCAATCTTGGTGTTGGTGCAATAGTATCAAACCATTGGTACCAAATGCTTCAATTTTCACACCATCTCAATAGATGGTTTTAATGGTTTGGTTTGGTTTTCTCACACCAAAATTATTCTTTAACCCAAACCAATTCAATTTGGTGTACCATTATTTAACTCCAAACAATTCATTTATAATATTATATATATATATATAAATTCGAAAAATAAAATATTTATGAAAAAATAAAATATTTCAAAAAAATCAAACGAAAAAATATATTTCATAAAAAATAAAATATTTCGGGAAAACAAATATTTCTAGAAAAAATAAAATATAAGAAAAATATATTTATTATTTTTTAAAAAATATACAAATTATATGTATTTTTACTGAAATCTTTTATTTTTTCAAAATCTTTTATTTTTTTGAAATATCTTATATAAAATATTTTATCTATAAATATTAAAATATTTATGAAAAATTAAATATTTCAAAAAAATTAAATATTTATATATTTTATTTTTTAAAACATATATATTTATAAAATGTTATTTTAAATAAATAAAATGTCAAACTATTCCAAGTTACCAAATATGATTGGTTTCAGAATTTCAGCCCATATACCAACTCTACCAAACATGGTTTGGTTTTTCAGCTTTACTTTTTCTCACACCAAAACTATTTGCACCAAACATGGTTTCAGTTCCGAATAAAATCACACCCAATCCAACCCAACCCAACCCAAACCAAAACTGTACCGCATCGGTTGCCAAACAGGCACTAATTCTTCCCCCTTCACTTTACAGAATCCCTCTTGTCGCCTGGGTCATCTCTCTCGTTGCTGCACCATTTGACCCCGCTCGCCTATCCTATCCTTCTTAGAAATAATTTAGAATTATATATATGTATATTAATTTTATTTTTCAATAGGCATATAAAAATGTCTTTCCCACTAAACATACATGAAAATGACTTTGAGATAACAAAACAGACTATAAGGTGTTTTTTTTTGTTGTTTCTTTTTCTGTTTTTTGTTTTGTTGCAGTTCTTTCCCTTAATTACATGGTAGGAGAAGTTCCGTGTGTAATTACCGAATGCTCCATTGCACCAATTTCTCACAAATATCTCATGTTTCTGTCTGTATAGTTCTTGATACTGCAGCGGGAGTTTGGTGTGATATAAAATCCGTTGTTACAAGTCCGAGGACAGGTAGATACAGTGCTGATGCTGCTGGTGGAGATGCTGCAGTTGAACTGACTAGGCGCTGCAGGCATGCAGCTGCTGCAGTTGGTGACTTGATCTTTATCTATGGTGGTCTACGTGGAGGTAAGACATGATTCCATACTGTAACTACTCAATTATTTCCACCAAAGCTTGTAGTAGTGGTTCTTCCTTTCCTCCACGTAGGTGTACTTTTTTTATCTTTCTATTAAGAGTCCACGGAATGGATGACCATGGAAACTAGAAATAATTAAAATCCTCTGGGAGTTTAAAGTTTTCCCATATGATAATTTTAAAAAGAATTCTAAAAGAAATGATCTGATGCAAAGAATATTCAAATTGTGTGAATCAAAGGGGGATGAAATTGACCAAGGAGGGCTTCATATGATTTGTGGAGAATTGGTTGTTTCGAGTTCTCGTCTTGAATGAGGACATGACTTTAAACAGTCTATTCTGGGGAATGAGATGTCGCTATACACCATTAAGACGCACAGGTTTTGTAGCAGCAATTGATTCGGGGCTAAGATTGTATATCTGGTAATAGCATAGTTCTTGTACAAATATATATATGTGTGTGTGTATGTACACAGCGTACTTGAGATTTTTATTTGTAATTGAGGTTAATTAAACTGGATATGGAGACTTATAAGCACAGCAGCAAGGTAAAGTATTTTGCAGAAGACGCAAGGAAGAATTTGGAAACCAAAGTCATATGTGTTTAGATATGACCTACTTGGAAGTTGTTTTTTACAAGTTTATAAATGCCAGCGTTATGTTCCACTTGATAAGACAACAATCTAGATCTAAACAGAAGACATTGATGCATAACAAAACTGCTTGAGCCAAGAAATTATATTATGTAAACAAACTCATGGTCCACTCTTAGATCACGTTGGACTCCTTATAAGCCAGAGTTTTGAATGCATCATTGTTGTGCCGTAGGGGTGTTGCTTGATGACCTACTAGTTGCTGAAGATCTGGCTGCTGCTGAAACGACTAGTGCAGCTTCGCATGCTGCAGCTGCAGCTGCAGCTGCCGCATCCAATTTACAGACAGGGAGATTACCTGGAAGGTATGGGTTTGTTGATGAAAGAACAAGGCAAACAAGTTCTGAAACAGCCCCCGATGGTGCAGTTGTGCTGGGAAGTCCTGTTGCACCCCCTATGAATGGTGATATGTATACTGATATTAGCACTGAAAATGCCATGCTCCAGGGTTCCCGGTAAACTAGTTACTGATTTATAAATTTGCATTGTGCATAGATCTTTGTGGTCATACTTTCACTTCCTAGTTCATTAATAGAGGTATGGAATATGGCTTGCTCTACAGAAGACTGAGCAAAGGTGTAGATTACTTGGTTGAGGCCTCGGCAGCAGAAGCTGAGGCTATTAGTGCAACATTAGCTGCTGCCAAAGCACGACAAGTAAATGGAGAAGTTGAACTGCCAGACAGGGATCGTGGTGCAGAGGCTACCCCCAGTGGGAAACAGATATCAACCTTGATTAAGCCTGATTCTGCCGTCTCAAACAACTCTGCTCCCGCTGGAGTTCGGCTGCATCATAGAGCTGTCAGTATCAGAATTTCATTTCCGTCTTGAATGTTATATTTCGAGTGTATTTTGAATCAAGATGCTTATCCATCACTGATTGTGTTTCTGAAGTTTCATTCTTTATGCATTCACAGGTGGTTGTTGCTGCGGAAACTGGTGGAGCATTAGGTGGCATGGTCAGACAGCTTTCAATCGATCAATTTGAAAATGAAGGCAGGCGAGTCAGCTATGGAACCCCAGAAAATGCAACAGCAGCAAGGAAACTTTTAGATCGACAAATGTCTATCAATAGTGTGCCCAAAAAGGTACAAAGGCATTTTATCTTATATTATAGGAATAGTAAATTGATTTATTTTGGAATTCTAGGGACACTTTTTTTTGATAGCGGAGCTACAGCTTGGTTGAGTTCCAGTGCATTTATTTTGTTAATTATTTATAAATGGAAGAAAATTTTAACATTTCTTAATTATTTATAATGGAAGAATATTGTCACGACACATGAAAAATAAAGTTCAGATTGGTTGAGTTCCAGTGCGTTTATTTTGTACTGCTATTATTCCTTTTAATTACTTTTTCCAGGATTATATTAGAGGAAGAATATGTTTCCTTTTGTCACATGGCAATAATCCATAAATGCAGTTCTGAATTCCACTGCATTCTACCATTCAACTTTTTGTGATTTGTTTGACTTGCAATGCTTTGTACCTATGCAATATGGTACAATAATGTTTTGGGGTTAGCTTGTTTTGCCTTGTGGTTTTTTTTTTTCGTTCTTTTTTCTTTTTTTGGGGGGGGGGGGCTATGCTGTCAACTGTAATCTGACCAAATTTCTCTAGGCTTTCTGTTGTAATGTATAACTTTCCTTGATTCGTTTTATTCTGTACTCTTTTTTCTTTTATGTTCAGGTAATAGCTCATCTCCTGAAACCACGTGGTTGGAAACCTCCTGTTAGACGACAATTTTTCTTGGATAGCAATGAAATAGCCGATCTTTGTGATAGTGCTGAACGGATATTTTCAAGTGAGCCTAGTGTCCTACAGCTCAGGGCACCTATCAAGATATTTGGTGATTTGCATGGGCAATTTGGTGATCTTATGCGACTTTTTGATGAGTATGGTTCCCCTTCAACTGCTGGGGACATATCGTAAGTGTTTTCACTAAATACATTTCCTTTTCATATATCACATCTGAGTCACATAATTTAGATGTTGACTGTCAAAACTTGCATCGTTCTCTAATTTTTCTTTTGTGCAAGTGTATCTTTTGTCTTATTCTTATATATTATTTTCAGAAATTTGGTCCTTGATCATATATAGTACTTTTTTTTTTTGGTAAGTAAGTAATAATGTAAAAAACACTCAAACGGGGAGTGCGTTTCAAATACAAAAGGAAGCCCTAAGCTGTCAAGAGAACCTAAAAAATCTAACTTATCATCAAGAGATTTACAATTGCAACCCTCCACCCAACAAAACAAGTTAGAGATAAACAAATCTTTGATCACCCCCAGTGGATACTTTACGCCCTCGAAACTATGTCTATTACGCTCCAACCAAATGCTCTACCAAAGGCAAAGGGGAGCCACCCTCCAAAAAGACCTAGCATGGGACCCAATCCGCACGGTCCTCCAAGCGGTCAAGACATCGCGGACCGAAGAAAGCATCATCCACTAAATCCCGAAAATACAAAAATGGAGACACCAACAATCAAAGGCAACCGGACAATGCAGAAGGAGGTGATCCATTGATTCCCCATTCTTCTTGTATAAAAAGCACCGATTAACCAAACACATGCCCTGCCGTCTCAGATTTGCCAATGTGAGGATGCGATCCCACATTGCCGATCACGTGAAAAAAACAACCTTCAGCGGGGCCTTTGACTTTCAGACCGCCTTTCAGGGAAAGACCTCCTCCGCCTTAGGCGTAAGGCACCTAAAGAACGAGGCGACCGAAAAACACCTAGAAGAGGTAGGCAGCTAACGCAAAGAGTCCGATCCAACACCAACAGAGAGAGAGTATAAGAGCTCCAATAGATCATAAACCTCCTCTAACTCTCAATCCTGAAAAGGGCACACAAAACTGATATCCCACACAAGCCTCCTGGTATCGAGATGATAGCAGTTAGCAACAGTAGCATGACGATCCCGAGCTATCCTAAACAGCTGAGGAAAAGAAGAGGCGAGCGAGCCTTCGCTGTACCACCAGTCCGTCCAAAAGCAAACACAACGACCATCCCCACCCTGAAATTGAGAAAAGGGGCGAAAGAATCCCATCCCTGCCGGATATCCTTCCACACCCCCACACCACGACGACCCCGAACCTGAGCGGAACACCAACCGCCTCGAATCTCCCCATAACGATAGGCAATCACCCTCCTTCACAGACGATGACTCTCGGCCCCAAAGCGCTACAACCATTTACCCAGAAAGCAATGTTGAATGGCGTCAACCGGCGAATACCCAAGCTCCCATCCTGAACAGGGCAGCAAACCATCTCCCAACGCACCAAAGGGATGGACTGGCTCTCCTTACTTCCGCCCCACAAAAACTGCCTTTGAATCCTCTTAATCCGCTGAGCCACACCGCGCGGGATCCGATAGAGGGATAAAACATAAGTGGGCATATTGGAAATCGTACTCTTAACCAGTGTTGTCACGGGCGCGCCTAGGCGCTAGGCGACGTGAGGCGAGGGTTTAGCGTCTCGCCTGCAACTGGGCGAGGCCACCTTTGAAAGGCGTCGCTTGGGGGCGCCTAGGCGCTGATGAATGTTTTTAAATGTCTTATATTTGATATTTTTGTACTTCTACATTTTAATTTATTGGCTTTTAACTTTCTTAGCAATGTTTTATTAGTTTAAATGTCTTATATTTGTTATTTTTATTAAAAGTGATTTATTAATTTAATTGTGAAAATAATTTATTATTGAGCGCCTCGCTTCACTCAGGCGAGCGCCTCGCCTGGCGCTTGACGCCTAGGCGATAGGAGGCCTCTAGTGCCTAGGGTCGCCTCACGCCTTTAACAACTATGCTCTTAACCAGAGTTAATCTCCCACCCTTGGAAATATACTACATCTTCCATCTCGCCAAAAGCCTCTGCACTCGCTTGACCACAGAATCCTAGCAACATTGACTCTGACCTGACGTCCCTAAATTCAGACCCAAATACTGAGATGGAAGCTCACCGACCCTGCAACCTAGAGCATTAACCAACACCGACGCATTACCCACATCACCTACCGGAATCAAAGAACTCTTGTCGGTGTTGATCTTCAGACCGGACACAACCTGGAAGCAAATAAAAACACACCGGAGGTACCGCAACTGAGTCACATCCGCATCACAAAAAATAGGAGTGTCATCGGCAAAGAGCAAGTGCGAAATATCCACAAACTGCGAAATGGTATTACCCACCCTGAAACCTCGTAGAAAACCCCGCTTCGTCGCTCGGGTCATCATTCGACTGAACGCCTCTATCACCACTAAGAAAAAAAGAGGGGAAAAGGGGTCACCCTGCCTCAAACCACTAGAACTCGCAAAGAAACCCGATGGAGAACCATTCACCAGTACCGAAAAATGGACCAATGAGATGTAAAACTGAATCCACCTGCGCCACCGCTCGCCAAACCCCTACCGCTTTAACATGTAGAGGAGGAAACCCCAGTGAACATGATCGTACGCCTTCTCCACATCCAACTTAACCAGAACCCCGGAATACCACTCTGAAGCTTGACATCAACAACCTCACTAGTAATGATAACCGAATCCAGAATCTGTCTCCCCCCAATAAATATATAGTACTTATACACTGTTTAAATTATTGTCTTAAACTCGATATGCTCTTGTAAAACTTGGTTTTGGCTAATTTGTACAAATAAAAAGTTAAAAACTATCCATAGAATACAAAAAGGGTTATTACTGGTTACAAATTTAGTAAAGCATTTAATGAAACATGAAATAGTCGGAAATTTATTTATTAATATATTATATTAGCAATGTTAATTCATGTGGATCAGGTCTGAATGGCGAATATTTATTACTGGCTATTTGTCTGAAACCTTTTAAAGGTGAAATATATGCTTTAGCATTATCTTTTTAACATTATTTTTGCATGGAATGGTTGCTTTCATAGTTGAACTCCCATTCTCATGCTTATTAGCTCTAGTTTTCTACCATCATACTATGCAATGATCCCTCAAGTCAAATTACCATATTATGTTTTTTTTTATGACTATGACGTGTGAACTTGCTTCACTTTCGACCATAATTTCAACTGAATCATAGGTCATCAACACTTTCTTTTGTTAAGTCTTAAACTCTGGTCAATTTAGTGAACATTGTACAATGATCTTTATCCATTTTTTCTTTTTCTTTTTTAGTTATTAGTATTATCTATCTGCCAATTACTATTGATGGCTCTTCAAATGGGTATTGAATATTTGATCTCTATTGCTTCCATTTTTGACCTTGCCAAATTAATTATGTTGTACATTATTCTGTGTGTAACTTGCCATTTATTTGTGGGGGTAAACTCCTAAAACCCCCCTCTACTTTCAAAAGTGTTCATGAAACCCCGTAGGAATTATAAAACCGCTGATCTTTAATATTGAATTAAGTCACCCTCAAATTTGTTAATTAGGATGTAAAATGACATAAATGATCGTACTATTTATTGTCAAGATAGAATTCTAAAATTGGTTTTGGGTTTTGATGCATTTTATCTCGTAATATAAAATGCATTAATTACTATTTAAAGTTCAAATAAAATGCATAAGTCTGTCACAAAGGAAAAAGCTTCGTGTGATTTTATGCATTACATTAAATATTAAATGCTAAGGTCATTTTAATCTTTTTTACATCCCAGTTAACAGATCTGGAGGAGATTTTAACAAGTTTTGAAGATTAGGAGGTTTTGTAATTCATATGATATGAGGGTTTAATGAACAATTTTAAGTTAGGGGGGATTGTGATTATACCACTTTATTTTCTACAAACCTTTAGCTAGCTGGATAATGGCATTCTACCTAAGTTAGGGCATCATTAAACATTTTAGCCTTGTGAATGCTCAAGTCAGGCACTGGTTATGTCATGAAAGCATGGCCTGTGAATCTTTCCACTTTTGTTTGGACAACTGTCAGCCACATAAATTCATAATCGCTAAGGACTCCTGCAAACCGAGCCATAAACATGTCACACCAAAGAGAAGAAGGCACTCCACATTCATCACATCATAATGGTGAAGAAGGAAGTCAATGGTTTCCCAATCCTTTTTTTGTACGTACAACACCAATCAGGGAATGTTTGATGATATTTCCTAAATATCCGTGACCAAATTACTTCCCAGACCACATTCTGGATGAACTAGGAGACTTTAGAGGGCAGTATTACCTTCCAAATGCCTTTACAAGAAGAGAACTCTCACATATTTACATAACAGAACAGTCTAAAACAGTCCTTTCTCCTTGAATGTGACATAGTTTGCCTCTAGAGCATCTCTAACAAAACCTTGAATGCTATCTTCAGGGAACATCCTGAAACAACAAGAAATTGCAGTCCCGGTCACTTGGTGAACTCCGTCGAGCATATCCCGATTAGTTTCTAAATCCCGAACTCGTACATGGTGGAATCCTTTCTAGAGGCTCACCCTCTATTACTAGCTTGACTTCCAATCCAATACCATCCTTGCAAAAGTTACCTGTCTTCACAGCATATCTCCTTTTATACCAGAATGCTACAGGAAACAACATTTAATTTATGAAATATTTCAGTTCAAACATCTCTCTGAAATGTCCTATTAGGTCTTTTCTTGCCTCTTATCCACCGTATGTAAGGAGGCGAAATGGTGAGATTCGATCATGAAATATATAGACGATCATACTTTGCTTTTGTTCTTACATCCAATGTTTTGTTGCATAAACTTTATCTTTCTGTTATAATTTAACTTGTTATTGTTGATAAGTATACAACTCTTATTACAATCAGGAACGAATATATTCCCACTTTGCTTGTGAATCTAATTAATTTATTAATGACTATCAGATATATCGATTATCTCTTCTTAGGAGATTATGTTGATCGAGGACAACACAGCTTGGAAACTATTACTCTTCTTCTAGCTCTGAAGGTATTGTTACTTAACTGATCTATTTTTCCAGAAGATCAATCATATTAAAGTTCACTCCAGTTTCTGGATTATTAATTTGTGTTATAGGTTGAATACACCCACAATGTACATTTAATTCGTGGGAATCACGAAGCTGCAGATATCAATGCCCTTTTTGGTTTTCGAATAGAGTGCATTGAGCGCATGGTATGGTATTATTGGTATGTTAAGATGTTTTAATTTTTTTTTCGTTTCACCAGTGATAGCTATTGACTTCATGGCATTCTAAACAGGGCGAGAGAGATGGAATCTGGGTATGGCATCGAATAAACAAATTGTTCAACTGGCTTCCTCTGGCAGCTCTAATTGAGAAAAAAATTATTTGCATGCATGGTGGTATTGGAAGGTCAATAAATCATGTGGAACAAATTGAGAATCTACAGCGTCCAATTACGATGGAAGCAGGCTCAATTGTTCTCATGGATTTATTGTGGTCAGTGAATGCATACTGTTCTTTTTCTTTTCTTCTCTCCCTTATTTTTACTGTATTTTTTTGTTGTTGGATTTATTTGGTGATTTCGTTTCTGTGAATTTCTGTTTGTAGGTCTGACCCAACAGAAAATGACAGTGTGGAAGGATTACGCCCAAACGCTAGGGGTCCGGGGTTGGTAACTTTTGGGGTGGGTATTATTTGTTTATTTTTTATTCTCTATTCTTCTAGAATTTTCTCTTACTTCATTCTTTTATTTAGCACAATGTTCTCTTTTGACCACCATCTACTCGAAAAGCTTTGGAGAGGGTGGAATTTGTTTTTTATATCCTTTGACACGCTCCCTCATGCCACCTTTGGGTCCAATACGAGTTCTTAATTTTAATTGTCAGAGTGACGGAGAGTTTTGAATTCAGAACTTTTGGCTCTGATACTGTGTTAACTACCATCTATTCTAAAAGCTAAAGTTTCACTCTCCGAAAGCTTTGATGATACTGTGTTCACAACCATCTTGTTCCAACTATTCTCTGAACTACATAAATCAACCACAAACATCTATAAGTTTTTTTTTTTGATAAGTAAGTAAACAAACAAACTATAAGTTGTGGTAATTTTTTTGGTTCCTCTGTGGATCTCTATAGCATCGATTCCAATACAATCAGCCTTGGCATTGCATAAAATTGATTGTTGCACGAACTCCAAGGAAAACAGAGTTTCTATAAATATGTTTGTCACAACATTCTTAGCTACTACTTTTTGGATTTTGTTACATGCATCATCTTATAACTCTTGTTGGCACCAATACTTTTGTGGTATTGATATTGAAGGCTTGCCTTTCTGTGGCATCGATATTGAATGGTTTGCTGCCCCGGTGAAAAAATAAGAACAAAGAATTTTGTAAATTAAAATTTATTTCCTAGCAGTTGATTTACTATCTCCTGAGAGTATGTGAGGATCATCACTAGGAAATTGGAGATACTGATCTTACAGTTTTATGATTGAAATTCTGCAAAACATAGATTGCTCACTGTTGATAACCTGAATTGTGGGTTGCTTCAATAAAAGGACACTTGCCTGCTTATAATTTTCACCATCCTTAAGAATGATTGAAGTTTCATCTTACAAGGCTCACTTGGGCTAGGTTGATGTTTTGTACTGTTGTTGTGGCCAACACTTAATGTCCTTGTTGCTGTTATCAAACTTACCTTCCTTTCATTCTCTATAGTGTGGTTATGTATCTGGAAGTGAATTCCATCTTCTAGCAGTAGTCTCTATCTCATTTGTATGTTGATGCTTATGTAACATAATTTTCTTGTGCAGCCTGATCGTGTGATGGAATTCTGCAACAACAACGATCTTCAATTGATTGTACGTGCACATGAATGCGTGATGGACGGATTTGAGCGGTTTGCGCAAGGGCATTTAATTACTCTTTTCTCAGCCACCAACTATTGTGGTATGTTTCTGGCCTCTACTTGCTTACGAAGTTTCTTAGCTTCACTGGTGGTTTAGCATTTCAAGCATGGTTTGTTTCTTTCTGTAGGTACTGCAAATAATGCAGGTGCCATATTAGTTTTGGGTAGAGATCTTGTAGTTGTTCCAAAACTCATTCATCCGTTGCCACCAGCAAGTACATCGCCAGAAGCATCACCTGAACGCCATATAGAAGATACATGGATGCAGGTGCTGCCTTGAAAATATTTTCGTATTACTCCAGCTGGGTTTCTCCTTGTTCCTTCTATCCGCATTGTTCTGCTAATTATCTGATACTGTGTTTTCATTGAATTAGGAGCTTAATGCGAACAGACCACCAACGCCAACTAGAGGACGTCCTCAAGTTGCCAACGATCGAGGTTCTCTTGCTTGGATTTAGTATAGCTCTCAGATGATTTTTACATGTATACTCTTACAAGGCTCATGCTACCACCTGGGATTTCTGGTATGTCTGTATATAGCATGATGCCGTAAGAAGGATTTCGTGAACTTCCTGTCGGAGTTTTGGAGGCATATGTGAAATGATTGGTATGCCTTCAGACGATGAAGATACGAGTTCAAGGCCAAGTTGCAGCCGGCGGGTAGGATTACTTTATTCGCTGTGCCAAAACCAGTTCGGGGTCTCCAAATATTGCACTTTGTACATTGAGCCACATGCAGTTAGAACTTCCTTTGCTTGTTTCTTTCTTTAATCGGTGGTGCCTGGGTTATTTCTCTTTAGTTTTTGCACATTTTTTTTTTATATAGTGTTTTAACATTATTTTTCTTTTTTTCCTTCATAATTTTTTCCTTTCCTTTCCTTATATATGTGATTGTTGAGATATGTAATATGTTAAAATCTTTTGGTTCATGTATCATAGAAGGCATTGCTTTGTGTACTTGGTCTTTCTGCTTTTGAATAATAGTGTAACGTCTGATGTGAAGAAAACCTTTTTTTTTTGCCATCCGATCCTTTTTAAATGTTTCTAATAATAATGTTTCTGTACATGTTTTATATGTTTGTCTTCAAGAAGGATCTCTCAAACTATTACCACTATAAACTATTGTCTTATATATTGTATATGTTTGTGCGCAACTAAAATAAAACAGCACTCAATGGGTTTTTAGGACGATTCATCTTCTATTTGGAACGTCAATGGAACTATGGATCTATCGCTAATTATTGCTGTTTCAATGTGATACCAAACAGCAATAATTAGCCTGACGAGGACAAGCATAAAAATCACCCATTTATGTTCTCTCTACATGTAAAATTTTACAATTTCTAAGCAAATAAAGCAAAAAGTATTTATCCTTCAGCATAAATATGAGCCACCGTTATGTAAGCTGCGGCATCACTTTGCAGTAATTACTCCAAGGACACCAAACATCTCATATTGTATAATAGTAATATATATATATATATAACCACATTTCCATCCCCTAGAGATGTCTCATTCATTCTCTCCTTAATATTTCTTCTACTCATATTTCCATCCTTTGCTAAACAAAACATATTTTCTAAACGACAAGAGGAACATCATACAAACGCTGAGAGGCGTGTAACATCTAGAATATTGGATGTTAAGAGCAACTTACTTACATCTAGAATATTGGATGTTAAGAGCAACTTACTTGGGAGACGGTCATTATACCGAACATACAATCTACTTTAAATATCATGTCAAGGTAAATATTTGCACTGAAGATACAGTGATTGAAGCACCTCTGATGCAATCAGACGACTTTACACAGACCAAGTTGTAAACTTTCTATCATCATGCCCTAGAAACCTTCATAAACTTGAACCAAATTTTAATGTCAGTCAATGCCATCAAAGCTCTTATGTGACTGGCTAACCTCGTTTCACAGGCCGTTGAACATAAGATTTATTGGGGTCTTCTGTCTTCAGTTTTGGTGGCCGAAGCTCTCCTTTCTTAACCTGCACAAAGTATGCATAAAGATTTAGTCTTGGATACATTCAGCCTACACGTATTCTTTCTCTTCCGTCTTATGAGAATGGCAATGATTACGTGCACCTCATTATAACACAACATATAAGCTACTCCTTTTGGGACCTTAAGGAGGGAAAAATTCACATGCTTAAGTCAAAATTTTATATTGTTTTCCTTACTTTAACCAAACTGAACAGTAAAATTTGACTACATATTTTTTTTTTATCTTACGGACATTCTATATCTTTTGACATGATCACTTAAATATGAGCAACATAATGATACAATCTGTGCACAATTTTTTCGTACTCAAAACATGTTAATGTAAGGGAGAGCTTGTGACAGCTGTCATGAGGTGCAGCTGATGACATCACTGCTGTTCGTCTTTTATTATTCTGAACAATATCACAACTAGTTTAGAAGAAGATTTTACCTTCTTTCCACCCTTCATGAAATCTCTCCAGCTTGAAACCTGGCAATGAAATAAAAAGACTAGTTACTACAAGGAAGTAATTTAATTTTCAAATAGTATTTGAAGATGTACAAGTAAGTTGCAGCAACACCTATTCCAAAAATAACAGTGCTCGGGTTCTAACTTTTTCACTACTGTCATTGGGTTTTTACATGCTAAGATAGGCACCATTATTCCTCCAAAATATGGTATATGCCAATAAAAAAAAGTAATTCGAGCAAAAACTTACAAGAAGGATCACCTAGTTAGTTTGAATACTAATGTACAGCTGTGCATATAATTTTCCTGGTCGTTTTTATGGGTCTCAAATTCCGAGAGGGTAGTCAAATTGCATGTGTTAGCAAACAGGAGGAATGAAATTCCCTTCGTTTGGGCACAGAGGAAGCAAATCATTTCCCAAACGCGCAAATCCAATTGCACAACAATGGAACTACATGTAACACACAAAGTTTATGTGGTTCGCCCAAAACTAGGACTCCATTCAGACATAACATACCTAGCCCTTGTGAGTTTTATGTTCTGTCCCATATCAAGAACTAGACGATTGAACAGTGTAACAACAAATCAAGCCCTTGTTCCACTTATAGCTCAACCATCCACATCTACTTCAAACTGCTTATATAAAATGCTGGATAAAATAATATTGTCATCTTTATATAAAAAGTGGTAGAAAATAGTTTTTCATCGGAATGCATGGAATAAAAATTGCTTCATTTCTAACAGAACGAAGAAAAAATACAACTTTAATTTCTCAAGGGTTCATGTTAATACAACTCCTTAAGTTTGAGATTAGGAGTTCATGTCCCTATATATTTTTTCCTTTATCGTCAATAAAAATTTAAACAATCAAGCAAAATTGGTGAACTTAAAATGCCTTTCCTTTTGTTTTCCCTGTAAGTACATTTAAACTAAATAACACAGCGTGCTTTCTTATAATTGCAAGAAACCCATGATTTTGGAGATTCAACTTGGGAAGTTCTGTTAACCTCCTCAACATCAAATCTCCATTGCAGACAGGTATTTTCATAACAAGACAAGCAACCAAACCATCAATAACCATAAGTTGGATCTAGAATGGGAACAAAGGTGAGCAATATCTTTTCCTTATTCTTTTCTGGGTAAGAAATATCAGGAACCTCTTCATCCAAGAAGAACGTCAATGAGAGGCCAAATTTGTGCCCCAAAATCATCAAGAGTTCAGTGGACTCTAGGGACAGGGAAGCGGGGGAAGAGAGAAGAAAAGCATAACAATGGAATGTTAAATTCTAAGGAAAAATCAAAAGCTCCAAAGATGGTACAGCCCACACCTAGACAAAACCCGAATCAAAGGTTCATGCCCAAATCATGGAGCCAAGGTACATTCATATTGCACATGCATGCCACATGTATTAAAACATAAGAAATGATATTAAAAAGTAACAGCATATGAACACAAACCCTTTGTTCTCTTGTTCCTTCCCACTGCTCCTCATGTTCACGCTTTCTTTTCAGTACTTCCTTTGCTTCTTCCTCATCCTTCTTCAATCTACCTTCCTCTTCTGATATCTAAACAAAGTAAATATATATATATATAGATATAAAGAAAAGTCAGATTACTTTCTAATTTGAAACATTAAAAACAATACAAGAGAAGAAAATGAAAAAGGTGAGATTCCAGTGTACCCTCATTCGCATTTTTCTCCTCCGCCATTCATGTTCTGTTAATAGTTCTCGAACCTTCAATTTTAGCTGCTGCTGAAACTCATCTGATCTTTCAAATTCTTGCTCATATTTTCCCTGAAAAAACGTTAGGGGCATATAAGTTAATGAATTGTTTGACTCACCCTCAAAAGTGTTGCTTTAAGTAATATAAACTTCGATCCAAAGACCAAGGCAAGATACAATAAAAGAGACAAAGTTGGAATCAATCAAGACAGGTGGCCCCGTTAAGTGATTCTTATTTCTCAATTGATTTTGTTTGGCACAGCAAAATAATTAATCGAACAAAATGGCTGAAGTCATTCCCGAGACCACCAATCCGTTCAGTTCAATATTTTTTCAGCTTAAAGAAAGCTGCAGCAAAAGTTCAATTCTTTATGGCCAGCTTTGTCCAAGTGTTTAAAAACAATCTTTTTTTTTCCTCCTGAAGGTGGTTAAATAATATAATCAATATTACAGTAATGAAAATAACTTCAAAAACTGTAAGACAAAAAGACAGTATTCAGTATGAAAACCAAGTGCATTGTGGTACTAATAAAAGGAAAAGGTGGCGTATAAGTATCACTTGATAAGATAAACACGGGATGTGAAGCACAGAAACTGCTCAAAGTGAGCCACAAATACACCTAAATATGAGTGTGCACACTACATCTACTTTATTATCTTAATTGTTATGTACTCGAGTTTCTGCGTTCTGTACATGGGAAGAACTATCAGTTAAAAAAGACAGTGCTAATTCTTAATGTGTGTCATGATGAGGAGGCACACTGCCTTTTCAGAGCATTTTCTAAGTAAATGCGGTGTGCAAGTTAGCAACTTTTTGAAAGGCATAACAGCTCCTTCTTGAGTGCCTTTTCTATTTTATATATTCACTTATAAAAAAAAAAAGGCATAACAGCCCCTCGTCAGTTATAACTTAGGGAAACCCTGTTTCATCCGTGAAGCAACAACACAGCCTTTCTTTAATGGGCAGCAACATTCCAACTCTTTTTATTACCAAATTTTATTCACCTTCAAAGAGCGCACTCAGATGATTCATTAGAATACTTAGAAATCAGATTAATCGACAAATAGCCTCACCAGGCATAGATCAAGATATGTTAACGAAAACATGAAACCCTGATCAAGGAGACAAGACAGCCCAACTTAAAGGTACCTCATCAACTAATGACTTTATCTTAGAGGCAGTATCTTTCTTCAGCTGCTTCTTCCTCTTTGCTCGAAGTTCTTCTGCAGTTCATATTTAACAATCATGAGCCTTTTTTGCTATTAGCATCATCACATAGATAAATAAAACTAGCAAAAGAATTGCTGAGAAATTAGACAGACTGCACATTTACAACAGAAGACACAAAAACTACCAATCCATCCTCTAATTGAAGGTCAAGTGACCAGGACTTTTAGTTGATATCTTTAACAGGGTAAACCATATTAACACTTTCAACTATGGACCCAAAGTTGCGAAGACAGTAGATACAGTCACACTTTAATAGCAACATATTTCTAGACTATAACACACTTATGGTGAATAATGAATTGGATTTACATATGGATAGAAGGAAAAAAGAAGAAGGATGTAACTGAATTAAGGATTAAACAATTATAGTACATTAGTACATAGTAAATGAAAGATCGGACAGGACAAAGGAGCAAGACGAAAATAGGAGAAATCTAGGGAAGTCGTCAGCAACAACTTGTCTGAACTTTGTCACAGGTCCATGAGTATAGTGGATTTGAGAGTATCTGAGATTTACAATGATAAATCAACTAGACAGAATTTTGTCCACATCAGATTCTCAATATGGTAGATGCAGCATCTGGTCTCCAAGTTGTGGAACCATCAAAGCAAATATAAGTTTATCACTGAATTCTGAATTTATAGTGACTGATTTTAAAGAAAGGGATGCATTCAGCATTACATTAAATTCATTTGGCACAAATATTTGGCCATGGACTTTAATCATTCACGGGGTTGAAAATTCATGAAATCCAAATTTCTCAACTCATTTGAGATGGATTCTTAGAGCAAGATACAGGTAAGAGTTGTTTCAATGCAGAAATCAAGTAAATGCAAAGCTTCCTTAATTGTGATCTGATTATGAATTCCAGTCTTCATTGATTAATTGCTAAAGTCCAAGGGAGAGCTCGGGAAGTTCATAGCAAGGGTTTGTTTGAGAACAAAGATAAGTGTTTTTATTAGAGTACTAAGAGAAAGAGAAAGAACGTAGGGCAGTTCAGGTTGGAATTGTTCATTGATAGTGGTAAACTTTGTCCCAAACTGAAATCAAAGCAGAGGGATTAATACAAATAATTATCGAAGTGTAGTCAAGAAGTCAAGAGTAATTCTTGTTCTTTAGTAGAAAGTAGTAATAAGCTTTGCAATTACTCAGTGGTTACTTAGAAAAGTGAAAATGTATTGTTAATGGTAAATGGTAATTCTAAAGTGAATCTGGGGAAGACATTTTCCGATATTATCAGTTTAGAAACAAGTTTTCAGGCTTTTTCCAGAAATTTTCGTCAGAAATCTAGGCACCAATGGGGATTGAAGGAATTCAAGTCTTTCTTATAGCTCCAGGTAGAATTCCAAAGAACTAGTTTAGTGAAGATAGATCTATTTAACAAGAATTAAGTTATCAGCAGAAACCTTTTGCTGAATTGATTTGGCTAAGAAGATATTCTCTTTCTTGAGAATCAAGTAATAGTTGTTGAGCTTTTGCCAATGCTGCACATAAAAACATATAATTAATGAACCAAATCATAAACTTCATAAAGTAAGTTGCAAAATAATAAAATCAAATAAAAACAGAGATTCAACATATTTCTATGAAGCTTGTGCCTTATATAATTCTACTTTTGCCATTCCACTATTGTCTTGGTGATTACATGAAAGTTCGCCTAGATGAAGGTCACAACCAAAGTGTGGTCCCATTGATGGAGGGTGCTCGGGGGGTTGGCCAGGGCATAAACTTAATCTTTGGCATTATATGCACAAAATGGTTGTCCGAAATCTTGAACCTGCATGATTCTATGCTATCCTAGGAAGATCCAATCATCTGTCCCAATCAATTACTCCAAGACTATTTGTCGTGCAAATTGTATATAAAGTTAGTCAGAAGAAATATGAGGGCTTGCCAAACTTTAACTATTTGAAGCCTACAGGATAGTCTCCCTACATATAAGGTTAACCAAAGTGCAGTCCCCGTGAATGAAGTACAGACTTGCAATCTTAAATTATCTGCATAAAATGGCTGTCCAAAAACTTGAATTTGCACTCTCATGCATAGCAATCAAATCTTTTCCACTTGCCCAAGTAATAACCCCCAATCAACACCCAGATGCCTGCAGGGTGTTTCTTCTACAAAATTCTTCACCAAATGCTAATGTCACAATAACAGCAGCTATTGTTGCTTCTATTCAGTAAGAGGACTCGTGCATCTTGGATTGTGTTGGAACCATTGTAGCTACGATTAGGATGAGTGTAAAACATTATTTGTAGTCCACAAACTAAGGCCTTGTTGGATAGAGCTTTTGCTTCTGATTTTCCGCGTAAGAAAAGAGAAGCAAGAGCGTTTTAGGGAAGTTGGTACCCACATAGTCTCTTCAAAACGTTCTTCCAAGACTCGGAGACTCTTTCCAAAAATTAGTCAAACACCATTCAAAACAACTTTTCAATTCAAAATGCTAAAAGCAACTTTAAAAAGCCGATCCAAAAAGGCCTACAATAAATAGAGAGATCTTATTCAGAGATACTTTCTTGCTTTTCCTCTTTGTAATATTGAAAACCATATACTTAAATCATATCCCTCTCTAGTTGGAGCAATTTGTATATGTAACAGGTAGGTGGTTGTCCTAGAACCTTATGTCTAAAACCAATAAAACCATGGCTGTGTAAATGGAAACAATAAATTAATGATCTTAAACTAGCCAAAAAAACAAAGACTTTAAGGTATGTAATAGACTAGAACAACCTATCACAGCCAATAATGGTACACAATGGCTCATAACAGCCATTGGGCCCATTACACAGCCTAATAGCTGTCACATCTATCATTTTTGAAGCACCAATAGCTGGTATCTAACCGTGTTGCTCCATGGGGATACCATTAATAATAGGTATATAACTGTAGCACATGAGATCTTTTATCTATCCAGCTAACTTCAATAAACCAAGAAGGGGAGAATATATATAATGGCGCTGCTTCCATGACCCCCCACCCCCCCCCCCCCCCCCCCCCCCGCCCGCGGTGGAACATGCACACTGCTTAATGCAAGGATACAAGTCAATGTGCATCAACTGTGCCTACACACTATAGATCTCCAATCCCGGGAATAAGGAACAAAATCCAGATATAGTCTTATAGATAAGATTAAAAAAAAAAAAGCAAAAAAAAAACATGATAAAGGCGCAATAATTGGGAAAAAAAGTGCAACAGTGGGGCAAAAAAAGTGAGAAGTACGGTTTCTCTATTTGGCAAGCTGGCCCCGGTGGGAGGCTTGCAAAACGGCCTAATAGCTTAGTGGAACAGTTTCAGTTTAATTAATTAATCTCTCAAAACACAAAACCAGAGGACAATCAGGCAAACAAATGTTTAATGTCACTTAACATGCAAATCCTTTAAGGCAAGAGGAAAAACTTTATTAATCAGGATATCTAATTTCTTCTTAAAATCCTCCACTTGAAATCTCTAGATGCACAAAAATCCACACACACAAAGATCAACTCAATTCCTTGAAAGGTATCAAAATGTTAGAAGCTACTAAAAATTTTCATTACCAATAAGCTATGAAGCATATATATACTTACCAGCAAATGCCTCCTTCGCTTGTGGATGGCTACATTTGTCAGGATGAACCAGCAAAGATAACTACATAATTAATAAACATGTCAACGAATGGTCAAATCAAAAGACATTACCACATCAAATCAGTCAATATCCTTGTTTCTATAAGTGAATTACCTTTCGGTATTGCTTTTTCACGTCCTCTGGAGATGAATCAAATGGAAGGTTAAGATACTCAAATGCATTTAACTTGAAGCATGAAAGGATCCTACAAAATTTTAGATTTTTTTATCATCAGTGTCAAGATAGATTAACAGAACAATAGTAAACAACATGACCATATAATCGCACATTGTTGAAATTTGAGCACTTGACAATTTAGCATAGAAACAGCATAGAACATAACAAAATAAGCATGTAGTTTTGAAAACAAAGATTTCTACAAACCTATAATATGCAATACATATAAAATGCTAACGGATAGAAAGGTTTAATTCACTCAGACAATAATTTTCAAAAGGTTCAAACATTTGTCATATGTCTTAAAGCTTGTGAAGAAATATGTTAAGCATGTCAACCGTTACAAGTACTTTACACACTAAGCAATCAGTATGACCGCAATACCACATCCTTGAACACGTATTTTACTATATTCTGAATAATGACAGAAGTCAAAAATTTTATAGCAGGGTATTGCAATTTGAAGTTTTCTTTAATCTTCTTGAAGGATTTCAAATTTGACCACAATCTGCCATAATCAGTACTATGTTAAAAAAACCCAATCTGCCTGTACAAACTCTTTTAGCTCAACGAAAGAAGTTCTATTTTATAAACCAACAAACATCAAAGACAGGTGAAAAAACACTCAGCAAAGCCTTCTATTCGCATTCAACTTCCTCAATTACACACTATCACAACATCTCAGTACTTCCAATTAAATGGATCATTACATATTCTCTTCCAAGTTCCTTCACAAACTTTTCACCTTTTAGTATCAAATATTACGAAACCCTTCCTCACCTTTCCACAACCTCTCAAATTCAGATATTTAGCTCAATACATATATGTTCATACATACATATACACGACCCTGTTCAGGTCCATCAAATTCCAATCCATACATGTTTAGACATAGATAAATTTTGTAAATTTGTATTGCATTTTGTCCAATTCAGGTATTGCTTTTGATATCTAAATTGCAAGCAGAGACAAAATAAAATTAGATTCTGTAATCCCGAAACCCTAATTGTTACAATTTCAGACCACCTGCTGAAAAGAGAGCCAGAAACATCAACACAAACAATGATTCCAAGTATATCGACATACAAACATATAGATATAAATATATATATATATATATATATATAGAGAGAGAGAGAGAGAGAGAGAGAGGAGACCTAAGGACTTCGTTGCCGCGCTCAACCTCGCTGACTTCGGCGAAGAAGTTCTTGAGGAGCAAATCTTCGTCGGCGGTGTTCCCTCCCATCGCCTGAAGTTGTCTCTCTCCCTCTCAGTGTCTCCAGATTTCACAGAAATAACCAACAAGACCCCATTTTTATTCCCAAATCATTATTGTTTTTTGTATTTAATATAAAGATTAATAAAAATATTAACAATTTATTTTTAAAAATACCATACTTTTCACAGGATTTTTTACTTTAAACCTTAAATCCGTACCCGACCTGTAATTAATGATCATGATGGTTAAATTTTATTTATTATACTAGCCCCTCCTAATTTTATTTTATTTTTAACAACAGCCCCTCCTAAATGAAAAGACTTTCTCAACTCCTTAAAAAGGAACTAACGAGATTTATTGGTAATAGTAAATTTAAAATATTAATTTTGTCTTTATCTACATTTACATGATAATTCTTTCATTTTATTCTTAATAGTAATTTTATAAAAATGAGTTTTTTTTTTGTAATATCATAAGTATTTTTATTTTGTATATGTGAGTCGAATAAATACAATATCAGAGAGTACCATTCAAACCTCCGTTTTTTTTTAGTAATGGAACCACCCAAGTTAATCTAATATTATGTATTCTAGACCCTGACTTGTCATTGTTAATCTAATTATTTCATTACTTGAGTGTTTTTATACGATTTGACTTGTTTTAACGTGTTTCAGGTGCATTATGAGGAAAACGAGTTAATTTTGGTGAATTAATCAGAATAATAATTCGAGATGGTTCAAGAGACGAACCGCTAAAGAATTGAGTAATTTGAGCCATAAAATATAAGAAAAATTCCAAAAGTAGTGCGGAAATGGAGAAAATAGTTGAATCGCATTCAGATAGACCAAATCTGTAGTTTTAGCATAAATTATCATAATGTCAGAATTTAGCAAGAAATGACAATTTTTAGAATGGAAATGGGATAATAAATAAAACTCACTGAGAATAGTGAACCCAGATGATTTTGGGCTAAAATGAATTGCTTAAGGTGTCAAATCACAATCTTATGAATGTTGGGAAGTTTGACGAAGATTTCGTGATTTTTATTGGTGGTCAAGATAAGCTCCGATTTGGCTGATATTTTAGAAGTAATATTATTTATTAATTGGTATTCTTCTGTAGTTATTTAGAATTTTTTAGAGAAACTTTAGTTTTATGTTAGTTTTAGTAATTGGTTTATTTTTAATTAGATCTCCCAAATCATTTAGGAGTGTGGTTTATTTTCTCTATAAAATGCCATGTATATCATAATTAAAGGGGTTTTTTTCTCTCTGCAAATAATTAGTGCGTAGAAGAACATATCTGAAGAGCGATGAAGAGGATAAAACCAAGAGAAAATAGAGGAAAACACCAAGAGGTCCATGGATTCGGGCTCAACATCAACGATGCGATCTCCGACAGACATGGACAATTGAACGGTATCTAGGGTTTCTAGCAAAACCCTAGCCAGAGTAATGTAAACTATGTTTTATTTATTTTTATTATATAAGGGGAAGCTAAAGAGCGATTCTATGATGATTATGTAGATGAAAGACCATGAAAATTCTGTTTATATAAGATTTTACATTACCCTATTCTAGATTGGTGTTTTGTTTAATCTTTCACAATTACATTTAATCACTACGAGATAGAACTCCAAATGTTAAATTACTATTTTTCTACATAATAGTTCTTAAAACAGAAAACTCTGGTTTAGACAATTAATGTTAAGGGAATGTGTGATGGTTGTGTTTTAATTTAATGCATTGTAGGAGTAGGGTAGAGGAATTGCACACCCTAATCATATTCACTCTGAAGATGGGTTGTGGCTAAGCCTGATTGAATGTAATATTTGTTGGGGACTAGAAACTCACTTGTTGCAACACAAGTCTGATTCATAAAAGTTGCATCTCCCTTTTATAGTAGAATGAATAACATGTTTATATTACGAGACTAGTGGTGGCGTTAGATACACTCTAGACTTTCTTTCTATTGAATTTTCTTAATCTATCTTTAATGGTTATACTTAGTTTATTTGTTTAATATAAAAATTCAAATCAATATATCTTTACAGTTCAAGAATATTATTTTATTAGAATTTATATTACGACTTAGTCATTTGGGTTCGATAACCTGTCTCAAGCCATATTATACAATAATATGATTTGTGCACTTGTGATAGGTAAAACTAGGTCATTATAGTCTTATTATTAATCATAATTTTTAACCGACCTAAGACATCGATCAAGATTTTAACGTCGTTGTCGGGGACTAACGGATATTCTGAATATGAGTAATTTAGTATTCTTGAATTGTTTTTACTTGCTTTATTTTTATTTTATTCTTTTCAAAGTTGGATTGTGTGTTTTTCCGAGATACACCGAAATAAACGAAAAGGGAACAAGAGAAGCGATGACGATTACTTTGCTGGACCATTTGTAAGTTTTAGTGTATTTAAAATTATTGCACAAACTTTACTTTTATTTTCTTGCTTAATTTTTATTTTTTTATTTTTTATTTGAGTTTTATTTATTATCTATTATAAAAAAATTTAAAAAATGTATAACAACTTTTCTAATCTGGCCAATATTCAATATTACAATACATACGATCCGGGTTGGATAGATCATCCCAATGTCCCATACTAACAACCAACTATGGGAAATCAATATCCACAATATTTTTCTCAACAATCAAGCTTAATGAGCCATCAAATCAATTTTGATTTGAGAATTCAAATTCATACTTCTCTCAGAGGCCATTGACTTTCAAAGATAAAGTTTTGGAAGCCCTAAGTAGAATTGAAGCAACCACTCCTAATTATGAGGAAACCACATGCAATATAGATGATTCGTACTTTTAGTTAGATAATCAAGAATTATATCCTTACGATTCAAATCAACCTCAATCCGGAGGATTCAATCCAAATCCAAATCCAATCCACCCCCCGAATCGAACAATTTCGAATAATTATTAACTATTATGAGAGAGATTAGAGCTACCACATGTAAAATGGAAGCTGTTGCCTGGCCAATTATTAATTTACCCTCACTTGAATTTAACTGCTCAATTAGAAACCCAAGAAGAACAAGTAGCTAATACTTCGAGTCTGATAGAAAAAGAATAATTATCAAGTCAAATGGTAACTAATCCAAAAGGCCAATACATAAATGACTTAGTATCCATTAATGGACCTAAATATGAGATAATTCAGGTCGACAATACTTTTGAAAGCATAGAGGAGATTGATCATCGAGGGGAGGAAATGTTTAGGGCTGAGAGTGAAAATTTACCAAAAGAGTATGAGTAAACTATTCCCCCACCAAAAGAGCCAATTGAGACACCAAATGAAAACTGGGAGGATCAACATCGATCCAATTTGGAAGTTATTGTTGCTTTTAGAAACGACTTTATATTTTCAACCAGGGAGAACACCATTTCCGCAACGTCTTAATGAGCCACTCCACGATTTCAAGCAAGGAGGAAATGAATATTATGCAATAGAGGGAATTGATGAGTTGATGGAGGAGATATTACCTCATTTGTTAAAGAAAGATTTGTTGGACATAATCAATAAACATGGGATGAATTTAGAACTTGACAAAGGAGATAGTTTATATGATGATTATTATTTGCTCGATGTCATGTTAATTACTACATGTTCACACTGGACACCACTTCACGACTCACTTCCCACATTGTCTCATACATTTAGGGGAAACGTGACAGAGAGGAAGGGAGTTGGATAGATTGTGTGGAGGTGTCCTGCCAAAGACAATAAACATTGGCAACGAAAATCCAGAATTGTATATTAATTAGATTTTTTTTTTGTTTTTATTATTTTTGCATGTTGTGTGATTTCTTTTTAACGAATGTTTAATTTTTATTTTTTTTGTATTTCTTTAATAATTTTTAGATGTAAGAAAAAAATTAAAATATATACTATAAATCTATACTACTATTAAAAGTGTGAAGAATTTCAATATACTTTAGTGTTTCAGTATTTCAAAACAATAATCATATGAATATAAAATATAAAGTGTAAAAATCTTAAACAAATTATATATTAAATATATCTATACTACTATTAAAAGTGTGAAGAATTTCAATATATTTGAGTGTTTCAGTATTTCAATGTTTTAATATTTCAAGATTCGGCCCTATTTTTTATTTTACATTATAAAAAAAATTGAAACATTCATTTTTATTAAAGTTTATCTTTAAAAAACCTATTGAAGTAGGATTCTATTTGTACCAATATATATGTTAATGATTTGGAAAGACATAGTAGATATACTAATAATAAATAGATTAGGATAATTAGCATTTTTTTTTTGACGTGTTATATAATTGTAATTAACTATATATATATTAAAGACCTAATTGTAAATTTGTAATTGTAATAGAACACTAATTTTAGTTTTACCATAATTATAGTAAACCTAATGTATTAATGTTATACGATATGGATTTGATTATAGGATAACTTCGTTCTTTTAAGAATGGTTATCTTTCTATATTCATATATTTAAAAATATTAAGTGTTTATTAAAAACAATAATCATATAAAATATAAAGTGTAAAAATCTTAAATAAATTATATATTAAATAGTTTAAATGCAATTGAATTGGAGTATTTGAATTTCTCAACATAATTAGCCGACAATGAGAACATCATATATCCATAGAATTTTTTTAAAAAAAATAAAAATTCATATAGATGAATTATCCGTTTACTCAATTACAACTTTTACAACTTAATTATTCTTTCCCGACTTTTTCTTTTTGACAAAGAATTCCAATATAACTAAACAATTTAAGCACGCTATACATATTAATATTGTAGATGAATTAGGATATTTTTTCACTCTCAATCACTTATTAATAGAATTTAAATAATAAATCTCCTAAATTTGTAAGTATAAGAAGGAATTCTATTCTATTTAAAATATGTTTTTTAGAGTTTAAAAATCAACCTCAACTCAATCTGATAAAGATGGAAATAAACTCCATCATAAAGGGATATACTTAATCCTCTAATAACTGTGCCATCCAAAGCAACAAAACAATAGGAACAAAGAAGTAAATTTATGCTTACTAAAAGTTAAGAATACCCTGAGAACATCATATATTCATAGAATTTAAAATATATATTTTTAAAATTCATATAGATGAATTAGCCGACAATGAGAACCTCATATATTCATAGAATTTAAAATATATTTTTTAAAAAATCATATAGATAAATTAGTCATTTACTCAAATTTATGATAATTATACTTTAATTAAACAACAGTTTGCTCAACTCTTTCTTTTGTTAAATAGGATTTAATCAATTTTACTAATAGTAAAGTGAAAAGAGTTTTAGTCCCTATTTGTTAATTTTTAAATTATATTTTAATTGTAACATAATTATAGCCTTTACAAACCTAATTTTAATTACATACATAAAGTAAAAAAAAAAAACAATTGTAGTAGAAGATTAGAATTTTAATTCAATTAAAATTAGTAAACTCAAAACCCAATTGTAGTTAGAAAGATTAGGATTTTAATTGTGTATGAAATTGATAAACTCAAAACCTAATGGTACTAAAAGACTAGTACCAACATTGACATTATACAAAAATAGTGTTTGGTAAGTTCCAGGCCTGAGCCATCCTTTGATTTACACTAGAATGCTTGATTCTCTGAAGAGATAGAGCTCTGAATCTGATGGTGACCATAATTTCATTAAACATTTGATTCCCAGATCTTGTAACACCCGTAAAAAATCTTCGATTCCTTTCACTTCAAATGATATACACGGTTGCTGTTATGCACCATTTACTGAGGAGGGAATGGAGATTAAACCTTGTAAGCGAGGAGGACCAAGAGAGCACTTCATTCCAGTTGGTGTAGGGGCAGTTAATCAAACCTCTCCGAGAAATGAGATTCCAACCTCTGGTAGAGAATGGGCATTGAAAAAAGATATGGTCCCTGGTTTCAGTTCCTGAGCAGAAAACACAGATATTTTGGTCTCTTAGCCCCATAAGCTGCATCCGGTCTTGAGTGAGGACTCTTTTGTGAATAGCAGTCCATAAAATGAAGGAATGCCTAGGTATGTGCCCTTTGAACCAAACACTGGAGCACCAATCATTTGCATCTTTCCTATCTCTGATAGCATCCCAAGCAGAAGCGATACTGAATCTTTTGTCATTTCTCCACAGCAATTGGTCATGATCATCATTTGAGGGACTAGGGAGGAGGTTACAAGCATCAAAAATCATCTGGATGGCAATAGAGGGAGGCCAAAACCATGTATTATTTTGAATTATGTCTGAAACTTTGGCATGTCTTCCCAACCCAGAAATATCAATCAACTCATCCCCAAACATATCAAAAATGGGTTTATCAAACAACCAACAGTCATACTAAAGAGAAACTTTATGACCATTTCCAATCCTATAGTGGAGATGGTATTTGAACGTCTTGCTCAACCCCATTAGTTTTTTCCAGGTCCAAGACTTATTGTTAGAGTACTTGAGAACCCAAAAACACTTCCCTTTAATGATATTTGAGTGAGCCCATTTTGCCCAGAGGGAGGAAGGGAAGGGTTGGAGCAGTCTCCATAGGTGCTTGAACATAGCAACATTATTCCATGTAACCAAGTTTTTTATGCCCAGCCCTCCTTCCTCTTTTAGCAAACACACCTCACTCCAAGCCAACTTCTCACCCCCTACTTTAAGGTCAGGCCATTTCCATAGGAATCTCCTCAATAAGCTTGACAACATTTTCATAATAGATTTAGGAAGGATAAAGGTAGTGGACCAGTAAACCTAAATAGAGAACAACACTGAGTTGATGAGTTGCATTCTCCCTGCAAATGATAGAAATCTGCAGCTCCAAGTCTGAATTCTTTTAATAATCCTGTGGACAAGCTCATTGCAATCCTCGGTCTTGAGTTTGGTAGAGATTAGATGAACTCCTAAGTATTTTATAGGAAGCTCCCCAATACTAAAAAGAGTTTGCTGCTGGAAGGAGGCTCTTCTTTGATTATCAATACCAGACATAAAGATAGTACACTTACTAGGATTTGGAAATAAGCCAGAAATCATGCTGAAGTAATTGATCTTACTCATAGTGGCTTCCACTGAACTAGAATCGCCATTACAGAAAATCATTACGTCATCAGCAAACATGATATGGTTTAGCTTAGTCTTCTTGCATCTCCAGTGATACTTGAAATTTTCATCATGCTCAAGTTGGTTTAACATGCCAGATAGGACCTCCATCGCCATGACAAAAAGATAGGGTGACATTGGGTCACCTTGTCTCACTCATCTCCCACTTCCAAAAAATCCCTCCAACCCACCGTTGATGTTTATGGAGAAATTAGCAGAACTGATGCATGTTAAAATCAGATTAATGAATCTTTGAGGCATATCAAATCCCTTTAGCACAGCTTCTAAGAAATCCCAAGAGATGGTGTCATAAGCTTTCCTAAGATCAATTTTAAGAGCTAGTCTTTCAGGTTTGTTGTTCTTGTGGTAGTGCAACATAACTTCTTGAGCAAGAAGGACGTTATCAGAGATATTCATTCCTTTGATGAATGCAGACTGATTTGGACTGATGCAGTCATCAAGCATTCGCTTCATCTTGTTGGCTATGATCTTGGCAATGCATCTATAGATAATATTGCATACCGAAATAGGCCTATAGTCTTCCACTTTAGATGGGTTAAGCTTCTTGGGGATGAGAGTAATAAATGTGGCATTCACTTCTTTAAGCATCAACCCTGTCTCAAAAAAATTCAGGATAACATTAGTAACATCATGGCCAATTATAGGCCAAGCATTTTTAAAAAACACTGTGTTTAACCCATCAGGACCCGAGCTGGAGTCTTCTTTCATGTGGAAGAATATAGCTTTGATCTCATCCCTAGTCACGGGCTTATTTATCCAGTCCTTGTGAGCTTGATTGATAGGGTTTGTTATGAATTGTCTCATCTCAGGCACTGGTCCATCAAAAGGTTGGAAAGCAAGCAGGTTCGTGAAGTAATTCACAATGTTGTTTTTTATACATTCACCATTCCTCTCAATTTGGCCATTCTCATTTGTTAAAGAGAAAATTCTATTTGAAGCCCTCATTTGGCTCACAATTTTGTGGAAGTAAGACGAGTTTTGATCCCCAAGCTTGAGCCATTTAATCCTAGATTGTTGTCTTAGGGTGCATTCCTCAGCTTTGGCTAGTTGAAAAAATTTCATTAAGCAATCATTCCCCTGTTTGATTAAGTCACTGTTCTGAGTATTATTGTCCACTCTAGCTTGGATATTCACCAGTTGCCTTCTAGCATCATCAACCTTGTTATGAAGATCATGGTAGTGACTAGAGTTCAATCTTTTAAGACCCTCTTTCACTAGTTTCAACCTTTTCATCACAGAGTACATTTTTGTGCCCCTTATGAAGCAATTCCAAGCAACACTGACAGTACTGTGAAAATCAACATGGGTTGCCAGAAAATTATTAAACCTGAAGGGTTTCCTAATTCTGGGATTGTCAACCATCATCTTCATGTGAATGAAAGCATGATCAGATATACATTAGGGACCAAAATGCACTTCATAGTTAGGAAAAGACTCCATCCAATTGTCATTTGCTAAACATCTATCAATTTTCCTGAAGTTGTGCCCATTGTTCCAAGAAAACTTCATACCAGTGTATCTTAAATCATGGAGCCCAGCATCATCAAGACATTGACCACATTCCTGCATCGCAGGAGTCCATCTACAAGATCCCCCAAATCTGAATCTTAAGGCATTAAAGTCACCTAGCACAACCCATGGTCTGTCATTCCATAAGGTGGCCTTGCCTTGAATATCCTGCCATAACTATATTCTTCTTATATAATCATTATCACCATAAATGAAACTTGCAAAAGAGCTAGAATTATTAATTTTATTTACAAGGTGGCAGTGAATAGCTTGATCAGAGTCATCAATCAACCTAACATCCCACATATTAGGATTCCAACAAAGCCAAATTCTACCAAGCTCAGCATGTCTATAATTATCCAAACTATTCCAATCAGGGCATATAGATTGGAGGGTTCTTTGCTTGTTAACACTTTGTACCCTAGTTTCCATAAAAGCCATCATAGAAATATTCCACTTCTTAATCAAAATCAAACATTCCTTCTGAGAAACAGGCCCATTTAGGCCCCTAGCATTCCATGCACAGATCATTTGATAGGGGAGTTTGAGACCTTACCTCTAGGAGTTGCAACTCCTTTCCTTCCTCTAGTGGTTCTAGCCCCTTTAACTTCTTTGTCAGCAGTGATGTTCATTCCTTTCGTAATTGCCTTCCCAACAGGTAACACCACTTTTAACTCCATTTGATTTCCCTCCTTTTCTGGCCTTGGTTCAGTGTTGGCTGGATCATCATCAGTAATATCATAACTCTGAGGCTCCATATGATCTATTAATTGGAGGTAATCAAACCTGCTTGGGAACACTACATTAGTCTCCTTTTCACTGGAGTTGATCACGGACACTACATTTGTCTCATTTTCATTAGAATTGATCATTATGTCATCATTTAATTGGCCAATATTATCATTTGTCACCTGGGCAGTAGCTTCCTTAATAGAATCATCCTTAGCAGTTTCCTCCAAACCATCAATAGTTGGAGTAACAAATTCATCAATCAAAGTCTCTACATTGGAGGAAGAACTCATCTCTTTGTTCCTAGGACAGACCTCATTAGGAGGACATTCAGACTCAGTCATTATGTTAATTTCTGTCACCAAAGGAGCAATTTCCTTTCCCTTCCTTCCAACAATTCGCCACTCAGTTGCTGTAACTTTATCCTTTTGTTACTGAGATTGATTTTGTAAGACTGCCTTAGGACAGACCTTAGTTCAATGCCCAAAAATCTTGCAATGAGTGCACCTAGCTGGGTTCCACTGGTAATCAACATGGATTGTAACAATTTCGCCAGAAGAGATCGTCACATCAAATTCATGAATCAATTCTTTTTTAGCATCCATTTCAACACATACCCGAGCATAGCTCAAGCGTTGCTTCTTTTCAGTTGGCATATCAATATGAAGTGGTTTTCCCAACGCACTAGCAAGCACCCCCAAACCCCCTTCATTCCAACACTCCATCGGAACATCATAAAGCTTAGCCCATAATGGTATAGAATTAACGGATTCCTTGCTCAAAGATAACCCTACATGCCACTTTTTTAGAATCAAGAAGTTATTTGCAAAGTGCCATGGTCCATTCTCCATAATAACCTCACATTCACGCTCAGAGCCAAACTTAAAGAAATAAAATCCTTTTTCCATCCTGTAAATAGTGAAAATTATAGGCCCAGGTCCATTTATTAGGCCCAAGACTTGTCGAGCCCATGTAAAATGTAAATAGTGAATGGCCCATATATTGAACCCACCAAATATAAGTGGGACCATCAGCATTAGGCCATTCCCTTGAAAAAGGGAGTAACAACCCACTACCTAAAGGGAGTGGGTAGTTATTAAGAGAGTGGGTCATGATCCCATGAACTTAGGCCATGATCCAAGAGCACAAAAAATGTATAAATATGACCATTAATAGAGGAGAAGGTATGATTTTGACGTGAGTATATTTTTGCTACTTACACAACCCATAAACATTTTCCAAGCCGGCATTTCCCCATAACCTCATTGCAATGGAATTAACAACATTGTATGGGAGCTTTTTGTCAATAAAATATCCAACCAAACATGTTTTCCACTCTTTTGCACCTTCTTCAGTAATGGAAGCAGATGGATAAACCACTACTCTACCGCCAATAATAGAAGGAGGAGTGTAAACAAGCTTTGCACGTGGCATAAACAAGCTTTAATTTCATTTCAAATTGAATTTCTCAACATTCATTTATTTTATATATTACGTTTTATTATCTTTGTGGCAAGAGATATCGACCGCTCAAAATTTTTGAAGTCGACATATTTTTGGTACGTACATTGATCCTTCCTCTTTCTCTATTTCTTTTTTTTTATTTTGTTTAATTTTCTAAGTTAATACTTGCATGGTAACATAACTATTAATTTGTGTATTTCATAATATGTGGTAGAACATAAAGTATTTTGGTGTTCATATATTATATCATAATATATTTTTAATATTCCTTTGTTTCATTTTGATTGTAATAGAGATTTGGAATTGCATGATGAATTTATGTTCTCTTTTTCATTATATTGACTAATCCAAAAAAAAAAACATATAGTTAAATGAAGGAACTGTATATTTGTTCATGGTATCAAAAGAACACTTAATGTTTTTTCATATGTAATACGGGAGATGTGATTTTTTTTTTGTTGATGAGGTGTTAATTCAACATTGTCGTTGGAAGTGATAGATTGAATAATTTAGGTGGTATCATTTACTAATTATCATTCACTGTCCTTTATTATTCAAAATATTTTTTAGTAATTTTAATAAAAAATTCACGATTTATATATATTTTAGTGTATATTTGTCTCTCTTTCCATTTGTACTTTGTTTCTAAGCTTATTTATTATTATTATTATTATTATTATTATATATATATATATGTTTTGGTTTTCTTTTAGTTTTAATAAATATATATTTTTAGTTTTAGTTTTCATAAATATCCTTTTTTTTAGATTCTTTATATATTAGTTTTTATTTAAACTTATGTTCTTTATTTTTTTTATTTTGTATTATTTTAAATCTTATCTACTTTTCAATTTCCCTCTTGTTTTGGTATTTATTTTCGTGATTTAATGTAACTGTAGATTGTGAAAATTATAGGCCCAGGCCCATGTATAATGCCCAAGATGTGTCGAGCCCATGTAAAATGTAACTATTGAATAGCCCATATATTGAACCCACCAAGTATAAGTGAGACCATCAACATTAGGCCATTCCCTTAAAAAGGGAGCAACAACCCATTACCTAAAGGGAGTGGGTAGTTATTAAGAGAGTGGGTCATGATCCCATGAACTTAGGCCATGATCCAAGAGCACAAAAATGTATAAATATGGCCATTTGAGCCTGAATAAAGGATATGTTTTGATGTGAGTGAAATTTGACACTTACATTTGGCGCCGTCTGTGGGAAAGATAATATTTTTCCATTCACAACGAGTTTTATTTTTACAAAAAATGGTGTCCACACGGTCAACAAACAATGAAGTCAGATTCGAAGAAGTCATGAGGAGGCTGGAGGCTGTGGAACAAAGAAATGCGGCCCTCGAGCAGCAGAATGCCGAATTGCTCCATCGAGTGATTCAGGGCTCTTTTCCTCTCCAAAATTCCGATCCAGCAGAGTGCGCAGATGAGCCAGAGCCCTTTAACTCTCATCACGAGCAAGATGCATCTGCTGCCCGAGGAGATAAAGTCCCGAGGGAAGAAGAAGAATCATCTCACCCCATAATAGGGGGAATGCCAAGGATGCAGGCCCCGACCCAGAACGACCTGCACGAAATGGCTGCCAAAATCCAGAGAGAAGTGATGAAAGATTTGAAGTTGCAGACCCCCGACGATCCGGCAATCCACGCGACAACAGATATGACTCAGTCTCCATTCACAGAAGAAATTGAAGCAGCAGAATTCCCGAAGAAGTTTGTACTGCCAACTTTTACGCTATATGATGGTACAAAAGACCCGCTTGATCACATCTACCAAGTGCAGACCAAAATGACTGTCTATGGGAGAAACCAGGCACTTTTGTGCAAAGTCTTTTCAACCAGTCTGACGGAGGCACCACTTTTGTGGTTCAGGAAGCAGACTCCTGGATCCATCAGCAGTTGGAATGACCTCTGCAGACGCTTTATCGGTCAATACTTCAGCAACCGGAGGCAGAGGAAAACGATATCAAGCCTTTTCACCATGACCCAGGAAAAAGGGGAAAGCCTCAAGAACTTCTTATCCAGATTCAACGTCGAAATGTCTTCTATCGACGACTGCGATCAGTTGTCAGCGGTAGAAGCATTCCGTATAGTGGTCATCCCTGGCACGAAATTCCACTCTTCACTAGTGAAACGACCCCCTGTCAACATCGGTGAGCTCAACTCCAGAGCACAAGGGTATCTCAGAATAGAAGAGGAGGAGGCAGTCAGACACAGAAGAGCCTCTCTGGTAACGGTGGAGGCAAAATCCAAATAAAGGATGAAGGATCAGCGGCCTCCACGACCCGATCCCACTCGGAAAACCTCATCATCCAGGAATTTAGACAAGCGTCAACGGACAGAAGAAAGAACCACTCCGCTCAAAACCAGCCTTGGAAAGCTCTTCCAAGAAAATAAAAACAAAGGGATTTTCAGACCACCTCCGCCGATCAGACAACCGATGGAGCTGAGGGACATGACCAAGCACTGTGCCTTCCACAGTGAGTATGGTCATCATACAAACGACTGCAGAAATCTCCGAAGACAGGTAGAAGCAATGATCGCCAAAGGGGAGCTTGCAGATTATGTAATGAAGAATCAACCGAGACCATAAAAACCACATGGGACACAGCCAAACAGCACTACATTACGACAACCGGTGAGAGTTATCCATATGATCCAAGGAGGTGAAGAGGCGTTGGAGGACGAAGGAAGCAGAAGGTCCAAGCTTAGAAAAGCACACAAACTCAGGCGAGTCGGCCAAGTTTGCCAAACAACCCTCCTTTGAGGAGAGTCAACAATAATGTTCTCAAAGGCCGATATGCAGAATATTCAGACGCCACACGAAGATCCTCTGGTAATCACTCTTCTGGTAGCTAATTGTCTGATCAAACGTGTAATGATTGACCCAGGAAGCAGCACCAATATCATGACAAAATGGGCCTTCGACAAAATTGGAATTGATGTGTCACAGCTTCACCCGGCTCGGATTCCTCTGGCCGGCTTTGACGGACGACGCGTCGAGCCGATAGGCGTAGTCAACTTGCCAGTATCAGCGGCACGCCGAACCTTGAAAGAAGTTTTCGTTGTGGTAGACGTCAAACCGTCTTACAATCTGCTGATGGGACGAGGGTGGATCCATCGGATGCAAGGGGTTCCTTCGACACTCCATCAGGTCATGCGGTGTCTCGACCCAAATGGAGTGGACGTGACAAATATTCCTGGAGACCAAGTAGCAGCGAAGGAATGCTACTCGATATCCATGAAAGACCTGAACCAGAAAAATAAACAAGTGTTGGAGGCGCCAGAAGAGTCCCTGTACAACGAAAAATAGCAATTACAGTCAGACCCTTCCTCAGAGGGTCATGAGGCTTAGGCAACAACGGAACCCCTAGAAGAATTGAAAGTTAGTCTGACGGATCACACCAGAGTCACATTCATCGGCTCGTACCTCCAGAAAGAGGAAAAGGACAGGCTGATTCATTTTCTCCAGCTAAATTCAGACGTGTTCGCCTGGTCTCATCTTGACATGCCGGGAAATGATCCCTTGGTTGCTCAGCATAACCTAAATGTTGATCTAAATGTCAGACCGGTAAGGCAGAAGCAGAGGAGGTTCGGGATAGAAATGAACCAGATCATATCTGAGGAGGTGGAAAAACTGCTAGAAGCCGGATTCATAAGGGAAGTGAAGTACCCATCATGGTTGTCAAATGTGGTGGTAGTCAGAAAGAAGAACGGGAAATGGAGAGTCTGCGTGGACTTCACCAACTTAAACAAAGCTTGCCCGAATGATTGTTTTCCCCTACCAAAGATTGATCAGATGGTAGATGCCACTTCGGGGTATGACAGACTCTCTTTTCTTGATGCGTACTCCGGCTACAATCAGATCCTAATGAGTCAAGCGGATGAGGAGAAAACAACCTTTATTACCGAAGAAGGTACGTACTGCTACCGAGTTATGCCTTTCGGACTTAAAAATGCAGGTGCCACCTATCAAAAGCTTGTCAGAAGGATATTCAAAAATCAGATGGGCAAAACGGTTGAAGCCTACATAGATGACACGATGGTGAAAAGCAGGAGAAAAGGCAACCACCTAAAGCACTTGGAAGAAGTGTTCGAGGCACTCCGCAGGTACATGATGAAGCTCAATCCAGCCAAGTGTTTTTTCGGAGTCTCATCCGAACAGTTCCTCGGACATATAGTCAACCGAACAGGAATCGAAGCCAGCCCATCGCAAGTCAAGGCTCTGATAAGCAGCGAAGAGCCGAAAACGCAAAAGGAGGTCCAGATTCTGACAGGAAGGGTAGCCGCACTGAGCAGGTTCGTGTCCCGACTGACAGACCGATGCAGACCATTTTTCACGGCAATTAAAGGCGGAAAAGGAAGCATATGGGGGCCGGAACAGGCAGAGGCCCTCCAGAAATTGAAGCAGTATCTCCAAAATCCACCGATCCTCGCCTCACCAAATCCAGGAGAACCCTTGCATCTGTACCTTGCCATATCAGCAACCTCAACCAGCGCAACACTTGTAAAAGATGATAAAAAGTGCCAGAAACCAGTCTTCTTCAGCAGCAAGTCCCTATCCACTGCGGAGACCAGATATACCATAGCGGAGCGAGCTGTTCTCTCTTTAATCAACGCAAAGAGACGACTGAGGCACTATTTTGAGACTCATCCAATCGTGGTACCAACCACCATTCCGATAAGAGCCATCATGTCCAAACCCGATATGACGGGAAGAATAACCAGATGGGCGTTGGAACTCGGGACATTCGACATCACATATGTGCCGCGAACAGCTATCAAAGGTCAGGCCTTAGCTGATTTTCTCCTAGAGTCAGAGCCAAAGGCAATCCTCCAAGATCTAGATGAACCCGAATGGACGCTCTACGTAGACGGATCAGTTGGTTCAGCTGGTTCGGGAATTGGGCTCGAAATTATAACACCAGATGGAACTCGAATCCAGCAATCAGTGCGCCTGGAGTTTCCCGCCACCAATAACGAAGCTGAGTACGAGGCACTCCTAGTTGGGCTGCGACTAGCTCAGAGCCTCTGTATTAAAAAGCTCCGTATTTTCAGTGACTCACAGCTGGTGGTGAAACAAGTTCAAAATGAGTACGACGCAGGAGAAAAGCTGCAACCCTATAAGAAGTTGGCTCAGATGGAGCTAGACAGACTGGAGCAGTATTCCCTCAGCCAGGTCCCCAGGGAGGAAAATGAAAATGCGGATCGATTGGCCAACATGGCTTCAATCAATGATCAAGACCTGACCAGAATCGCCCCGATCGACTATCTTGATGTTCCAAGCATCCATCAGTCAGATATGGTGTGCGCAATACCTTGGGAGCCGAGCTGGATGGACCCCATAGCAGGGTATCTCAGGAATGGTACACTCCCTGAGGATAAAGCAGAGGCTCAGAAAATTCGCATGAAATCGGCCAGATATGCCTTGCTACACGGCCAGCTATATAGAAGATCTTTTGGGGGACCCTACCTTCGATGCCTCACACCTTCAGAGGCATCGGCCATAATGAAGGAAATCCATGAAGGGTCATGCGAAAATCACTCAGGGGGACGAGCTTTGGCCCATAAAGTACTAAGCCAAGGATATTTTTGGCCTTATCTTTCCCATGACACTGAAGCCTTTGTCAGAAGGTGCAGAAAGTGTCAATTCCACGGAGATTTCATCCATCCGCCACCAGAACTGCTTAACCCCATATTCAGCCCGCACCCATTTACGCAATGGGGGATTGATGCAGTTGGACCACTTCCCATGGCTCTCAGATCAGTAAATCAAGCACTGATAACAACTGATTATTTCACAAAGTGGGTCGAAGCAGAAGCTTATTCCAGCATCACTCACAGGCACGTGATCAAATTCATATGGACCAATATCATCTGCAGGTTCGGAGTGTCGAGGGCGATAGTGATAGACAACGGATTAAATCTGGATAATCAGTGGACCAGACAATTCTGTAACGAACATGGGATCCAGTTGAGAACATCATCGGTCGCATACCCTCAAGGAAACGGCCAGGCCGAAAGATCCAACATAACCATATTGAATACCCTGAAGAAGAAGCTAGAAGAGCATAAGGGAGTGTGGCCTGACAAGCTTCCGGAGGTACTATGGTCTTACAGAACAACATCAAGAGTCCCTACAGGAGAAACACCATTCTCAATGGCGTATGGGACAGAAGCAGTCATTCCAACAGAGCAAGTAGTGCCGGCAGCCAGAACAGAGCTGTATCTAGAAGAACTGAACGACCAACAACTGGTTGATGGACTCGATCTGCTCGAAGAAAAACGAGAACAAGCTGTCATCAGGCTAGCAGCCTACCATGAAAGGGTCAGGAACACCTTCAACAAAAAAGTCAAAAGACGAGAATTCCAGGTGGGCGATATGGTATTACGAAATAAGATCGGGTTAATCGGAAAGCTCCGGGAAAATTGGGAAGGACCATACACAGTCACGGAGGTCATAGGACGTGGGGCTTACCGCCTCAGGAATAATGACGGCAATGTGGAACCCAATTCACAGAATGCCTCACGACTGAAGAGGTACTATCCTTGAGATTTATTTCATTCTCAGAATAATTAAACAGAGGCATCTGAGCCTAGCTTTATAGATATCTTTAAAATTTCCATGTTTGTTATCCTGACTCAGTCAGATGTTGTTATCTTTGTAATTTCACAGGTATAATAAAAGATGGTCATCCTTCTTGCAAACAAACAGCCAGAAGCTTAAAAATAATTCCTAAGTAGTGAGATGATAGAGGCTCATAAGCCTGACTCACTCTTTCAGAGGAATACGTTTAAAAATAATTCCTAAGTAGTGAAATGACAGAGGCTCATAAGCCTGACTCACTCTTTCAGAGGAATACGTTTAAAAATAATTCCTAAGTAGTGAGATGACAGAGGCTCATAAGCCTGACTCACTCTTTCAGATGAATACGTTTAAAAATAATTCCTAAGTAGTGAGATGACAGAGGCTCATAAGCCTGACTCACTCTTTCAGAGGAATACGTTTAAAAATAATTCCTAAGTAGTAAGATGACAGAGGCTCATAAGTCTGACTCACTCTTTCAGAGGAATACGTTTAAAAATAATTCCCAAGTAGTGAGATGACAAAGGCTCATAAGCCTGACTCACTCTTTCAGAGGAATACGTTTAAAAATAATTCCTAAGTAATGAGATGACAGAGGCTCATAAGCCTGACTCACTCTTTCAGAGGAATACGTTTAAAAATAATTCCCAAGTAGTGAGATGACAGAGGCTCATAAGCCTGACTCACTCTTTCAGAGGAATACGTTTAAAAATAATTCCTAAGTAGTGAGATGACAGAGGCTCATAAGCCTGACTCACTCTTTCAGAGGAATAAGCTTAAAAATAATTCCAAGTAATGATGACAGAAAAGTACATATTCCATTAATAAACAAAAATTGCTGCTTTGTATTACAAAATTGTCTAAAGGGCATGTTAAAAAATGAAGCACTACAAAAGGAATATGGAATAGCCTAAGCTGGGCCTGAACCACTGAAATCCTTTCCTAAGGAATCTACATGCGTGGTCGGAGGGAAGAATTCTATGGAGGGATCGAGAGGGTCAGCAGGAAGATATCCCTTAAGGAATTCTGTGAAAAGATTCTGAGCATGGCTAGGCTCGGGGCTGGAATATGGCCTCTGTACCCCTAACGCCTTATCCATGGCATCAGGGTCTTTGATTTTCCTCCTTGCTGGATCCTTCTCTCCAACAACAAAGCCCTTCCTCCAGAATTCACCAGCTACAATCCTATTCATCTTTGAGTAGTGCTGGTGCATGTCAAGCCCTCATTTCTTACACATCTCCAGGGCTGACTGAGAGATGCCGAATTGGTGTTGAAGAGCCTCATGGTCAGATGCCAGCTTCTCCTTCTCACTGGATAGCTTGGCATTTTGCTCTTTTGCTTGAGCCAGTTCTTCTTCCAACTGAGCAACCCTGGATGGGAGGTCTCCTAGCTGAGCTCTCAGCTCTTTCTCCTGATCGTCCTTCTCAGGTAGGTCAGCTTTTAGACGTTCAAGCTCCTTCACACCCTCCTCGTGGGCAAGGCATAACGTATTGACGCTGAAAAGAGCCTAAGAAGGAAAATGCAAGGCAAAATGGGTCAGTAATATATACAAAAGTAGGAATATAACATGAGATTAAGCAAAGACGTACCCCCAGTAACAACCTCGGAGTTTTACGCACAATGCGGTCAGGGTCAGCATCCCTCTGTGCCTCGAGCTCCTCCGGCGTCCAGAGCCCCTGCGCCCGAGTTATCATGGCAGCCATGGAAGTAAGGCTGGAGGTGGACTGGTCAGAAGAAGCAGAACTCTTCTCCTTACCCTTACGTTTCCTTTTCTTACTGGGTCTCTCTTCCCCCGCCGATCTGGTTCGGACAGAGGAAGTATGAAGCATTTCAGGAATAGTGGTTTGCACAAGTGCAGACCCAGAAGCATCACCCATCAAGGCGACGGTCACAGCCTGAGGATCAGGATCCAGAGGCATATGTCCTTGACCAGTTGAGGGTGCAGCCAGTTCCTCCATATCATCATCGTCGTCTTCAATCACTGGTCTGATCGGATCCATCATGATCTTGTACTTGGCTCCTAACCTGGATATACCCTGCAAATTGGCAGGAGTAAGCAGGTCAGCGCATGACATACGGTCCGACCAGACCTTGGACTTTAATAAAGAAATACGGGCTTCTACATCCTGAGCCACTATATCTGTATCCCTATAACCTAAAGACTTGTAAACAAAATCCGCCCTAAGCTGGTCGCATCCGGAATAGAGGCAAGATTCCTTATGAATAAATGAAAAAAGAAGAAGGGCTAGATGCTTGAAAACACAGGGGATCGGCCATCTCCTAGAATAGGGGTAAAACCAAGCCCCCTTTACCAAAACCATCTTCTCCTTCCAGTACTTCTCTGTTTTCTCAGTCCCTTGGCAGATCGCCCGACCCTTGAATGGATAGAAGTTGTACCTCCCCTCACAATCTTTTAGACCCACAATCTTGTAGCTAAGCAGAAGATCTGTCAGACCCAAGGATAGCTTTTTCTCTCTGTTAATCAGGATTAACATGGAAATTATCCTGAAGAAGTTTGGGTTGACTTGCAAAGGGGCTATTCCTAGGGTGAAGAAGATAAAATGAAAAAGAGGATGAAGAGGAAATCGAAGCATCTTTATCTGAAGGGCCGACAACAACACCTCGTTCGGACCCACTCCGTCGCCCAATCTGAAGTCAAGAGAAGGATCGTATTCCGTCAAGATCACCTCTTTTGGGATCCTACAGTCCCTCCTCAGCCTTTTAAGGTTCACAGATTTTCTTGTATGCGCTTCAAGTGGTTCTGCCACGAAATGGGCTGATTCAATGGAGGATCCAACGGGAGCGCCTCCAGGGGCATCGGTCCCAACCGGGTTGGATATGACAGAAGTCCCAATCCGAACAGTATCAGCAACATCTGCCTGGTTATTTATCTCCGAAGCAGTTGCTCCCAAGCCAGGTAGGTCCGGACGACGAGGTAAGGATAGAGGAGGAAGAGAGGATGAAGAAGATGGATTTGCAGAAGAGGGGCTGGGAATCACAGATCCCCCATATTCTTGATGAGTCGCCTCCTCGGTAGATTTTGTGGCACTACTATCAGACATGATGAAAATGACAACTTACACAGAGAACTGGCGAGAAGAAAGAAGAACCTCCGGCAACCAAGGTACAATCGGCGGTCAAAGTTTGAACACTGCTAAAGATTGCTTACAAGACTTGAAAATGATAGAGAATGAAAATGAGGCCACACAAGGATTTATATACACACGGCATACCAACAGACATCATTAAGGCTGAAGAGGTGCGCCGATTCCCTATGCCTCGAATACAGCGAATCGACGGCCGCCATTATCAAATTTGAAATGACACGTCTTTCCACAATAATGACGCTGACATCATCAAAAACGACTGTCATCAATCAATTCAATTGAATTCGGGCCAGGCCCACGAACCGTATGCCAGACCCGAATGGGGCTAGTGTAGATTGTGAAAATTATAGGCCCAGGCCCATGTATTAGGCCCAAGATGTGTCGAGCCCATGTAAAATGTAAATATTGAATAGCCCGTATATTGAACCCACCAAGTATAAGTGAGACCATCAACATTAGGCCATTCCCTTAAAAAGGGAGCAACAACCCATTACCTAAAGGGAGTGGGTAGTTATTAAGAGAGTGGGTCATGATCCCATGAACTTAAGTCATGATCCAAGAGCACAAAAATGTATAAATATGGCCATTTGAGCCTGAATAAAGGATATGTTTTGATGTGAGTGAAATTTGACACTTATAGTAACCATCTTTTGTTTCTCTACATTTGATTTGATAGTTATTGTTATTTGATTAAGTTTAATTTATGTTTTTTCTTTCAATGTGAATTTATATGAAATTGATTAGAGTATCAGTAACTAAAGAAATCTGGTAAAGTATAATTATATTTAGTATTTAAATTTGAGTTTTCATTCACTTTAGTTATTAAATATGATTTTTGTACTATCTTTCAATTCTTATATTAAAAATTATTAATCTTAATTATAATTTATTATAAATTAAAATTTACTTACGTGCTTTGTTACTAGTATGTATTAAATGTATAAGGGTATATTATTTATTTATTAGCATTTACATTTATTTATTTATGTATATTTGCATTTATTCTAAATTTTTTTATTAATAAATAAAAAATAAAAATCACCACATGGGGTTGCGAGATGTGGCCCAGAAGCTAACTAAAAAACGCACACCAGGTTGCGACATCTCGTCAACCTATCGGCTGAAGAAAAAAACAAAAAAAAAGAACACATATACGCACACGCCACAACTTCCTCAGTCCCTCTTCCTCTCCAACTCTCACTCAGACATATATAAATATCTATCTATGTACATCCCTACATTTACATGCGTATATATATATATACACATCTTAATCTCTCTTCTCACCCTCACACAAAACTAGTCTCATACTCCAACTTCATCTATGTTAAAAATCACTTCAGGTGATTAACATGCCTAGGATCAACACAATATTGAAAGAACAAAATTTTTATTTCTAAATCTCACACTTTTAAAAATACAAAGCTCTCTCTCTCTTTTTTCTTTCTTTCTATGCTTCTAGCTTCTATCTGATACAATACAATACAACATGTATATATAGAACTTAATCTAAGACAAGACAAACAAAATCACTTCATGACACAATATTATGAGGAAAACGAGTTAATTTTGGTGAATTAACAGATAATAATTCGAGATGAATTCAAAAGACGAAACCGCTAAAGAATTGAGTAACCTAAGCCATAAAATATAAGAAAATTTCCAAAAGTGGAGCGACACTAAAGAAAATGGTTGAATCGCATTCAGACATACCGAATCTGCAGTTTTAGCATAAATTATCAGAATGTCGAAATTTAGCAAGAAATGACAGTTTTTATAGTGGAAACTGGCCAATAAATAAAACTCACTGAAAACAGTGAGCCCTGATGATTTTGGGCAAAAATGCATCGCTTAAGGTGCCAAATCCATGATCTTATGACCGTTAGGAAGCCTGCCGAAGATTTTGTGATTTTTTTGGTGGTCAAGATAAGCTCCGATTTGGTTGATATTTTAGGAATAATATTATTTATTAATTAGTATTCTTTTGTGAAACTTTAGTTTTAGTAATTAATTTATTTTTAATTAGATATCCCAAATCATATAGGAGTGTGGTTTATTTTCTCTATAAAAGGCCACGTATATCAGAATTAAAGGGGGTTTTTTCTCTCTGCAAATAATTAGTGCGTAGAATAACACATATGGAGAGCGGCGAAGATGATAAGACCAAGAGAAAATAGAGGAAAACACAAAAAGGTCCATGGATTTGAGCTCAACATTAACGATGCGAGCTCCGACAAACATGGACAACTGAACAGTATTTAGGGTTTCTAGCAAAACTCTAGCCCAAGTAATGTGGACTATATTTTATTTATTTTTATTATAGAAGGGGAAGTTAAAGAGCGATTCTATGATGATTATGTAGATGAGAGACCATGATATTCTGTTTATATAAGATTTTACATTACCCTATTCCAGATTGGTATTTTGTTTAATCTTGCACAATTACATTTAATCACTTCGAACTAGAACTCCGAATGTTAAATTGCTAATTTTCTACATAATAGTTCTTAAACAAAGGAAACCCTGGTTTGGACAATTCATGCTAAGGGAATGTGTGATGGTCGTGTTTTAATTTAATGCATTGTAGGAGTATGGTAGAGTAATTACATACCCTAATCATATTCACTCCGAAGATGAGTTGTGGTTAAGTCCGGTTGAATGTAATCTTTGTTGGGGACTAGAAGCTCGCTTGTTGCAGCACTAGTCTGATTCATAGAAGCATCTCCCTTTTATATTAGAATAAATAACATGTTTATATTATGAGGCTAATGGTGGCGTTAGATACACTTTAGACATTATTTCTATTGAATTTTCTCAATCTATCTTTAATGTTTTACTTAGTTTATTTGTTTATTTAATTAGTTTAATATAAAAATCCAATTCAATATATTTTTACAGCTCAAGAATATTATTTTATTAGAATTTATAGTACAACTTAGTTCTTTGGGTTTGATAACCTATCTCAAGTCATACTATACTTTAATATGATTTGTGCACTTGCAATAGGTAAAACTAGATCATTATAGTCTTATTCTTAATCATAATTTTTAATCGACCTAAGAGACCGATCAAGTTTTTTACAGCACCGTTGTCGGGGACTAACGGATATTCTGAATATGAGTAATTTAGTATCCTTGAATTGTTTTTACTTGCTTTATTTTTATTTTCTTCTTTTCAAAGTTGGATTGTGTGTTTTTGCGAGGTACACCGAAATAAGCAAAAGGAGAACCAGAGAAGCGGTGACGATTGCTTTGCTGGACCGTTTGTAAGTTTTAGTGTATTTAAAATTATTGTACAATCTTTCTTTTATTTTCTTGCTTAATTTTTATTTATTTATTTTTATTTATTATCTATTAGAATTTTATTTTTTAAATGTATAACAACTTTTCTAATCTTGCCAATATTCCATATTACAATACATACGATCAAGGTTGGATAGATCATCCCAATGTCCCATACCAACAACCAACTATGGGAAATCAATATAAAAGCTTCAATCAAGATCCACAATGTTTTTCTCAACAATCAAGCTACCTTTTATATAATAAAGAATTTTGTCATCAACCATCAAATCAATTCCAATTTGAAGATTCAAATTCATACTTCTCTCTGAGGCCATTGAATTTCGAAGATAAAGTTTTGGCAACCCTAAGTAAAATTGAAGCAATCACTACTAATTGTGAGAAAACTGTTAGTTAATGACTCATTTCCTCGAGGATCGAAAAGAGAATTAGAGAAAAATTGTCTTGAAGCAAAGGTGGATTGAAAAACCACCGATCACTCGGTTGGTTTTTCATCGAGTACTCGGTAGTACAAAAGTGGGAAAAAATGATTTTTATCAAGAGGACCCCGTGCGTTCTCGCGTCATTGCGAGTTTACCGAGTACTCGGTAGAAACCTCACCGAGTACTCGGTGGCCCAGATACGGGATTTTTTAGGACGGCTTTAAAGACTCCAATTCTGATTGGGATTTGATTCCTATTGACTTGTCCTCCATTCCAGCATCTTTTATATATACATGGGCTGTTCCTATTGTATTTTGTGTCTGTGTGGTGTTGTGTAACACAGAAGGGTAAGAGAAACCCTAGATCTGACATAAGATTGAGAGAAAGAAGAAGAGATACATAGTGATATTTCTTGGTGTGAGTGAAACACCGGTGAGAATCAAGAATATTATAAGCTTATATTATTCTGGTGATACAAGTGTGAGTATATAGTGTGTGCATGTGCGTGTGTATGATCTGCAGATCATCCCCTTGTAATCCTTTCATTGATTATAGTGAAACGGTGCTCTCCATGGACGTAGGCCGGTTTTGGATGAACCACGTATATATCTTTGTGTCGATTGTGTTTGATGTGTGTTTGTGTGTTTTTTTTATTTGCAATTGGTCGTGGCTTGACTATTAGGGTTAGCAAACCCTAGTTTTTGTTATTGGGCGGGTGTAAAAACCCTAACAGAAACCATATGCAATATAGACGATTCATACTTTCAGTTAGATAACCAAGAATTATATCCTTACGATTCAAATTAGCCTCAATCCGTAGGATTCAATCCAAATCCAAATCCACCCCCCGAATCGAACAATTTTGAAGAATTATTAACTGTTATGAGAGAGTTCAGAGCTACCACACGTAAAATGGAAGTTGTTGCCTAATTATTAATTTACTTTCACTCAAACTTAACTGCTCAATTAGAAACCCAAGAAAAATAAGTAGCTAATACTTTGAGTCTCATAGATGAAGAAGAATTATCAAGTCAAACGGTAGCTAATCCAAAAGGCCAATACATAAATGACTTAATATCCATTAGTGGACCTAAACATGAGATAATTCAGGCCGACAATACTTTTGAAAACATAGAGGAAATTGATTATCGAGGGGAGGAAATGTTTAGGGCTGAGAGTGAAAATTTACCAAAAGAGTATGAGTAAACTATTCCCACACCAAAAGAGCCAATTGAGACACCAAATGAAAACTGGGAGGATCAACATCGATCCAATTTGGAAGTTATCGTTGCTTTAAAAATGACTTTATATTCTCAACCAGGGAAAGCACCATTTCCGCAACGTCTTAATGAGCCACTCCATGATTTCAAACAAAGAGGGAATGAATATTATGCAATTAAGGGGATTAATGAGTTGATGGAGGAAACATTACTTCATTTGTTAAAGAAAGATTTGTTGGACACAATCGATAAACATGGGATGAATTTAGAACATGACAAAGGAGATAGTTTATATGATGATTATTATTTGCTCGATGTCATGTTAATTACTACCTGTTCACACTGGACACCACTTCACGACTCACTTCTTACACTTTCTACTACATTTGGGGGAAGCACGACAGAGAAAAAGGGAGTTGGATAGATTGTGTGGATGTGTCTTGCCAAAGACGATAAACATTGACACCGGAATTCCGGAATTGTATATTAATTAGATTTTTTTATTATTATTATTTTTGCATGTTGTGTGATTTCTTTTTAACAAATGTTTAATTTAAATTTTTTTTACCGTATTTAGTGTTATTAGATTTTTTTTTTTATATATATTCTACAAGATGGTACAATGTAAAATTGGTTTAGTTTTGTTTTTAAAGACTAATTCCCCACTTTCTCTCAATTATGAAAAACTATCCACTACAAATCAGTAATGAAAGTTTTTATTTATTTATTAATTAATAATAACATTATTGTTATCATATATATATATATATATATATATTTATTTATCAGATGTCCGGAACTGTCACCCCACTAATCCCCAGACCGTCCCTATTGCTCAAGTGGGATTTGAACCTAGATATATTTTTGGAGATACCTAATAAGCAAGACAACGAATTAAAAAAATATGGGATTGATTTTTATAAAAGAATTAAAAAAGATGTACCAATTGTAAGTTAAGATAGTGATTCATGTTCAGTTAATTGATAATTTGACATAAATCAAAGCCTAGAGACAGTGGTAGTGAGACAGCTATCGAGTGAAAACTCATATAGTACTTACAACTATATATATAAAGCAGCATTTAGATGAATTATAAGGCATTTAAGTTGAGAGGTGGGACAAAAGTAGAATTGCATTACAATCAAAGTGGGAAGAAAAGTTAAAGAATATATATCTATATATCTAACATGTGAAAAGGAAAGGTATTGCCAAAACTGTTGAAAGCAAAGACTAGGGTTCTCTTGTGGATCTTTATATCTCTGCATGTCACGAAACACTAAAGAAAATGGCACATTGGCACCAGCAAGACTCGGTATTGATCCATTTTATTCTTTTAGGTGTCATCTTATTATTGGGCATTCTTTCTCATATTTTTTCTTTCTATTATATCCGATCAATTTTATTCTTTTAGGTGTCATCTTTATTGGATATTCTATCTCATTTTGTTTTCCTTCTATATTATATCCATAATATCAGTATACAGTTGTAGGCATTTATAACTAATTATTTTTGCTAGTTTAATCAAACTGAATTTAATTGGATGACATTATAACATTATTTGTATAAGTAATATTTCCTTTGTCCCAAAATAAATATCCATTGAATGACATTATAACATTATTTGTATAAGTAATACTTAATCATTCCCAAAATAAATGTCCACTTTCATAATTTTATCCATCTCAAAATAAGTGTTTAGTTTCGAATCTCAATACAATATAATTTTATATTTTTTCAACTTAATTATCCCTCTTCATTAACTTCGAAAAATAATGGATCACACTACAAACTAAAATTATATTATATTTTTAAATGGCAAAATTAAAAACACAAAATACGTCAAATTGTTTTTGAAAAGTCAGATATGAAGACTTATTATTAGGACAGAGGGAGTCGTTCTCAATTACATGTATGTATATTGAATAAAGCTTCTGCTCAATCCCCTTTATTGCTTTAACTTCTATTTCATACCCCTTTATTGCTTTAACTTCTATTTCATACTCATAATATATTTAATAGTGTGAAATGATGATTTGAAAGAAATAAAATACTCCCTCTATTCCATATTAGTTCTTTACTTTCTTAATTTTACTTTCAAATCACAATACAACGTAATCTTATGGGTACGTTTGGATATCCTGTTTTTTGTTTTTGTTTTTTTACTATTCACAAGACTAAAAAAAAAACACGTTTGGCAAACGCGTTTACTGTTCACTGTTTTTTCCCCAAAAAACTGTTTTCTATGAATAATGTGTAAAAGTGATGAAAACACCGAATACAACTTTTAGTTGTTTTTTGATTTTTTTCACTGTTTAGGTGGTAAAAACAGTGAAAACACCAAATCCATAAAATACAATTTTCACCAAATAAAAGTAGTGAAAACACCTTCATCCAAACGTTTTTTTGTTTTTAGTTTTTTCCTGAAAAAAACAAAGACAAATACAAAAACAGTTTTTATATTTGAAGACAAAAAACAAATACAAAAAACAGGTTTTCCAAACGCACCCTATACTTTTCCAAATTATCTCTCTTCATCAACTTTAAAAAGCAATATGTCTTACTAAAAATTACAATTATACTGTATTATCAAAGAGTAAAATTGAAATACAAAATAACCAAAAAATTATTAAAAAATCAAAGTTGGATAACTAATTTGGGACATAGAGAAGAACAATAATAAAAAAGAAGTTATAGAGTTTATTGTTAAAGATTCTAAAGGGCAAAAATAGTTTTGGTCCAAATGAGTCATGGTTGGCCTTATCTCGATTTACCTATCGCTTTGTTTGTAATGTTGTTAAAAAATGTCGATATTAACGCTTTTTTAAAGCTGTTACACTACTATCATGATTGCAACTAAAACCTCAATCAATACCGCGATAAAGGAAAAATTAAGATAATATCAAAACTCCATTTTTTGGCATGGGTATATGATACTTTATATATATAATTTTATTTTATTTTTACATATATATATAATATTATTCATACTAGTGATCATGAGTAATAGATAATTAATATAATGACATACAAAAAAATCTATCATACCCATAAACCTTAACCCAACCAATAACAGAACAACATATCAAGTATTGATTATGATGTCCCCCAAATTGAGATCAACAGACCCATGCATGATCCCAATTGAAATCCCATTGGCCAGTTACTAGAAAAGTTGGGGAAAAAAGGAAAGTGAACTCCATTATATTCAGAGACAGACAAGACACTCCACCAAGTCAAAGATGGGCTAAGATTTTGTTGAACAACATATAACAGAAACTTTTATAAATAGAAGTTAACACTCCATATATCTCTTTCTTTGATCCTCTAAATCAAAGCGGCCTCTACTTAGTTTTATATTTATTTGGCTACACAAGCTTTTCAACAGTGTTACTCGGGGACATACATCATCCCTAGACATAGAGTAACTGATAAGTACATACATACACATATATATATATATGTGTGTATGTAGTAACTAATGATGAATACTAATTAATGTGGGATATGATGAGAATGGCTCAAGATGTGGCAATGCAATGAGGCTCCCAAATTGAGAGAGACCTCTTTGGCTCCTTACAACCCCACCTCTGAAAAGCACCCAATTGCTCTGTATTATTCCCCCTATACACCACCAAATCTTGCTGACCATATGCCTTTGGACTAGGATTGGATAGACTCATGACTTTGTTGCAACCATTTTTGAGTGGTGCACACGGTTGGCTAAGTGGGCTCATCATGGTTGACACCCCCGCGGGCTTGGTCCGCCAGAAATACTCGTATGCATTGAATGAGGTGGCTGCCGCCGCAGACGGTGTTGCCGGTATCAGACCCGCCGCCCTTGTTGGCGGCGGAAGCGACTGCGGTAGTGTTGCCACCTTTTCCTCCTCATAATCTTCCACATCCACATCCACATCCACCAAATCAGTTGCTTTATTGAATTTCGGTGTACCAGTCCATCTCGAGTTACTCATCAGCTTTTTCATCATTTGCGCTGATCTGTGGACATTTATCACTCCACTTGACACCTTTGGCGCCAATTTCTCTGTCACGCTTCCCATCTCATTCTCCCCATCTTCGTCCTCATCCTCGTCCTCTTCTTCTTCGTACTCTTCTTTGGATCGAATTTCGATTTCATTATCAAACACTTCTTCGAATTCTCCTACTTTATCCTCCTCTGGCTCAATAATAGTTGGTCCCTGCGAAGGATGGCTATTGAGCAATGTGAGGAGGAGGCGACCGTCTTCGCGCTGAGCATGGAAATAGTTTCGGGACGGAACGGACACGGCCTCGAGGACTAAGCGGCCATTTTCGCGGCGACTTTGCATTTGAAGGGAGGGGCGGTCGCGGCTGCTAAGTGAAGGTAGTGGTGGAGGAAATGATCGAACAACAGCTGAATATTTCTTAGTTTGTTTCGGAGGAGCTCGAAACTCATCTCTGTCAAATGATACCGACTCTTTCTTCTCTTCTGCTGGCGCTACCAGCAGAAGAGAGTGATCTCCCTCCTCCCCTGTGTCAGTCCCGGTCTCTGAGGCTGGGTAGGACGAGAACCCGTCAGACCCAGTCTCAGAACCGAGACTCTCCGTACAAATCAGTAGACTCCTTTCAGTGAGAGAGCCCGTTGATTTCTTAAGAAGTGGATGAATGTAAGGAGGAAGCTTGGATGAGTCCTCATCAGCCTTATGACACAGAATTGAGCTCCAATCATCGGCTTGGCCCGCCTTTTCCGTCTCCTTCGCCTTCTGAATGGTTCTCCACACATCCGATTGGCTCAGCCTCCCGGGACGATTGTTGCATTCATAATCACTGTCTTCCTCAGACGAGGACGAGGACGAGTCGGTGGTGCTTGAAACGGGGAATTGATGAGACGACGCAATCTTCTTCATGGACCGAGAATGATTATCTGCAACGAACCACTTGGACATGTCGGCCGAGAAGGTTCTCCTCAGCGACGCCGTCTTGCTCTTCTCGCAGTCGGATCCGAGTATCGAGACTATACCTTGCTTCTGAATGAGATGAGCCTTCTCTTCCATCTTTAATGGCGAAGATAAGCGAAGCTTGTTGGGAGAAGCAGACATGGTTGATGTTGATAGGATTTCGAAAGATACAACCAACTGTTTTTAGCTGTACAGAGTGATGAAAATTTATTAGTATAAACATATATGGTTACGAGATATCCAAATTTACAAGGGCTAGTTTTTGTAACAGATGGACATATGCATATATGTGTATAAAAATAGACATGTCAATTAATTAAGGAGTAGTACTAGTACTAGATAGAGGTGTAAATAGATTTGTTATCCATACATACATATATATATATATATATATATATAAGAATGACATGTATGTATGTAAGTATGTATATAAAAATTATACCTCAAGCAAATAACAGCGTCCAAGAGGAGAGATGGAGGAGGGATGGTGAAGATGATGTTTGAGGAGGTTGTGGATTTGTGTGATGAGCAAATGGAAGCGGGGAGTGTTGGCTATTTGTAGGAAACCAAAAAGGCTAGGGAACCGTGTCCGGTGGGACCCACACCCTACGCCACCATGGAAAAGACTATTTTTTTCAAATTTTTTGTATGAGAATTATCATGGAGGGATAAGGTACCATGGGAGTGAACTGACATGTACAGTTGTACTACTGTCCTATCAGTCAGAAACAACAGAATTAAATGAAGGGTTAATAGCAAAAAAACCCCTCAATTATATCCTCTTTCTAACTAAACCCCCTTGTATGCACTAAGCCCCTTGAACTATACCTTTTGTGATAAAACCCCCCGCAAACTATAGTTTTTTTGCACAGATATAACACCGTTAAGTGAAATTGCACTGGAATTCCCTGAAGTTCTTATTAATTTTGGTCGCTCCCTGAAATTTTATTTTCCTTACAATGACACCCCCTTGAAGGGGTGAAATGACCGAAATACTCTTATTTTGTCTCCCATATTTCATGAAATAAATATCTAACTGATGAAATTACCTCCATGCCCCAAGATTAGAACTTTATAATATTTGGGAATATTTCCAAATATTTTTTCAAAATAAAAGTTAAAGAAAAGATGTTGGAAATATTTCAAAACTTTTAAATAATAATAATAACTAATTAATATGCATTACTTGAAGTGTAACTCTAATGAATATTTCAAAAGATATAGAGTAAGGAGTTATAAATATTTTCATATTTTTTTTAAAAAAATAATTAATTAATATATATTAATTAAAATGTAACTCTAATGGATATTTCATAAAATATGAAGTAAAGATATAAGACAAATATATTTCAGCAAGCAACAAGTGTTAACCCTTTAAAATAAGATTGTCAAGAACTTGTAACCTCTGGATTCATTTAAAATTGAATGATCTAGTTTTTCGAATATTTATCAAGATGGAAATTGCAGGTTGATCATTTATTTCTTATTTTTCATTAAATTTTTTATTTTTTAATGGATTTTTTTCTTGTAAGCATTATTATTATTAGTTACATAATTGTCTTTCATCGAGCAACAAACCACAATCATTATAGAGAATCTCATATGGCCAAATTTTGTTCAAAATATTTTCCTTAAATGAAGTTGGAGCCTTACTAGAAACAGTGTGTGACATAGAAATTCAAGTGAGTAGCAAAATTGTTACCTTAAAGTTTCAATGTAAATATGCGGTCATAAAAAATTAGTTCTTAGAAAGTGAGTAATTATTAGGTTGAAGATTTGGAATATGAAGTCACAAAATTTGTTCTTAACAATTAACACTTGTTGCTTGCCGAAATATATTTGTCTTATATCTTTACTCCATATTTTATGAAATATCCATTAGAATTACATTTTAATTAATGTATATTAATTAATTAATATTTTTTAAAAAATATGAAAATATTTATAACCCCTTACTCTATATCTTTTAAAATATTCATTAGAGTTACACTTCAAGTAATGCATATTAATTAGTTATTATTATTATTTAAAAGTTTTGAAATATTTTCAACATCTTTTCTTTAACTTTTATTTTGAAAAAAATATTTAAAAATATCCCCAAATATTATAGGGTTTTAATCTTGGGGCATGGAGGTAATTTCACCACCTAGATATTTATCTCATGAAATAGGGGAGACAAAACAAGGGCATTCCGGTCATTTCACCCCTTCAAGCGGGTGTCATTGTAAGAAAAATAAAATTTTAGGGCGCGAACAAAATTAATAAAAACTTCAGGGGATCCCAGTGCAATTTTACTTAACGGTGTTAAACTGTGCAGGAAAAACTATAATTTGTGGGGGTTTTCAGCACAAAAAATAGTTCAGGGGGGTTTAGTAAGAGAGAGGGTATAGTTCAGGGGTGTTTTGCTAACCCTTAAATGAATAATGCAATAATCATATATATATATATATATATATATATAGGGTAAATTACACTTACACCCCTTGAGATATGACTTATTACACTTTCACTACTATCCTTTGGATAATTACAATCTTACCCCCTCAAGTTTATAGGTTGTAACAAATACCCCCTGGGATGAACTTCCAGTGTGGTCAAACCAGGTCAATACTAGGTGAAATGTTTAAAATACCCCCAATATTATTATTATGAATATTTTGGCGCCAATCTACTAAATTAATGCTTTCACTTTACCCCAATTTTTATACCCTAATTGAATAATTAAGGACAAATCAGACAAAAAATCAAATTTTTACACCCTAATTGAAAAATATTCAGGTTTATATGTGTCATTTCACTTTTTCGATCATTTGAATTGGGCTTTGATGAACAACAGATAAAAATGTAATAAATTATATCTCAAAGGGGTGTAAATGTAATTTACCCATATATATATATATATATACACTTCTGTGTAATATATAGAACACCTATTTTGAAGAATGTAATAATATGTTACTCCCTTAACCTTTTAAAATTATATTTTATTATAATTCGACTTTTAAAATAATTTGAAAAAGTTTGAAATTATAGTCTTGTACTAGTATTTGATTTTGGACAATTATTTTGGGGCGCAAAAGTTAACAGAAAAACATCATATAAAATAAAGGAAATATTTAATACTCCTATCAATTATTTTGAGAATGTAATAATACATTATTTAACATATTAGATTGAAATATGTGTTATCAATGGTTCATTAGATCTTTCAGAAGAGAGAGCCACATATAATATTTTTTTTCCGAACGAATGATCCTGTTTATCATATATCATAAACAAGGCATGCATAAATTTTCTCTAGCACTGTTATTGATCACAATTAACCTTAAGTGAAAATATATTTGTCATACTAAAATTCAATTATTTTTTTCAGATGATTTATAAAGTTCCTGAATTTGGCTACATAATAATAATATTATATATATTTTTTCAAATCCACATAATTTACAATGGATATTTTAGAAGAAAAAAAGAAGAAGAAGAGATTACTTAGATAATAATGATTCTTGAAAACGTTTTCATATTTTAGTGGAAGAATAAGATTTTAGTGCTTTTACCTTTTCTGCGGCGTCACCTTTTTTTTTTGGTACAATAAAAGTGAGAATGCATTTGTTATGTGGAATATCAAATATCTTCATTATTAAACTTTATTTTATAATAAAAATATACAATATATAATGGTAAATTAAAGTGAAATTCAATTTTGAGTGTGATAGGGGTCCCTCAGGGCACATTGTTGAGGGTGAGTGAAGAGCATATATAACAAGTAATTTACCAAATAGGTAAAGCATGAGAGAGACAGAAACCAAGTGATTGGATATAAATGGCTTAGGTAGGAAGCAAATGGAATCACTTTCAGAGGCCACCATGATTGGGCGGCCAAAACCCCATCATCATCAACAAAAGAATCTTCACACACACACGCACACGCACACACACACATATATATATATATATTATATGTATATACACTATATTTGTTTACGCATATATAAATTAAAATATGTGGAATAATGTATGTAGAAACAATGAGACGCGTCACGTCTAAATAATAGTGGGACCTTCACAGCGGAGCTGAGTCTGTCTCTTAGGGAAAAGTCCCAGGACTCTGATGAGTGAGCTAGCTAGTGGTTTATACGTATACGAGCTACTAGCCAAAGTCCCCCACTCATCCAAAAGTGTGTGATGTTGATCACTTCAAAGCACTCATAATATATACATATATATATATAATTAAGTATATAGATATGTAACAGAATATTTCATCCCTCCCCTGTTAATAGTCTAAGTTTTTTACTTTAACTATTTCAAAATAATTTTCCAGTTTTGAATTCTAGCATAATATAATTTTTTCATATTTCTTAATTAACCTTTCCTCCAAACCAGCATCGAATGGAATTAATTTTTGTCTTTTATTAATAGCACAAGGGTAAAAAATAAATATCAATATAATAAAATATACTCTCTTAAAAAGATAAAAAAAATCCAATTATAACTATTATTTTAGAACATATGGAGTAATTGTATTGTAATGTGTAAGTAAGATTTTATTATTATTATTATTTGTATAGCTTATGGAATATGGATTATAACATGTAGTAGGAAAACTCGTAATAAAATTAAATATTATTATGTTTTAATTTTTCATATTATAAAAAGAAATGATCGAGATTCTTCTTCACACATATATGAAATAAAAAAATTCTTATCTATACATATAGACAAATTATATAAAATAACTGTGTATGTGTGTGTGTGAGAGAGAGATAGGTGGTAGAGAGAATCCACTTTGATTCTTTTGCCACAAACTGGGGGAGGCAATGAGAAATAGGATGCGGCTTGTCTGCTTACATTTGAACTACTGCAAGACCACTCAATCTCTACCACTCTTATCTAGCTAGGCTGCATAGCACAAAATGGTAAATTAATCTTTTATATATATATATATATATATATAGATATACTAGTAAAATACACTGCCATGCACTAAAGGAAAATTTAATATAAAATTCTTGTTAGTATTCTTCAATATAAATAATTTTACAATTTTAAATCATTTATTTTTTACTGTTAAATAATAAGAAGACGTTAAAAGAATAGAAAATATATAAGTAATTACTTTTCTAAAATTGAAGTGAAAAAATCTACCAAAATAATAAATAAATCACCTATATATATATATAGTGTTTGTGAATTTATTATTGTAACAATATGTTTTCCAATATTGGAATAGATAATATGGTTTGCATGCTGAAATTTTTGATATTTTGTGATGGTAGGAAAAAAAAAAAGAAATTTATCCTAATAAAAATATATAAAAAAAAGGGTAATTTGCGGCCACACCCCCTGAACTTTGGGTCAATGGCAGTCAGTGGCTGGTCAACGATTTTTCGGTCCCATAGCCCCCTGAACTTTCAATTTCGTTGCAATGACACCCCCTGGGCTGGTGAAATGACTATAATGCCCCTTTAATTGTTTCACTTATTACATTAGGGTAATATATAAAATGTGAAATTATACATATGCCCAAACACTTCACCCCTCTAAAATTACTAATTACACTTTCACCCCTTATTACAATATATATATATATATATATATATATATATATATATATATTACGAAAATTACAATTTAATTTTTTTCTATATAATATAATTTGTATATATAATTACGAATATATATATAATTTGTAAAAAATATATAAATTTGAAAAAACATATAAAATTCAAAAATATATATAAAATTTGAAACAATATATAAAATTAAAAATATATATATAAAATTCGAAATGAATATATAAAATTCGTAAACAATATATAAAATTCGAAAAACATATAAAATACTAAAAAATATATAAAATTCAAATATATATATATATATATATAAAGTGTGACTGAAGTTTAAGTAGACAAGCCTCGGAGTCATTAACCAAGATAACGGATCCTCTCCAGCTCTCTGCAGAGCTATTTCAATGGCCATGATGGTAACACATGCCCCACGATGGTGACCGAAATCGGAATCGAACCGATACTTTCTTAAAATATTTTAATCAAAATTAAATATATTAATATTTGGATCAAAATTAACGATTCGGTTCCGATTCTCATTTTTAAAGAACCGAAAGTATCGGTTCGATTCCGGTTCGGTTGTAATCAAAAGCGAACCGCATCGTGAATATATTAATATTTAAATCAAAATTAACGATTCGGTTCCGGTTCTCATTTTTAAAGAACCGAAAGTATCGGAACCGACCCGTTAATTTTTATCCAAATAAAAATTTACTTTCGGTTCTTTAAAAATGAGAACCGGAACCGAACCGTTAATTTTGATCCAAATATTAATATATTTAATTTTGATTAAAATATTTTAATAAAGTATCGATTCGATTTCGATTTCGATCACCATCGTGGGGTATGTGTCGCCATCGTGGCCATTGAAATAACTCTGCAAAGAGTTGGAGAAGATTCGTTACCTTGGCTAATGACTCCGAGGCTTGTCCACTTAAACTTCAGTCACACTTTATATATATATATATATATATATATATTTGAATTTTTATGAATTTTATATATTTGTTTCAAATTTTATATATATATATTTTGAATTTTATATATTGTTTCAAGTTTTATATATATTTTTGAATTTTATATGTTTTTTCAAATTTTATATATTTTTTACAAATTATATATATTTTTTCGTAATTATATATACAAATAATATTATAAAGAAAAAAAATTAAATTGTAATTTTCGTAATATATATATATATATATATATATTTTGTAATAAGGTGTGGAAGTGTAATTAATAATTTTAGAGGGGTGAAGTGTTTGGGCATATGGATAATTTCACACTTTATATATTACCCTAATGTAATAAGTGAAACAATTAAAAGGGCATTATAGTCATTTCACCATCCCAGGGGGTGTCATTGCAACGAAATTGAAAGTTCAGGGGGCTATGGGACCGAAAAATCGTTGACCAGCCACTGACTGCCATTGACCCAAAGTTCAGGGGGTCTGGCTGCAAATTACCCTAAAAAAAACTCTTCAATACCTAGCAACCTAGCAGGAATATCAATTTTGTTGTGGATTAAATCTCTCATATTTGGACTAATACATCTAGTTTTGGAAAATAAAAATAACACCAACTAATATTTTGAAAATGAAGAAAAAATTAAAATCAATAAATAAAATATCAACCATATATATTAGAAGAAAAAACCGAAAAAGAATATAATCATAAAATTTTAAAAATTACAATCAAAACCCATAATCGAATACTAATATCAATTATTCCGGAATCAAATTTCTCAGAATTAAACTAATAAATACTTTTAAAAAAATAAACAACTATTAAAATATGATATCTTTAAACTAATTACGAGGAGCAGAAGGGGGGAAAATTATTATAATATAAAAAATAAAAAAATTAACAAAGAGAAGAATATGTAGCAAAAAGAGAAAGACATCTAAATCAAAAGAAGAAGAAAACATTATAACCAAAAGATATTAAAAATATAAATTACATTCTAAATGCAATTACTCCCACCCAAACTAATACATGCAGTCATAAAAGAAAATTTATGAATAAAAATAAATTAATTGATTGAAAACCCAAGAAAATAGAATAAAAAGTCTTCAAACTCAATCTAATATATAATTAGGAAGAGTAAGATAAATAAATAAAAACTCAAACTAAAATATACCACAACTGAGGAAAACTAAAAGGAAAAAAATTAAAGAAATAATCATGAAGAAAAAATGAATATATTTAAAAGTTCATATAAATAACAAAAAGAATTGCAACAATATGCGTCCATTTCTTCAAAACATACAATCAAAATATAAAAATGAAAAGTAAAAAAACTCCTCAAACTCAAACTAATATACTAAAAAAAATAAGATAAATAATTAAAAATCCAATGCAATGTTTAGAATAAAAACAAAAGAATCAAATTTCTCAGAATTAAACTAATAAATACTTAAAAAAAGATAAATAACTATTAGAAGATGATATCTTTAAACTAATTACGACATAATGTTATATATATATATATATATATATATATAATTATTTCTATAACTAGATAATAATGTTAAAGGCGGAAAAATATTTGATAGAAATAATAAAATTTAAGGGTAGTAAAGAAATTGAATCCTTATTTCCAAACATCAACTATCTCACCATTGATGGTAATTTAGGTATTAAGTGGAATTAGGAGGTGTAAATGAAATTTGTCAAAGTTGATGGGGTCTAATTGAAGATATAACAAACCTCAGGGGTGTAAATGAAGTTAATTCTTATTTTTATATTGGGAAAATTACACAAACTACCCCTGAACTATAACATAATTGCACGCGGTACCCCTTACGTTTCAATAATATCATAAATTATCCTTAAAACCACCTCTGTTGTAACACTTAGCCCCTTCCGTTAAAAGTCAACGACGGAAAATATGAATTTTGGTCAATAAAGCCTATTTTTGGAGTGAACTTTCAATTTTGCCCTTATATATGCATGTTCCAATTTAACCCTAACTTTTTTTACCAAATTGCCCTCACAATTTCATTTAAAAAATTATTAAATTATTTTTTTTGTGAAAAATACATATTATGTTCCAAAATATGAATATTTTTTGCGAAAAAGTATGTATTATGTTCCAAAATATGAATTTTTCGGAAATTTTTTTTATATTTTGGAACATAATAAATATTTTTTTGCAAAAAACTATTTTTCAGAAAAAAAAATCATATTTTGGAACATAATATTTATTTTTCGCAAAAAAAATATTTTTTGAAAAAAAAATTCATATTTTGGAACATAATATATAATTTTTGCAAAAAAATTATTTTTCGAAAAAAATTCATATTTTGGAACATAATATATACTTTTTTGCAAAACAAATTCATATTTTGGAACATAATATATATTTTTCACAAAAAGAATATTTTTCGTAAAAAAATCATATTTTGGAACATAATATATATTTTTCGCAAAAAAATTATTTTTCGCAAAAAATCATATTTTCCGAAATATATATATATATATATATTGACCTTTATAATTTTTTTGCGAAAAATATATATTATGTTCCAAAATATGATTTGTTTACGAAAAATATTTTTTTTGCAAAAAATATATATTATGTTCCAAAATATGAATTGTTTTTTCGAAAAATAATTTTTTTGCGAAAAATATATATTATGTTCCCAAAATATGATTTTTTTTCTGAAAAATAGTTTTTTGCAAAAACATATTTATTATGTTCCAAAATATAAAAAACAATTCCGAAAATTTCATATTTTGGAACATAATATATAATTTTTGCAAAAAAAATATTTTTCGGAAAAAATTCATATTTTGGAACATATTATGTATTTTTCACAAAAACAATATTTTAATATTTTTTTAAATAAAATTGTGAGGGCAATTTGGTAAAAAAAAGTTAGGGTTAAATTGGAACATGCATATATAAGGGCAAAATTGGAAGTTCACTCCAAAAATAGGCTTTATTGACCAAAATTCATATTTTCCGTTGTTGACTTTTAACGGAAGGGGTTGACTTTTAACGGAAGGGGCTAAGTGTTACAACAGAGGTGGTTTTAAGGGTAGTTTATGATATTATTGAAACGTAAGGGGTACCACGTGCAATTATGTCATAGTTCAGGAGTAGTTTGTGTAATTTTTCCTTTTATATTTTACAAAAGGTTAATATATGGATATATTGGTAATTTGACATTCAAAAAGTGAGTCCAAAGGGGCAGCTTGATCAATTTTGATAATTTGGAGGACTAATTTGCTCACTTTTATAGTACAGGAAGGTATTTTGCACTTTTGCCAAAAATAGAATCTCACGCTAAAAATGGTAGGGATAGAGTTTGAATATAATTATATTTGAAATTAAAATATAATTTAAAATTAAAACAATAAGAGCGGAAACACGTTGGAGTCACCCAAATTCCTCATTTCTCTCTCTTTCTCTTATAACGCTAATTTATTCGAGAACTCTTGGATTCATTATTACTTAATTTAACTATATATAATTAAAATTAGATTATGGTAGTTAATGAATTTTATAGAAATATAATCCCACACTAAAAATTGTAGGGATAGAGTTTGATTATAATTATATTTGAAATTAAAATACAATTTAAAATTAAAAAAAAATAGGGGTGGAAACTCGTTGGAGTCACCCAAATTCCTCATTTCTCTCTCTTTCTCTTATAACGATAATTTATTCGACAACTCTTGGATTCATTATTACTTAATTTAATTATATTAATTAAAATTGGATTATATAATTTAAAATCAAGGCCTACTTTAATAAAGAGAGAAATACTATTCAAAGAATAAAAGTGGTAGAATTTAAGAGTCTTAAATATTAAATTGCATTGATAGGGATAATAACACAGTAATATAAGAAGAGATACGTTAATCAAACAAATTAAAAAATTACTAAAATATATATATTTGTATAACATTAATACATTAGGTTTACTATAATTATGGTAGAACTAAAATTCTTAGTGTTCTATTACAATTAGGTCTTTAATATATATAGTTAATTACAATTATATAACACGTCAATTTTTTTTTATAATTTATAAAATAAAAAATAGGATTGAACCTTAAAATACTGAAATACTAAAACGTTGAAATACTAAAACACTAAAAAATATTGAAATTCTTCACACTTTTAATAGTAGTATAAATATATATATATTGCAAAGTTTTTACTTAATGTGGATGTAGCACAAAATGAAGTAACAAGTGTTGTTACATAGAGATAAATAATATTAAATTTAATAGGCATTGGTGTTAAATTAATGTAATATTAAATTGGATAGGAATTTTCTACTCCTCACTTTCTTATGTTACTCAAGTCTATTTTGTTCTTGTTAAATCCTTTTTCTTCTTCTTCATTTTGTTCCCTCTAAACAGTAGCGCATATTTCAAATATAAGTTATTTCAATTCTTTCTTTCTTGTTCCCCCATGAAACCCATCCAGGCATCCTCATTATTTTTCATCTCTTAATTCTTTTAATTTTCTTCCACCGCACACCTTAAACACTGATGTATGATCTTTTAGGTCTAACACGTGTAACAATCTTGTATGACAGTAAAGATCGATAATATGTTAACTATTTGTATATATATACTTTAATATTTTAAGCTGATAAAACGATGTGCTTTTCTATTGAGAATTGGAGAAAAACAGAATTTCTAATGGATTAGTTTAGTTTAAAAAAAATTGGATCTGAATTATGAAGAGGTAATCGGTATCAAATTCAATTCCAACTGAGTGTCAACAATTATACGGATCATGATTGTTGATATAGTTGAAAATTTTCCTAACTGTGTTACTGATTCGGATTGACTACAAATATTTTTCTGAAGAGACAGTCGAGTTTGAAATATGATTTATTTTGCAATGACACAAATTACTCTATTTCAAAATAAAATGAATAGTACACGTCTAGGAAACATGATTGTATAAATATTGATATGTTGTTGAGTTAAACCATTATGCATGTAAGAACATTTATATTATTGTTTATATTTGGCATGTTTTAGACAATAATTATGTTAAGTGAATAGTAAGGTCGAGTCAGTTTAGGAAAATTGAAGTGGTCTTGCAAAGGCATCAACAAACTCTGTCAAATTTAAATCAAACTTAAAGAAAGTGGAAAATACAAGAGAAATTAAGAAGGAACAAGTTTGAGCGAAAAATGCATTTTGGAGGGCATAAACGATATTTTTCGGAGCCGAAACTTTAAGAATCATTCTAATGGAGTCGAGGGGGTTCAAACGGCACTATTTCCAAGAAAATTGGTTTTCCATGAATTTTGCTACACTTGGCCTATGCATCCAGTAGCTAAAAGTGGTTAGAAAGTGTTAAAACTACACTCAGTCTACGCCCGGTGAAAATTGGCTTACGTGCCACACGTAGGTAGGCCTACGCGCTACGTGCCGCGTAGTTTCCTTACGCGCCTCACGTAGGTGGGACTACGAAGTCAAGTTGTGAAATCTCAATTTTGTCCCCATCTTAAGATCTTTTGATGCGGTTACGACTCAAACACTTTGATACACGTGACATATACATATTGAAGACCAGATCAAAGGGTTTTGTTCAGTTTGATGTGAAATTACGAAAAATGGTAAACTTAGGGTTTCCCTCAATTCTCTTTATAAATAGGAAGAGTCTCTACAGATTAGAGAGTTTTTCGGGTGAGATCTCTGCAATTCTTCTACAGTCCGTATTCTTCTGCAGAGAGAGAAAATTATTGAGTGATTATATATCTTCTAGTTCTCTCTTAGGGTTTATTCGATTGTGCTTCTACATCAATGATCTTATGCACAATTGGATGACCTAGATTATGAAAAATCAACATACCACTTATTGCAACATGGTTGCATTGATCCGTTGAGAAACGGAGCAGTTAAAGTACAAAAATCGGAGCAAGAGCTTCGTGGAGGGCGATTGATTCAAGTTCATCAGACGTCATGTGGAGAAAGGCAGATCATGAGTGATTTGTATGTCTAAAACTTCATAAAGTCTGTGTGCTGCTTGATTCATAGTGCATCGATACCCAAGCATATCCGTAATTTTTACTTAGTGTTTTTCCAAAGTTTTCCATGTAAAAATCTCTCTGTCTTCTCATTATTTATTTTTTACACTTATATTCGTGATTGCTTGATTGAATCTAATTAGAGAATTAGGGTTTTGTGATTGATTAAAATTGAATTTCACCTAGATAATTTTAATTGTTCATAAAATTGATGAAAAACCTATTCATTCTCCCTCTAGGCTATTTTTCTTAATCGTCTAGGTATTTTCAATGCCTTTTCATTTGCAGGGAATGGACTTACCAATTTTTTTTTTACTTTTATATATTAATTTTTGAAGGGGGGTTAATTTAATTTATATTAAATGAGGATATCACATAACAAATCTGATTAATCTAGAAATACTCTTTCAACACAGTAGAATCCGAGGTGGAATGAGAGAGACGGAAACCTAGACGAACTCGAGAACGAGATAAAAATAAAAATGGCAGTGTGTATCAAATACCATTGACTCCGTTTGTGAGGTGCTTGTAAAGTGGGTGGGAGATGATTTGCTCTCATGAATAAAGAGAAAGTCTAGCCAAGTCTTGAAAGAGACAACATTTTGCCTCTTTGTCTTGACCTCCTTTTATAGGCCAAATAAGAGAGGTGGTGATGTCACGATGACATCACATTGGGTTAAAATCAATTAAAAGAGATTAAAATTTTAATTAATCATAAAGTGATGTGCGGTAGTCAAAATGATAAATCTATCTCTCTAGTCAGATCGATAATTAACCCGACGAACCCTGAACTTCATCCACCAAACCAAGTACCTCCTCGCAGGGACGGATACAGTTCAGGCCCAGTGGGGGCCATGGCCCCCACTGAAACTTTTTTATATATATATTTTTTACTCTAAAAATTTAGATATTTAGTATTTAGCCTCCACTGAAAATTTTTTTTTACCTTAAGTTCCACATAATTTAGATTTCTTTACAAATAAGCCCCAACTAAAAATTTATTTTAATCCCCACTGAAATAAAAATTTGTCATTTATACCCCAAAAATAAAAAATAAAAAAATTTAGCCCCCACTAACACGGATCCCTAGATATGTCACTGCCTCCTCGGATCCCAGTAATGCATGAGTCCTGCTCCCAACTTAGTCTTCGATTTGATGACGTGACGTGTGCCACGTGTCCGTTGAATGTTGACTGACGACCAAAATATATGGACCATTCCGATGATATGGTGTTGCCATGTGAATCAAAATATGGGATCACCTACAATTTTACATACCAAAAATTGTTCGTGTCCTAAAGAGTAAAAGAAAATGAAATTTATCCTTATCTATCTTTGTTCTTATTTTTTTTTCAATAAAAAATACACTTTGACTATTCTTATATGATGTATAAACCGCAAATTAAGAACTATGAAAAGCAAGTCTTGACGTGGGAAGATTAGGGTATCATACTCTATAAAAAATACACTTTGACTATTCTTATATGATGTATAAACCGCAAATTAAGAACTATGAAAAGCAAGTCTTGACGTGGGAAGATTAGGGTATCATACTCTACAATAGTTTGAAAATATAGACCATGAATAAGATAGCGAAGACATTAATGATTAATTTGCCACTCAGTCTGCTACTAATATGTTTAATACATGAACTTATGCCTAAATATGATAAATTAAAACTAATGATTATAGTAGTTATATAAAAAACATGAAGAAAAGAAGTCAACTTTTAAAATGATACGTATGAACTTGGGTTATGTGGACCACTGTGATTTAAATAGTATCAAGTCAACTCCATAGTATCAAGTCAACTCCATATAAATCCATTGTCTCCTTAATGATTTAATAATTGTATTATTTTATTTTAAAGTAATACATTAGACATTTTTATAATTCAATGAAATATTTTTTTATTATATTCACGAGCCAGCTCACCAATTAGAGACTGAGTTGACTTAGTGGGTGATATAGATAAAATATTTCCGTAGGTTGAGTAGACATTTGGCACATATACTTGTAAACTTTTAAAAGTTCTAGGTTTGCGTCCTTAATTTTCCATCATCCATTTAAAAACTCCAAAATAATAAAATTCTTCAAGTGATTCTTCAAGTCCTTAATATCATATCGTATAATTAAGGGTAAAGTTTCTATATCAAGTAATGTTGTATGTCACAAATATTTTGTTAGTATATTTAAATGATGGAATACGATTCTTCTTGAGTTTCTTATAAAATATCTTAAAAAAATGAACTGACTCCCACGAATTCCTTAATAAAACATTTTTTTCAAAATTTTTAATTTCTTTTTGGAGTCATCTTGAGAGTATTTTCCACGGAGATAAGATGGGTGTAATGACATATATTCTAGTGAGAAATTATCAAGTGCTGTAAATGCTCTAACGTCATCGTATATCATTAAAAATAAAGTTTAAAATTATAAGCAACAAACATTGACATGGAAGATTATAGTCAAAAGTTTGGAAAAAAATAAATTCTACAACTATACATTGCTGTAATATACCGCTTAACTTCTTTTTTTATATAGTGGTCATGTGTGAAATTATTTAAGTACCCTTAATTTAAATTTACTAAAAACTTAAATAAAAATATATTATTTAAACTACCATATAAGCTCATTATTAGCATTATATTTTCAAAGCAAAATTTATAGGAAGGTTAAAACTCAAAAATGTATATTTTTGATATTTTCTCTCTCTCATCTTCCCTTAAAATTGGACAAATAAAAAATATATGAAAGGAGTGATGTTTCATCCATCCATGATTTTGCTTTTTCTTCTCTTCCTTCCAACAAAATATATATATAGATTTTGATTTATTCCCTCTCATCAATCATTTCTTCCAACCAACATACCATAAAGTACATAAAAATTATTTTCCTAATATCAGTAAAACAAAAGACTAAGAGCCAACTTTCTACTTTCCCACAATGAATTTATAACTTGAAACAAAATTCTTCAGTCACAAGCACACAAATAATGTACCTGCTTTCGTGTGTAGTAAACATGGGGACTACGACATGCATATATACATTAAAAATATGTGTCATGAATTTTTAAAAATTGGACACATAGTGAACATACAGAGGACACGCGGATGTCCACGTGTCGGATATATGATGGATTGGTTGATTCAATAAAAAATAAAGAACTTATGGAGCCGCTAATTTAGTGGATCACTTATAGAACTTAAACACCCCTAATCCAATATTTGGCGTTGAAGATATTTGAACATCTTGTTCCTCTTTATCTTGTAAGAGAAATTGGAGCGCCTATTCATTTATCCACTATATGGATAGAACAATATATCACCACAAAGAGCTAAAGATTTGGTATTTGTACATTCTAATATTTGTCTTCAATCAATTTTTTTTTTACAATATAATGAGGGAGTGTAAGTGTGTGAATTTCCAAGCCCATAGAAGCCCATCAGGCATCAGGCCCATCGAACTAACAGCCCAACAAGGTTATCAGGCGTCAGGCCCATCGGGCTAACAACCCAGCAAAGTTATCAGGCATCAGGCCCATTTCAGCTTATCATTCTTTGTAAATAAAGATGATGATGTAATAATGATGTAATGACAATAAGATTGCCCTAATGGGCTCAAAGCCCATTAAGGGTATCTGTATAAAAGAGACAAAATCTAAATAAAAAGATGGATTCGTGTGTTGTGCAAATTTTGGCATCTACACATTGGCGCCGTCTGTGGGAAGCGTCTCCTTCTTCCCATCTCTTAAAACTGAGCTTTATTGTTCAACCTCCGATTATTCTTCACTGCCTCCTGAAATCTCCACTCACTACTTCTTGGGCAAAGATGTCAGTTACTCGTTGGCAAGCAGACGTTCCAACCACTGCGGATAGTCGTGCGGGAGTTCCCCAATCTATGGAGCAAATCCTTCGACGCTTAATGGCAACTGAGGAACGCAACCTGGCTCTGGAGAAACAAAATGCAGAGCTCATGGATAGGTTGGCTCCACCACCAGCTGCTCCTTCGGTAGTAGCGCCCGACCCTCCAGCAGCGGTGCTTGACCATTCTCTGAACCAGCGAGGTAGCGACGGACCGGAAGAGCACGCCGAATCTTCCCGGCGTTCAAGAAAGGCCCCCGCAGCCGACGAATCCATTACCCCACAGAAGATTCAAGCAATGATGGACGAATTCCAGAGGAGAATCCTCGGGGATCTAAGAGCACAATCCATCGACGACCTGGCCGCCTAGGCGTCTACTGAGCTGGTACAATAACCCTTCGTCCCTGAGATAACCCGGGAACCTTTCCCAAGGAAGTTCGTCATGCCTCAATTCACCCCCTACGATGGTACCAAGGACCCCGAGGAACATATTTACCAGGTCCATCAGAAGATGATCATGTACGCTGAGAACGAGTCATTGCTATGCAAAGTGTTTTCCATGAGTCTCGCCGATGCAGCTCCATTATGGCTCAGGAAGCAGCCGCCTCGATCTATCGGTAGTTGGCAACAGTTGACCAGGCTCTTCATTGCCCAATACTATGGGAACAAGAGACAGAAGAAAACCATATCCTGCCTCTTCACCATGATCCAGGAGAAAGGAGAGTCGCTGAAGAGCTTTCTATCCCGTTTCTACATTGAGTCTTCTTCTGTCGGTAACTGTGACCAGCACTCTGCTGTTGACGCCGTCCGGATGGCCCTTATTCCAGGGACGAAGTTCCATCAGTCCTTGGTGAAGCGCCCGCCATCGGGCATTGGGGAGTTAAACTCTAGAGCCCAAGGATACCTGAGGATCGAAGAAGAGGAAACCGTCAGGCGAAAGCGGACAGTCTTGGAGAGCATTGAATCCCAATCAAAGGACCAGGCGTTTGATCAAAAGCGTCTGACTCCATCAGTGTCGTCAGCCCCTTCGGGATCAACATCTCTCTCCTGAAGAGGTACTACCCGTAAAGGGCTAAGTTTTACTCATACTTTCATCTTTCTATAAAAAAGCTACAACACTGATCCTGAAGGGATCGCCGATCCTGAAGGGATCAATATTTTTGTAAAAAATAAATCAAGTGTTGTTTTGTCTTTCACATGGCCTGAAGTGCCCGAAAGACATAACACTGATCCTGAAGGGATCACCGATCCTGAAGGGATCAATATTTTTGTAAAAAATAAATCAAGTGTTGTTTTGTCTTTCACATGGCCTGAAGTGCACGAAAGACATAACACTGATCCTAAAGGGATCACCGATCCTAAAAGGATCAATATTTTTGTAAAAAATAAATCAAGTGTTGTTTTGTCTTTCACGTGGCCTGAAGTGCCCGAAAGACATAACACTGATCCTGAAGGGATCAATATTTTTGTAAAAAATAAATCAAGTGTTGTTTTGTCTTTCACATGGCCTGAAGTGCCCGAAAGACATAACACTGATCCTGAAGGGATCACCGATCCTGAAGGGATCAATATTTTTGTAAAAAATAAATTAAGTGTTGCATTGTCTTTCGCGTGGCATGAAGTGCCCGAAGACACAACACAGATCCTGAAGAGATCAATGTTCTAAAAATAAATTAAGTGTTGCATTGTCTCTCGCATGGCCTGAAGCGCCCAAAAGACACAACACTGATCCTGAAGAGATCAAAGTTCCAAAAACAAATTAAGTGTTGCATTGTTTTTCGCATGGCCTGAAGTGCCCGAAGGCACAACACTGATCCTGAAGAGATCAAAGTTCCAAAAACAAATTAAGTGTTGCATTGTTTTTCGCATGGCCTGAAGTGCCCGAAGGCACAACACTGATCCTGAAGAGATCAAAGTTCCAAAAACAAATTAAGTGTTGCATTGTCTTTCGCATGGCCTGAAGTGCCCGAAGGCACAACACTGATCCTGAAGAGATCAAAGTTCCAAAAACAAATTAAGTGTTGCATTGTCTTTCGCATGGCCTGAAGTGCCCGAAGGCAGAACACTGATCCTGAAGAGATCAAAGTTCCAAAAACAAATTAAGTGTTGCATTGTCTTTCGCATGGCCTGAAGTGCCCGAAGGCACAACACTGATCCTGAAGATATCAAAGTTCCAAAAACAAACTAAGTGTTGCATTGTCTTTCGCATGGCCTGAAGTGCCCGAAGGCACAACACAGATCCTGAAGAGATCAATGTTCCAAAAATAAATTAAGTGTTGCATTGTCTTTCGCATGGCCTGAAGTGCCCGAAGACACAACACAGATCCTGAAGAGATCAATGTTCCAAAAATAAATTAAGTGTTGCATTGTCTCTCGCATGGCCTGAAGCGCCCAAAAGACACAACACCGATCCTGAAGGATCACCCATCCTGAAGGGATCCATATTTTTGTAAAAAATAAATCAAATGTTGTTTTGTCTCTCGCATGGCCTGAAGTGCCCGAAAGACACAACACCGATCCTGAAGAGATCACCGATCCTGAAGGGATCCATATTTTTGTAAAAAATAAATCAAAAGTTGTTTTGTCTCTCGCATGGCCTGAAGTGCCCGAAAGACACAACACCGATCCTGAAGGGATCACCGATCCTGAAGGTATCCATATTTTTGTAAAAAATAAATCATATGTTGTTTTGTCTCTCGCATGGCCTGAAGTGCCCGAAAGACACAACACCGATCCTGAAGGGAACACCGATCCTGAAGGGATCCATATTTTTGTAAAAAATAAATCAAATGTTGTTTTGTCTCTCGCATGGCCTGAAGTGCCCGAAAGACACAACACCGATCCTGAAGGAATCCATATTTTTGTAAAAAATAAATCAAATGTTGTTTTATCTCTCGCATGGCCTGAAGTGCCCGAAAGACACAACACCGATCCTGAAGGAATCCATATTTTTGTAAAAAATAAATCAAATGTTGTTTTATCTCTCGCATGGCCTGAAGTCCTCGAAAGACACAACATCGATCCTGAAGGGATCCATATTTTTGTAAAAAATAAATCAAAAGTTGTTTTGTCTCTCACATGGCCTGAAGTGCCCGAAAGACACAACACCGATCCTGAAGGGATCACCTATCCTGAAGGGATCCATATTTTTGTAAAAAATAAATCAAATGTTGTTTTGTCTCTCGCATGGCCTGAAGTGCCCGAAAGACACAACACCGATCCTGAAGAGATCACCGATCCTGAAGGGATCCATATTTTTGTAAAAAATAAATCAAATGTTGTTTTGTCTCTCGCATGGCCTGAAGTGCCCGAAAGACACAACACCGATCCTGAAGGGATCACCGATCCTGAAGGGAACACCGATCCTGAAGGGATCACCGATCCTGAAGGGATCCATATTTTTGTAAAAAATAAATCAAATGTTGTTTTGTCTCTCGCATGGCCTGAAGTGCCCGAAAGACACAACACCGATCCTGAAGGGATCACCCATCCTGAAGGGAACACCGATCCTGAAGGGATCACCCATCCTGAAGGGATCCATATTTTTGTAAAAAATAAATCAAAAGTTGTTTTGTCTCTCGCATGGCCTGAAGTGCTCGAAAGACACAACACCGATCCTGAAGGGATCACCGATCCTGAAGGGATCACCGATCCTGAAGGGATCCATATTTTTGTAAAAAATAAATCAAGTGTTGTTTTGTCTCTCGCATGGCCTGAAATGCCCGAAAGACACAACACCGATCCTGAAGGGATCACCGATCCTGAAGGGATCCATATTTTTGTAAAAAATAAATCAAAAGTTGTTTTGTCTCTCGCATGGCCTGAAGTGCCCGAAAGACACAACACCGATCCTGAAGGGATCACCGATCCTGAAGGTATCCATATTTTTGTAAAAAATAAATCATATGTTGTTTTGTCTCTCGCATGGCCTGAAGTGCCCGAAAGACACAACACCGATCCTGAAGGAATCCATATTTTTGTAAAAAATAAATCAAATGTTGTTTTATCTCTCGCATGGCCTGAAGTGCCCGAAAGACACAACACCGATCCTGAAGGAATCCATATTTTTGTAAAAAATAAATCAAATGTTGTTTTATCTCTCGCATGGCCTGAAGTCCTCGAAAGACACAACATCGATCCTGAAGGGATCCATATTTTTGTAAAAAATAAATCAAAAGTTGTTTTGTCTCTCGCATGGCCTGAAGTGCCCGAAAGACACAACACCGATCCTGAAGGGATCACCTATCCTGAAGGGATCCATATTTTTGTAAAAAATAAATCAAATGTTGTTTTGTCTCTCGCATGGCCTGAAGTGCCCGAAAGACACAACACCGATCCTGAAGAGATCACCGATCCTGAAGGGATCCATATTTTTGTAAAAAATAAATCAAATGTTGTTTTATCTCTCGCATGGCCTGAAGTGCCCGAAAGACACAACACCGATCCTGAAGGGATCACCGATCCTGAAGGGATCACCGATCCTGAAGGGATCCATATTTTTGTAAAAAATAAATCAAATGTTGTTTTGTCTCTCGCATGGCCTGAAGTGCCCGAAAGACACAACACCGATCCTGAAGGGATCACCCATCCTGAAGGGATCCATATTTTTGTAAAAAATAAATCAAAAGTTGTTTTGTCTCTCGCATGGCCTGAAGTGCTCGAAAGACACAACACCGATCCTGAAGGGATCACCGATCCTGATGGGAACACCGATCCTGAAGGGATCACCGATCCTGAAGGGATCCATATTTTTGTAAAAAATAAATCAAGTGTTGTTTTGTCTCTCGCATGGCCTGAAATGCCCGAAAGACACAACACCGATCCTGAAGCGATCAATATTTTTGTAAAAAATAAATCAAGTGTTGTTTTGTCTCTCGCATGGCCTAAAGTGCCCGAAAGACACAACACCGATCCTGAAGGGATCCATATTTTTGTAAAAAATAAATCACGTGTTGCTTTGTCTCTCGCATGGCCTGAAGTGCCCGAAAGACACAACATTATTCATGAAAAGAGCAAAATTTCACAAGAAAATAAACCCAACTATGGTGATGCCTCTCCTATGGCCTGAAGTGCCCGAAAGACACAGTACTTTTGAATAAAATAATCTAAGTATTGAAAAAAGTCAACTGGACATGAACCATGATTTTTCACTAAAAAATGGGCCCCGATGGCCAAGGCTTACAAAATGCTTTACAAATAAAGAATCCTAAGTACCATTATCAGTGCCCCCTACATTTGAGCTCACAAGAACAATAGTCCCATCGGGAATAGAAGGATCAGAATCGGATTTGGGCCCCGGAAGAGGCTTGGTGTGGAATTCACTGAAGCGAATGTCATCGGGACCTATAACCGGATCATCATACGGCGAAGCAATGCCCAAAGACTCATCCAGTTCCCCCACTGAGGCGAAGTCCCTCTCCTCAATAGGTTTCTGGATGTCCTTGAAGCATGAGCTCCAGCCAAACCCGATCCTATACTGGGCGGTGTCGCAGAGGCGCTTATATATCTGATTGCCACCCCAAAGGCACATCTCCACCATTGACCTCTCCACTGCCAGGAGATTCTCAGCTTCGGCTTTCTCCTCCAGAAGCTTCGCTTGAGGGCCCGTTGCTCGCTTGGCCTTCCTTTTAAGGACATGCGTCGGGATCCTCAGCATGATATTATGTCATTCTGTTGATAATGCCTGCAAATTAGAACCCGTCAGGTGATTACTACACATCCTCAGGGGTTGTCCCCAAACTTTAGATTTAAGGAGATCAAACCGGGATATAATGTAAGTTGGAGTTTTAAAGCGGTCGGGTGCTCCCAGAAACTCAAGCCCCCGTCGCGCGAATCAAGGGCACAAGCCATGAATTCAAAATATTAATGATGGCATAATCGTCCTATTTAATGAACCTATCACGTCACCCCAACAGGGTGATGTATATATATATATTTCCTTCCTCCCACACTTTGTCTTCTCGGTAATGGGCTTGCCTGATTGAAAGCCCACAACCAATAAGAGGGCCTGTGTAAGTGTGTGAATTTCCAAGCCCATAGAAGCCCATCAGGCATCAGGCCCATCGAACTAACAGCCCAACAAGGTTATCAGGCGTCAGGCCCATCGGGCTAACAACCCAGCAAAGTTATCAGGCATCAGGCCCATTTCAGCTTATCATTCTTTGTAAATAAAGATGATGATGTAATAATGATGTAATGACAATAAGATTGCCCTAATGGGCTCAAAGCCCATTAAGGGTATCTGTATAAAAGAGACAAAATCTAAATAAAAAGATGGATTCGTGTGTTGTGCAAATTTTGGCATCTACAGGGAGAGACTAAGATGTCAAATATTGAGAGAGATGCATTTGATTCATTGAATGGTAGTGAAATGAAGAATTTTGAACATATCAGACATTTTATTTAACATATTTGTTTATTATTATTTATAAGTTTATTGATTCTCATTGTTTAAGTGATAAATGAAGTATTTGTGCAATATAATATGTATATATAAAAAAAAATATATTTTTTATAGACGTGTCGGAACGTGTCATGTCCTACTTTTGGAATTTATTGTGTCACCGTGTCCATATCAGTGTTTCATAGCATATATATATATATATATATATTTATATTTATACCCTTTTCCAAATTTGGTTCATGTATTTATTTACCACTTCAAGAATCTAATGCAAATAATCAAATATCAATTAAACAAGCGTCAACAAATGTACACGTCACCTTCTTTCTTTTGAGAGTCATGACCACCATACAGTATGAATGCTTTCGAAGGAAGCTAAAGATCTCCATTGCTTTTATTCTAAAAGTATATTAGAGCATTGTGACAACCAATTTTATAGCGGATATTAAATGTTTTTAGGTATTGTTCTTTACGAAAAAGTATTTGAAATATGTTTTAGGCCCTATTTGGTTCACGGTCCGGTCTCATAATAGTTTTTTTGGGACCGGATACTATTTGGTAACACGGTTATTATAGCGGATATTAAATGTTTTTAGGTATTGTTTTTTTGAAATAATGTATAAAATTTGAAATATATATATAAAATTCAAAATTAATATATAAAATGCAAAAAATATATTTAAAATTTGGGAAAATAAAAAAATTCCAAAATAATAGAAAAAATAAAAAATAATGTATAAAATTCGAAAATAATATATAAAATTTGAAAAATAATATATATATTTTAAAATAATGTATTAAATTCTAAATATATATATATAAATCAAAATTAATATATAAAATTTTAAATATATATCTATATATAATTTAAAAAATAATATATAATTTTTTTGAAATAATGTATAAAATTTGAAAAATATTTAAAATTCAAAAATATTATACAAAATTAGATATATATATATATATTTGAGAAAATATAAAAAATTTGAAAATAATAAAAAAAAATAAAAAAATAATATATAAAATTCAAAAAATAATATAAAAATTTGAAATATTTTATAAAATTTGAAATATATATTATTTTTGAATTTCTTATATTATTTTCAAATTTTTATATTTTTTCAAATTTTATATATTTTTCATACTTCATATATTTTTTGAATTTTATATATTATTTTTTTATTTTTTGTATTATTTTCCAAACATAAGACTAAACAACTTGAATAAGACCATAAGACCAAACAGCTTTACCAAACAAACTTCCAGAACACCACCTAGATAAGACCAGACCAGATAAGATCAGACCAGACCAGATAAGACCAGACCGGACCGCCTACCAAACAGGCCCTTAGTGTGTTTGTCATAAATCTTGGTCACTTAAAATTCTTACACCAATGCCAGAGAAAAAGAAAGTAGACTCCAAGGGTCTGCTTGTATTTTTTAAAATGATTTTTTAATTTTTGAAATTTATAAATTAGAAAATTGTATAAAAAAATTATTTGGAAACTTCAATTATAAAAGTGTTTATTTTCAAATATTTTCTTTTTATTGTTCTCATAATGCAGTTTTTAATTTTCAGAATTTTCAAGAATAATTTTCAAAAATATAAACCAAACAGATCATAAATATTCTGTTTCGATATATTACAAAATCAAAATAAGGTTTAGAAAGTTGTCAAACTACTATTTGAAGTTGATAATCTCGGTTGAAAATGCGGTATGAAAATGCACGGTTTTTTCAAACTCCAATGAATTAGGGTTTCGTTTGGTTTGCAATACTGGTAAATAGTTTTATGTTTGAGAAAGTTGTACAAATAGTCTATATATATAGTTCAGTTTTCATCACTGTATTTAGAAAATTAGTTATATATAAATATATATATATATATATATATATATATTCAGAAAACCGTCTTTTTATAAATTTCTTAAATAAATTTATGTTCTTTTGAATTTCTGATTTATTTTCAAAGTTACAAAACCGAACAAGTTATTTATCAGATGTTTGATTGTTTGAAGTTTAATACTCCCCATATCCCATTTTAAGTGTCCATTTTGAAGAATTCATCAACTTTTAAAGATGATGAATTTTAGTATTTTTTATTTTATGGGTAATTTATAATTTGTCAACTTTACTTATAATGGGGTCCATGATAATGAGATGGTTTGTAATGTCAACTTTTATTATTTTAGTAAATGAAGGTTGTAGGTGGTCTCATATTTCAACCACATGACAATGCTACATCATCGGAATGGTTCATACAATTTGGTCAAATGATCAACATTCAACGGACATGTAACACATGCCACATCAAATCGAAGATTGAGTTGGGAGCAGGACTCAGACATTACTGGAATCCGAGGAGGTACTTGGTTTGGTGGATGAAGTCTAGGGTTCATCGGGTTGATTCTCGATCTGACTCGAGAGATAAATTTATCATTTTGACTCTCGCACATAACTTTATAATTAATTAAAAAATTAATCTCTTTTAATTAATTTTAACCCAAAGTGATGTCATCGTGACATCACCATCTCTTTTCTTTGGTGAAGCAAGGGAAGAGCCAAAAGGGTTGGCTAGCTCTTTGAAGTGGCAACACTTCTCTAAGACTTGGCTAGACTTTCTCTAAGTATAATGCCTAACATCTTTCAAAAACACTTCATAAACAAGTCAATGGTATTTTGCAACCACACTGTCACTTTCATTTATATCTCATTCTCGAGTTCACCTGGGCTTCCACCTTTCTCATTCCACCCCAAATTCTATTGTGTTGGGATTTATTCTGAATTCATCATATTTGTTGTGTGATATCACCATTTAATATAAAAATATTATTACACCCCCTTCAAAGGTTAAATTGATAAATTGATAAAATAAAATACTTTGACTTTTCAAATGTGAACAAAACATAGAGTATTATTTGTTCAAGTTATTTCTCCAATGACAATGTGTGATTGTTTGAAGTTTAATATTATTTGCTAGCATGAATATGAATTAAATAGAAACCAATTAATTCTTTATATATATATATATAGTCTTTACAGAATGCAATGTCGCCTTAATAAAGTCATCTATGAGCTCAAACAAGCACCTCCACTTTGGTAAAACAATATTAATTTGATCAAATAATTGAAAATATATATAAATTTGCCTCCCCATTTCTTATGGTGCTCCAAGCCCAATATATAGATTATTAAACCTTAAAAGTATATATATGTATGAGGAATGTATATATATATATATATTTTTTTTTTGGATAACCGTGATATATATATATATATATATATCTTTATATACCGTGATGTATATATATTTATATACAATGTGAGCAACTAGTGAATCAATGGACCGATGTCATCAGGACCAATATAGCAATACCTTCTTCTTTAAGAAACACTTTTATCTATGAATCATTTGGCTGAAAATCATTGAAAAAGATGGTGTGAATAAAGAGGTACGTATATATGTGAAATAGAGAGAAAGAAAAAAGATACATATATTCGCAATCCCAACACCGTCTCTCTCCATTATTACACTGATTGGATGATCAGAAAGCTCAAGAGAGACAGAAAGGAAAGGAAAGGAAAGAGAAAGAGAAAGAGAAAGTGAGAGAAAATGCCAGAATATGTGAAGAAGAATTCCCTTTTCTTCTTTCTTCTTCTCAATCTTTGGCCACCGTAGCGAATGAGGACGAGCCACGTTGCTACACCAATATGTCGACACGTGGTGGCATCGACTGAGCCCTTTAGGTCTATGATGGTGAGACCATCGGTGGCTAAAGGTTTGGCTTTTCGGTCATGGACATGATTGAGTGAACCACATCCACACCGTGTCCATATATATTGGTGGCCAGCCTAGCAGAATCTTTGTATATTCTTAGCCTCTCTTCATATATATATATATATATATATATATATATATATGCCTTTTAAGCCGTAATATCTTTATCAACTTTTCAAGGGTTTTTATTTTTTTTGTACAATCCTGTCGGGAATTTATGAAAATTACACAAAGCTTATTCTTGGGATATAATGTGTGTGTCATGCATTATCCTTTACTGTTGTTTTGCTATCCAGAATATAGATACCCTTTTTGTCCTAAGTTGATTATTCTAGTTAACTAGAGAAATTAAACTAATTTTATGTTTTTATTTATGAATGGTCATTCAAGATAAAGTTGGGCATGTTAATGCTCTCCAAGCAAGTATTGATAGTGTGATTCCCATTTCCAATGGGTTCCAAAATTCACGGTTATGAATACTTTTTGGGATTACATTGAAATACAGCAACACACAAAGCTAGCAAGCCTAGTATTTATGATATCTTAGAATTCAGACAGATTTTGGGTGCCTATATAGAATAACACTTACAATATGAACACGGGACTAAATTTCTTTTTTTTTAAAAAAAAAAGAAGATGGACACTAAATCGGTGAAAAAAAATGAATTAATTTTAATTTTAAAAATAAATAAATAAAATTGATGACAACAGCGAAGAGGACGAATGTCATTTTCCCGCCAAAGTATTATTCATATGTATCCATTTACTTACCAACTTCATTCAAAGAATAAGGTCCTACATATATTTAAATATGATGTCGACCACTTTAACTAATCTATTGTGATTCAATGTCTAGGGCACCAAGTTTTCCACTTAGAATTTGTTTTAATAATTTAAACACAATTCGTGTCCTCTTCTGTAATTTGTTGCTATTCTGCCCATATATTTAGGTGACCCAATATCACAATATAAAATCATATTATAGCCCCCACCAACTCCTTTTCCGGTGATTGAATTATGGCAAAAAAAAGTGCATATTTTTTAAATTATAGGGGTGTTTTGTACCAGTCATGTGACTGAATTATGAAGAAAAAAAAAGTGTTGTAGGGGGTCAAAGTGCGTACTTTTGAAATAGTAGTAGGGTTTATCTACACAAAATGAACTATAGGGGAATTTTTTGCACATTTATGAAACTACAGGGGTGTTTTGCGCCATTCAACCATTGTTTCCCTGTTCAAACTCTAAGGCCATGTTTGTTTACTGGTTGTGGTTCAATTTTTCTAGTCTGGTCATGGTTTTTTGAGACCAGACCATGTTTATTTTTCATTGGTCTCAAAAAATATAACCAGACCAAATTGAACCAAAATGACCTTTTTTAGGACCACAATTTTTGGTGGTTCTATTTGGTCTGGTTAAAAGATTTATCCAAAATCTAACCAAAATGTCCTACAATAATTGAACAACATCTAACCAATATCTAGACCAAAACACAAAAATAAAAAAATAAAAAATAAATAAAAATGAATTAAATCATACATAAAAAAATTAATAAATAAATATAATAATAATAAATAATAAATTAATAAAATATATTTATAAATTAATATAAATAAATGAATAAATAAAAATAAAATATATTTATGAATAAAATAATAATATAAATAATAAATTAAATAAAGCATATTTATAAATAAAATAAAAATAATTAATAATAAACAAAATGAATTAAATAATACATAAAAAATAATAAATAAATAAATAATAAGCAAAATGAATTAAATAATTCAAAATTAATAATAATAAATGATTAAATATAATAATAAATAATAATATAAATAATAAATGAATAAAATATATTTATAAATTAATTAAAATAACCGATTAAATAATAAATTAAATTAATTATATTTATAAAAAAAATGAATAATAAACAAAATGAAATAAATAATACATAATAATAATTAATAAATTAAATTAATTAAATAATAAAAAATAAAATGAATGAAATAATACATAAAAATAAATAATAATATAAATAATAAATTAATAAAATATATTTAGAGACAAATAAAAATAAATGAATAAATAGTAATAAATAATAAGAATAAATAAACAAAATGAATTAAATAATATATAAAAATAAGAATAAATAAATAAATAATAAATAAATAAATAATAATAAATAATAAATAAATGAATAAATAATAATATAAATAATAAATGAATAAAAATAATAATAAATAATAAATAAATGAATAAATAATAATATAAATAATAAATGAATAAAATATATTTATAAATTAATTAAAATAAAAGAATAAATAATAATTGAAATGAATTATATTTATAAAAAAATGAATAATAAACAAAATTAATTAAATAATACATAATAATAATAATTAATTAATTAAATGAATTAAATAATAAACAAACTAAATGAAATAAAATGAATTAAATAATACATAAAAATAATAATAAATAAATACAATAATAAATAATAAAATATATTTATAAACAAATAAAAATAAATGAATAAATACTAATAAATAATAAACAAAATGAATTAAATAATATATAAAAAAATAATAAATAACTATATATTATAATAAATAATAAATAAATAGTAAATGATAAATAATATATTTTTTTAAAAGCCAAAATATCATAGTGCATTATTTACATGTTATCAACAGTTGAAATTGTTATGTAATATTAGTGTGTGACTTGTGAAATTTGTGTTATCGTAATTTTTGTATAATAAAAAATGTAGCTTGTATAAACCTATTTGTTATTATATTTGATAATTGGAGTGCAATAATCATAATCTAAGAAATTTTTACAAAACCAATATAACATTATTATGTAAGAAATATATAATAAAAATCAATCAAAAAGACTTTAACAAATGTTTACAAATTAAATGTGTGAGTTTTAAGGTTATTACATTATATAAAGTATATTCAATATTTTCACAGTTTACTAGAAATTTAAGAGCAGACCAGTTTGCCAAAGAGGGTCTGGTTTAAAGAAGTTTGGAACCAGACAATTTGTCAAACATGATTTGGTTCCAATTTTCTCAGACCACCAAGTCCATCAGACCAGACCGCTTATCAAACAGAATTTCATAACATCACCCAGACCAGACTAGACCGGACCAGATCGGTTACCAAACGGGGCCTAAGTTAAATATGTGACAAAGAAAAATATAAATATGAATAAAAAAAATTTAATCGGGTCGGGCTCACCAGTGACGCTCCGATTTGGGTTCAGCACAACATTGTAGTCAAAATGGGAATATTTTGGTTGAGATGGATTTGACACCACTATATTAATGTCTTGCCATTAACAGAAGTTCTCATAGACCAGTCCACACTACTCAACAAGTATAACATATACATATGTCTATATATACATATATAGACACACATAAGTGTATGTGTGTATGTTGTATATGCATTAGACAAAGAAGCAATAGACAAGGTATGTTTGTATACTGTATATCCATTAGACCAGAAGCAAGAGACAAGGAACGAGTTCTGGAAAGAGGGCTCTAAAAGTATGGATAGCATAATAGAGCATGAAATTTAAGGTGGTTTAAAAGCTAATCATCACTTGAATACTTATGGTTAGTTATACACATGACTACAACTATATATGTGTATATATATATATATATATAGCTAGTACAAGACACCACCAACTTAGGAGTTTGTAGGGCCTAGAGCTTGCATCTTGATTATATTTCGTTGTCCAATTGTGCTCCCTTAGCTTGGTGCAACTTCATTCAAATTCTTTCCTATGCCATGAATCATGATCGAACTAATGTCCACCACCATCCAACTTGGGCATGTCTACCCTCCAAATCATCATTACACACACATACTGTGTATATATCTCTATACAACTTTATATGTAGTATAGATACTGCATGAGTACTCTGAAGCAGATCATTCTCCAATATAGAGGAACTATGTGTGAATAGGGTTGCAAATGAACCGAGCCGTTCGTGAACAGACTCGAATTCGGCTCATTTGTTTAATAAACGAACCGAATCTGAGCACAATTGGTTCGTTCTGAACATAATTTTTAGGCTCGTTTAGTAAACGAGCCGAGCTTAAATATTACTAAGCTCGGCTCGCCAAACTTATGAACAGACTCGTCTAAGTTAAATAGTAAAATTATCTCATATTTGACAAAAGAAAATGTTCAAATTGAACAAATTATGAAAATTGTTATGAAAAGATTATAGGAATTATGCAGTCATAACATAAAAATCATTCATAAAAAATTATACTAGTGAAAATATGTTAAAAACAGATATGCAACAACTCAATCCAGACAGCTATTGACAAGAATAATATATGTTGCAACTGAAACGAATCGTTCGTGAACAAGCTCAGACTCGACTTGTTAATCTGAATTTTAGCTCGGGCTCATTCGTTAAGCAAATGAGCCGAGCTTGAACACATTTTGTAAGTTCATTTAGTAAATAAACCGAATTTGAACATTCTAAAGCTCAGCTCGGCTCGATTCATTTCGTTTGCAGTACTATGTATGAAGTATGAACAATGATCTTCACCATTGCAAATAATGCAGTTAAAATATGATGTCAATGTCAAGTGTACAAAAACAATTTGACTTTCAGTTACAGCCTACATGAGATGAGTGTTTGGTTTTAGTATTTACACTATTATATGGGCAATTAAGCCCCAAAAAATCTTGAAAAAATGTTGATGCTCCAAAGCATTGGGAAGACATTTGCAGGAAACACCATTCACTATTCAATAAGAAGTAAACTCATGTATTAGAACTAATGGATATTCGAGGAAAAAATGATGAGCAGACGAATCTTAGCCGAGTTCATCATCACCCCAGGCATCATCTTTCATATTTTGCCTCGAAAGTATACGATTTTTTCTGGCTGCTTCCTGTTTTCTCAGCTCTTCGGCCCCAAAGGTTGTGGAGGGCAATTTTATCCCCATTCCATGAGCAATCATTCTCTGGGCAGTTCTAGCAGATGTCACTGGCCTTGGACGAGGAGGTTCCAGATCTGAAGATTATAACACAGACTGTTTGAAATGGGAGATGACCAGAAATCTTTTAACATGAGAAAGTAATGCAATTTGTCTTTCGGAGATCTATTTTCATAGGAAAAAAGGTGAACAAATTAACACAGATAGGGAACTTTTAATTATCCTCGGCCTGAAAAGAAATGATCAGGAAACTGAAGATAGAGTAGTATTAACAAATTAAAGTTTTCTTACACAGAAAATGGAAGAAGTACAAACTACACTTTCGTCCCATGATATAGTAGTATTAACTTGGAAGATGAACCTAAAATAGTAAAAATTTATGGTTGGCGATAGAGCGAAGAACTCTGAGATATTTTTTAACTGATGGAATTCAGTGAATGGGATTAAGTTTCTTAAACACCAAGAGTATAGAATTGGAACTCAAATTCCTGATGCGAGTTATTTCAAAAACAAAAAGAGTAAAGTCAGTACTGTTCAACCAAACCAGCAGAGTAAGAGGGATTCATGCTCCGCTTAGTTGAATGACTACCTTAAAATTGCTCAGCAAGACTCCGGCTCAAACAACCTTGTTCACGACTTTCAGCTTTGTTTGGTTTGGTGCAGAACACGTTCAATTCGGCCTAGTGGCCTGGTTTAACATACAAGTTATTTGTTGGGGAAAGAGAGAGACAGTGGTGATAATCTGTTGGTTGAATAGAGGAGAAAGTTGCGTTTTACGGGAGGAACCTAACACAGAAAAAGAGTGAATTTAACCTCAACACCCATTTTCACCTCGACTTTGTGATTCTTAGTGCATCATCTGTAAGGACCAGTGTCATGGATGATTAAAATCAGACCAAGAAAAATGAATTTAACCTCAACCGTTCATTTTCATTAGTGTAAAAGCCAGCCCTAGCTATTCAAAGCCAGTCTGTTAAAACAAACAGCTTCAACTTCAGCTTCGCAAGTCCGGTCCATCTCTCGACTTGATAGAAGGACCCCATTAACACAGTTCTCGCAGATGTCACCTATGAATTATTATTTTGTAGATTAAACATGTAGATTCAAAACATATACACAAGACAGGGGGGGGGGGGGGGGGGGGGGGGGGAAGGAGGGATGAGCCCTAGAATATTTGAACAGAGGGCTTGCCTATTCAAGGGCTCGATCGATCAACACTGCGTTCAGAAATATGGGTAGAACTCCAAAATGCCTGTATAGAAGCATAAATTGATGGAAACAAGTCCAATGTATGATCCAAGTGTGGATGATCGAAAAGGACAGATTTTTTTATTAAAAGGAAATAGATAAAAAAAAAGGGATGAGTCCAATGTATGTATGATCCAACGTAAATGAAGGAGGGACAAGAGGGATGAGCCCTAGAATATTTGAAATTTTCAAAAAAATTGGAACAGAGTGCTTGCCTATTCAAGGGCTAGATCAATCGACACTGCGTTGGGAAATATGGGTAGAATTCCAAAATGCCTGGATAGAAGCATAAATTGATGGAAACAAGTCCAATGTATGATCCAAGTGTGGATGATCGAAAAGGACAGATTTTTTATTGAAAGTAAATAGAAAAAAAAAATAAAAAATTGTTATCAAGTATATCTCAATATCTTGAGCAATCAACAGGTTTTCAGGACACCTTGATCAATTGAAGACACTAATCAGTCAATTGAGCGAGTCGGGTTTCAAATTTAACTAGGAACCACCATTTGTTAGGCTTCTGAGCAACTCAAGGCAAGCATTCTCTGAGCATAACAGTATGCAATCTAGCGTTTCCCGACTAGAATTCTTTCTTTCATGAGCATCAAGTGTTGAGCAACAACTGTGATGTACATATGAATAATGTGACACTCTTGTTTCTACAAAATGAACACACAACCTAGATAATTAGCAATGAAGATCAATGTTCTTGCAGAGAGGTGGATCGTGGAGTCTATGTGCTGATGGAGCAGCAGCCCAGACACTCAAGTAGAGAGATTGACGTCAATCAGTGTGGAGAGGTAACTTGAAGTATCTAAAGTTTTGAAAAGTGGTCTGATTGGATAATCCCTCTCATAGTGGATTTGATGAGTCTGAATTAGATCTTATGTTTTTTTGCTCCGAGGTTTTCATGTAAAAATCTGTGTACTTATTGTCTTAATGTTGCAGATTTTATATGCTATCAGAAATGATGAATAGTTCAATTTAGATGCGCTATAGTCGGTTTTAACTTTTGATTTTCTTACTTTCATTAGAATGCAAAATTATTAAAGACAGACAATGTCAATTAAGACCTATCCCCCCGTGTACTTATTGTCCTAATGTTGCAGATTTTATATGGTATCAAAAATGATGAATAGTTCAATTTAAATGCGCTATAGTCAATTTTAACTTTTGATTTTCTTACTTTGATTAGATTGCAAAATTATTAGAGACAGACAATGTTAATTACCCTCCCCCCCTTCTTTCTTCTTTGTAGGCGTAGATTGCATTCTTGAGCTACTTTGTATGGTCCTACATTTGTGATTAACGGTATGCATGTCCCAAAAAGTTCTAAAGACGAGAAGGGAGACATCAAATGTTACCTGTTTGTGAAATTGAGCTCAGAAGATCATCATTTTCACCAAGTACACGCACAGAAAATGGACGTTGAATACTTTCAAAGGCCTCTAGTGCTGCATTATCGAAAGGGAATCACAGATTAACAAAAATCCAATTTTGGGCCTTAATAATTGCCTAAGATATTATTCCATTTCAACAATATTCAAATCATGCAGTTGCAATTTACCGAAAGAACATAACAAAGAAATAGAGACTTGCAGAAATAGAGAAGTAATTTGCACAAAGCAAGCATGCTGCTCTCACGGAGCCTAATTTCTATAAAGATGAATACACTCACCAACAGCATCATCATCATCCTCACCCTTACCCTGTTCACATTTATACATGAGCACTAAAAAACCATAGAGTGGTTTTAGAATAAAGGAGTTACAGATTAACAAAGTCAGAACTTAATATAGGGAAATCCCAGTTTTTATGGACAAAAAATCCCTTAGAACTCTCTCTCTCTCTCACACACACACACACACATGCCTTTTCTTTGCTCTGGACAATAGTCATCTTTCCTTCTTCCTTGCCGTAACTATTTACTCTTTCCTTTTCGTAAATAGTCTACTTGCCCTATATATGTTCATTGTATTTTGATGAGACTATCAATCACACAGACACAAGAAGCCAGCCCTATAGAGCCAAGTCTTTTACTGTCTTTCAACAGAACTCATCTGCAAAAGGACAAATCAATCTAAAAGTTTAGAAGTAATCTAATTTGTAAGTACATTCTGTAAGAGAATTAAAAAAGAACCAGAATTCAGGAGCCAAACAACTAAAAGGTTCTGAGTCTGGACAGAAAAAGGGAAGAGGAATGATTAGCAAATTCCTTTCAAGAAAGTAGCAGTTGGCCCATCCTAGAGAAAGAGAGCAGTGTCTTTAGCAAGAAGAAGCAGAAGTACCTTCATAAGCTTCTCTTGTTTATATAAGGCGAAAACCAAGGGCACTTAATGGTCCAAGTAATATAGAAATTTCTATCATATTTGAAAGGATAAACATAGATACCGGCAAATGGTACAAGCATATTCATGTAAATATATAAAATAGGATCCACTTAAAGGTTTAATTCATCATATTGTCCCTCCATAAGTAAAACCTAAATATGCTAAATATTGATTGCAATATGGGTCTTCACAATAATTCCTAAAATTCTAATAGCAAAAGGGCATCAGAAGGGCCATTCTCAAGTGGACTCATGTTCCTTAACAGTTGGATCAAGAGGCTGCGAGTGGAGGCAAGATGAAATAATCAGAACTATGAAATCTGAAATCTTTTGTTATTAAACTTAGTTATAACTGCAACAAACATATATTATTATTTTTTTTATAAGAACACAAACATATATAAATATGTATGTGTGGATGCAAAGAATGTGCACAGATTTTTGTTGAAAATTTTAAATCTCAGACAACTTGTTGAAGGAGAGATGGAAGCTGAGAGAAGCTTGAGATTATGCCTACCAATTGATTGTGTCCTGAAAACTGCAAGAGCAGTTGTATCATTAACCCAGCGAATCAGAAAACCGCGATCTTTGAAACCTTCCAAGAGCTTTTCCAGGTCAGTTGTCAGCGTACTCGGTGGAAAGTCAGCCAGAACAAGAACATGATTTGTACCACATTTTTCTGAAATCACGAAGACAAAATTTCAGATCCAAGTTAATATTTGAAACCGTTGATCATTCTTAAAATTTGAGTTGTTTCTCGGTTGTGAAATTTCTACGATTATTCCACATCCTGCAACACTCTGCAACACTCGTACATCGTGTTATTGCTATATCCTAAAATGAAATGGTTGACAACAAGGTTGAAGTAAAAAAATTCACTCTTGCAAAGCAAAAGAGGGGGCAAGGAGGGTGGGGAGGAGGGGTCTCTACTCTCAATTATTTTTCTAACCTTCAAAAATAACTTAATTATGTGACAGCTGCATTTATAGCAAGATGATCAACTACAACAACTAGTTCAATCCTTATTATGCTTATCATTTCTTTTTAATCGGTTTATCATATTATCTTTGTCCTTCTGTTTTAAAAGATTTTTTTTTTCTCAATGAACATATTAAGCACCAAGACACAACTTGTATTCCTTTAAATGAGCTAGATTATTGATTCCTTTTACTCAATTTAGACGATTGAACAAAATAAAAACAAAAATATCGTTTATGAAGGGTTGTAAGAAACAGATTAGTTGCATCATCAACTCAAAAATTCCAGATGCGCAACTTTTTCATGGTGAGCTACTCAAATTTGCATTCCATTGCAGTAATTGTCCAAAAAATAAATGACGAGTAAATGTTGGTTCAAATAACAGGATGAGACATTGCAAGTCTTGTTTAAGTATATCTAAGAGACATATATATCCCCTCCACCAGAGAGAATATGCAATGTCAATTCTAGCATCACCTTGGTAATTTAAATCACGATTTCATTGCTGAATTCTCTGAAAGCTGAAAGCTTTTCACATCGGAAAAGGTAGACATTTAGAATTACTACATGCAGCTCACTTTGTGCCTACAGCAAACTCACAACCTTCTTTACAATAAATCATTTTTTTTTAGAAAAAGTAATTGTAGGTGGTCTCATATTTCGATCCACATGGCAACGCCACATCATCAGATTAGTCCATATAGCTTGGTCGTCAGTCAACATTCAACGGACACGTGGCACATGCCACGTCATCAAATCGAAGACTGAGTTGAGAGCAAGACTCAAGCATTACTTGGATCCGAGGAGGTACTTGATTTGGTGGATAAAGTTCAAGATTCGTCGAGTTGATTCTCGATTTGACTCAAGAGATAGATTTACCATTTTGACTCCTGCACATCACTTTATGATTAATTGAAAGATTAATCTCTTTCATTGGTTTTAACCCAATGGTGATGTTACGATGACATCACCACTTCTCTTACTTGGCTTATAAAAGGAGGCAAAGGCAAAGAGGCAAAGGGTTGGCTCTTTAATGGGCAAAAGCTTGATAGCCACCCATTTCACAAACACCATCACAATGGAGTCATTTGGTATCTTGTTATAGCACTGCCCCTTTCATTTCTATCTCGCTTTCGAGTTCGCCTAGGCTTCCACCTCGGATCCTACTATGTTGGAGTTATTTCTAGATTAATCAGATTTGTGTGTGATATCCTCATTAATATAAATATTATTGAACGACCCCCCTTCAATTGGCGACTCTGCTGGGGATATCCCGTCAAGCAAGCAGACAAATCCGGAAAGCTCACAACACAAACAATCCGGTGAGTTCGTTCCAAATCCAACTTTTGATCTCAATACATGCTATATTGAATCTAATTTTCTATAGTTATGTGCTCACATATAGCCACAATCAGGGCTACTGCTATATCATTCTTATCTTTATTTTTCATTTCTACTACATCTCAATTTTGTTTGGACAAACCCACATCTGGTCTCTCAAAACAAACAAACAAACAAACAAACTAATCTGGGCAAAACACAAAGGACTTGCTCGAGCTTCTTTTGTTGTTGACAACAATTTGTTCATCGACCCTATGCTTTAATTGGCACAGCTGTGCAGTATGCTTTAATTGGCACAACTTTTGTTAAAGTCAGAGATGGTAGACTTATATTCTATCCACAACCGAGTTAATAGCCTGCTTCAATAGCTATTTTTCTTTGTCATTAAAGACAAGAAGTACACCAAAGTCAAACTTGAAGGTCTGTACATGCCACCTATGGACTGGTCTTTATTACATATATATATATATATATATATATATATATATGATCCCATGTGCGTGTATATCAAATGCATGAAACAAGTCAAGGGAATTGGGTCCCATGTTGTGCGCAAAGCAGCTTCCTATTTGAGTCATCGAGTTTTAAAATAGGATTACACCACCTTGACTCATAAACGCCTTATCTGAGTGATATTTATCCCATTTTCTCTCCTCGAGTAATTATTATCTCCTCTCTCCTCGAGTAAGGCAAGTCGGGCCCACCTCTGTTAATGTAATTTCTACTAATTATTTATTTATTCTCGACCACCCTCTCAATGGGTCTCCACATACATTTCAACTTTTACGCACTATATATAAATATATATACATACATATATATATATCAATTTATATATATACATATCACTAGATATACTGGAGTTTGGGTGAGTTGTTGAAGCGCTTGTGTCTTGCTCTCTCTATATCTCGATCCTTTCATCGCCCAAGGTCTCTATCTCTCGTAATCGACGAATCAACCACAATCGACCCTCTCTCAATCCCTCTATCTTGATCCCTCTCAACGAATCTTTCTATCTCGAGCCCTCTCGATCTCAATCCCTTTCGATCTTGAGCCCTCTCTCGATCTCTTGTCTTCCCCAACTGCGGCGTGGCCTTGCCATCGATCCCGTCAATCACAGCCCAATTACCCTTATCGAGGACTCAACCCTCACCGCGAAGCTTTATTTCTCGCAATCGACCCACACAACGAAGCCCTAAAATCCGGCCTCGCCTTGGTCACTCTGTAACAACCTTGCGACATACTCAATCTTTCATCGCCAAGGTTTTCACCCCTCGAGTTCGCTCTCTCTACCTCTCTATCTCGATTTCTCTATCTCGAGTTTTCTATCTCAAGCTCCCTAGAGCTCTGGCCAATGTCTTTCGCTCTCGATCTCTTGCCACACTTTCTCTGTCTCTTTACCTGAAATTGATGGAGTCTGAGGCAGAGCACATTTCAAAAGAAGAGCAGTGAATCACTCACTCCCTTTATTAATTCACATATCTTGCACATATATATATACACAGATATATACATATACATACAACGATTCTATTCCATTTTCGGCTCTCTCTACTTTACTGATGCCGTCCGCCGCCGTCGCCAACGGTTGCACCACCGTGAGAAGGTCATCGACAAAAGCGACACCAGACCGTCTCGCTTCGATTTCACGCGAAGTACAGACGAGGCTTCTATCTCTCGATTTTCTTCATCGTCGTGCCCAAAATCGATCCCAACAACGAAGCCCTAACTTATTTTTTCATCACCTGCTTTCGATAAGCTCTCTCTCGAGCAAGGCCTCTCTCGATCTCTCTTGTCTTCCTCACCATCAATACCACCTACACTGGTGATCGTGATTCTCTCATACGTCTTGCCCAAACACTCCGACGACGACTTCGCGTTGCCACCATCGTTGTCCAATGCTTCAACCTTTGCCTCACCGTCGTTCACTCTCTATATCACAATTTTTCCATTGCCTTCTCTCGATCTCTCTATAACTTGATTTTACATCGCTCTATCGAGTTCTCTAAATCGAGCCCTCTCTCGATCTCTCTTTCCCACATACACACTAAAGTTGTCACTGTGCGACAAAAAAAAAATTTTAAAAAATTAAATTCAATAAATAAAAAAAATTAAGTATACTGATGCGCCCTTTCTAAAGTGGGTTCCATGTGTTGCCTTCACAGACTCGATGTTACAACGCACACTTTACTTATTTCCAAATGTTTTGTCCTTTCTCAAACATTTCTCTTTACTGGGTCACAACCAACTATGTATCCGCCAAGTCGGTCATCAACTTCATTTTTTCATTATTTTTCCTTGAGAGTTATAACCTCAACACAGTTATACCTCTTACTCAAGTGGAACTATAAATATTTACTTTCTTTTATACATATGTTACGACCCCGACAGTCTCACTCGATGTTCACACCTTCAACTAAATCACACATTCTAATTTGCTCGAAACATTTTTTATGGCTGTCATTAACGATTACTCTGTCTTTACTTCATCATTCAAAATAAAACAAGATTTTTTAATTGCTTATGCTCTACAGACCAATGTCTCGAGCTAAAGTTCAAATTCCACTTCAAATTTTCTCAATCCAATCACTCTTCCCAGACACGCGTCTCGAGTACAATAATTTTCTGCTCAGAAAATTCTATTGATTCCTTCCCTACAGACCAACGTCTCGAACGAAACTTTAAAATTTCACTTCGAATTTTTTTTAATTACTTACGCTCTACAGACCATAGTCTTGAGCTAAAGTTCAAATTCCACTTCAAATTTTCTCAATCCAATTGCTCTTCCTAGACACACGTCTCGAGTACAATAATTTTCTGCTCATAAAATTCTATTGATTCACTCCCTACAAACCAACGTCTCGAGCAAAACTTTAAATTTCTCTTCGAATTTTTTTTAATTGCTTACGCTTTACAGAAGTGTCAAGCCCTCCATCGAGGCCCTACAACACATTTTTTGCTACAGAAATGTCAAGCCCTCCATCGAGGCCTTACACCACACATTTCTTGCTACAGAAATGTCATCGCGGCCTCACAACACATTTTTTGCTACAGAAATGCGAAACCCTCCATCGAGGCCTTACACCACATTTCTTGCTACAGAAATGTCATCGCGGCCTCACATCACATTTTTTGCAACAGAAATGCGAAACCCTCCATCGAGGCCTTACACCACATTTCTTGTTACAGAAATGTCATCGCGGCCTCACATCACATTTCTTCTTATCGAAATGCTAAGCCCTCATTTGAGGCCTCACACCACATTTCTTCTTATTGAAATGTCAAGCCCTTAATCGATGCCTCACACCACATTTCTTCCTATCGAAATGTCTAGCCCTCCATCAAGGTCTCACATCACATTTCTTTTTATCAAAATGTCAAGCCCTCCATCGATGTCTCACAACACATTTCTTCCTATCAAAATGTCAAGCCCTCCATCGATGCCTCACAACACATTTCTTTTTATCAAAAATTTCAAGTCATCCGTCGAGGTCTCACAACACATTTCTTCCTATCGAAATGTCAAGCCCTTCATCGATGTCTCACAACACATTTCTTCCTATTGAAATGTCAAACCCTCCATAGAGGCCTCACAACACATTTCTTCTTATTAAAATGCCTAGTCCTCCATTGAGGCCTCACAACACATTTCTTCCTATTGAATGCCTAGCCCTCCATCGAGGCCTCACGGCACATTTCTTCCTATCGCAATGCCAAGCCCTCCATCGAGGCCTCACGACACATTTCTTCCTATCGAAATGTCTAGCCCTCCATCGAGGCCTCACATCACATTTATTCTTATCGAAATGACAAGCCCTCCATCGAGGTCTCATAGCACATTTCTTGTTACAGAAATGTCAAGCCCTCCATTCAGGCCTCATAACACATTCCTTGCTATAGAAACCCTCTAAAAGTTTGCTCAGTATCACCACTTTGCTCGATGTACAATACTCACACCCTTAACGTCTCTCGACACACGTCTGCTCGATATCACTTGGGGGCTACAGTCACCCACTTTTGCTCGACACAACTCGATGTCACTTTTAAATTTTAAAAAAATATATATGTATATATATTCAATTGCTTACTCTCTACAAGCGTAACTTCAAATTGTTATCTTTCTATCATTTATTCCCAACATATACGCTTAATATATTTCTTCAAGTGTGATATATTTTTCTGTTTACAATTCTTACACTTGTTCACTTCTTACAGATTTAACAAGCATGCTACTTGAGTGCATTTTATTTTTTACCTCACAATAAAATTGTTCACTCCTCACAGACTCATAGCTCAAACCACTAGCTCCCTCTCAGCAGACCTACATCTCGAACTCAACTTGACAAGTTTTTTTACTCTGAAAATTCAAACGCTATATGATTGTCTATCCACAGACATGCATCTTATTACTTATATTGACGCTATTACATTTTTTCATATTTTCAACTTTGCAGTTTTGGGCACTCTACATTCATGTATTATTATGCCCAAGCACCCCTTCACTGCACTCAATGCCACTCGCTCATGGGGGCTATTGTAGGTGGTTTCATATTTTCACTGCACTCAATGCCACTCGCGCATGGGGGCTATTATAAGTGGTCTCATATTTCGATCCAAATGGCAACACCACATCATCAGATTAGTCAACATAGCTTGGTCGTCAGTCAACATTCAACGGACACGTGACACATGCCACATCATCAAATCAAAGACTGAGTTGGGAGCAGGACTCAGGCATTACTGGGATCCAAAGAGGTACTTGGTTTGGTGGATGAAGTTCAGGGTTCGTCGGGTTGATTCTCGATCTGACTCGAGAGATAAATTTACCATTTTGACTCCCGCACATCACTTTACGATTAATTGAAAGATTAATCTCTTTCATTGGTTTTAACCCAATGGTGATGTCACGATGACATCACCACTTCTCTTACTGGGCTTATAAAAGGAGGCCAAGGCAAAGAGGCAAAGGGTTGGCTCTTTGATGGGCAAAAGCTTGACAGCCACCCACTTCACAAACACCATCACAATGGAGTCATTTGGTATCTTGTTATAGCACTGCCACTTTCATTTCTATCTCGCTCTCGAGTTCCACCTCAGATCCTACTGTGTTGGAGTTATTTCTAGATTAATCAGATTTGTGTGTGATATCCTCATTAATATAAATATTATTGAACGACCCCCCTTCAATAGTACACTATGATATGAAAGCAAAATAAAAATGATAGTTATAAAAATAAGAGACATACAAATGAACACTTGATGAGAAAATCAACTTTTTCTTTCTCAGATGTTGTTGTATACCACTCTCGCCTATAGCATTTAATTTGATCTTTAACCCTTTAATGTTCATCTCAATCTTAATAAAAAATACCACCAAGAATGATTATCTTAATCCTGTAGAAAAAGGTTGCTTGTATCTAACGAACGGTAACACAAAAATTTCATGATAAAGTTTGAGGGCAATTTAGCCATCTAAGTGAAAGTTAATAGGCTTCTCCATTCATGTTATTTGCATTGGGTACAGATAACTTAACCAGCATTCAACGAAATGATATATTTATCTGTTAATTATTGCAGTACAGTATGTCCATCAACAAAATAGTAATACCTTTATATCACGACAATACTTCCTAATAGAATGCCAAGTGCAACAATGGGGTCAAGTCAAGGAGATGATAAGAAAATAAAACTGAACTATGACACACTTTCAGGAGTAAAAGCTTTAAGTGAAGTACTGCAACGCACATGTATGACTTGCCTTTACTAATTTTTGTGTCTCCTTCAGAGCTATGGCACATAATTTCATTTTCAGAGTCATCAACAATAGACCGATCATCCTGCTGGTCACTGTACAAGCCATGCTTCCTATATGAAAATGGTCCCCTTCCACGCCTTTTAGGTGTATGAACTTTGGTCTCCTCCTGTGAAAGTTTTGGAACTCCTGGCAAGCCTTCTGAAGAAAGTAATTTATCTGGAGCATGATCAGCCTTAGCTTCCCAATCTGTAGTGGTCCATAGCATCATTTGAATAAATCATCAACAACACTACTTAAAAGATGATCAGCGACATCATTTCAAAATAAAATAAACTGAGAATAGACTCGCAGTGCACTTGATGTCCAGAGAATTAAGCATATCATGTAGGCATGTCAGCAAGAAGCCAAAAGTTGTCACTACTCACTATATAACCAACTTATCTTAAAACCAAAATCTCGTGATTTCAAGGGGCCAAACTTACAAAACAAGTGGTTATACCGTACAACAGATTTATAGAGAAGTCTCAACATTATATATTCAAATAGAAACAATCTCAAAAGCTGATATATACTCTGATAAATCATGTAGAACTATTTTGAGTTAACTTAATCATGTCATGTATAATGAACAGCAATGATGTCACAAGTAACAACTAAAAGGTGTTCAAGTTCAACTTCAAGGTGCTATAAGATTCCATGGAAGGCCAAGAAGAACATATTTCTACCCAATATCATATAATCAGTAATATAGGATGCCAAAATAGAACTAAACATGTATAAGTGCATGATCTTTCCCAAAATAAAGCAGGACCCGATGCTTGCACTTACATGCCTTTACATAGTTGCACTCAGTTCTATAGAGAGGATTACGCAACAGCCATTTCATAACATCATCTAAAACAACGAATGCCAAAAACTAAGAAACTTACCATCATCTGAACAATATTCACGAGGCAAAGCATCAGCGGGCTCTTTTGAAGATTTCCCAGGATATCCTTCAATACAGAAGCCACTAACCGTTATTAATTCTTGGAAAATAATCAATGAATGACTAAAAAAGGCAGCCGTGCAGCCAACCCAAATTGTTCCAGAAAAGTTTAGTTAAAACAAGTTGAAATTAAATTAAGTTAACAAAAATCATTGTCACATGGTAACATTATACATAAAGATACAATTCCTATAAAAGAGATGTAAAGCCAAAAATAGAGCTAGAAACCAGCATCTTTAGACCCATTAGTAGATTAAGAGCTAGGAGCTGTAATACCTTCTTCCTCAGATTCTTTACTCCCATAATTTGAATCACTGAAAAAACAACATCAGAAACCCAAGAAATTAAAACCGAAGAAGCAGGAAAGAGCTGCAAGAAAAAAAAGGGTACACAAGTAGTTCTCAAGATGGCAATACAAACATTTCAAAAAGTAATCTCTCTCTTGCATTTTTATCCCTTTTCTTAGCAACCAAACAGGAAAAGAGCATGTATAAGTCAAATCAAGAAATGGGTCTAACCCTTGAGTCTTCTGAGAGCATGTACAAGTAGAACTCACTATGGCAATACAAACATTTCAAATAATTCTAACTCTTGCCTTTTTCCTCCATTTTCTCATCAAACAAGCAGCAAAATGGAACATGTATAAGTACAATCGAGAAATGGGTCTAACCCTTAATCTGCTGAGAGCGTTGAGCGTACAAGTAGCTCTCAGGATGGCAATACAAACATTTCAGAAACTTCTAATTCTTGCAATTTCCTCCATTTTCTCAGCAACCAAACAGTAAAAAGAACAAGAATAATCAAAAATCAAGAAATGGGTCTGACCCTTGAGTGTTCTGAGAGCGTTGAGTAATGAGAAGCGCGCGAGAGTAAGCCTGGTCGGCCTTGAGAGAGAGGCCTTTGGAGTGGTAGAGTTTGGACAAATCGAAGAGAGCAGAGGACAATTGAAGATGATCCGAATGCGATGAGTTTGAAACCACCCTTTCAAGAAGAGCTATGGCTTCATCAACCTCTCCTCTGTGAACAAGGTCCTCCACAGATTCGCTCCAGTTTCTGCTTTCTTCCTCCATTTTCTTGCCGTTCCACACAATTTGGGTCTTTCTGTGTATTGTTTTTGACAACTGGTATACAAAAGGGTGAACACCAACCCATATATACAATTTTTTTTAGTGTGTGTTTGGTATAACGGTTTGGTGCCAATTTTTTTTATTTTAGGGTAGAAAAGTTAGCCTAATTCATGTTTGGTAGTTTTGATTCCGGTGCAACAATGTGAACTCATTGGCACCAAGTGAAACAAATTATGAATCATTTGAAGACATGATTTTGAATTGTGCGATTACTATTCACAACACATAATCGTCAAATTAAAACCAACTCACAACCTCAAATTCATCATTATCATGCTTGTCATTTTATTAAATAAATAAAATAGAATTAAGTGAAATCAAATACATAATAAACAAAAATAATAATTAATAAATTTTTAGTAATTAATAATAAATAAATAAAAATTGAGTAAATATATTAAATAAATAATATAGAAACAATTAACAATTAATAATAAATAAATAAATATTGAGTAATAAATATTTAAAAATAATAAATTAATAAAAATGATAAATAGAATAGAATTAATAATTAATTAATAATAAATAAATAAATAAAAATTGAGTAAGAAATATTTTTAAATAATAAATAAAGTAAAACCAAATAAATAATACACAAAAATAAAATGAATAAATAATTAATAATTAATAATTAATAATAAATAGTTAAATATTAAATAAATTTTTACAAAAAAAATAAATAGTTAAATATACATATATATTTATTTAATTAAAATTTTAATTTAATTAATAGAATAATAAATATTGTAAAACCAAATAAATAATAAACAAAAATAATATAAATAAACAATTAATAATAAATTAATAAATATTTAAAAATAATAAATTAGTAAATAAAATTGAAATTTCAAATGGAAAAAAATTATAAATTTTCAAAGTATATATACGAACCAATTGAATAATTATTTCAAAATGGTGAAATATTATTATCCAATATTAATATTTTTTATAAAAAAAATTCATCCTTAATGTATTTTTATTTTTTAAAACATATATATTTAGAAAATATTATTATAAATAAATAAAATATCAAACCATTACAAGTTACCAAACATCGTTTGGTTTCACAATTTAAGCTCATACAAATTTTACAAAACATGGTTTGGTTTTTCAGTTTCACTTTTTCTCACACCAAAACCATCTTCACCAAACATGGTTTCAGTTCAGAATAAAAACACACCAAACCCAACCCAACCAAAACAAAAACAAAAACAAAAAACTAACACTGCATCGGTTGCCAAACAGGAGTATAATTGGGTTCGGTGGTTGGGTTCCGGTCTTTTTAAGAAAAAATAAAAATATGAAATATTAAAAAATAATATAATTATAAATTAGAGTAATTCAACTATTACAAATCAAAAATAAAATAAATATAATTAGTAAAATAAAAATAACTATATCAATAATATGTTCCTTAAAGTTACAATTATCATCTAATAATCAAACAAAGATTTACAATCTTTCCCTTCGCCCATTGTTAATTTATAAGTGGTATACAAGTCAAAATTGTAAATATAATCTTGAAATTATAAAAAAAAATCGTTCAACCCTTGTTAGTCTAGCATTAAATACGATTTTTCCCTCTAGCATTAAATAAAGTGATATATCTAATATTTTGAAATTCTAAAATGACAATACTATTTTTTTATAATTATAAGCAAAAAATAACAATAATAAAAAATATGTATGAAAAAAAAATTGTTTGGTTACACGGGATTAAGAATCGAAATCGAACATAAATTTTTGGTTCTTCAATTTTTGAAACCGGAACCAAACCGATGGTTCGTTTCGGTTTGATCGGGTCCGATTCTTCGATTTCTTCGGTTCCATGAACACTCCCACAACAAATATATATATATATTCGCTTGACACTAATATCTAGAATTGATATTGTTATTTTGTAGTTCTATTCATGTAACTACATTAATGCTTACTTTTCATTTTATAAATGATACTCTCTCCGTCCCACAATAAGTGTCCACTTTTTTTCTTTTAGCGTTCAAAAATAAGTTTCCATTTTGAAAAGTCAAGCAATTTATTGGGTTAATTTATCAATTTAACCTTCAAGCATTAAAGTTATAAAACACATACACTATAAACCATCACACCATTATAATTGGACCATGGTAAATTAATATTTTATTCACTAATACTACCATAAAAGTTATCATCTTAAAAAATTGGTGTAAGAGTGGAAATGTCCAGCCCAACTGAGCCCATCTGGCATCAGGCCCATCAGGTTGCTGGCCCAGCAAGGTTTTTGTGAGTCTAGTAATGAAGCCCATTAAGAAAATGTATTTAAAGGAAATCAAAAATTAATAAAGTTATTCCTGAAGGTGTTGAGCATTTTTGTGCATTTACACATTGGCGCCGTCTGTGGGAAGCTCTAGAGGAGTTCCTGATTTTTCAAATGCCCTTCGGGATCTGTAAAATCGCCTCCTTCTTCCCATCTCAAAAAGAAAAAGCTGAGTCTGTTTGATAGGCTAAATGATCTTCTATTTGGTAAGCTTAAAGATCCTCCACCTCCAGAAACCTCCACTCACTACCTCCCTGGACGAAGATGCCAATCACTCGTTCACAGGCAGGCATTCTGCCCACTGAGGACAATCGTGCAGAGGATTCCCAGACCATGGAACAAATTCTTCAACGCTTGGCGGCTGCTGAGGAACGTAGCATGGCCTTGGAAAAACAGAATGCAGAGCTCAGGGAGAGGTTGGCTCCACCAACAGCTGCCTTACCGGTGGTTACACCTGACCCTCCGGTGGCGGCGGTCGACCATTCTCTGAACCAACAGGGCAGTGACAGACCTGAAGAACATGCCGAGTCTTCTCAACGCTCAAGAAAGGCTCCAGCAACCGATGAGTCTATAACTCCCCAGAAACTTCAAGCAATGATGGACGAATTCCAAAGGAAAGTTCTCGGGGACTTGAGGTCCCGATCTACGGACGACGTGGCCATCCAGGCGTCCACTGAATTGATACAGTCACCCTTCGTTCAAGAAATAACCCAAGAGCCTTTCCCAAAGAAGTTCGTTATGCCACAATTCACCCCTTATGATGGCACAAGGGACCCCGAAGAACACATATACCAGATCCATCAGAAAATGACCATGTACGCTGAGAACGAGTCCCTGCTATGTAAAGTGTTCTCCACAAGCCTTGCTGAGGCCGCCCTATTATGGTTTAGGAAGCAGCCACCCCGATCCATTGGCAGCTGGCAGCAGTTAACCAGGCTCTTCATCGCCCAGTATTATGGAAACAAGAGACAGAAGAAGACCATATCCTGCCTCTTCACCATGATCCAGGAGAAAGGAGAGTCATTGAAAAGTTTTCTATCCCGATTCAACATCGAATCCTCTTCTGTGGATAATTGTGACCAGCACTCTGCAGTTGAGGCATTCAGGATGGCCCTCATTCCAGGAACAAAGTTCCATCAGTCTTTGGTCAAGCGCCTTCCATCGAGCATTGGGGAACTAAACTCCAGGGCCCAAGGATACTTGAGAATTGAAGAAGATGAAACTATCAGGCAAAGGAGATCAGCCTTTGTCGGTCTTGAGATTCAGTCCAAGGATCGGTTGATCGATCGGAAGCGATTAACTCCACCGGGATCGTCGGCCCCACCGGGATTATCGGTCCCAAAACCATTCAAACGCCCCAGGTTCGAAGAAAGTTTAACACCCCTGAAGGTTAGCCTCGCAAAACTTTACCAGGAGAACAAAGCCAAAGGAATTTTCCAGCAACCCCCTACCCTGAGACAGCCGCTTGACCAGAGAGACAAGTCAAAACACTGCGCTTTCCACGGTGACTTCGGGCACATCACGAACGAATGCCGCAATCTAAGGCAACAGGTGGAGACGTTACTACTTCGCGGGGAACTCCGGGATTACGTCCAACGTGATAGGCCAAGGACCGATCAACGTGCCCTCGGCGTCCCTCGAAACCCCTCGGATGCACAGCCGGTCAGGGTCATCAACATGATTCATGGTGGCCCCCCATCTAAAGAGACCAAAGGATCACGCCGAAGCTATCTGCGGAAAGCTCACAAAATGAGAAAATTCAACGAGATCATTGAGGCCCACAACAAGGCAGAGGAAACTCAGATCACTTTCTCGGTGTCGGACCTTCGGGGCGTCCAAACCCCGCATGAAGACCCTCTGGTTGTGACCCTAATGGTGGCCAACTGTCTTGTGAAGAGAGTCATGATCGATCCTGGGAGTAGTGCCAACATCATCACCAAATGGGCTTTCGAAAAGCTCGAAGTCAATCCATCTGAAATTATGACATCCCAATGCCCCATCGCAGGTTTTGACAGCAGACAAATCGAGCCGGTCGGGGAAGTTCAGTTACCGGTGTCTGCCGCTCATAGGACCCTAAACGAGACATTCGTTGTGGTGGATGCCAAACCATCATACAATCTGCTCATGGGAAGGGGATGGATTCACCGAATGCAAGGTGTGCCTTCGACTCTTCACCAGGTCATGAGATGTTTAAGCCCTGACGGTATAGGCACCATCGATGTCAAGGGCGACCAGGTGGCCGCCAAGGAATGTTATGCGGTCACTCTGAAGGAGATCCAGAAGGTGCAGGCCCCAGGGGTACCTCGATCGAAGGAGCAAAGCTCATGTTCCAAATAACAATTAAAGGAGGGGGACCCGGGCACCCCAATTATGGTTGAACCGTTACAACCGGACTGTGTTGTGCCCGATAGCCCGGAAAAAGTTACTTTTGCAGGTACAACCCTCACCGATTCTGAATTTGAGGAACTAACACAATTGCTGCAGGACAACTCTGATGTCTTCGCATGGGAGCATACAGACATGCCAGGGATCGATCCCAATGTTTCACAACACTCATTGCATGTTGACCCAAATGTCAGACCAATCAGGTAAAAGCAAAGGCGCATGGGGGCACATCGGAACCAAATTATAGCAGATGAGGTATCCAGACTGCTCCAGGCTGGCTTCATCCGGGAAGTCAGGTATCCCGAATGGCTTACCAATGTGGTGGTCGTTCAGAAGAAAAATGGCAAATGGAGGGTTTGCGTTGACTTTACCGACCTGAACAAGGCATGCCCGAAGGACAATTTTCCACTCCCAAAGATCGACCAGATGGTTGATGCTACCTTAGGCTATGATCGTCTAACTTTCCTGGATGCCTATTCAGGTTACAACCAAATAAAAATGAACCCGAAGGATGAGGAAAAGACCTCCTTCATTATTGAAACAGGTACATACTGCTTTAAAGTTATGCCTTTCGGACTGAAAAATGCAGGGGCTACTTTCCAGAGATTGGTCAACAAGATCTTTAAAGGTATGATGGGCACAGTAATCGAAGACTACATCGACGATACTGTAGTCAAGAGCAGGAAGAAGGGGGACCATCTCACTCACCTACGCCAAGTGTTTGCCACCCTCAGGTCACATGGCATGAAGCTTAACCCAGCAAAATGTTCTTTTTGTGTATCATTTGGACAGTTCCTGGGGCACATCGTGGACCGGACTGGGATCCAAGCCAGCCCGACACAAGTCAAGGCCCTAATAGAAATGAAAGAGCCCCGAACACATAAAGATGTTCAAGTCTTGACGGGAAGAGTGGTAGCACTTAGCAGATTCATTTCACGACTCACTGATCGATGCCGACCATTATTTCAGGCAATAAAGGTGAAGAAGGGGGAGATCTGGGGTCCCGAACAATCGGAGGCCCTGGCGAGGTTAAAAGAATACTTGACCATGCCCCCCATCTTGTCTACACCAACTCCCGATGAAGTCTTATACCTTTATTTAGTAGTATCTTCTGCTTCAACCAGCGCCACCCTCATCAGAGAGGACGGGAACCTTCAAATGCCAATATTCTACACCAGCAAATCCTTGGCTGAGGCAGAAACCAGATACAGCAGGCAAGAAAAACTGATTATGTCACTGGTGAATGCCAAGAGAAGGCTAAGGCATTACTTTGAAGCCCACCCGATCGTCGTCCCAACAGCTACACCCCTACGGGTTATTATGTCGAAGCCTGACCTCTCAGGGCGAATCTCTAAATGGGCCATCGAGTTGGGCATATACGATTTGACATACATTCCCCGGGTTTCCATCAAAGGACAGGCAGTAGTGGACTTTCTGCTCGAAAATGAGACTGAGGAGCCAGACCAGAAAAGTGAACTGGACACATGATGGGATCAGCCATCATCCAGCTCTTCCGGATCAGGAATTGGCCTGGAAATTTTAACACCTGATGGGACACGCCTTCATATGTCGGTGCAACTACAGTTTCCAGCCACAAACAACAAGGCAGAATACGAGGCCGTCGTATCCGGTTTGAGGATAGCCTGAAGCCTCAAGATTCAGTCCTTGGCAGTACACAGTGATTCTCAACTAGTTGTCCGTCAGATCAACGGGGAATACGAAACAAAGGACCCGACAATGGAGTTGTATCGGGCACTAGTTTTGAAGGAGACATAAAGTTTTCATAGAGTTACCTTTACCCAAATCCCCAGAAATGAAAACTCTGAAGCTGACCACCTGGCCAATCAAGCTTCCTCAGCCGGAAAAGACCTAACCCGGGTTGCACTGTTGGATTTTATTCAGAGGCCCAGTATTCAGGAGCCCGAACGAGTAATGCTCATCCCATGGAACCCAGTTGGATGGATCCCCTGATGGATTACTTGCGGAATGGAACTCTTCCCGAAAATAAAGCTGAAGCTTATAAGGTCAGGAGGAATTCGGCCCGGTACTCAATCATAAACGGGCAACTCTACCGAAAGTCCTTTTCCGGTCCTTACCTGAGATGTATTACACAATCAGAATCTAGAGCAGTGATGCACGAGATTCACAGTGGGGCTTGTGGAAACCACTCCGGCGGCAAGTCCTTTGCCCATAAGATACTGTCTCAAGGATACTTCTGGCCCTACCTGTCTCGGGATGCCGAAGAATACGTCCGAAGGTGCAAGCCCTGCCAAATACACAGGGATGTTATCCATCGGCCACCTGAGTTCTTGCATCCCACTATAGTACCACACCCATTCGCCCGATGGGGAATGGATATAGTGGGACCCCTCCCGAAAGCAATCCGGTCGAATGCGTACGTCCTTCTGGCAACCGACTATTTCACCAAATGGGTGGAAGCGGAAGCCTATCCCACCGTCAAAGGAAGTCACGTCATCAAATTCATATGGACCAACATAATATGCAGATTCGGGCTACCAAGAACGATCATGATGGATAACAGAACAAACCTGGACAACAAGGGGGTTAGAACATTCTTTGCCGAGCATGGTATCAACCAGAACACGTCTTCCGTCGGCTACCCGCAAGGGAATGGGCAGGCGGAAAGGACAAATCGAACTATATTCAACACTCTAGCCAAAAAACTTGAAAAAGCCAAAGGGGCCTGGTTAGAGAAACTGCCCGAAGTTCTCTGGTCATACAGAACGACCCCCAGACAACCCACTGGTGAGACCCCTTTTGCCATGGCGTACGGTGCTGAAGTTGTGATCCCGACAGAGATCTGGGTTCCAACCCTCCGGAGCGAGGCATGGATTGAATGACCAAGTAACCAGCATTTGGCTCAGAATCTTGATCTTCTGGATGAAAAAAGGGAGGCAGCCGGGATCAGGCTGGCCGCCTACCAGCAGCAGGTCCGAAACCACTTCAATCAAAGAGTCAAAAGAAGAGAGTTCCAGATCGGAGACATGGTCCTTAGGCGTAAAATCGGGCTCGTAGGCAAGCTCAGGGAGCCTTGGGAAGGTCCGTACACCATCTCCGAAGTCATCGGTCGCGGAGCATACCGAGTCCAAAGGAATATTGATGGCGGAATGGAACCAAACTCCCAGAACGCCTCTCGCCTCAAGAGGTACTACCCTTAATGGGCCAAGTCCTGTTTTTACTTGGATCTTTTTGTAAAAAGGCTATAGCACCTGGTCAGTAAAAATTATTATTATGGCCAATTAAATAAATCATAAAAATCTGCTGAAGTGCCCGAAGTCACAACACAGATCCTGAAGAGATCATTGTTCCAAAAATAAACTAAGTGTTGCATTGACTTTCGCATGGCCTGAAGTGCCCGAAGTCACAACACAGATCCTGAAGAGATCATTGTTCCAAAAGTAAACTAAGTGTTGCATTGACCTTCGCATAGCCTGAAGTGCCCGAAGGCACAACACAGATCCTGAAGAGATCACAAAACTTTGTAAAAATAAAAAAAAAATAATAATAATCAGGAATTGTGATATTATAAAAGTCAAAAAGTCAACTGAACAAAAACTATTATCTCTCATTCAAAATGGCCCCTATGGCCAAGGCTTACAATGCGCTTCATAAACACTAAATCCTAAGGTTCAACACCGGTGCCCGATTCATTTGGGTTCACTGGAACGATGGCCCCATTAGGAGCCGGAGGATCAGGAGGGGCGGTGATGCTTATCCCTGGGAGAGGTTTGGTCAGGAACTCGCAGAAACGAACGTCGTTTGGACCACCAACCGGATCGTCGTACGGAGAAGCGATGCCCAAACTCTCATTCAGTTCTTCCACCGAGGCAAAAGTCCTTTCTTCGACGGGTTTCTGCATGTCACTAAAGCATGACCTCCAACCAAACCCGATTCGGTACTGGGAGGTTTCGCAGAAACGCTTGTACATTTCGTTCCCACCCCGGTGGCACATCTCCACCACCGACCTCTCCGTTGCAAGGAGATTCTCCATCTCTGCCCTCTCCTCCAGAAGCTTCGAATTGGAGGCCGTCAAGCTCTCATTATTAGCTTTCAGGCTCTCATTCACAGCCTTCAAGGCCTCCGTCTCAGCAAAAAGGGCCCGCCGAACCGCCTCCATTTCTTTAATTTTTTCTTGAACAGCCCGAAGCTGCTGCTCTGCAGCGACAACCCTCTGGGTCTGGACATCCAACTTTTCATTGGATATGGACAACTGGTTGGCGACTTTCATCCGGGAGTCCTCCTTCAGCCTCAGGAGTTCATTGGACTTCTGGAGCAACTTGGTGTCCTCCTCCATTTTTGCATTGTAGGCCTGGGTCAGGTAGAGCATCTGCCAAAAGATTAAGTGTTAGCCTGATAAAGAAACAAATAAAATATTAAATGCAGTTGAGGAATCTGTAGATTCAAGCACTACCTTCATTGCTATCTCTGGACCTGTCAGGGCCAACTCCTCCCGGTCAATGCTTCTCAGTCTCTTTCGGTCAATGGGCATCCAGATCTGTGAGCCCATAGCCTGAAAAGCAACGTCGTTGTTAATGGTTGCATGCCCTGCAACCAGAAAGTCATCGCCCGGGAGTCTAATCTTCGGTGCCCAGGGCACGGGTCGTTCCACTTCAGTTGCAGCCCCACTATCATCCAGTACGATGGGAAACGATTGTGTCGTCGTTCGGGGCCTGACTGACCGTTCGGGTAGATTCTCCTCCGATCGGGGATGTCGTGCCCCCGTCAGGCTGGTTTCCCCTTCAACCAACCAGAATTCAGGAGTGGGAACGTCCCCTGAAGGTCGAGCAACCTCCTCTGATCTTGGAGGAGGCGTCTGGCCGGTTTGAACATTTCCCATCGGTGGAGATGGAGCTACCAGACTATTCTCCACCGGAGGCAAGAGAACAGGACCAGCCAGGGGGGTTGGAACACTCTGTGATCCCTGCCCGATTTGACTCTCACCAGGGGCTGAAGTTGTCACTTGAGATCCAACTGCCCGTTTAGGCTTCTTCTTCAACATCGCCTGCGGGATTCTCAGCATCTCTGTAGACAGGGCCTGCAAATTAGAACATGTCAAGAAACTATTACACATCCTCAAAGGTTATCCCCAAATTTTTGATTTAAGCAATTCAAAACGGGTTCTGATGTAATTTGAGGTTTTATATTCATCGGGTGCTCCCAGAAACTCAAGCACATGGAGGCCTAACTTATCGTTGCACTGATCACAGTTGCATGACCTCCTATGGAATGGCTTGAAAGAAGGGAAAAGGTGTTGGTTAAACTCACTGGGGACTTTGAATCTGGATGAGCTTGGAAGTCTCTAACTCCCACTCACCAGGATCATTCTTTCTTTCCACCCTTTGTTGGATTTTTCAGTGCCATCACAGATTTTCCTCCCACTAAGGGGAAAGAGATTGTACCGGTCTCTGCACTCCTTCTGGGCCTGTATTTTGTAACAAAACAGAAGTTCCGCCAGTCTAAGGTCAAGGCCTAGATCCCGATTGATCATCAAGATCATGGCCAAGACCCGGAAGAAGTTAGGTCCCACCTGAAGCGGGGCCAACCCTAAGGTAGCTAAGGTATAAAGGAAAAAGGGCTGGATCGGGAATCTAAGGACCTGAAGGTGAAAGGCCGACAACAAAATCTGATGATCCAAAACTCCCTCACCCTTCCTAAAATCACACTGTTTAGGGTAATTTTTAATAATTACCCCATCGGGTACCCCGCATTTAACCCTTAACGTTTTTAATACCGTCTCTATCCTATTCATAGGAATAATGGGATCATCATAAAACTGATCTCCCGAACCCCCTACAACCGGATTCCCAGCTGCTGCGATGTTATGGTTAACCTCCGGTGGACTAGACACAATTGTCCTAACCACCTCCACTGAGGGTGAACTGAGGGAGGCGTCCGGGTTTACAGAGGAGGGTAAACGGTCTCTACCCGACCGAGTATCATCACTATCAGACATTTTGAAAAGAAAGACGCTAAGATGAAAAGAAATAACTTACTCTAAGATAAATCCCGAAGGATTTCGGACGCTTTCCTGAGAGAGGAGGTAGACTCTGGCAATGATAAGTAAAGATCTCAAGTGCAAAGAGTTCTCTGAAATTTTCAAGTTGTGAAACAGAATGAATCCAAAGCATTGCAGTCAGTATTTATAGGAATATCAGGGGCGCCTGAAAAGTCGTGCGCTCGGGAAGCGAAACGTCACCTCGCTTCACGTACGCCTCCTCAGCCTCCCTTCTCGCCAACCGAGGCCGTCCGGACCACGAATTTCAAACGTTACAATAATTGTACAGCCGTCATATTAATTGCGTCAGCCACGTCACCCCGATCAGGGTGATGTATCTCATCCCCATTCTGTATCCTTTCTAATGGGCCAGAAAGATCGACGACCCATCACAAAGGATCGGGCCTGTGTAAGAGTAGAAATGTCCAGCCCAACTGAGCCCATCTGGTATCAGGCCCATCAGGTTGCTGGCCCAATAAGGTTTTTGTGAGCCCAGTAATGAAGTCCATTAAGAAAATGTATTTAAAGGAAATCAAAAATTAATAAAGTTATTCTTGAAGGTGTTGAGCATTTTTGTGCATTTACAGTTGGATTCCCCAAAAATGATTTATAATTTGAGGCGAATGAAGCAATAATTTTTAAATTATTTATCTTATATTTTTTTTTTCTATTTTTCTTTTTTTTGTAAAAAAAACTATTGTTAGTCACTAATTTACCCTAAAGGGGGGGGGGGGGGGGGGTGAATAGGGTTTAAAAATATTTTCTAACTCCTTTTAATTCTTACTAGAACATGCAAAAAGATTCTATATTAATTTACAAGGTAAACATGCAATGAATAATTTAACTTAATTTCAACAAGCTATTTACCACAATATAAATTAAGCATGCATGAACATAAAGTAAGGAGATAGAGATAGAGATATTGACACCGTGATTTTTACGAGGTTCGGTAACTCCTACTCCTCGGCTCAAAGAATCCCATTCCTTGAGACTTTACCAATCCTCACACTATGGCTCTTCCTTCAATAGGTGGAATAGCAAAACCTTTACAAAAGAGCTAACTAGCTCTTCACACAATGAAGAAAACAATCCTCCCTTGATACAATGGGCTTCACTTACCCAATATCACAAATTTGTGTATGCAATCAATATATCACTCAAGAAACAAAAACACTCAAAACCCTAAGGTTTTTATGGAAGATAAATCAATATAAGCTCAAATGTTTTTAGGTGATATTTCAAGAAATCAAGATATATATATTCTCACAATATATTTTCAATAAAAGAATAAACACAAGGCTTGAGTTTAAATCTTCAAGATGATAGGAGTGAAAAACGAGATTTAGATCTTTCTTGCTATCAAATTTTTTTTCAGAAGATGCTTGAGAGAAAATAAGAGATGAATAATATTTGAAAAATTTCTCACACAAGAACCTTAAGATTTCAATTCATATCTCTTTCTTTGTATAGTGTAACACTAGGGTTTGGAGAGTGTATCTCACCCTAGACAATATGGAGAGTAAGACCTGAAAATAAGCAAGCAAAATCATTTGTTTTTGGGCAAAAGTATTGTTTAGAAATAATTTTCTTTAAAATCCTGAAGCACCCAGTCGACTGCCTCCATGCTTAGATTTAAAATATTTTTCCTAACGGCTAGGGTCAGTCGACTGCCTCAAAAAGGCTAGTCGACTGCCTCATGAGTCAGTCGACTGTCTTGGATAGGTCAATCGACTGCCTCAGGCAATCAAAAATGTTCATAATTCTCTGGTTCAGTCAGTCGGCTGAGTCCTTAATTGCCAGTCGACTGGGCACAGTCAGTCGACTGCCTTGGACAAGCCAGTCGACTGGCCTGTCCAAGGCAGTCGACTGGGTCACAGTTAGTCGGCTGCCATTTCATGGCCAGTCGACTGAGTGACTCCAAGAAATATTTTCAAGGTCCATTTTTGATCCATTTGAGTTCGTTTGATTAATTACTTGAGCTTATAAGACCAATCAACGCATAAGATACCTTGTTACAATATTCTCACCCGACCTATCTACCCCAGGTCTTGAGTCCAGCTTTTGTTCTTTTTTTGATCTTTTTGCCCTTCTTCGAGTTTGCGCTTGAGTTTCCTTATCGCTTGTCGCTTTTTGGTATTTATGATCTTTCCGAATCATTTACATGTACTTGCTGAAACACTTAGCTCAAAATTATATTAGTACCAAACACGATTTTGAATATTTTGTTAATATCAAAATAAAATTTATTATTTAAAATAGAATTTCAAAGCCAACAACTATCAAATACCTATCAGTCCAACTCACATATATCGGTCAAAACTAGTTTTATTGGAATCTTCAAATGGTAATATTTGTCTACTCCCATTGGTGTGATCATTAAAATTCTGTGGTGAATTTTAAAATTAGAAACGAGTTGAATTTTTTTAAACGAGTTTATGTATTTTTTATTTTATTTTATTTGAAATATACGTCTTCATTTTACTAAGTCAAATCAAGAAAGAAGATGAAATTCACCTCACCAGTGTAACACCCAAGAATTAATTTTTAATTTTATATTTTTTTCTTTGTTGGTTGGTTTTTTTGTTATACACGCCAAACCCTCACTTATACGGTATGACATCCAATAAATTCTGAATAAACTATATTGTGTTACAGAAAAAAAATCATAAAAAAATTTAAACATAAGGTAGATTATATGAGAAATTTGGACTAACCCCTCCGAAATTTGATTGACTCAACTAAAATAAAATTTCAAAATACCAAGACTACCTCTCATCTATCTCTATCCCTGTAGAAGAATGAAGAAGGAAATATATGCCGATTCTCTTTCTAATAAATTAATTTTTTTTTTCTTGTTCAAAGAATTTATTATTAATAAGCACCTTAGTCAGTAACATATTTATGGAGTATAAATTATTACATTATTAAGTTAGTTAAACTTGATAATGAAAATTAAATTCTTTGATATTTTAGTAGTAGGCATGACACGCTTTTGCGGAATGTTTGGAGTAAAAAATTATAAATATTTAAATGATATTTAATATTTATTTGCACTAATTATTTTATCTCCATCGTTAATGAGTCTCTCCATACTTTTTATCTCAACTTTTACGGTTTTTAGCATTTTTGTATAATACTGAATTTCAACTTTTTTATATTTGAAAAAGAAAGGTGCCTTTAGCTAACACATTAGACTTTATTCATTTCATTTTAAATTACTAAATGCTCAAAGTTTAATCCCAATTATGAATCACACATCAATAAGGTGAGTTTCTTTTAATTAAATAAAATAATAAGACTAGAAAATAATATAGAGATCATATTAAACTTCTAATTATTATTAACATGAATTTCCATTATTTTGTTTTTCACCAATTTTGGCTTATTTTTTATTTATCAAAAAATAAATAAATACTTCCATTATCCAACAAGTTAAAGCAATTTTTCTTCTTTCTTTTTTTCTTTCTTTCTTTTTCCCAAGTTGGCTTCACAAGCAAGCCTTTACTAATATTAGAATATCCTATGTAAAATTTCAATCAATGAGCTTGTAGTAGTTACTTACCAAAACAATCATAGGAGTAGTATTTTTACCTAGTTTTTTTAATTCTTTCCTTATTAAAAATATTTCAAAAATTTGTACATACGTACCTTACATTTTTATTTTATGTGACACTCATTTCCTAGTCAGCATCCTCAAAGCAAAACTCCATTAAGATTTTATTTATATAGATAAGAACATCTTTAAAAAATGCATTGTAAAAACTAAGTTGATATATAATACTTTACAAGCAATCATGTTCAAATTAAACTTGAATTTTTTTTATCTAAATTATGTGTGTACAATTGAATCAAGACTATATAAATAATGAACTATGGTCACAAGGGTAACTCCAGTTAAAAATGAATAACTTTCGTGCGAAAGTAAAATTTTCGAGAGTTTTATACTTAAATTTTTTTGAAGAAAAATTAGGAGATTAGGGATTAAAGTTATATTCTAGCTAACTAAACTCTAAAATATTTAAACACTTTTTGTTCCATTCTTTCCTATCTAGTTCACGCTAACCAAAAAACACATAGGGATTAAAGTTATTAAGAATATAGTAGTCACCCTCTCCGAATTTCGATGGACTCAACTAAAATAAAATTTCAAAACGCTAAGATTGCGTTTGGTAACGGTTTGGTGCGGTGTTAGTTTTTGGTTTTGGTTTGAGTTGGGTTGGATTTGGTTTGGTGTGGTTTTATTTTGGTTCCAAACCATGTTTGGTGCAGATGGTTTTGGTGTGAGAAAAAGTGATGCTGAAAAACCAAACCATGTTTGGTAGAGTTGGTATGGGTTAAAATATATTAATATTAATATTAAAATTAAAATATATTAATATACTAATATATTAATATTAAAATTTATAATATTAATATATTTTTATTATATTAATGTTTTAATATTAATATATTTTAATATTAATATTAATATAAAAATTTATAAATTTTAATATTAAAATATTAATATTAAAATTTATAATAATATTATTTTAATATTAATATTAATATAAATTTTAATATTAATATATATTAATATTTAATAATAATGTTTGATAATCAACGAAATTTTAATATTAATATATATATATTAATATTAAAATATATTAATATATATATATTAATATTAAAATATATTAATATATTTTTATTATATTAAAATATATTATTTTAATATTAATATTAATATTAATATTAATATATTAATATATTTTTATTATATTAAAATATATTATTTTAATATTAATATTAATATAATAATATATTAATATATAAATTTATATTAATATTAATATTAAAATTTATAAATTTTAATATTGAAATATTAATATTAAAATTTATAATAATATTATTTTAATATTAATATTAATATAAATTTTAATATTAATATACATATATTAATATTAAAATTTATAATATTAAAATATAAATATTATAGTCGGTGCTACAGTGATTCGGGTTGCAACAGTGTAGTGCTACAGTACCCGCACCATCCAAAACCATCAAAAAGATGATTCCAAAATCTTTCACAAATTTGGCACCATGGTTTGCTACAGTAACGATACCATTTTTTGGCATCATTTTACCAAACATGGTTTGGTACCATTTTTTGGCACAAAAACCATATTTTTGGCACCAAACTTGTTTACAAAACAAGCCCTAAGATTACCCCTCTCTCCTTTCTGTAGAAGAATGAAGAAGGAAATATATGTGAGTCTCTTTCTGATAAACTAACTAAGAGCGTGATTATTTTTTCTTGGTCAAAAGAATTTATTATTAATAAGCACCTTAATTAGTCAGTAACATATTTACGGAGTATAAATTATTACATTAATAAGTTAGTTGATAACTTGATAATGAAAATTAATTTCTTTGATATTTTAGTAGTAGACATGACACGCTTTTGCGGAATATTTGGAGTGAAAAATTATAAATATTTAAATAATATTTAATATTTATTTGCACTAATTATTTGGTCTCCATCTTTAATGAGTGCCTCCATGCTTTTTTATCTCAACTTTTACGCTTTATAGCATTTTTGTATAATACTGAATTTCAAACTGTTTTATATTTGAAAAAGAAAGGTGCCTTTAGCTAACACATTAGACTTTATTAATTTCATTTTAAATTACAAAATGCTCAAAATTAAAAAGTAGTCCCAATTATGATTTAAAGTTCCAAACTACTATTCAGTATTAGCACGAACTTCCATTATTTTGTTTTTCACCAATTTTGGCCTATTTTTTATTTACCAAAAAAAGAAATTTAATCCTTCCATTATCCAACAAATTTAAGCATTTTTTTCTTTCTTTCTTATCCCCAACTTGGCTTCACAACCAAGCCTTTACAAATACTAGAATATTCTTTATATGTAAATTTCAATCAATGAACTCGTAGTAGTTTACTTACCATAACAAGAATAAACTCCTAGTATTTTTGCCTTAGATTTTTAATTATTTCCTTATTAAAAATATTTAAAAATCATGTACTTTACGCGTACTCATCATGTACGTGTGAAAGAATAAATCCATGAGGTGTCAATTACCCACCTTCCATTTTTATATGACACTCATTTCCTAGTCAGCATCCTCAAAGCAAATCTCCATTCGGATTATATATATATATAATAACAACCATCTTTACAATCTTTTTTAGGAAAATAAATTGTAATATAATAATAGCAATAATAATAAAAATAAGTTTAGTGACATTTAACTAAGTTAGATTTCTATTTTGGAGGGAAAAAAAATAAAAACTACATTGTGAAAAGTAAGTTGATATATATTATTTTACAAGCAATCATGTTCAAATTAAACTTAAAAAAATTTCTTGCATGAAATCATAACTTGAAATATATACTTTCAGTTAAATAGAAAAAGAAAAAAAAAGTTATCTAAATTATGTGTGAACACAACAATATAAGAGAGTTTAAATCAAAAGATATGACAACTAATGGAAGATTTTTTTTCCAAGTTTAAATTACTATATAGCATATATATATAAAGGTCATTTTTTTACTCTCTTCTTCACATTAGGCGAATAGGTTCTTCATCAGCTGCTCGTCCAACTTCTCTTTTATGGACTTCTCTCTCTTTCTTCCGAAGGTATATATATGATAGTGTCTATACATATATATTTCTGTATATATTTGTATTCGTCAATAAATATCATCTTTTATATTGATGTAATTATGCTTTTCTCTTCAAAGTGAAGAAAGGAATTTGCATAACTTGAGGGTTAATGTTATTTTTAGGCTGCCCATTGTTGTTATTTTTATGGTCAAATTTACAGATTTTACTTGTTTACAGTTTTTTTATTTTTTATTAGATGTATTGTACACTAAACTTTTTAATTTAGTTTTGAAGGTCTTTCAAATTTATCAATTGTTCTATGATCTTTCAAAAAATTCTTTTGGGTCGATTCGTTTTGTGTAGAAGTAGTGACTAAATGAAGATGTTACAGATTTATTAATGTTATTTCCTTTACACAGATATATATATATATACATATATATTATGCTTTGAAAGTATTTAATTACTTATTGAATTCCAATTATGATTTTGTGCAGGCGGAAAAGAAGAAGGAAGCACCACCACCACCAGGCCCGCCACCGGCACCACCACCAGGCCCAGATCCACCACGCAGGCCACAAATGGGCCACCACATGGAGCATTTGTCACAAATCAGAGGACTGAATAGTATAGACCTAGTCCATACTAGGGCCGTAAGGTTCAATTTCAATGACCGTTATGAGGATGATTATAATATGTACCATCATGGTGGGCCAGATATGCACTATACAATGGATCATCACCACCCATATGGATACATCGAAAATTATAACGGGCCATATGGTCCGCCACCACCATTATCATTACCATCGCCTTCGTATGTTCCACATCGGTATATGTTGAATGCACCGCCCCATAGACACGCGCCACTTGGACTACCACCACCACCATCTTCACGGTATCATTATTCAGAGCTGCCACCGCCACCGCCACGAAGGCAAATGCCACCGAGTTATGGTCCTCCACGCGCACCACCGCCATATGATTACTATCCGGTGGAGCTGCCTCATGGACCTCCACATGCATGTTGTTCGCATGGTGGTGCTTTCAATGATAATCCTAATAATTGCAATATGATGTGAGGTGCTAGGTAGTGTGGTGATCGACTTGGTTATTCACTACTATATTCATTTATTTGGTTTAGTGTGTTTATTCATTTTTTTTTCCTTTCTAGATCCTCAGTTGAGATCATTTGTGAATTTGAATGTTATATTTGGATTTCAATAAATTATCTTATATTCTTTGTGAAGTATTTACAGATTGAATTTATGATTTCTACTATATTTATATCTAATAGGCCACTCTAAGGCCACATATTCTCTTATATTGTTTTTATATTTTCTTATGAACCTTATTATACTTATTAAAATTACAATAAAGTGCAATATCAAGAACCTTTTAGCTAAATCTTAGGTAAAGTGCAATAATCTAAAGTTGCACACAAAGATGTAGATATAAAGCACGGGTGCAAGTATTCCTCAGGAATCTTGACAGTTGGTTTCTCTTCGGTCCTCATGGCATGCTTCATTTGAAGAAGCATTATACCATAGAGATACAATAATATAATACAACTTTTTAAAAAAGGATATGAATACATTTGAAATATAGTTAAATTATCATAATTAATTATAGACATTTTCATATGCACCAAATCTAACTTGATTTTGGTTCTTTTAAAATTGTAAAGCTAAATTGAATCATTAATATATCATAAGATTTTTTTCCCCATCAAAACATAAACTAAATATCTCGAATCATCATTTAATGTATTAAATACCCTTTCAAGAAGTTATAATATTATATTATTATCCAAAAATTTACATCTTTGCTAACATAATGAAATATCATTTTCATTAATTATATTTTGTTACTATTTAAATAAAAATTACTTTAATGTAAAATATTCTTTATACATTTTTTTTTCATCAAAATCAAATTACCACCAATCATATGACCTCGGTCGGATGATTTGTGGTTCAAAAAAAATTAAATTAATAAATGAGACTAATATCCAATCATTTTTGTCCTCTCATGACACCATCAAAAGGCGATTTTGTTAAAATATTACTATCCCTTTTTATCATATAAACCAGAAAAAATGTATTCTTTTTTCTTTGTGACACTCTAAAATAACAAATTGTTGACACCACTTTTGAGCAAATATAGGAAAAGCAAGAAGCGATGATGGAGCCGAAATTTGGAATTCAAGACCAATCTGAGCCAGGAATATATACGAAAATGGGCCTAAAGTGAAAGAAAAGAATGGACCAGGTGTTGTGTCAGTTAGGCCGAAAGTGTGGCTGATCAGGACGAGAAAATTATGAAGATGAGGAGACTACTGTTTGGATTGTATTATAAGTCTATGAAGATGTTTTGATAAGTTTAGAATTAGGAAATAATTATCTTTTATTTATTATTCATTTATTTTTCTAGTTTATCTTAGGATAGTTTGCATTATAAATAATGTACGTATACCTCTGTTACAGAGGTCCACGACCAATACAAAAAATTTATCTTTTGCTTCAATAGCTTCGTATATTTTACTTTTCTGCAGAATTTATTTATCAGTTCATTTACATTCTTGTCTTGCAATTTTCGTTACTTTTCATTCCAGTAAATCGTATTTAATTTTCTTGGTTACCAGAAGTCCTCTTCATTGAGGCAGAAGAATCCAAACACACGAGTTTTGTTCTCTCTCGTGTATTTTGCCTGATCTGCAAAAAATTTGTTCAAAAGAGACGATAAATTGTTCGTCTTGAATCGTTTGAGTCACGTCACCGGTTCTGGCATGCCCGCGATTTATATAAAATATATTCGGCTAAGTTCTTCGACTGATTTATTTTTAGCGTGAACATTTTTGGCACACCCGGTGGGACCCCACTAGGTGATTGAGAAATTTAATAGTAAATTATGCCGCCGAGAACAAGAAGTTCTCGAAACGATGATCAAAGTTTGGTGAATCCTGACGGGGTTGAACCACGGGACGACGAGTTTGTCGGCGATTAAGAAGAGGAAGAGATTGAAATTACCAACTCATCTGTTGGTAAGAAACAAATGGATTTGATTCAATGCATGCGTGGGATAGATATGATGGAGGCAAAGTCGGCCCAGGCAAGAGAAAAAGAGGCTCAGAGTCAAGCTCAAATTCATGAACTAAGGGCCAGATTGTTGGCTATGGAAAAGAAGCCGACCGACGGGTCACATGCTACTTCAGCTCCTTATCTGCTTGGAAATACCGGTGCATCAGCGTCGGTATCGCAGCCGGGTTGTGCGAGAAATGTAGAAGTTAGTAGGGTGCCCGCAGCCAATGGTGTACCACCAATGAGTGGTAATGGGTTTTCGCAGAGAGATAGTTCGAACTTGGGGGGCAGCAATAACCGAAGTCCTCAGTATGTAGGCTACACGGATAGAACCAGAATAAATTTGGTGCCAGTTTATCCAACCATTGGAGGTGCCCCGCTGCCGATTAAGAATGCCCTTGTTTGGGAGGAGCCTCGAGGTGCAATAGACAGGGGGCAGATAATTGATTTAATATAACAAGAGATGGGGCAAGGGTATCGCCGTACGCAACGACCAGTTTATAGGAAGCCATACCCAGAGCAGATTGATTCTGTCGAATTCCCAAGGAATTTTAGGTTTCCGAAATTTGTGACTTTTAGCGGAGAGGGTATACAGTCTACTGTTGAGCATATCGGTCAGTTCACAGTACAATGTGGTGAAGCAAACAGTAATCCTTCTCTTAAAATGCGCTTGTTTCCTAATTCTTTAACTGGCCCAGCATTTTCGTGGTATATAAAATTACCACCAAACTCAATATTTACATGGGAACAAACGGATGAGCAATTTCATGCTCAGTTTTACCGTACTGAGATTGAGGTGACTTTAGCCGACATCTCACGGCTTTACCAGTTACCCAGCGAATCGGTGGAGACGTTCGTAACACGTTTTCGAAAGGCTTGGATGCGATGTAGAGTGGCTTTACCCGAAACCGAGTATGTACGTCTGGCTTTGAATGGTTTAGAGTTGGAGATGAGGAAAAGATTTGAGGGTATGGAATTTCGGGATTTGTTCGAATTAGCCGATCGAGCCACTCGATATGAATCATTGTTAAAGGAGGAAAAAGAGCGTAAAACGTCTTCTAAAGGGACTTACTTTAGAGACCCAAATTATGAGGTGTTTGCCATAGAAACGGACTGTGAGGAATTAGAAGTAGACGTGGCAGAGATAGTTTTTAAGAAGTCTTATACATGTGAAGCTCTTACAAAGCCTAAGCCAATTACAAATTCTCAAAAGACTCCTTCAACAATGGGAAAAAAGGGAGTAGCAGAAATAGGCAGGAGTTATAGTTTCGATATAACTGAAACAGAGCAGATATTTGATCACTTGGTTGCGGATAAGCAAGTTATTTTTCCCAAAGGACATAAAATTCTTGCTTCCACCGAAATCAAGGGGAAAGAATATTGTAAGTATCACAATTCTTGGAATCATTCTACGAATAATTGTTTTATATTTCGTAACGTTTTGCAGAAAGCAATCGACGACGGGATGTTGAAATTTCTGGATCAGAAAAAGCAACCAGAGGTGATGGGTGTCGATGGCGATCCATTCCCGAAGATCATGAATTCTAATATGATTACGTTGATTGACAAGGATGAACCATGAAGCGCAATTGATTCGTTGCGGGCTGAAGTGGAAAGTCTAAAGCAGCAACTCAGAGAAACACATGAACAGGTTCGGAGACCAGAGGAATACCTGGAGCGGAAAAAGTCACCAAGACAGGTCTTTGTGAAGAAAGAAGCCGCAATGCCCAAGCTGTTAGATCAGGAGCGATCTAGAAAAAGAAGGTTTCTGATTTAGGAACGGTTTCAAGCAAACGCAGTTCGTGGATTGGTAGGAGAGAAACGAATTTCGGCGCATGATCGGCTTGGGGAAATGCGAGTTCCAGGCCGATATGTAGAGAGAAGGAGACCAGCGGATACGTTCATGGAACGAATGATGTTTGGCCAGCTGGGCCGGGCTCAGTTCAAAAGAGCTCCCCCTTCGCGAGCTCAGATATGGGTCGAAAGTAGTAGGCTGAACGAACGACATGTTCGGATGGTTCAGCCGCCTTTAGTACAAGTTGACAAATGGACTAGAGTGGTTCATCCAAAATTTCCAGCCCCATCTATCCAAAGGGAGGTTACTGGGGGGCAAGAAACAAAGACCCAGAAACGTAGAAGGCAAAGGAAAGAAACCGAAGAGCGTCGTCGAAATTTACAAGTTCCTAAGAAAGAAATTAGAGAAGTAACACCTGAAGTGGATGTTTCTTTTGGGAAAGGAATGTACGAAAAATCAGAGGATGAAAGTAGTGATTCAGATAAAGAGCCTCGGCACGCGGCAAAATATAGAATAAGATTTGGGAGTTTTCCGGAAACAGCAATTTGTAACATGGTTTGTGTTCTTCCTAGGGAATTCCAAGCCACAAATGCGTACCTTGAAGAGGGGGAGGCGAATGTTAATAAGAATGACGTGGAGGATAATGAGATAGTTGAGGTTTCAGCAAGTGTAGAAAAGACAGCTGAGAGTAGACTTGGGGTGGCCAACTTGGTTTCTGAGGTTAGTAGTGATATAGAAAGTAGTATAAACATGGCCAATGGAATTTCGGCAATATCGAAGGGAGTTGTCGAAACTCAAGTGGTTGATAAGAGATCAGTTTTTGTTGAATCAGAAGGGGGTACCAAAACTAACCTTCAAATTATTGGGCCAGTCGAAGAAAGTGAGGGTAGAGGTGCTGAAATCAATATCAATTGGAAAGAAGCAGCTAAGGTGGTGTGTTTTAAAATATTACTCGCAAGTGCACGAATCAATTGTAGTTTAGGTTATGCAAGAACGAGGTCAAACCCAAGGGAATGCTTTAAAGAGAACTTAATTAAACTCAAATTAATCTAAAACTAACCTAGTTTCTCAAAGTTTGTTTGTTGAAGTGATTTTTATATTAAACATGCAATATCGAAATACAAATAATTAAAGCGAGAATAATAGGGAGAAAAAAATACTAAGGTATCGGAATCCACCACCATTAATCCATAAACTTCTAATTATTCCTTTATCAATTCCAATTTTAGAGTAGTAATTTAGAAATCAATCTTATTACTTTCTCAAGATTTAACAATAACATACTAATGAAATATATTTTCAAGAAATAGATTTTCCTTCGCTTTAAAATGTAAAATTCTAAGCATCCTATGTATGCAATTTAATGGATCACATAAGATCAAAGATATTTACTTATAAACTCATCAAATCCAAGCTTGATTAATTGTGATAAGAATTCTTAACTACTATAAATACATGATATTTATAGTGAAAGGAATTTAAAACAATTAATACTATGAAGCAAAAATCATAAGCATTTAAACCATACACATGGAAATTGATAAAAGACTAAAAGGAATTTATTTCATAAATGGTGGTTTCATCATCAACCTTAGTTGAGAATTTAGTTACATATGCTTAAAAAGAAAATAATAAAGTAAGAACAATAAAACCCGGAATTGAAGATAAATTCTTCTCCTCTTTGGTGTCCTTCTTGCTCTTCTCCTTCTTCTTCTCTTCTTCATTCTTTCCTTCTTCAAGATGTATCCATATTTATAGAGAAATATTGGAATCAAATTACAACTTGTAAAGAGAAATGAAATATTCTTTTTTTTTCTTTTTCTTTGAATATATATAACTTTTCATCACATTTTGTTCTTTTCCCATGTGCATTTGAGTCTTCCAACTTTCATCCATGTGCATTTGATTCATCCAACTTTCATCCATGTGCATTTGATTCATTTCTCACTTTACACCTATAAATGAAAGACATAAATGTAGATGTAATTTAATGACATTGAAAATGATTTATTCAACAATTTTATTATATAAATTAAGTTTTGTGCACTTATCATTATTACACTTCTAAATTAATTAAAATAAATAATTTTACCTACTAACAAATATACATTTGGGGATAAAATATGTATGTAAAATGGACTTATCATAAGGTCATATTCGAGAAGCCGCCATTATCAATGACACAACAATTACGACCACTGTATGTAAAGGTATGGGTTGAGGGGCAGCCCATCGACCGGGTATTGGTCGACAATGGTTCGGTATTGAACGTGGTTCCAACAACAACATTGAAAATACTTGGAAAGAATATGGAGGATGTGATACCAACAGATGTAGCCGTAAGCGGGTTTAACGGTGGTCTACAACGACAAAAGGTATATTGCCGCTCGAAATAACCATTGGAGGTAAAACGACTTTCACACCATTTTTTATTATCGAAACTACGGCATCATATAGGTTGTTATTAGGGCGAGATTGGATTCACACGAACATGTGTATACCATCATCTTTGCACCAAATATTGATTTTTTGGAATGGAGATGAAGTAAAAATAGTCGAGGCTGATAATAAACCATTTATGGCAAAAGTTTATGCGGCTGAGGCAATTTTGTACAAAGATACATTCGTGCCTGTCCGTTTTGAAGGCGTAGATAAAAATGGTAGGCCTTTGAAGGCCACTATGAGGAGAAGTTTTAAAGAATTAGAATTGAAAGAGTTGGTGTTAGAAACAACTAGGCCGACCGTTACTGTGTCCGGCCCTCTTGCAATAAATGAACGATCCCATGAATAGTGAAGAGAAAGAAATTGCCAAGCAGCAGGCTTGCAGAGCCGTTTGCATACGGTTAAATGCATATTTAGCAGAAAAAAGGTTGGCCCGTGAAGAACTGATGGATGATTTTGCTCCGGCATGTGTAACTGAAATACAAGACATACAGGAAAGTGTGGATGCTGTTCAACTTGAAGATTTAGAGGCGGCACCAGCAAAAATGGACGATTTGAAGGCAGAGGTCCAAGACCCACTTCTAGAGATAAATTTGGGCGAAATAGGGGAGTCTAGGCCAATATATGTCAGCGCTTTGTTGGAGCCGGGATTTCAAAGGGAGTTAGTTAAACTGTTAAAGAAATATCGTTCTTGTTTTGCGTGTCATTACACGGAAATGCCAGGATTAGATCGGAAATTGGTTGAACACCGATTACCGATTAAAGAAGGTTTTAAACCTTATAAGCAACCGCCCAGGAGGATGTCACAAGAAGTAATTTCAAAGGTGAAGGAGGAAATTGAGAGGTTGTTGAAAGCAGGATTTATACGAACGGCTCGATACGTCGATTGGTTATCCAATATTGTGCCGGTAGTTAAGAAGAATGGGAAGCTACGGGTTTGTGTTGATTTTCGCAACTTGAACACTGCAACACCAAAGGATAAGTATCCCATGCCGGCAGCCGATCAATTAATTGATGCGGCCGTAAAACATAAAATAATGTCATTCATGGATGGTCATTCGGGGTACAATCAAATTTATATTGCAGATGAGGATATAGCAAAAACAACTTTTCGATGTCCAGGTGCAGTTGGAACTTTTGAATGGGTGGTGATGTCTTTCGGTTTGAAGAACGCTGGCGCTACTTATCAACGGGCGATGAATTCAATTTTTCATGACATGATAGGCCAGTTTATGGAAGTATATATAGATGATGTGGTGGTTAAATCAGAAACTCAACAGCAACATTTAAAGCAATTGGAGAAGGCTTTTGACAGGATGTTTTCTCACAAGCTCAAAATGAACCCAATAAAGTGTGCTTTCGGGGTTGCGGCCGGTAATTTCCTTGGGTCTTTAGTACATCAAAGAGGAATTGAGATAGATCAGAATAAGGCAAAGGCGATTATGGCAGCTAAAGCACCTAGAAGCAAGAATGAATTACAGAGATTTTTGGGTCAAGTGGGGTATTTGAGACGCTTTATTGCTAATTTATCCGGAAAGACGAGAATTTTTTCGCCACTCTTGAAATTAAAACCTTGGGAAAAGTTTGAATGGAAGGAAGAACATCAGATCACATTTGAGATGTTACAACATTATTTGACTCAACCACCAGTTTTAATGCCGCCGCGGAAGAAGATGCCTTTAAAGCTTTATTTGTCGGCAGCAGATGAGTCAATTGGAAGCTTGTTGTCACAGAATAATGAGTCCGCACTTGAGCAAACAATTTATTATTTAAGCCGGGCTTTGATGTCGGTAAAATGCCGCTACACCTCAATTGAGAAATTGTGTTTGTGTTTGTACCATTCCGTTATGAAGTTAAGAGTTTATATGTTACCAGTAGAGGTGTTCGTAATTTGCCAGACCGATTTAATTAAGTTCATGTTATCTAAGCCATTAATTACCGGGCAAATTGGTAAGTGGGCTTTGGCGCTTATGGAATTTAATTTTTTGTACCAGCCTCAGAAATCGGTCAAGGGACGTGTGTTGGCTGATTTTTTGGCCGATCACTCGTCGGCCAACTACGATGTTTTTTATCATGACAGATTAGAGTTGAATACTGTCTTTGTGCAGTCGTGGATACTAGACTTTGATGGGTCAAGTACGAAGGATGGGGCTGGAGCAGGAGTGGTAGTTCGAACTCCTATAGGACGGGCTACTACCTTTTCTTTCTTCCTTGATTTTCCATGCACAAATAATCAAGCTGAGTATGAAGCTTTGATTACTGGGTTGAAAATTTTACTAGAGCTCAATGTCAAGGATGTACATGTCAGGGGTGATTCGAACCTTGTGTTGAGTCAAGTGGCTGACGAATTTTAGTGTCTAAGTTGGCAACTTAGGCCTTTTCATTCTATGGCCTCTCAGCTGTTGCAGTAGTTCGATACAGTTAAATTAGGGCACAGGCCGAGAATGATGAATAAAAAGGCGAACGATTTGGCACAGGTCGTTTCGGGGATAAGAGTGCCAGATGGGTTGATGGAAGAATATGTGGTGATCAAGAGAAGAATCTTACCTGCAGCTAAGGAGAGAAATACATGGGTGACTGAATCGTTTGCAGTAGATGTTATAGAGACGGTTGAAGATGACTGGCACTATCCCATTTTCCGTTTTCTTAAAAATCCTAATGGAATAGTGGAAAAGAATTTGAAGCGAAAGGCGTTGGGATATGTGATTTTAGGTAATGAGCTGTATAAGAGAGGAGTAGAAGATGATTTATTGTTGCTGTGTATCAGTAGGGAAGAGGCTCTTCGGGTGATGGCCGAGGTGCATGAGGGGACTTGTGGAGCACATCAGGCCGACATAAAGATGAGATGGTTAATTCGGCGATATGGATACCATTAGAAAGGGATTCGGAAAGATTGCATGGAATATGCTAAGGGGTGCGAAGCCTATCAAAAACATGGGCCAATCCAATGGGTTCCGGCTGTTGAATTACAAGTGATCGTAAAACCATGGCCATTCAGAGGATGGGCGATGGATATAATTGGAAAAATTCATCCACCTTCGTCTAAGAGGCATCATTGGATTTTGGTCGCCACCGATTATTTTACAAAATAGGTTGAAGTGGTGGCGTACAAATTTATAAATCAAGATAAAGTCATAGATTTTATTGAGCAACATATTTTTTATCGGTTTGGTTTGCCGGAAACAATAGTAGCTGATAATGGGTCAGTTTTTAGAGGGGAAAAGGTGATGGAATATTGTAATAATGCAAAGGTGAGAATAACGGCCTCAACGCCATATTATACACAAGGGAATGGTCAGGCCGATGCTTCAAATAAAGTCATTATTGAAATCATTGAAAAAATGGTTGAAGAGAATCCAAGGCAGTGGCACGATAAACTTTCAGAGGCGTTATGGGCCTACCGAAATTCAAGACGGACAAGCACAGGAACAACTCCGTTTCGTTTAGTGTTTGGGCATGATGTCGTTTTGCCAGTAGAGATGAATGTATGGTCTGCTCGATTAACATTTCAACATGGTTTATCTCCAGTAGATTATTCTGAAGCAATGCTCGCAGAGTTAGAGGATGTGGGTGAGGAAAGATTGCAGGCATTTGATCACTTGGTGACGCACAAAAAGAGGGTTGCTCTGGTGTATAATAAACGGGTTCGTTTGAAGGTTTTTTCAGAAGGAGAAATAGTATGTAAGACGGCTTTGCCATTGGGAAAAATTAATCGAGAAATGGGAAAATGGTCGCCGAATTGGGAAGACCCATTCGAAGTCCATGAAGTGTTGAAAGGTGGTGCTTATAGATTACGAGATATTGCTGGAAAAGAGCATCCGAGGTCGATAAACGGAAAATTTTTGAAGTCCTATCAACCATCATTGCATGAGCAGTGGAATTCGGCTTCTGAACAAGAAAGCGGAAAATAGGAAAGTATCAGAAGGGTTTATTTCTTTACTGCACTTTATATAGTTTTGGTTTTAGTTTGTTTTAAGTAAAGTAATTTTTTGTTTTTAGCATAGCAATAGCTTTAGATAGGAATAAACTTTGATAAAACATTATAAGATGATTTGCAGTTCAAAATAGGAGTTTATACAAAACAAATAGAAGAAGATGGATTCCATATTGTTTTCATACATCTCTGATAAAATTCTAACATGCTAAATGTTATCTTGAAAATCGTTTTTGAGTTGTGCCCACAGGGATTGAAGCCGATCGAGTTCCGCAACTGCTTGGATTTTTTTCGGCTCAAAGGTCTGGAGAGCCAGATTGGTAACTTGGAGTTGAGAGGCTGCCACAATACCTTTGTTTTGCAGCTCGACAACTTTGTCGGTATAAAAATTCTTTTCGGCCTGAGTTTTGAGGAGAGCTTGAAGAAGGCGGGCCTCTTCTTCTTCCAAGGCAATCAATCTGGGCTCGATGGCTTCATATTCGGCTCGAACAAGAGAGACTTCCCGAATGTTTAACTTCTTCTGCTCACAAAGTTGGTCGGTATCATGAACAACTTTGGTGAACAAAGGGATCGAGCTGGCCATTTCAACAAGGCGGGAGCGAATGGTGGGGATCAATGCCGTCAATGTGGGTCCAAGATCGGAGCAGCTTTGAAGATCGGCAAGAAGCTTTAGGAGATCATCAAGGATTGTTGGGAAGCTGAGGAGGTCGGTGCTAAAAATCTCCGTAATACGCGGTTTGAGAGTAGCAAAGCATAAATCCGAGCTTGAGCTTGAAGTTGTGGTAGCAACTACAAGGGGGGCAAAGCCACTTTGGCCAAGATTATCGAAAAAATTTCGGAAAGCTGAAATTGGAGTTGGTATAAGTAAAGCCTAAAAAGGAAACAAGTTCAGGAAAATTAGTTGGCCTTCTCAAAAGGTTTTAAATAAATCACGTAAATTCGGCTAACAAATGAAAGCCGAAATTTCAGTACATGAAATACAAATGGCCAAAGTTTGTTGAAGAGAGAAGGAGGTTACCATTTGAGGCAATGCTGGGATTATGGAGGAGCTTGGATTCGAAGAGCTCGTCATCGTGGTGAGATTAATCGACAATTTAGAAGAGGAGGCATTGGCGTCCTGCTAAATTTCAGGATTTAAAATTATAAAAACAGCGGGATGAATTTAATTGAGCATAAAATGTAAACAGAAGAAATTACGGGGGGGATGTGAATCTCAGGAGTCGCGACCAACTTAGATGGATAAGGAACTTCTGTTTGAAGATCGCCCGAAGCAATAGAAAAGTCTTCGACCGAGTAAGGCGTGGGCATGGGGTCGAAGTCAACTCTGGATGGAGACGTTTGAAAAGGTTCATTTTTTGCTTCGATGGCGAACATATCGGAATATTCGAGAGATTGGTCAGAAGAAGATGTTGAGCTCGCCAAGTCCTAAAAAGAGAAGATGTGTATAAGAGCGGTAGGTAAAAAAAATAAAAATAAAATAAAGATTGCCTCATAAACAAATTTATATACCTCATGAGTCTTGGCTATTTTTGAGGAGCTCCTAAGCAGCTGAGAACTGGAGGGGATGGCATCTCGAGGGCGAAGATGTTCCAGGAATTTTTCGTTTGGACTAAAGTAAATATCAAAACTGAGAGTTTAGAATTAAAGTATAAAGTAAAGAAGCAGGATTACGGGGATTTATTTTATACCTTAGGAGATATGATGGGCAGAGTTTTCGAGCGGTCATCAGATGAGTCGTCAGAAGGATTATCGACGCCGTCAAGATCGATGATTTCTGAAGAAGTCTTGGTTTAGAAATTGGCCAAGAGGCATGTAGAGCAACGAAGAGTAGGAGTGGGAATCACTGGGTTAGATTGGCGGCGAATTGTGGTCTGAGCCATAAGTGAGGAGGCTGTGGAAACCGGCAAGTCGATGTTTGGTACCTGCCGAAAGATGTTTAGTCACAAATTTAAATTTTTATATATAAAAAAAGGGATTGAGCCGAATACAATAAGAAGAAAACTTACCAAAGGCTGGCGACTCCGGGCAACGTACGTTTCCCACCAAGAGATGAAGTGAGGGGATGAAGAAGGAAATGATTGAGAAAACCGGGAAAATTTCGCCTTAGCCTTCTGGAAAAGTCGTGTAACCGCCAATACTTGTTCTTCGGCGTCAAAGATCACACGCTTGTCGAAATATTTGTTGAAGGTAAAAGAATGCGGGATTGGTACCAATTGCACAAAACCAAATTGACGGGCCCATTGACTCGGGTTGTAGTGCTCAACAGCAGAACGACAATGTTTGGCGTCGATTTTTGCTAAACCGAAATGGAGATCACGGGCAATTAAGCAATGGGCCCAGTAATCCCAAAAGGCGTCATGCTCTTCGAATGAAGAGGACACTGTGGGTGTTTTGAGCCATTCAGGGCATTGTTCACAATTCAAAAATGGTGTCCAGTGAGCCGAGGGACGTTTTTTGCATGATGAGTAGAAGAAAGAAAAATAGTCCTGGGGTGAATGTTTTTTGGGGGCAGCAGTGGCGTACGCAAAGGAAATCAAGGGGAAATTGAGATCATGTTCGATTGATGGGCTTAACTCAGGGAAGTAAATTTGCAACCACATTTGAAATAACCAAATTGGACCTCCAAAGCGAGTAAATGATGAAAAAATTAAATCATTGAGGCCGCGATAAATATAAGCAAGCACAAAAAGAGCGAGAGCCATCTTACGGCCCGGTGATAATGCAATAGCTAGGGGGATTAAATCTTTCGTTACCTGAATGGCAGGGACGCACAAAAGGCATCGCGTTAGCCATAGAAGGAGAAAAGCGACGTGTTCAGATTCATGAACGGCTCCAGTTTTCTTTTGAGAGTCAATAAAAATGAAGTAAGTCGCCCCTGCTAATTTGGCGCCGACGGTTTTGTCGAAGCAGAACGAAGAAGAGGATTCAGAGTCTTGAATGAGGCAATTGATTTCCTCGCCTGAAGTGGGAAGGCCGATAAGGTAGCATACGTCCCGAAGAGTAGGGGAAATCATCCCGCATTCAAGATGAAGAGAATTCGTTGTGGGTGACCACATCGTCATGGCCGAACCGATTAGGTTCCTGTCGGGTTTAGAAGACATGGTGAACTTGCTCAATTGAATAGCGTCGAAGATTTCTTGGGTACGCCATTGATGCTCAAAGATTGGAGTTAATCGCTCAACCCATTCTTGCCATATCTTCCATGGTTGTTGCCAATTTCGAAGGTTGAAGCTAGGAGGGTTTCGGACATACGGGGCGTTGATTAGTTTGAGAAATGGGAGTTGATTCTCGGCCATTGGGTAGAAACGATCCAATTCGGCCGGGAAGGAGCTTGTAAAAGCCGGCCCTATACCGATAACACCATTGAGAGGGATGAAGGTTAAGAAATTGGTATTGTCAAGATGGTTTAGGGAAATTCGAACTAGGGCGTTATGGGAATCACCCTCTGGTTCGGGGGTTTCATAAAATTGAATGACCTTAGAAGCCATGAGTAAAGAATGAGTTAGGGTTTGATCGCAGAGGGGGAATGAAATTGGGTTTCGGTTTTTTGATGGTTTGAAGACGATTGAAGATATAGGGTTATGTATATACGTATATATCAATATATATGTATATATATAGCCGGTTCATGGTGCAATTCGAAGATGTTGAGGGTGGATTTGAGATAAAGGTTTGGTTCGATTGGGGAAGAAGAGTGATATAAATATGTTCGTGTATATATATATGTGTGTATGGGTGAATGTATATATATATGATAAGAGGTGAATAATGATGATGTGTAATGGAGAAGTGATGGTAGTAGTTGGTGAGTGGGTGCCAAAAACGAGGAGGAAGTGGAAAAGTCTCAGTTAAGTTTTGTTTGGTTGTTTCAGGGGTTGAAGGAGATAACTGTATTGGCATCAATTCAAGCGCGAAAATAATTTCAACTGCCATAAATTCGAAAATATGTTGTTAAAATTAGGGGGCAATTGTTGACACCACTTTTGAGTAAATGTAGGAAAAGCAAGAAGCGATGATGGAGCCGAAATTTGGAATTCAAGACCAATCTGAGCCAGGAATATATACGAAAATGGGCCTAAAGTGAAAGAAAAAAATGGGCCAGGTGTTGTGTCAGTTGGGCCGAAAGTGTGGCTGATCAGGACGAGAAAATTATGAAGATGAGGAGACTACTATTTAGATTGTATTATAAGTCTATGAAGATGTTTTGATAAGTTTAGAATTAAGAAATAATTATCTTTTATTTATTATTCATTTATTTTTCTAGTTTATCTTAGGATAGTTTGTATTATAAATAATGTACGTATACCTATGTTACAGAGGTCCACGACCAATACAAAAAATTTATCTTTTGCTTCAATAGTTTCGTATATTTTACTTTTCTGCAGAATTTATTTATCAGTTCATTTACATTCTTGTCTTGCAATTTTCGTTACTTTTCATTCCAGTAAATCGTATTTAATTTTCTTGGTTATCGAAAGTCCTCTTCATTGAGGCAGAATAATCCAAACACACGAGTTTTGTTCTCTCTTATGTATTTCGCCTGATCTACAAAAAATCTGTTAAAAAGAAACGATAAATTATTCGTCTTGAACTGTTTGAGCCATGTCACCAATTCTAACATGCCTGTTATTTATATAAAATATATTCGGCTGAGTTGTTGGCTTATTTATTTTTAGCGTGAACACAAATTAAGTTGGATACAGACTATAAATTGCAAACAGAGTGAGAAAACAGTGAATGATTTAGTAGTAGTTGTAGATGGCTGCTCCAACAGATCTCCTTCACGTGTTCTGGCACGAGGGGATGCTCCGTCACGACGCCGGCGCCGGCGTATTCGACACCGGAATGGACCCGGGGTTTCTTGATGTGTTGGAAAAGCACCCTGAAAACTCAGACAGAGTGAAGAACATGGTTTCAATCCTCAAAAGGGGCCCTATCTCACCCTTCATTTCTTGGCACTTGGGCTCACCTGCTCTCATCTCCCAACTCCTATCTTTTCACACCCCAGGTACACTCTCTATCTCTGCCCAACTTGTGTGTGTGTGTGTGTTTTAAATCATTGTTTTGTGAATTTGAAATTAGAATTGAGAAAAAGATTTAATTTTTTTAATAGGGTTCTTTGGAATAAATTGAAATATATTAACAAGATATAAATTTTGTACTACTTTATCTGTAGAGTGTTTCTAACGCAGGGTTATCCTTTTTTCCCCTTGTTCATTACTGTAAATTACCAATAGGCAATTCATGGATGTAATTGAAACTACTTGAGAAATACCTATTTGAGTCAATTGCTTCTTGTTGCTACTATAATGTCAGATTCATACCATACCTGAATGAATAATGAGAGGGAAGTTCAAATGTATGTTACCACTGGTGAACTATCTTTAGGCTGTTTCTTGATGAAAATTGAGACCACTTGAGCTGTACCCATTTGTAAATTTGACTCAATTGTTTCTTGTTACTACTACAATCTCATGTTAGTGATACCTGAATTGAATGGTGGGAGAGGAAGATTCAAGTATATGTTACTACTGGTGAACTACTGTAGGCTGTTTCATGGATTAAAATTGAGACTACTTGAAAAACACTGATTTGAAAATTTGACTCAATTGCTTCTGGTTTCCACTGCAATATTCATGGATGAAAATTTGAGACTACTTGAGCAATACTCATTTGAAAATTTGAATGGATTGCTTCTGGTTTCTACTAAAATGTCATATCCATATCATATCTGAATGAATGAGAGGAAAATTCAAATATTTAGTACCATTGGTGAACTATCTCTATAGGCTGTTTCATGGATGAAAACTGAGACTACTTGAGCAATACCCTTTTGAACATTTGACTCAATTGCTTCTTGTTACTACTCCAAACTCATATTATGTCAAAGGTTATGCCTGATCATTGATGCGAAGGATACATCTAACTGCTTGTCAAACGTAAGAATGAGGGTTGATTGCAAAATATAAGAATGGGTTAATCATCTAGTCATGAAGATACATCTCTGTAGTCTCTTCTTTAATCCAAATATCGAATGCTTATAAAATGTTTTCTATAAATAAGCAACACACACATGAAACACATTTTTATTTTGTTGTGGACACTATATTCTAAACATCCATTAGCAGTGACAAGTAGATGGGCAGCTAATTTGTTATGGGAAATATTAGATTCTCAGAATATTGATGCTTCATCAATAAAGAGCCTTTATTGCAGTGAGTGTTTGGACAAGCTAATGATTCATTATAAAGGCTTCTAGTTTTGAAACTGATGTAGTTACGGATTTCTAACTTCTCAGAATATGTAAATCAACTGGTTGAAGAAAATAGAAATGGTGGGAAGATGCTTTGTGTCGGGACTTTCTTGAATCCTGGCTCGTGGGATGCTGCTCTTTTAGCTGCTGGTACTACGTTATCTGCAATGAAGCATATACTTGATGGCCGGGGGAAAATTACTTATGCACTAGTTAGGCCACCTGGTCATCATGCTCAGCCTACTCGGGCTGATGGGTACTGCTTTCTTAACAACACGGGTCTTGCTGTTCAGTTGGCTTTGGCTTCTGGTTGTGAAAAGGTTGCAGTGGTTGACATAGATGTTCACTATGGAAATGGCACTGCCGAGGGGTTTTATCACTCTGATAAGGTTCTCACTATTTCCCTTCACATGAATCATGGTTCATGGGGTCCATCTCATCCTCAAAAGGGAACTGTTGAAGAGCTTGGTGTTGGAGATGGCCTTGGGTATAATTTGAATATACCTCTACCAAATGGGACCGGAGATGGAGGATACAAGTGTGCTATGAAAGCGTTGGTTGTCCCGGCTGTTGAGAAGTTTGAGCCGAGTATGATGGTTTTGGTTGTCGGCCAAGATTCAAGTGCTGTAAGTTGATCATTTTACTCATTCCTTTTAAAATTTGTAACTAAGATTTGGGAGTGTTATACGAGTGCTTAAAGGGCGTGGACAATTCTGCTCTGACTAGGACAAAAGTTTGCAACTTGAACCAAACAAAAAATAATAAAAAGAATGAAATGATTGAAGATACCAGAAAGGAAACCCTATGACCAGGCCTTTGAAAGATAGTTAGTACTATAAAATAGATAACGATGCTTGTTGTCATGCTTATTTACTGTTTTATCCTTGGATGCCAGTCCTAATCTGGCAAAAGAGAGTGATGCATTAGATAGCTGATTTCTACTATGAGGCCTTTGTCAGACTCCTTAAGTCATGAATCTTGAGAATGGGAATTGCTAAACAAGATACTCTTCATGGTCACACATAGTTGGGATGAAGCTATTTGAGTGGAGTTAATAATAGATGTAAATGTTTTTTTAAAAATTTGCTATTAGTTGAGGGAGCAAAAGTTGAACACCAACTATTTTGGATGCATTGAGGAAGACCATTGGCCTATCTTGGAGAGTGCTGAATGTGACATAGATTTGGAATGTGGAAATGCTTCTAATTATCAGGGAAGGGGAACTTGAGGTTAATAGTGGATGTAGAAAAATAACCACTATTTGATGAATTGGCCTTTACAATTATATTCCGCAAAATAAGAATTTTTGAGCTCTTCCTTTAGAGTGGGATAACACAGAAGATTTTGGTGCAATATGTCATTTATCATATCTGTTTGCCTTACTTTTAGGATTTCGGAACCCCTACAAAATAGTACAATATTTCAATGCCCCTAACTTCCTGCTAACATTTTCCATGCATGAAGTAAACAAAATACCCTACGAAGTTCCTTAAATCAAGATCTCTCTCTCTCTCTCTTTCCTTTTTAACTTCTTTTTTTGCGTGTTAGTTCTGGAGGTTTCGTGGGTATGAGTGCGCAAGTATATATTGTTATTTCCCTTCAAGTTCCGTATAAACCTCTGCTGCAGTGTTCAGCTCCAGAAATGATAATGATTATTGTATTCAACTTTTCCTTTTGCTTTCATGTAATCAAATGACCTATTGACCTCGTAAATACATGGATACGTACTCTTTGTAATCAAAATTCAGGAGTACTGTGTTTTTATTTATTTATTTTTATAAACATTGGAGTTACTTATAGGATTGTGCTGCCTATGCTTAGTTTGATCCGAATGGAAGGCAATGCTTGACAATGGAAGGTTATCGCGAGATTGGGCAGATCATCCGTAGCCTGGCTGATAAGCACAGCGATGGACGCCTGCTGGTTGTGCAAGAAGGTGGATATCATGTCACATATTCTGCTTATTGTCTGCATGCAACACTTGAAGGTGTGCTTAAACTTCCACTTCCTCTATTATCTGACCCCATTGCTTATTACCCGGAAGATGAGACCGTGGCCATTAAACTTATTCGATCCATTAAACAGTACCAGAATGATAATGTACCATTCTTAAAGGGAGCTTAATCAGAGGGTATTTTCTTAAAGCTTGTTCTGAGTTCATAACTGTTTTCCAAGTGCAATAGAAAAGTTTGACAAATTATTATCTGATTATGTGTGTAATATTTTTGTTTTTTGGCTAATTGTTTATGATATATTAGACTGTGGAACAATGAATAGGAAGAGAAACTTTAGTGAATCGAGGAAGGAGATGAGAAAACTGTAAAAGGATGAGCTTGAGATCTCCAAAAGTGACCCCTCGTGCCTTGTAATAATGAGGATTGTGGGTTGAAGATGAGAAGTGTATGTGTATGTGGTCGTTACAATAAAACTTAGACATATGTGTGTGTGTATATATATATATGAAAATGCGTTTAGATATGTTATAGCCTATAGGATAAAACAAAGTATTGTACAAGATATGAGGGAAGGTATAATATGCTTTACGTACAGGTGGTACGTCAAAATTGAACTAGAACTAATGTGAGGTGATATAACATAGACCGAGTATATGAATTAACATAGACTGATTATTTGTTGATTTATGAGTATATGAGAGATTATTTGTTTGGATTCAAGGTCTATGAATTCATATTCGTTTGATTTTGAATACATCTTATAAGCAGATATTACCGGAAAAAAAAAAAAGGGACAATACTTGGGTCCTGCCCCATGAGGACCAAGTTCGTCCTCCCCGGTGATGTAGTCCAATATAAATTAGACACGTGGCCAAAAAAAATTTCAGAAGGAAGTTGGACATGAAATCCATAAATACACAAATCAAAGTCAATTGCTTTTGAAAAAGATTTTGACCACGTGTCTAACTTGCATTGAACCACATCATTGGGGAGGACGAACTTGGTCCTCACATGGGCAGACCTAAAGATTGTCAAAAAAAAAAAAAAAAAATTCAAAATTTTTAGCTGAACATGAAACTGGAGAGAATGTCTGCAGTAATTGACAGAAAATATATACTTAGGAAAGAATATTTTCCTAAATTTATTTTTCAATGTTTCTGCATGTGCTTTTCTATGATGATTTCATTTCACAATTTTAATTTTTTTGTATGGATTTTGTACCCTTTTGATGGTAGTTGAGATCTTGTTAGATTTCTTGAGATTTAGTCTATGGTCTTCACAAAAGGAGTGTGATATTTATTTAATCTTGTTAAGTTTCTCAAAGTAATTATTTTGTTGGATAAACAATCACTTTCCTTTTTCTCTCTCTCACTTCCTTTGTCTTGCTTTTTCTAGACAAATTGGTAGTTGTTTTCATAATACTATTGTATGGTTGGTATGTTAGGCCTGTCAAATGAATGAGTCTCTTTTGGTTTATTTGGTGACAAAAAAACCCTACACATCTTGATACATCAAGGCAAATGTTCTTGTTTTGAATTGACAACCAGGGTCAATATGGAACCATATTTTCTACACATTGGGTAAAATTAGGTTTTCAAAATGTCAAGAGTTGAAGGGAAAGAGGTTTCACTATCATCATGGTTTTACTGTATTGTACGATATGTTACGTTTGACTTCTAACGTTTGTTTTTTGAAGTGTCAATATCGATACAGAGCATCGTTGTTCATCCAATAATTATATTATTAATATTAAAATTGTCCAAGTCCGATACAATCTTATTGCGATCATGATCGAAACCGGTACCGCGACGACGAACCATGGTCACGATCAAGTTCAAAGTACTCGATTTATACTTCTTATGTTATTGTTTGACGTCGCTATAACGGATTAAGACAATGTCGATTTTAAGAATAAGTATGTATTGAGTATCGATATTACATAACAATATCAACGTCTTTCATAATATGTATATCTTTTCTAGTGCGGGTGTGATGGTGTGGTTTAGTTATTTTCTAGGGTTTCTTAAAGTGATTATCTTGCTAAATTATACCCTGGCATGGAACCACGTGTATGGGATAAGGGGCAATTGCCCCCTTTGAAAAATTATTTTTTAATATTTTTAATAATAAAAAAAATTATCTTAAGGGGTTTATAGTAAAAAAAATGATATTTGACCCCTATTAAATTTTCTAAATTTTTTGCTTATTGCCCCTCAATTTCAAATATTAGATAAAATTGTTATGCTAAAAAATAAAAATACCTTAAAATTGTATGTAATATATAAATTAGTTTAATAAACTATTTAATAGAACCCTAATTTTCTTCTTATGATATATCTAATCCACAACTAAGAGCTCACAAAACTACAATCAACATTTCAAAGCTAATTTAATCTAGCCCACAATAACATTTAATTTAATTAAAACACAACCCACAAAGCCACAACCACCATCCCAAAACTCATTTAACCAAATCCACAACAACTTCTAATTTAATTTAAACACAACCCACAAAGCCACAACTAACATCCCAAAACTCATTTAACTCATCCCACCATAACTTTTAATTTAATAAAGCACAACCCAAAACTCACTTGTCTAACTAAACCCTAATTTTTTCAATACAAACAGAAATTTAGATCTCACTCTAATTGTAAGCTCTCTCTCGGAGACAGGGGCCCCTCCCCAAATATTTTCAATTTTATTTTAGCCTAAAAAATTATATATATTATGGATATCTATATAAAATGGGCCCCCCAAAGTTTTTTTAAAATTTTCTTTGGTATCCTAAAAAAATATAAATTTTACAAATAAATTTATAAAAAAAATTGCATTACCATCTCCAAAATTTTTTAAAAAATTATTGGCAACCTAAAAAAATATAAATTTCACCAATAAACTTATAAAAAATTATTTTCCCCTCCTAGATCAATATAATTATTGAAGCAACTAATGAAAAATCTCTTCATTGTCGAGTTTTTAGTCAATTAAAACAAATTAGAAAAAAATGAATTTTGCAATACTTCTTATTATTTCAAATAAACCTTGTTGTAACAATAGAGGATAAATAATTCTTGAACTGATCCACACCTACCCAACTAATATAACCATTCACAATTGCATGTCTCCAAGGACTCTCAACCTCTTTTGATCATGTGCCTCTCGTATGAATTTCTAATTCTTCACATGAAGAGAGAGAGAGAGAGCGGGTCAACAATCATGATTCTTCCTTTTCAAGAGGCTACAATCATTCTGAAGAAAAGAAAAGGTCTAAGACGGAGGCAAAAAAAATTTTATTGGGGGCAATTTTTAAAAGAAATTTTGTCACCAAGCACGGTGATAATCGTATTATAAATCTAATTCAAGACATACACATTTTATAAATTGTATATTACGGGCGAGAACTCCTCCTCATCTCTAATTCTATTAAAATATATTTTTTGTCATTCATTGATCATTTTATTACTTATTGAATAATTTTAGTGTGTTTGATAACACTTATTTGTTATTTAAATTTGAATAGATTAAGTACTTATTCAGTAATTGCATTTTGTAAATAATTTGAATATTACTTCATATATTAAGTGTTACTTAAAATGAGATAAAATTTTAAATGACACAATTACCACTTAATACTAAAGTCTAAAAATTTAAAAAATATAAAAATATTATAAAATATAATTTTTTAAGTACCACTTAAAACATTCCGTACTTAACATTCATATGTTAAAATTCAGCACTTAATTTTAATTTTATCAAAGCATAAACACACATCATTATTTTATAAAAAAAAATTCTTAGCAAAAAAGTTTAAACAAAATTTTACTTGAATCTTATAACTTTGAAAAAAATATGTAAATAAGATAACTAATGAATGAAAAATTATATATTTTACGATTTAGAGCAATAATTATATGTTTGACAAACAGGTAGATATTCATAAGAAAATAAGCTTAATTTTTTTCTACTACCATATCTTTGAAAGTAAGTTCTACGAGCCAAAATTATATTTTTTCTTTTCAAGTAATAATTTTTAAAGTTATGCTACTTGTAATATGTATTTCATAATCTACCATTTTTAAATTTGTTTACAGTAACGACTAATCATGTGGTTCATAAAAGCTTAATAAGAAAAATGTAGAGAATGATGAACCCAAACAAGCGCGGGAAATTAGTAGCCGACAATATTTGTATGTAGTTTATCATAAAAGTGCACAATCTTGTCTTCTCTTCTCCCTCAATAAGCGCCGATCATACAGGTAGATATTACGTGGGACCCACATCATTTAATGGATTAGCCTTAAATAGACATGCAAGTGCTAAGGCCATCACTATTCATCACCCAACTACCCCCACATCTGCCAAAAAAAAATAAAAAAATAAAAAATATTTTGGTGGAGATAATTAGAGCTAGCAAAATAAGACACAACACGAACACAACATGAATTAAAAATGTTAGGGTTGATCATAAAAGGATTGAAGTTGTATAAGAGTCGACCCGAATACGACACGAGAATATAAGGGTCGACCCGAATATAACACGAGTAACCCGAACACGACACGTTTGACACGATTATATTTATATTTAGTTTTAGTTTTAGTTTTTTCTTTTCTCTAATTGGTCATGAGTTGAAATATATCAATAAACTATTACTGGATCGTGTCAAATTTAATTTAAATTTGCTGATAATAGGTTAAATAGTTCATTTCGTGTTGCATTGTGTCAAATTTAATTTAATATATTATAATAAATAGACTAAATGGATTACATGGGTCAACACGGATAACATGTGGGTTAAGTTAAGATTGAACATATTTAACAAGTATATTAACCGGGTCTTTTTCGATACGACACGATTTTAACCCGACACGAACACGAACACGATCCACCAACACGAATTGCCAACCCTAAAGATAATACATGAAAATATCTATTTTTCTCGAGCAAAGGGAAAAAAATAGAATAAAAACAAAAAAAGTTAGTTATAATATTACCATATTTGAAGGATAATGTTGTATTAAATAATATTATAATAGTCCTACTTCTTTTTTTTCCTCTTCTGTTCAAATTTGAAACAGATGAAATTTTGCTAATGAGGGAATATATATCCGTCCTAGTCTCCTATTATTACTTTCCTCCTTTGTCTCATTGGAATAAAAGAAATTTAATTTCCTTTTTATTTTTGTGTATATATCTTTAGAGTCATTTTCTACCTTGGGACCCCTAAAGCTACAAAGGCTTAAATATTGTAATTATAATAAATTGTAGGAGGCATTTGTAATTTTTTTTTAAAAAGGTAAGCATTGGCATTTGTAATTTACCCACTAGATAAAAATATAAAAAATAAATCAAAAGAAGAGAGAAAAAAGCAAGCAGTGACCAAAGTGTGAACTTTGAAGAGTGATGGAGTGGGACTCAGTACTATATAAGCCAGAGCAATGAATCCAACTACCCTAAACCAAGAAATATCTTTCAATCTCTCCTCAAACAACCTCATTTTCATCATCTGGGTCTCCACCATTTTCCTTCAAAACCTCCTGTTTGGCGCCATTTGGGTGGTCCAATCCACAATGTTGCTCCTCTCAGGTTAGATCAATTTCTTCTCTGATTTTGCGATTTCTTGGTTTGTGATCACATTTTCTTTGTTTTTGTCATATGGGTTTGTGTTAGAACAAGAATTGGGTAGACACAGAGTCTTATAATGTGAAAAGGCTCTGTTTTTAGCCATGAATTGCAATGAGAGCAAGCTATCCATTGCAATAGCTTTTTGCCTCATTGTAGTGGCTCGTAGTACCACAAACCCTAGTGATTTCGAAATTCTGAATGATTTCAGAAAAGGGTTGGAAAATCCAGAGCTCCTAAAATGGCCTGAAAGTGGAAATGACCCTTGTGGCCCTCCCTCATGGCCTCATGTGTTCTGTTCCAGAGGCAGAGTCACCCAAATTCAGGTTCAGGGTTTGGGTCTCAAGGGACTTTTACCTCAGAACTTGAACCAACTCACACAACTCCAAAATTTAGGGCTTCAAAAAAATGAGTTTAGTGGAAAATTACCCACTTTCAGTGGCTTGTCACAGCTGCAATTTGCATACCTGGATTTCAACCAATTTGATACCATCCCTTTGGATTTCTTCCGTGGACTTAGCAGTGTCCGTGTCCTCGCTTTGGATGAGAACCCGTATAATGCAACCACCGGATGGTCTGTACCTAATGATTTGGAGGATTCAATTGAGCTAGCAAGTTTTTCTTGTTCAGGTTGCAATGTGGTTGGACCATTGCCTGATTTTTTCGGGAAATTGCCGTCCCTCACTTCATTGAGACTCTCCTTCAACAGGTTATCGGGTGGGATACCCGATAGTTTCCGTGACTCAATGTTGCAGATTTTGTGGTTGAATGATCAGGATGGAGATGGGATGAGTGGTCCAATTGATGTTATTGGATCAATGGTGTCACTGACCCAAGTGTGGCTTCATGGAAACCGATTTTCGGGGACTATTCCTGAGGACATTGGAGCTCTGGCTTCTTTGAGAGAACTCAACCTCAATGGAAACCAACTTGTGGGTCTGATTCCACTGAGCTTGGCAAGTATGAATCTGGAGTTACTAAATTTGAACAATAATATGCTGATGGGTCCGATCCCAAAGTTTAAAGCCGGTAATGTTACTTACTCTTCGAATTCATTTTGTCAACCGATCCCCGGACTCCAATGTGCCCCTGAAGTGAATGTGCTTTTAGATTTTCTCCAGAGTGTGAATTACCCATTGAATCTTGCTACATTATGGACTGGAAATGATCCATGTAAAGAACCATGGTTAGGATTGAGCTGCAATCCAAGAGGTGAGGTTTCGATTGTGAATCTGCAGAAGTTTAAGCTTAATGGTACTGTCAGTTCTTCAATTGCAAACTTAAATTCACTGATGGAAATTCATCTTAGGGAAAACAATCTAAGTGGTCCAATACCCATAAATTTAACTCAACTGAAATTCTTGAGGTTGCTAGATTTAAGTGGAAACAATTTTCAGCCTCCGATTCCAAAATTCCGCAATGAGGTAAAGATCATTGTTGATGGCAATCCACTATTGGAATCTAATCACACTGAGGGATCTCCATCACCAATTAACAGCCCATCTCCTTCCTCACCAACTATAACCCCGTCGCCAAGTTCTCTATCACCATCAAACAGCTCATCGGGTAGGACTCATTCACCATCATCCAGAAGCCAGTCTTTGCCGCCTAAAGGTTCATTATCTAGTTCCATCCAGAACCAATCCAAGCCAAGGGATTCTAAAAGATTTAGCGTAGTTGTCATTGTGGTCATAGCTGCAGCTTTCTCTCTTCTGGTTCTTGTAGTGATTCTTCTGTTTACATACTCCTGTAAGAAGAGGAAAGCCTCCGTAGGGGTTCCAAGTGCTATTGTTGTCCACCCACGAGATCCATCTGATCCAGACAACCTAGTTAAGGTTGCAGTTTCAAATGGTGCCCCCGGAACCTTATTCGCTCCAACTGGAAATGGGTATGATAGAGGAAACAATGGTGGAGTTGAAAAGTCTCATTTGATTGATGCTGGCAACTTGGTTATTTCTGTTCAGGTTCTACGCAAGGTTACGAAAAATTTTGCACCCGAAAATGAGCTTGGCCGTGGTGGTTTTGGAGCAGTTTACAAGGGGGAACCTGAAGACGGAACAAAAATAGCAGTCAAGAGAATGGAAGCTGGGGCAATTAGTCACAAAGCTTTGGATGAGTTTCAAGCTGAAATTAGTGTTCTGTCGAAGGTCCGGCATCGTCATCTGGTATCGCTTCTGGGGTACTCTGTTGAGGGAAACGAGAGGCTCTTGGTTTATGAATATATGCCCCAAGGGGCTCTAAGCAGGCATCTTTTCCATTGGAAGAGCCTGAACTTGGAGCCTCTATCTTGGACGACGAGGCTTAATATTGCTTTAGATGTTGCTAGAGGGGTTGAGTATCTTCATAATCTGGCACACCAAAGTTTCATACATCGAGATCTTAAATCTTCAAATATTCTTCTCAGTGATGATTTTAGGGCAAAAGTTTCTGATTTCGGATTAGTGAAACTTGCTCCTGACAGAGAGAAGTCTGTTGCTACAAGGCTTGCGGGCACATTTGGATATCTTGCACCTGAATATGCCGGTAAGTGATCTTTTTCAGATCCTCTTTGGATCGGTTACTTTCAGAATGCATATAGAAGTTTTCTTGCATTGTTTAACCTTCTACCATAAGTACTTTGACATTTAAAAATGAGTATGGCACCTTTAGTTGTCACAGTCCTCTTGCATTGCAAACCAGACCATATTCTTTTGTACCGTCTATGCTCAAGCTATACAAACTGTAGTGCCTTTTTTATCTACCCTTTGGAGCTTTAATGCACACTAGAGTAATATCATGTGTCTGTTTTTCATAAAGCATGTGTTCAGTAGTAACATGTAGCATCTCTTTAGAAGCTTAAAAAATTGTGTTACGCTCAACTGTTAAAAGTTGAGGAATTACAGAATAGTGTTGGAGCGGATTGACATTCCTCTCAACATGGATGAATGTACTGGTAAGGAACAGAACAAAATGCATTCTTTGCATACAACTTGTTGAAGTATTATTTAGTTAACAAGCCAACTTCCAAAATATTACAATCGAGCCAAAAGACCTTTGCTTGCAGATAGGTAGGAAAAAAAAGCGTATCCTGAAACCCTCTTTGAAGAACTTTATTACTATTTTTTCCTGGCAAGAAACTCACACACTCACTTTGCCCCTACAGGACTTGAATCCTCAACCTTTCTACATTGATAAGGTGAAGAAGTACCTAGAATACTACCCTAGGTGGTATGAACTTGAATTATGAGTACAGCCACAAGGTTTTTAGATCATAAAATGGATCCACTCTAGTAAATGCTGCTTGATCGTGTTTCCTAGCTTGAGTTCCATAGAACACTGTAAAGGTGGATAATTTTTCAGTGCAGTCCTCAGTCTGATTATGGTCCTAACTATATCACTTTGAACTTTTTCCTACATGTCTCCAAATTTTGTTCTAACTCAAAATTCTTTTTTCCAGTAATGGGGAAAATCACAACCAAAGCTGATGTCTTCAGTTACGGAGTGGTGTTGATGGAGCTTTTGACAGGGTTAGTGGCACTAGATGAACAACGCTCAGAGGAAAACCGGTACTTGGCTGAGTGGTTTTGGCAAATAAAATCAAACAAAGAGAAGTTAACCGCTGCCATCGACCCTTCTCTTGATGCAAAGGAAGATATTCTTGAAAGCATCTGCATTGTAGCTGAGCTGGCTGGACATTGCACTGCAAGGGATCCGAATCATCGACCCGACATGGGACATGCAGTGAATGTGTTGGCCCCACTGGTCGAGAAATGGAAACCATTCGATGAAGAAAAAGAGGAATATTCCGGCATTGATTACACTCTACCTCTTCCGCAAATGTTAAGGGGATGGCAGGAATCAGAAACCAAAGATTTAAGCGGTACTAGTCTTGACAACAGCAAAGGAAGTATTCCGGCCAGGCCAGCTGGATTTGCGGAGTCCTTTACTTCTGCTGACGCGCGATGAGTAAAAAGGTAGTCTTGCAGCCCTTCTGCCTTCGGTTTCAGTTAAGTTGCTGGTGTTGTTAAAATTGGTATTTCTGTTTCTTACTTTGAGGATGTCGTGTGGAGCATTTATCTAGCTTATTGCATAAGATCATCGAATCTTACAGAATTCAACGAGGACCAAGATGTATGTAGACAGAATTAAAGCATTTAAAACATTACAAGGGGCAAGGTACTCTTTGCTCAAAGGGTAGTTTTGTTGTTGTGAAATAAATGTAAATATGTTCAAAGCATGAAAACGATTATTGGTCATACGAGTCATGCTATTTCCTAGTAGAGTTAAATGGGAAAACTGAGGTTGGTGTCTGTTCTCGAAAAAGAAGAAGAAAAAATCTATGATATTGTAATTCTCGGAATTTCCATGGGGAGGTTTTTAATGGTTTATTATGTTCGTTGGAGTACCCTTATCTAAGAGATTGCGCTTCTACGTGTGGTTATTCAAAATGGTAGCATGGCCTTCCAAAGGACGTTGTTCTTCTTTTTTTTCCGAGTTATAGATCTTTCCCCTCTTACTGCTTAAATAAGTGAATAATACTGATTATTCAGATGTTAGAAGGCTCGCAACACTTCCTTTTTTACGAGTCTGAGTGTCATTGTTTCTGATTTTTTTTGGGGATGGTACGTAGTAGCATTAGTTATGGATTCACATTATGGATGTGTTTTGTGTCTGTGTTGATGATACAGCAATCTAAATCAGGAAGATTTGTTGAGTTGGTTCTTCAAACATCAAGATAGGTACTAGTCTTCAAACTTGTTTCTGAAAAAAGTTGTGTCATGTCATTACATGCAAGGCAAAATGGAGACACAAGAAAACTAGTGTCATGCCCGTTTGTGTCGATACATGTTGGTAGCAGCAAACATGTATATTGGCCATTGCTGGTAATTGGTGGTATTTGTGCAGCTCTGTTCAACTTGAACCTGGACCTCCAGAAACCCTAATTTGGACCTGTTAATTGCAGTCTCGTTGCATCCCAGTCGGATTGATATCTCAATATATTTAATACTGAGAAGTTTCTCACACATATTCAAATAAACACAAGGATTGTACGTATATATATATGTATATATATATACTAGCATAAAGCACGTGCTATGCACGTGATGAGAAATCTATGATAAATGAAAATAATATAAAAGAGAAATAATAAAAGAAATTAATTTAACATTCCAATATGTATATACATATATATATAATATGACTTATATAGGGTGAAGGATGGATTTTTGAAGAGAACATAGAATAGTAATGACTTACAGGTTGAGCTGAGTTTACGATTGTCAATGCTAAGTGTTGATATATAGGATTTAAAAGAAATGAAGGGTCAGTTTCTTTATTTCAAAGGTTAAGTACATTTGATCAATTAAATTACATTCATGTACTTGCTATAAGAATGTCTAAAGTTTTTCAATAACTCTTCATTTATAATTGGGTAATTTGCAGTCACACCCCCTGAGGTTTGGGTTTATTGCAGCCAAATGCAAAGTTTTGCTTTTTTGGTCCCATAGTCCCCTGAGGTTTCAATTTCGTTGCAATGACACCCCATGGGCTGGTGAAATGACTATAATGCCCCTTTAATTGTTTCACTTATTATATTAGGGTAATATATAAAGTGTGAAATTACTCATATGCCCAAACACTTCACCCCTCTGAAATTACTAATTACACTTCCACCCCTTATTACAAAATATATATATATATATATATATATATTACAAAAATTACAATTTAATTTTTTTTTCTTTATAAAATTCTAAGTAAACACATAAAATTCAAAAAAATATATATAATTTGTAAAATATATATAAAATTTGAAAAAACATATAAAATTCGAAAAAATATATAAAATTTGAACAATATATAAATTTTTAAAAAAAACATATAAAATTCGAAACAAATATATAAAATTCGTAAACAATATATAAAATTCGAAAAACATATAAAATTCTAAAAAATATATAAAATTCAAATATATATATATAAAGTGTGATTGAAGTTTAAGTGGACAAGTTTCAGAGTCATTAGCCAAGGTAACGGATCATCTCCAGTTCTCTGTAGAGCTATTTCAATGGTCACGATGGCGACACATGCCCCACGATGGTGACCGAAATCGGAATCGAACCGATACTTTATTAAAATATTTTAATCAAAATTAAATATATTAATATTTGGATCAAAATTAACGGTTCGGTTCCGATTCTCATTTTTAAAGAACCAAAAGTATCGGTTCGATTCCGGTTTCGGTCGGAATCAAAAGCGAACCGCATCGTGAATATATTAATATTTGAACCGAACCGTTAATTTTGATCCAAATATTAATATATTTAATTTTGATTAAAATATTTTAATAAAGTATCGGTTCGATTCCGATTTCGGTCACCATCGTGGGGCATGTGTTGCCATCGTGGCCATTGAAATAGCTCTGCAGAGAGCTGGAGAGGATCCGTTACCTTGGCTAATGACTCAGAGACTTGTCCACTTAAACTTCAGTCACACTTTATATATATATATTTAAATTCTATATATTTTTTAGAATTTTATATGTTTTTCAAATTTTATATATTGTTTACGAATTTTATATATTTGTTTCGAATTTTATATGTTTTTAAAAAAAAATTATATATTGTTTCAAATTTTATATATTTTTTCTAATTTTATATGTTTGTTTCGAATTTTATGTGTTTACTTAGAATTTTATAAAGAAAAAAAATTAAATTGTAATTTTCGTAATATATATATATATATTTTGTAATAATGGAAGTGTTTGGGCATATGAGTAATTTCACACTTTATATATTATCCTAATGTAATAAGTGAAATAATTAAAGGGGCATTATAGTCATTTCACCAACTCAGGGGTATCATTGCAACGAAATTGAAACCTCAGGGGGCTATGGGACCGAAAAAGCAAAACCTTGCATCTGGCTGCAATAAATCCAAACCTCAGGGGGTGTGACTGCAAATTACCCTTTATAATTCAAGTTTTAACTTATCTTTTATTACAAAATGTAGTGGGACAAAAATCATTTTTTTTTAACATTTCAACCATATATGTAAGATCACTCAGACAAGAATACAGAAATATTTTATTTTAGGTAGACCTTGTATAAGTAAATGAGTTATATATATGAAAGGTCATGTCTTTTCAAATGTTATTGTAGAACTTAATGATATTTATGACAACATTTATTTATTAATAATCAATAATTAAAAATAGTACAAAATATATAGAAAAAACTAAAACTCTTCACACTCTTATAATAGTAGAATAGATTTATTTGTCTTTTGAAATGCCTTTGATGTTACACTTTAATAATAATAATATATATTAATTATTTATTTACTTTTTTATTTAGAAAAATGTATAAAAATAATCCTAAGGCCTCACACTTTTAGAAACACTAGGAAAAAGCACGTGTGGATGCACGTGGTTTGTAGAGTTTTGATCAAATTTAAATTTTAAATTCAAAGAATTAAAAAATAATTTTAAAACTATTGATTAAAGTTTTCTGAACTTATTTTCGAATATAACACAAAAAAGAAAAATAATGAAGTATTTAACTTAAGACATTTTTGGAGTATGTTTTTACATTTTGGAGTATGTTTTTTTCACCTGGAAACCAAAATAATGTATAAAGATTACAAATTTAAGAACACTCTTAATCAACAAAACAAAAATCATTTGGAAAGAAAAATCACAAAAGGATAGACAAAGTATAAACTTTGAAACCAATTTCACCTGGAATAGTTTGAAGCACATTCTCGATTCCAACAATTGAGTTTCTCCAACTTGAATTTGAGATAAAAACTTGATGATAAATATAAAATGAATTAGAATACAAATTTAAGAACACTCATAATCAACAAAACAAAAATCATTTGGGAAGAAAAACCACAAAATGATAGACAAAGTATAAATTTTGAAACCAATTTCACCTGGAATGGTTTCAAGCACATTCTCTATTCCAATAATTGAGTTTTTCCAACTTGAATAGAAGAGATAAAAAATTGATGATAAAAATAAAATGAATTATGTAGAATCTATAAGATTTTGCAATTCAAGAATTGTAACGGTCCAGCTAATTAATAAGAGAAACTCAAGAAATGTAAAACTTACACAATAATTGGTATTAAATGAATCAAATTATGGAGAGAAATATTGGTTCAAGAAGTTTAACCATTAGTAGGGGAAACTTGTGTCACATAGATAATTAAAAAATATCTAACAAATATCGCATTTTTATTTAATGAATGAAAAGAAATGAGTGTCACTTGTGTGTCTCTTTAACTTTTATACTTTTTTTCAAATTTAAAAGTATATATTGAAAAAATATTGGTACATGAAACTGTATAGAAATGATAAACACGCTTTACACTTTTATGTTAGAATAAAATAAAATAATATTTTAAATTATAAAAATATATAAAAAATAATAAACAGATTTTTCACTGTTATAATATTATAGTATATGTTGTATAATATATATAAATAGATAGATATTTAGATATTTAGATTAGAGATCATAATTACAATTAGTGAGAAGTTCAAAAGAGTTTTGTAACTCTCAAATATATTAATATAATAATAAATGTTAAAGATATATTTAATTATATATTTTTCATTTAAAATATTCAAATAATGTATAGAAAAATTCCTATGGCCTCACACTTTTAGAATAATATATATATATTAAAATCATACATTTTTAATATTCACTTCCCTTTTCCAAAACTGGAATCATATGAAAGCAAGGAAGAACAAACTCCTTCAAACGGAATTTTTTTTTTTGGGAAAAAAAGTCTACTAATTTTTAATAAAAAACGAATAATTGTAACTCTCAAAAATATTCTTTGTATAAACTTTAAAAATTTAAAAATAGAAAACAATATTCTTGTTTAAGAAAAAGGAGGATTTAAAAAGTAAATAAAATTGAAAAATATAATAGGAAAGAAAGTTGAACTGAATGAGATACATACGACAAGTATAAACTTTGAGTATACCACCTAAAACAAATCATGAAACAATATTGTTGCTTAAGAGTTCTATTTATATAAGGAGATTGTTAATGATTGTGAGTTGTAACTCTATGAGGAATGTAAAGATGTGTAACGATTAAAATTGTTCAATTAATTGTAACTCTCAAGAATGGTAAGATGTTAAACATGTTGCATTAATCCCCTTATAATGAAAGATTGTATATATCTTACGTGTATCTTAATTTGATTTAAAATTTATATAGAGAAAATAATGTATTTAGTCCAGAATCAACATGGTGTGAAATTTTTTTGGCCTTTCTATACATACATGTAAATTTCTATAAAACAAATATTTTTTTATTTAAAATATTATATTAATGTTGGGAGAAATAATCTAAGAGTCACACTTCTTTAATGAAACAGATTTAATACACTTCTTTAATGAAATATATTTAATAAATAATAAAACAAATGTTTTTTTTATTTAAAATATTATATTAAAGTGATGAAAAATAATTCAAGGGGCTTCCACTTTTAGAATAGTATATATAAAGAAAGGGTTTCGCCCGAAAACTTAAATTGGGAGGTGAAACTAATATTTAATTCATATATACTTATTTTACCTCTAATTCGGATCCTATACTCACCGGTTTGCGGATGACTTAACTAGACATGTCAATGGATTGGATTCAGATCGGATCAGTTAAATCCAAATCCAATTTGTTAAAAAATTGGATTATCGGATTCGGATCCTAATCGGGCTATCGGATTTTATTTTCAATCCATATCCGATTAATATCGAATTCGGATCATAATCGAATTATTAATAGGTCTATTGATAAGGATGACAAAAACTCCCAATCCGCAATCCGATAATTCGACAGATTTTTACTTAGTTAATTCATATTCGAATTTCTTCATTATAGAATATCTGATCCGATTATCTAATTAAAAAAATACAAAAATCAATAAATACTGAAACATTAAAATTATTCACACTTTTAATAATTGTATTTATGATCAATCATTATTAATAAATAATAAAATAATTAATAACTAACATGTATATACATGTACAATATTAAATATATACACATAAAAATATCAAATTTATTTATATATATAAATATATTATATATCGGATCGGGTTATTATCGGATCGATATAAATCTAAATCCAATTTATTAAAAAATCAGATTATCAGATTTTATTTTCAATCTATATTCAGTTAATTGGATCGGATTCTGATCAAAATCCGATCCATTGACATGTCTGCCGCCCTTAACATGAGAGTTTTTGCTCCAAAATAAAATATACATTGTTATTTGGTATGGAGGCATGTCTCTCAAACATAAGTTCATTTGAAGAACCAATTTAAAATGCTCTAGCTTATGTCATGAGTGCGAAAATAAATAAATAAATCAATAAATGTTTTTTTTTCTTATTCTATTTGATCGGATGTATAAAAATAAAAAAATTCGGACTGCTGAATAACAGACAAATGGAAGAAATCTGATGAACAAATCTACTTTTATGCTCATCATTATCCTTATTCACGAATTAAGACAGACAAAACAATGCCCATTTCTTTATCCAATTTTTTTGAATAAAAACTGACAAAATAATACTGAAAGTTAAATTAATATCAAATTAGTCTAGGTTTGGGTCAGTCATATTCATGAAATTTATACAAATTAATCCCTTTGTTTTGGTTTAAGATATTATAGAAAGACATTTTATTCTGGTGTTTGAGGCCCTGTTTGGTAGGTGGTTCGGTTCCAGCTGGTCTGGTCTGGTCTTGTGTTTTATGGGACCAGGTCATAATTCGTAGCATTGGTCCCAAATTTTTTGTTAGATCAAGTAAGACCAAATCAGACCAAAATGGCCTCATTTCAGACAAAAAAAAAAGGTGGTTCCTGGTGGTCCAGTTTGGTTTTTTAATAAAATATATTTATAAATAATTAAAAATAAATAAATAATAATAATAAATTAATAATAATAATAATAAATAAAATAAAACATATTTTAAAAATAAAATAAATAATACCTAATAATAAAAAAAATGAATATAATAATAATAAATAAATATAATAATAAATAAATAATAAAATATATTTATAAATAATTAAAAATGAATAATTAATAATATAAATAATAAATTAAATAAAACATAATAATAATAATAAATAAATGAATGCAATAATAATAAATAAATATAATAAAAAATGGATTAAATAATAAATAATAATAATAAATTAATAAAATAAATAATAAATTACATAAAACATATTTAAAAATATAATAAAAATAATAAATAATAAACAAAATGAAATAAATAATAATAAATAGATATAATAATAAATAATAAGTAAATATAATAATGAATAAATACTTCATGATAATAATAAAAAAATGAGTATAATAATAATAAATTAATATTAAATTACTAAAATATATTTTTAAATAATTAAAAATGAATTAAATAATGAAATAATAATTAATAAATAGAATATATTTATAAATTAATATATAAATTAATAAATAATAATATAAATAATAAAATATATTATAAAGTGAAGAAATAATAAAGAAAGAAAGAAATAATACATAAATAAATATTATAATAAATAATAAATAAATAGTAAGACCAGACTGCTTACCAAACAGACTTTTCCAAATCAGATTAGACCAGACCGGACCGGACCAAACCAGACCAAAAAGACCGCCTACCAAACATGGCATGATTGTCCTAATTGCGAGAAACTTCTCACTATATTTATATTTATAGTGCTTTTGCTAAAAATTAGATTAAAAAATTTGGTTTATAAGTAATAAAATAAAAAAATAAATAAAAATTAAAAGTGATAAATTAGATACAGATAGTCTTTGTTGAACTTGCATGTTTTGAGTCACATCACATGGATTGCACTATGGATGTTCCCAGTGACAGAGAAAATCAAGTGTGACATAACAAACTTATAATATAACCATATAATTTATGTAATAATTTGGAGAAAGATTTGCTGAGTTGTGTAAAGCTCACTCACTTTCTGGCTTAGAAGTAAACCTAGTACACCCATGAGCTTCTTTCGCTCTAAAATGTAGCATGTGTGTCTATATATATATATATTACTAATAAATTAATAATACTTGATCTCTATACGAGAAGATTAAATTACCTCGAGATTTATATCACATTAATATTAAAAGTGTAGGTTGTGGATTCGCATGTTTTATCCCTCGCGTTATGTAAATTTTTCAATAATTAATAAGAAATATATGCCACCATTAATTATTGGGATATGTACTATATTTATATTTTTAATTATTGGGATATGTACTAAATTAATAAGAAATATATGCCACCATATGTATTAAAAATGGCATTATACCTTATAATTAAAAATATATAAAATTCGAAAATAATATATAAATTTCAAAAATCATATATAAATTCGAAATAAATATACATAATTCGAAAATAAAATATAAAATTCAAAATAAATATATAAAATTCGAAAAAAACATATAAAATTTGAAACAAATATATAAAATTCGAAAACAATATTTAATATTCGAAAAATATATATTTAAAATTTGAAATAAATATATAAAATTCGAAAAAATATACTCCCTCCGTCCATTTTTAGTCGTCCACTTTGTCTACTTTACTTGTCCAAAATTAGTTATCCAGTTTCAAATCTCAATACAATATTATCACATATTTTTCCAAACTATCTCTCTTCATTAACTTTAAAAAGTAATGGGTCTGTAAATGCAGAAAAATAACACAACAATTGAATTAAAATCGAATGTCTTTTATTCCTCCCTTGGCCATGTATTTATATACAATTTGGTAGAGGGGTTCAGGCCCATCTACCCAACTCATCAATCCTTTAAAATATGGGGTTTGATATAGTCATTTTTATCTTGATCTTTATCCTCCCATATATGGGACTAATCCATGACTTATAGTCCACTCATTATCTAGAAGCTACTGTGGGCCAGACCCATCTGTCCTTGCTTATGGCTCACCTTTATTGGGTCATATAATTTTGGCTATTACACAGGCCCCTGAGGTTATGGGCCACTCCATGGCCCATGATCGAATGTAAACATATACATACATGCACAGTCTTTTTCTTGAAAATGATATTGATGACGGGTTGTTCATTAAATGTTGAGTTAGGTAGATAGTCATGTGCATTTGAATTGAGTGGACCACGTTCTCCCAATTTTTGTGCCATGGCTGCTAAGATGACGGCACATGACATTCGGTCTTCGTGTCATCTCTTGACCTTCTCCTATGGCTTCTATAAAAGCCATTATTTCTTGCCATTTTAACATCATCAACTTCACAGTTTCTGCAACTGCTTCTCTCCTTCTAAGCTTCCACCTTTTACCAACTCGACTGAAAAACTTCACCGGAGCAACTCTTTACTCTTCCGAAGTCTCTTTTGCCTCAATCTTTTGAACTGCGTAAGTTAGATAACGTTTTTATTTTTATTTTCACTTTTACTCCCCATTTGTCTCTTATACATTTATGTAGAAAAATGTATGGGAGCGATGACGCTAAGTCTGTGGATGAGGTTGTTCTGTCTTCTGGTACAGACCCGGAGACCCTCAGTAGCAATAGTCCCTCTTCTTTTCATCCAGAAACTGAGCCACCTAGAAATTTTCCTATTAACACTGACCTCCCAGGCTCATTAGTAAACCCGGAAGTGGATGATGAAGGAGGCTCCTCCGATGATGAGGAGCCTGCGAACCCTTCATAATTGCCCTTCTTAATGGAAATTCCTGACCTAAAGTGGACGTCAAACGTCTTTGGGTTGAAGCCAGGGTCTCCGGTGATGTGTTTTTGGCCCCTTACCCACATCATTTAGACTTCACCAAGAGTGAGGGAATTGAACTAGGTAGTATCCTTCTATCAGCCGTTCATTTCAAAGTACTAAGATTTCCCCTCCATCCCTTCTTCCCTTATGTTATTTTCATGTTAGGGTTGCACTCTCTTCAACTTAACCCGAACAACTTTAGGATCCTCGTCATGCTCATTCTGTATAATAGAGACTTAGACCTTAACTTAGGATTAGATGACCTACTTCTCTGCTACTTCTTTCAAAATGTCAGAGGAAACAAATATAGGTATAACCTTTTTCCTTTTCAAGGTCGGGGCATTTGTTCCAATACGGAAAAGTCCGATAAGAGCTGGAAAGAGAGGATCGTAGTTGTTAGTGGCAACTGGCTATACCCATTCTCTCTAACATACCCGGTTCCTAGAGTTTTTGGCCCAAATCGACTTCATTTCTTACGTCCCCTTCACAAAGCCACGTGTTTCTGTGAGTTTTGTGATATTAATCGGGGAGACTATGAATATAGATTCCTTGGCTATGAGGACAGTGAGATACCCCATTCCTTTGTAAAAGAACGTTTTGCCTTTCTGAAAGCCAAGATCTGGAGTAATATCAGATCGGCCCATAAGCTTTTGACTAAGGCCAATCTGGAGATGATATCTAATTTGGGCGTTGTTATTGACAGGATGGATCTACCCCTCAGGCCCCTATATGCCAGACGCATTCATGTCCCTGACGGATATACTCCAGTTGATGTCATACCGCTCTCTACAACTCCCCCGACGCCTCCGGTACGCCCAGTTGCGCAAAATCTTTCAGATCCTCCTCAACCTCTTCTTACTAATGCTCCAACCACAAGGCCATGATTTGGTACTGGTGGTGGAATAGCTAGTAAAAGGCCTAGAACCCAAACTGTTGATGCTTCAACGAGCGACCCTCCCCAGGCTCAGGACACTCCCCATACCGTAATCCCTTAGGAGCCCAAGTTTGTCCTTCCCGATGGGTCCCAGATTTGTTTAGATCATATCACATTCGGCAACATCGAGGCACTCCGTGTGATGGCTAAAGAGGTATGGACCCCTACAGATAGGGCCCATCAGGCTAAAGTAGGGATGACAACGGGTCGGATTTGGGACGGGTTTGGCTAATACCATTACCACCCCATTTAAAAATTACTAATACCAAATCCCCCCCAAACCCGCGATGGATTATAATCGGTAATACCATTACCACCCCGTCGATATAAACAGGTTTCATCGGGTTACCATCGGTTATACTAAATTATTTCTAATAAATTAAAAGCACAATTGATTTACTAAATTATTTGATGACAAATTAAGTTATAATGCGTTTGATGAAAAATTAAGTTATAAACCAAGTATTTCTCTCTTATTCTAGGCATATATTATGTTTTACGTTATAGACCAAATATCCCACATATTTAGACAAACAAATGTATATATACACATATTGACTGGAATTCTTTCAAAAATATATATATATATATAGATGTCAGCACCAAGAATCAGATTATTGAGTTATATATAGACAAAGACGCACATATATATAAAAAAAAAATTAAAATTAAAATCGTAAACGGGTCGGGGTCAGGTTACCAATGGGATTTCCAGAATACCCAAATTCGACCCGAACCCGATTCGGGTTTTAATTTTGGATACCAAACCCGTCCCAAACCCTTTTATAAGTTTGTCGAACCCGCCCCAATTGGGTTAGGCCGGGTCGGAACCCGGCCGGGTCAGACCATTTTGCCATCCCTAGGCTAAAGTGACCAGGACCGAGTTGCTTCAGAAGGGCCCTAAGATGGGAATGGAGGTATGTTACCGTTTTAACTTTACTTAGTCTTTTTTTTCTCTTTTTCTTTATTCTTCTTGACATGTCATTTATGTTTGTCCTATCAGCTCCTCTACGTAATTCAATCATACAATCAAGTCCTTGAGGCTGATGTCAAGGAGATGAATAGGTTTCTGACAGCCAACCAACAGGCGAACGAGCACCATATCACCCTCGCCAGAAGAAGTCAGAGAACAAAATTCTCTGAGCACAAAAGTCTTCTGGAGGCCGGAGAAGCTAAGAGAGGGCTTTAGCTATTGAATTGGCGGAGGCAAAAGCTCTATACCAAAAGATTACTGCAGAAAATGTGGAGTCAGATAATCTTCTGGCTCTTGAGTAATCTAAGGTAGACATGTGCCGCTTGGGTGGGCTAGACATGCACCAACGGTACGTTACTATTTGTGATGTTCGATCGATCAGGGCATGTCGGGAGAGACACGAGATTGAGCACATTCCCTTAGCAAATCGGGAGTTCAAGACTGCTAGGAGTTTGACGCTTTCATTGGGATGCCTCTTCCTTACCAGGACCCACCTGCCTCTGAGAATGAGAAGAGGTTCGCCGCCTTTCTGAAGGGAGAAGACCCTGTGCCTTTAGCTCCGGAACAGTCTATCTCTTCGGGTCATAATATAGTGACTTAGGGTTTTTCTGAGCGTCACCTTGTATCACCCTCAGAAGGGTTATTTTTGTAAATTCTATTTATATTAATGAAAGAATTTTCCCAATTCTCATGGCTTTATGTTTTCTGTTCATGTTGTTTCGGTCTGATCAGGCTGCAATAAAACACTTTTTTAAAAAAATTATTTAAATAAGAATCTTCGGGCATCAGGCCTCTGGAATCCATTGATGGTTAGTTAAAATCAGATTTGGGCTCAACACTTAAGAAAATTTTCATTTTAATGGGAGTCTTCGGGTATTTGGCTCCTAAAACTCATTTAATGTCCTCTGGTTAGTTCAAATCAGGTTTGAATTCAACATTTAGGAATTTTTTTATTTTAATGGGAGCCTTCGGGCATTTAGCCCCTGAGACTCATTTAATATCCTCTGGTTAGTTCAAATCAGGTTTGAACTTAACACTTAGGAAAAAAAATTATTTTAATGGAGAGCCTTCGGGCATCTGGGCCTTGAAACTCATCTAATGTCCTTTGGTTAGTTTAAATCAGGTTTGAACTCAATACTTAGGAAAAATCGTATTCTTTGCAAGGCCTGATCATACACATATATGTAAAGAACATGGTATTTTATTCGAAACTTGAAAAACATGTAGGAGAGGTGCCGAACATCGGGTACAAATGCTTTATTATAAACAGCAGAGGTGTCATATGCAGGACACAGATACTCATGTTGTTATTTAATGAAAAACTCTCTAAGGATAATACCTCTTCGGAGGGTAAGCGTTCTGAGAGTTGGGCTCGATGCAACCTGTCTCGTTCTTTCATACTCGATAAACACCACGATCGATGACCTCAATTATTGTATAAGGACCTTCCCATGTTTCTCGTAACTTGCCAACAATCCCAATCTTTCTTCTGAGCACCATATGTCGATCCAAATGGGCGATAAATTGGATGTCACGAGCTCTATGTCAATCCCCGCTCTATTGACATTGGATGATCCGTCCACGAATATTACCTATAAGCCTGGCTCACCTTCTTCGGGAGAGTCTGCGGGTTTAGTTTCTAGTAAAAAGTCAGCTACTGCTTGTCCCTTGATGGTGGTTCGGGGAACATAGGTTATGTCATAGATTCCCAATTTTATCGCCCATTTGGATACTATCCCTGACATTTTGGGCTTCACCATTATGGATTTGATCGGATTCGTAGTTGGTACCATGATCGGATATACTTTGATTTCGGAGACGTTGTTTTGCATTGATCAATGATAGTACTAGTTTTTCATGCTTGGAGTAGCGGGTCTTAACATCGGCAAAAACTTTGTTGGTGTAGAAGACCAACATCTGGCACCCCTTGTCCTCCTTGACCAAAGCGGTGCTGGTGGATGTTGCATATATGGCTAGGTATAAGTGCAATGGTTCATCTGCTTCCGGGGTTGCCAGTATGGGAGGCTTTGTCATATAGCTCTTGAGCTTCTTCAGAGCTTCTGATTGTTCCGGCCCCCAGACATCTCCCTTTGTTGCCTTTATGAAATGGAAAAAGGGGCGGCACCGATCGGTTAGGCGAGAGATGAAACGGTTGAGGGTTGTCATTCTTCCGGTTAGTACTTGGATTTCCTTTCGGGATTTTGGCTCTTCCATCTCCACAAGGGCCATGACTTGTGCTAGGCTCGCCTGCATTCTTGCCCGATCAACTATGTGTCCCAAGAACTGGCCCGAGGACACTCCGAAGGAACATTTGGATGGGTTAAGATTATCTTGTATTTCTTGAGTGTGTCAAACACCTGTTGTAGATCAGTCAGGTTGTCACTCTTTGTCTTGATTTTGACCATCGTGTCATCAATGTAGGCTTCTATGGTGGATCCCATCATGCCCTGAAAAACTTTGTTAACCAACCTCTGAAAGGTTGGACCTGCATTCTTTAGTCCGAAAGGCATAACTGTATAACAATATGTACCTGACTCGGTGATGAATGTCATCTTTTCCTCATCCTCAGGGTTCATTCGTATCTGATTATACCCGGAGTATGCATCAAGGAAACTTAAGCGCTCGAATCCCGTAGTGGCATCCATTATCTGATCAATTTTTGGTAAGGGGAAGCAATCCTTCGGGCATGCTTTATTCAGATCTGTGAAGTCCACGCACACCCTCCATTTTCTATTCTTCTTCTGGACTACTACTACATTTGCCAACCATGAGGGGTACCGCACCTCTTTAATGAATTCAGCTTGGAGAAGTTGATCCACCTCTTCAGTTATGATATGGTTTCGGTGGTCCCCATGCATCTCTGTTTTTATCTGACGGGTTTAACGCTGGGGTCCACATTGAAAGAATATTGGGTTACTAAAGGATCGATACCGGGCATGTCCAGGTGGCCCCAAGCGAATACGTCAGCATTGGAGCGCAGAAGGGCCTCCAATTTTTCCTTCTCCTGTGTACTGAGGATGGAACCAATGTAAATCGTTATTTCAGGGTGATCGGGGTATATCTGAACTTTCAGCAAAGGTTCAGCTACCATGGATGACCCCGCACCCCCGTCCTGTAATTGCTATTGATCATCAGACATTGTTTTTCCTTTTGAAGCTCGTTCTAGTTCTGCTATTTTCCTCAGGCCTTTCAGAGTGACGGCGTAACACTCTTTGACCGCCATCTGATCTCCGTTGATGTCAATCATATTGACTCTGTTTGGATCGACGCATCGCATAACTTGATGTGGGGTGGATGGGACTTCATGCATTTGATGAATCCACCTTCTGCCCATGAGCAGATTGTATGAGGGTTTAACATCCACCACTACGAAAGTCTCTCTGAGCATGCTTTTGCTACTGTTACTGGTAGTATGATTTCGCCCATCAGTTATACTCTTTTACCATCAAAACCTGCTATCGGACTTCTGGAAGGGACTATCTATTAGGTGTCGATCTCTAATTTCTCAAAGGCCCACTTGGTGATTATGTCGGCGCTACTCCTTGGGTCAATCATTACCCTTTTGATCAGACAGTTTGAGACCATGAGGGAGATCACTAGGGGATCATCATGTGGTGACTGGATGTTTCTCAAGTCTGTAGAAAAGAAGGTTATCTGGGCGTCCTCCTTCGGGCTTCGGAACTCGTTGATCTCCCCGACCTATCATAATTTCTGGGCTTGACGCATCTGGGACCTATAAGTTTCCTCTATTTCTGACCTATTGGGTCCCCCGTAGACTATATAAATAACCTTTACGGGCTGACCCGTTGTCCCCTTGGTTAACGTATGTGAGGTTTGATCTGATCGGGTGCCCTCATTTGCAACGTATTCAACCAAATTCTCCCTTTGTTATCATGGCCTCTACTTGCCTCCTAAGGCTTCTACACTTATTGGCGTGGTGCCCATATTTGCCGTGGAAGGCACAGTGCCTCGACATGTCCCTTAGTTCTATCGGTTACCTGATAGGGGGTGGTGATCGAAAGATCCCTTTACCCTTAGTTTCTTGGTATAGTTTTTATAGGCTAACCTTTAACGGGGTAATCTTATCTTCGAATCTTTGGCATTTATCAGGGGCCTGGGAAGGTGTAGAGGATGTACTTGGACGTTTTCGGTTTGGCACCCAGTCCTTGGCCTTTGGTTCAGATGCCTTAGCCTCCACGCTTACAAAGGTTGCCCTTCTCTGTCATATGGCCAGTTATTCTTCTCTCCGGAGATGTCCTTGTGCTCTAGAGTTGAGTTGTTCGATATCCGCCGGTGGCCTCTTGACCAAAGACTGGTGGAACTTGGTTCCAGGAATCAAGGCCATCCTGAAGGCCTCGACGGCTAAGTGTTGATCGCAATTTTTGATTGAGGACATCTCAACATTGAATCGCGAGACAAAGCTCTTCAAGGATTCACATTTTTCTTGGATCATGGTAAACAGACTGGAAATAGTTTTCTTCTATCTTTTATTGCCGAAGTATTGGGCAATGAACAACTTGTAGAGTCTGAGCCAGCTTCCAATGGATCGGGGTGGTTGTTTCCTGAACCATAGCAGGGCTGCTTCAGTCAGGCTGGTAGGGAAGACTTTACAAAGTAAGGCTTCGTTTTCGTTGTAGATGTTCATCTTTATATGGACATGGTAGATGTGTTTTGTCAGATCTTTCTTGCCGTCAAACAAGGTAAACTTCGGTAGCCTGAACCTTTTTGGGTAGGGCACGCTGGTGATCGCCAGTGTAAACGATGTCCGCACTGCATCGATGGATGCCTTAGAGGCCAGATCATTGGGGGTCTGGATCTTCAGATCCTTGAGCACCTCCCTTTGGAATCTGATCATAATCTACTCCAAATTTTTCATGGTTAGGGTTTCCTCGGGATTGTGCACCCCGAGCACCTGTAGGGATGACTCTGCGTGCTCCTCCCGATCGTTGTTAGACTTTGTGTGGTGGTTGTCCCCTTCTGATTGGTGGCCCACGGATCGTTCCTATCAATTGGACTGGTCGCCATTTGGGCTTCTCTAGAGTTTTGCAATATAGCTAGTTTTGCCACCAACTCGGCGGTCTTATCCTCCAGGGCCCGCCTGATCGGATCTTCGGTTTGAGAGGGTTGGCCTCCGTTCGGAGGTAGCTCGGACTGTTGTGATTGAGTGATAACCATCATAAATGATGTTAGCTTAAACTTAAGAAATAGTGGGAAGCTTCGAAAATTTTCAAGAGCACTTCCCACAAACGGCGCCAATTGTGTAAATGCAGAATACTTATACAACAATTGAATTAAAATCGAATAGCTTTATTCCTCCCTTGGCCATGTATTTATATACAATTTGGTACACGGGTTCAGGCTCATCTAGCCAACTCATCAATCCCTTAAAATATGGGGTTTGATATAATCCTTTCTATTTTGATCATATTCTCTCATATATGGGACTAATCCATGACTTGTAGCCCATTCATTATTTGGAAGCTACTATGGGCTAGGCCCATCGGTCCTTGCTTATGGCTCACCTTTATTGGGCCATATAATTTTGGCTATTACAGGGGCCCACTAAAAACCACACCTATATTACATTATCAAGGGCAAAATAGGAAAGAAAATTGAAATAAAAAATTGTTGACTTTTCAAACATGGACAACTAAAGATGGATGGATGGAGTATAAAATTCGAAATAAAACTATAAAATTCAAAATAAAAATATAAAATTTGAAAAAATATATATATAATTTGAAACAAATATTTAAAATTCGAAATAAATATTTAAAATTCGAAATAAATATATAAATTTTGAAATAAAAATATAAAATTCGAAAAAATATATAAAATTCTAAAATATATTTAAATTTTGAAAACTATGACCATATCATAGAAGTAGAAAACAAAAAAATACAAATGAAATCAAAATATAAAAAATGAAGATCAAGGGTGGTGCATACCATAACAACACCATCTATAGTGGCTAGAACAAGAATGTCAGCACATGAAACCACCATTGGGTAAACTTTTTCTAGCTCGTCCTTTATATATATTGTTTCGAATTTTATATATTTCTTTCGAAATTTATATATATTTTTTAATTTTATATTTTTTTGATTTTTTTATATATTTTTTAGAATTTTATATATTGTTTCCAAATTATATATATATTTTTTGAATTTTATATTTTATTTCGAATTTTATATATTTTAGAATATTATATATTTTTTCGAATTTTATATATATATTTTTTGAATTTTATATATTTTTTCAAATTTTATATATACTTTTCGAATTATATATATATTTTAGAATTATATATATTTTTCGAATTTTATATATTTGTTTTGAATTTTATATATTTTTTCGAATTTTATATGTTTTTTTTAGAAATTTATATTTTTTTGAAATTTATATACTAAGGGCAAATATGTCATTTTATACGAAATTGGGTCAATTCTCACACAAATGAAAGGTTAAGGGGTTTATCAAACTATAGGGGGTTCTACGCAACTATATGCATATCATAGGGGATTAAACATTCGCAACCCTTAATTATTTATTAGAGATGATTATGCTGCACACCTCCTCCGATAAAAGCACATATACCAAATTACCAACCATTACAAGCACAATCTTAATTTTTGGTATTGTCAGGGCCTGTTGATTTGGACAGTCCATGCTAAGGAGAGGTGAAATAGACATGTTTTAATTTAATGCACATATGAGTAGAATAGAGTAATCGCATGCCCTAATCACACTCATTCTGAAGATGGATTGTAGCCGAGTCCGATTGAATGTATATTTTTGGGGACTGGGAACTAGTTTTTAGCAGTACTAGTCTGATTCACGGAAGCTATATCTCCCTTTTATATTTAAATGAATAAAATGTTTATATTATACGGTTAATGGTCGAGTTATAATACCCTAGACATTATTCTCATAGTTTCTTGCATACTATCTTTAGTTGTTTTATTTAGTTTAGTTATTTATTTAATTAGTTTAATATCAAAAACCCAAATTAAATTATCATAACAATTCAAGAATATTATTTTATTTTAATTTAGAATACGAATTAGTCATTTGGGTTCGATAAACTTATCTCAAGCCATACCTATTATAATACGATTCGTGCACTTGCGATAGGTAAAACTAGGTCAATATAGTCTTATTATTAACCATTATTTTAACTGACCTAAGACACCGATCAAGTTTTTGGCGTCGTTGCCGGGGACTAATGGATATTCTGAATTTGAGTAATTTTGTATCCTTGAATTGTTTTTATTTGTTTTATTTTTATTTTATTCTTTTCAAAGTTAGATTGTGTGTTTTTGCGAGGTACACCTAAATAAGTGAAAAGGGAACCAGACAAGCGGTGACGATTGCTTTGCTGGACCGTTTGTAAGTTTTAGTGTATTTTAAATTATTGCACAATCTCTACTTTAAATTTCTTGCCTAATTTTTATTTTATTTTATTTATTTTCTATTAGAATTTTTTTTAAAAAAATGTATAACAACTTTTCCAATCCGACCAATATTCCATATTACAATACATACGACCCGGGTTGGGTAGGTCATCCCAATTTCCCATATCAACAATCAACTATGAGAAATCAATATCAAAGTTTCAATTAAGATCCACAATATTTTTCTCAATCCACATCCCCAATCGAATAGTTTCTACGATGAATTATTAGTTGAGATGAGAGAGTTTAGAGCTGTCTCACGTACCTTTACAACTACTTTACGCGACTGTGAAACTATTTCATGTAACTTTCAAGCTACTACACAATTAATAGATACTCACTTTGACTCAATTGCCCAAAGTCTGACAGATAAGAAGAAGAATTATCAAGTCAAACAGTAACTAATCCAAATGACCAACACATAGTCGACTTAGTATTCATTCCTGGACCTAAATATGGGACAAATAAGACAAATACGAATTTTGAAAGCATAGAGGAAATTGATCATCGAGGGGAGGAAATGTGTAGGGCTGAGAGTGAAAATTCACCAACTGAGTATGAGCATAATATTCCCCCGCCAAAAGAGCTAATGGAGACACCAATAGCTAAAGATGTGCCACAAATACTAGTAAAAAACAACCTAGAAGCCATTATGAATAGGGGAAACACAAACTTTGACAACTGGGAGGATCAACATCGATCGAATTTGGAAGTTATCGCTACTTTAGAAGATGTTTTTATATTCTCAACTAGTGAGAGCACCATCTTTCCAAAGTCTCAATCATCCATTCCACGACGTTAAACAAGGAGGTGATAAATATTTTGTAATTAAAGGGATTGATGAGTTGATAGAGGAAACAAATATCTTATTTGTTGGAGAAATATTCGTTGGACAAGATTACTGAATATGTGATGAATTTAGATCATTACACGGGAGATACTTTTTATGATGATTATTATTTGTTCGATGTCATGCTCATTACTGCATGTCCGCACTGGACACCATTAAACAACTCACTTCCCACACTTTCTCCTACATTTAGGGGAAGTGTAACTGAGAGGAAGGGAGTTGGATAGTTTGTGTGGAGGTGTCTTGCCAAATACGGTAAACATTGGCACCGGAAATCCGAAAATGTATATTAATTTGGTGTTTAATTTTTTATTATTTTTGCATATTGTGCGATTCCTTTTTAAGTAATGTTTATTTTATTTTTATAGTTCTCTAATAATTTTTAGATGTAAAAAAAATAAAAAAATGTCTACTATATATATATGTGTATTAAATGTGTAAATGTGTATATATATATATATAATTTTTTTTATATTGATATTTACATTTATATATGTATATGTTCATTTATTCTAAAAATAAATAAATAAAATTGCAAACTAGGATTTGTGACATCTCCCAAAGGGCGAGATGTCGCGCAGACCTTACGCTAAAAAATAAAAATTTGATGGTGAACCTTCGCCCAGGGCGAACTGTCGCACAACGCCTTTTGTTTTTGAAAAAAAATAAAAAAATGCAACACACAAGAAACACTCCCTCTTCTTCTCAAACTCCTATCTCCCTTACATAAACCCTAACCGTCTCATAAGTCCACCAATCTATCAAACTCTTTCTCCCTTATCTACATATATATACATACATATATCAATATACATATTTATTCATATATACAAAACTCATTTTCTCTGACGCAACAACTCTTTCACAACTACTCCATCTCAACCTCTCACTCTCAATTTCAGACACAAACCATATATCTATATATATCTATATATATATATCAAACCACACACCACTAACCTAATTCAACCCCAATTCATCACACAATTGACAATGGAATTCAATGCCCATTTTTTACTTTCATGGTTTATGTGGTGTGAGTTGGTTTATTGCCATTGTACTTTGATTTCCATCTTCAAAAACAAAATCAGCACATGAGGTTTGGATAATGGATTCTCTAAAAGAGGAGATGTTGTAAAGGGAGAACAAATTGGGTCTAGAAGTCCAAGGAATGAAGTAATTACGGAACTTCAATCTTTTAGGCATCCATGAGAGTTTGGAAAGTTTCTAGAGAATGTCAAACCCAATAAGGACATCTTTGTTTGGAAGATCAGAACCAAGGACTCGGTGTTTGATAGTATATCCAGGAAATAACTGGAGAATGATTGGCTTACTCTTGAGGGTAATGGCAAAGGTTTCACTATTGGCGGCAGTGAAAGGATAATAACATTTATGCCAGTAAGACCGAGGAAGGATGAATTGATTGATTATGGTTAAAGCGGCTCCAGTATCAAAGAAAGCTATGACAGGGATATGTTTGTCATATTTGTTAGTAAGAACATGGATTTGGGCAAGTGGTTGGACGAACAAAGAGGAAGCAAATGAGAATTCCACAGAGAAAAGATTATGGGGATATTTATCTTCAGACTCAGATTCCTCAGAAGAATTGTCCGAATAATCTGATGAGGTAGCAGCAAAGGAGAAAACCATAATAGTATCAGCATTGACTTCATCATCTACAGAGAAAAGGGATTCTATGTCTGCATCATCATCATCATGTGGAAGAATCTTGGTAATAGAATGGACCAATTTATCTCTAGCAGATTTGTTCGGGCATTGTCTGACATAGTGGCCTGGTTGTCTACAGATATAACACCTCCAATGGACACTCCAATGGAATTTTATTTTTTATTATTTATTTTTATAAATACATAATAAAACACATAAATAAGTAAAAACGTATTTCTTATTACATATGTAATGAATATAATAAAGATATATTATTTATACGAGTAGTCTAAAGGAAAAGTAGTATATACATATATTCTAAAAAAAAATGAAAAACAACTCTGAAATTTAAAATAATATTATAAATATGTATTCCAATATATTAACTATGTATTACTAATTGATTTACTTTTCGTTTGCTATTGATAAAAACAAAATCATTCCCTTAATCTTTTGCATTGATATCTAAATTGTTTTAAATAATTTTGGAATTGGTATGACTTTTGTTTCTTTCCACTTGATATGATCATTGGTCTATGTATTTCTTGAAGTTCTTTACATTATAGTATAATTCAAGTTTGGGGGGAGCAACTGAGCATAGCAACGCAATTTCTGGAATTACGCGTCAAGTCGGTGACTATTTTTCATCCTTAGTTTTAATTTGTGTACCACGAGGACATGGTTCCATTTAAGTTTGGGGGAATGAAATGGTTATTAGTATATCATGCATGTAATTAAGGTTTGGTATAAAAATTTGAATTTTTTTTGGAAAAATTGAAACAATTTTGAAAAATTCTTCATGATCATATATGATTGGTTTGCATTACAATTTAATTGAGTATATGTTTATGATATATGAGTTTTATATAATGCAATATTCCCTCTCATGAGACTAACGATTAGATTGAGTTAGTGAAGTGATGTGGTTTTACATGGGTGAGTGAATTATTAAAATTGAAACCAAGAAAGACAATTTTGACCTATAAGCACAAACACACATTCATTATGGAAAAAACAGTTGATCTTTGACTATGTAGTTGAAAAAAGAATTTTTCCACAATTAAAGGGGAGATGGGGAGTTGATATAGATGGGTGAGTGAATTAGTAAAATTGAAACCGAGAAGAATGACTTTGACCTATAAGCACAAACACACATTCACTATGGGAAAAATAATTGATCTTTGATTATGTAGTTGAAAAAAGAATTTTTCCACAATTAAAGGGGGGATGGGGAGTTGATATAGATGAAATGGAGAAAATGTTGAAAATTTATTTTGAAAAATAAAATGCAAAAAGTAATTCTTTGATTTGAGTAACCGGGCCTTGGTATCACCAATATAATTGTTCGCGTAAAAAAGGGAGAAAACTAATGAGCATAAATCCCAATAAAGAAGCTAGGGCCCAGTTGGTCGGGACTAAAAATTCTCGCTGAAAAGTTTGAAGCTTAGAAAGACAAAAAGGGATAAATGTGGAAATAAGGAGTGTTAAATTCAATTCTAAAAAGGCAAAGTTTGATAAATGAAGTAGGAGAAGAAAGATTGGAAATACCATAGTAAAATGTTCACAAATACACTGAAGGTTGTCTGGATTAGGAGTAGAAAGTAATGAAGTCATTTACTTTAGTAGAAACCATTCATGACATTGGTTTGAGATAATTATTATTCAGTAGTGAGTGAGAATTATTGTGTTCATATTTATTTGTGCATTGTATCATTTTTTAGTTAATGAGTTTGTAAACTTAATATTATATCAGAATGAAGAATGAAACAATTGTGGGTAGTATAATTAACCCTCACGAGACTTCACCAGGGTGACCTGGGGGTTTAAAAGACTTATTACACGTGCTAAGTGTAATCGTACACCTTCATGAAAGTAAGGGAGTATATTACATTAGTTTAGATTAATAAAATCATTATATTGTGTTTTTAGTTTTCTAATGAGTTAATTGCTAATGAACTAGCAATATTGAAGTTTGGGGGCTTGATAGGAGCCGAATGTTACACATTCTAGGTTCTTAACTCGGTGTTGTTAGTATATACATTATACTATCTTGGTGCTTTTATGCGGTTTGTCTTGTTTAGTGTGTTTCAGATATATCATGAGAAAAATGAGTTAATTTCAGTGAATTAACTGGAATGCCAACTCAAGACCATTCGATAGCCGAGACCGCCAAGGAACCGAAGAAAATGGCTGAATAAGCAAAAGATCGCCTATAGACAGACCGAGTCTGCAATTTTCGCTTATAACTGTCATAACGTCCAAATTTAGCAAGAAATGACAGCTTTTCGAGTGGAAACAGGCCAATGAACAAAACTTATAACAGTGAGCCCACATGATTTTTGGCCAAAATGCATCGTTTAAGGCTTCAATTCCACGATTTTATTACTATTATGGAGGCTACTGAAGACTTCGTGATTTTTATTGGTGGTCAATATAAGCTCCGACTTGGTTGATATTTTAGGAGTAGTATTATTTATTAATTAGTATTATTGTGTAATTATTTCATAATTTTTAGAGAAATTTTATTTTTAGGTTAGTTTTAGTAATTAGGTTTATTTTAATTAGGTTTTCCAAGTCATTTAGGAGTGTGGTTTATTTTTCTATAAAATGCCACGTACATCATAATACAAAGGGGAGCTTCTTCTCTGGGACAAAAATTAGTGCGTAGAAGAACACATATGGAGAGCGACGAAGAGGAGAAGACCGAGAGAATATGGGTTATTCATCAACGGTGCGGGATCCATTCACTATGAAGGGCTAGGCCGGTATCTAGGGTTTTTAACAAAACAAAACCCTAGCCAAGTAATGTAGATTGTATTTTATTTATTTTTATCGTAAAAGGGGAAGCTAAATAACATTTTGGTGATAATTATGTAAATGAGAAACCGAGATATCATTTTTATATAAGATTTTGCATTTATTCAATTCTTGTCTTAGATTGATATGATGTTTAATCTTGCACAACTATATTTAATTATTACGAGCTAGAACTCCGTATGTTAAATGTTAGTTTTCTACATAATGGCTCTTAAAACAGGAAATCCTGATTTGGACAGTCCATGCTAAGGAGAGGTGAAATAGACATGTTTTAATTTAATGCACATAGGAGTATAACAGAGTAATCGCATGCCCTAATCACACTCATTCTGAAGATGGATTGTAGCCGAGTCCGATTGAATGTATCTTTTTGGGGACTAAGAACTAGTTTTTAGCAATAATAGTTTGATTCACGGAAGTTGTATCTCCCTTTTATAATTAAATGAATAGAATGTCTATATTATACGGTTAGTGGTCAAGTTATAATACCCTAGACATTATTCTCATAGTTTCTTTCATACTATCTTTAGTTGTTTTATTTAATTTAGTTATTTATTTAATTAGTTTAATATCAAAAACCCAAATTAAATTATCATAACAATTCAAGAATATTATTTTATTTTAATTTATAATACGAATTAGTCATTTGGGTTATATAAACCTGTCTCAAGCCATACTATATTATAATACGATTCGTGCACTTGCGATAGGTAAAACTAGATCAATATAGTCTTATTCTTATTCTTCAGCAGCCTCCCTGACAGTAATAAAATAGTGGAATTGAGGCCTTAAACGATGCGTTTTAGCCCAAAATTAAGTGGGCTCACTGTTATAAGTTTTGTTCATTGACACGTTTCCACTCGAAAATCTGTCATTTGTTGCTAAATTTAGACGTTATGACAATTATAAGCGAAAATTATAGGCTCGGTCTGTCTGCAGGCGATCTTTTACTTATTCAGGCATTTTCTAGTTAATTCACTAAAATTAATTCATTTTTCTCATAATGTAACTAAAACACACTAAGACCCTGTTTGGTAGGCTGTCTGGTTCCACCTGGTCTGATCTGGTATTTGTTTTCAGAGACCAAACCATGTTTGTTTGGACTTGGTCTCAAAATTTGAAACTAGACCAAATTGAACCAAATGGAGTGTTTTTGGAACCAGAGTTTTTAATGGTTCAACTTGGTCCGATATGGTCTTATTAATAAAATATATTTATAAATAATTAAAAATGAATAAATAATAATAAAAAAATTAAATAAACCATATTTTAAAAATAAAGTATAAATAATAAATAATAAAAAAATGAATTAAATAATACCTAATAATAATAAAAAATGAATTTAATAATAATAAATGAATAAATAATAAAATATATTCATAAATAATTAAAAATTAATAATTAATAATATAAATAATAAATTAAGTAAAATATAATAATAATAATAAATGAATACAATAATAATAAATAAATATAATAATAAAAAATGGACTGAATAATAAATTAATAAAATATAATTGTAAATAATTAAAAATGAATAAATAATAATAATAAATTAATAAAATAAATAATAAATTACATAAAACATATTTAAAAATATAATAATAATAATAAATAAAAAAAATGAAATAAATAATAATAAATAGATATAATAATAAATTAATAATACATAATAAATAAATATAATAATAAATAATAAGTAAATATAATAATAAATAAATACTTCATAATAATAACAACAAATGAGTATAATAATAATAAATAAATATTAAATTAATAAAATATATTTTTAAATAATTAAAAATGAATAAATAATTTATAAATAAAATAAATAAAATAATAAATAAATAGAATGTATTTATAAATTAATATATAAATGAATAAATAATAATATAAATAATAAATTAATAAAATATATTATAAAGTTAAGAAATAATAAATAAAGAAATAAATAATACATAAATAAATATTATAATAAATAAATAGTAAGACCAGACTGTTTACCAAAAAAGACTTTTAAGTTCAAGATCCAGATCAGATCAGACCAGACAACATCGGACCAGACCAAAAAGACCGCCTACCAAACATGGCCTAAACAAAACAAACCGCATAAATGCACCAAGATAGTAGAATGTATATACTAACAACACTGAGTTAATGATCTAAAATGTGTAATATTCGACTCTTATCACCTGTTTGACATGCATTTTATTTTTATTATTTTTGTTTTCGATCATAAGAATAAAATATGTTTGACGCTGAAAGGTGTAAAAAAAAAAAACATAAATATAATATTTTATTGTTTTTGCACTATTTGTTTCAATACTAGCGAAAATATATTTTGTGCAAATTTGAAACAGATTCAAATCTATATAAAAAAATAATTCCAATTCCAATTGGATAATGTTTTCTAAGGAGATAAGAGGCTGGTTTAAACTAAACCAACTGCTAACCATGATTAACGAACTAAACTGATATATTTCAGTTTATGAATTAAATATATGCTCTCCACAGTCACTGTCGACACACACAATTATGAGAAAATTGTTTTTTTACGTTATTTATTGAGTTTCATCTGAAAATAGGAACACAAATCGAAACACAGTGAATCGAATCCGTGTTGATTCAACTGCTGACCACAAATTGGAGCAGTTAAAGATGAAATCAGACAACACCCGCCCAATCACAACATATTAGGGCATTTGTCTATATATATGTATATGTATGTATATAGGGTATATATGTATATGTAGTTCTATATATAATTTGAGTGAAGTATGTGAGGATTAGTATATCGAATTGATTCAGTTCTACATTGTTTGTGTGTGGGTGTATATATACATATATGTATTTCTGTATATATACATACATATTGTGGTGATATAGATTGGATCAAGATTCGTGATGGAGTCCCGAATGGATCAGTATGAGATCATGGAGCAGATCGGACGTGGAGCATTCGGAGCCGCCATTCTCGTCAATCACAAATCTGAAAAGAAGAAGTATGTCTATTCTCACTACATTCTGTTGTCTACACACACACACACATATATATACACATACATACATATTGTGGTGGTATTGGATCAAGATTTGAGCATTTCCCTAATTGTAATTTGTGTAACATGGATCCTTTTTGAGATTACAGGTATGTTCTGAAAAAGATTCGTCTTGCTCGGCAAACGGAACGGTGTAGGAGATCTGCTCATCAAGAGGTATATTTTGATTTTACTTTCTATCATCCTTTGTCTTGATGTATTGAATTGTATCCATAATTACTTTATTATAATTATTTCTGTGATTTGTATGTACATTTTGGAAATTGGGACTTGTAGATGGCTCTGATTGCGCGAATTCAACACCCATACATTGTTGAGTTTAAGGAAGCATGGGTAGAAAGGGTTAGACTCTTACTTTTGCTACCATTTTCTGCTTCTTTTTGACTTGGGTACCATTTCCTGAACCTGCCATTTTCATCCTAAATTAGTATTCATGATCCATAATGTAGGGCTGCTATGTTTGTATTGTTACTGGTTATTGTGAAGGTGGAGACATGTGAGTTTCTAGAAATTCTGAAATTTAATACTCGTCTACTGCTATTGAGTGATATGGTAATTTATAAATTCAGGTTGTTGATCTATAATAACTTTTGAAACAGGGCTCAATTGATGAAAAGATCAAATGGCCAGTATTTTCCTGAGGAGGTATACTCTTTTGAGTCTTTTCCACTATGTAGACTTGAATTTAATTTTGACTTGGATTGCTGTTCACTTGCGAATCAATGTGGTGGTGGATCACTTGGTTTTTATATTGAGAACTTCATGATTTCATTTGGTGAAGTAAGCATGCTTTACCCTTTAACTGGTTCATGTATAATTAATGCATTTCTTTCACTTTTTTATAGGTTGTCTACATCTAAGTTGACATCCTAGATAAAGAAAAATATCGCAGTTTTATTTGTAACTGTTGGGTTTTTGGTACATGCAAACCAACCCAAATAATTGAACAAAATTATAAACCCCCAAAAGAGACCAAAATATTGTGGAAAAATTCCTCTATTATTTTGTTTAAAAGGTTGAAAGTCAACAGAGAAGTAAAACAAGTAAAAAACTATCAAGATCATAAGGAGCAAATCTTGTTCCTCCGAAGTAATTATGATTGCCAATTATTTTTATATCAATATGCAGAGAACATCCTTCAGGTGCATAAATTCGTTCACTCATAATTAAAGGGCCCCTATATTCAACTTTTGAAACTACCCAAAATGAAAATCCACAAATGTCACAGAAAATTAATAATTCAGTTTCCATTTTTGTAAATGTCAAAGACAATCACATTTGCTTTAAGGGCACACACAGTCCCAACAGACCTATTATAAAGGGTCAAGTGCTTCGTGATTTGACTCAAAAGTTTAACTTGTTAGGTAGGGGTAACACCTAAGCCACTCCCCATCAGATTAGATGTGAGAGAAACCTCTTGCATTCTCTCCCACCTCAATGTCCTCGTTGCAGACCGGCCAACCTGCAATACCCTTGGGTGACCCGAATACCTTCGGGCCAAGCACTTGGCGTGTTGGATCGAGGATGGGGTTTACCTCTCCTGCCACTCGTTACAAGGTGGGTGCTTTGCGATTCGACCCAAAAGCTTAAGCTATTAGGTGGGGTTAACATCCTACCCTTATATAGTGCTGGAAATGAACGTAGCCGAGCTGACCTTTGGTTTGCTGGGGCTTGGCTCGTCACTTTTCAAAGAGCTACTCGGGATCAGACGAACTTAGTCTAGCCAAGCTCGAGCTCGGCTCAATAGAATTTCACAAAGATCGGGAATGGCTCAACTCAGGGTTGGATACAACCGCAACGCATGATTGTTGCCAGAAATCTCACCTCTTCCTGATAATCTTCAGAAAAGAAAATAAATGAAAAAACAAAAAACAAATAAAGAACATAGTTTGTTGGGCAAAAAGAGAGATATAAAGGGAGATGGAGAGAGGCATTTGTGTTCCAAGCGCTTTTGTGGCATAGAGGATGCGGTGGGCTGCCGGGAAGGTACGTAGTGGAGCTCCAACATTTGTACCTTGGTAGCAATTAGACTCGCAGTCCATAGGGTTTATTCTTGTCAATTATCTCTTTCCTTTCCAATCCAATGGTTGGGACAGATAATCCAATGGTTGGGATGGTTACTTGTATGGGAGGATGGGCTAATAAACTATTGGGGCCTTAACAGTTAGTTAAGCCAATTTTGTTTTCATATGGGCTAAATCTTTTAATTTAAGATATTTCAGTGGCCTCTTAGTTCATGAGCCTAACGAGTTGTTATGTATAAATGTAAGCAAACAATAGACACCGATTTATCCCATTAATGGATTGAACTCTCAACCTCCTGTTTTGGGAGCCTGAGGTAATGTGAAACAGGCCAAGTCCTGGTTGTCAAAGGCTCTCTATTCATCTTTCTTGAGAGGGTTGATAACCCTTTTGCACATAAGAGAAACAGGTAACCTTTCTCAAAAAAAAGAAAAGAAAGAGAAACAGGTATGGGTAGGAGGGTGGGAGCCACCTAGTGTTAGTGTTAACTCTTTCTGACACTCCATTAACAAAAAAGGTGGAAGAAATTGAGGAGGTACATTACATAATGAAATCTTCTGAAAAAGCTCTAATTTTTTCCCTCGCCCCCTTGACGAAAGCAATTAGAGCCATCTAGAAGTGCAAATTTTAAAATTTGACAATGGTAGCTTACAATTGCCCCATTATGTGTGTCTGTATATCTGCATTTGCTAAGTCTGGATTTCAACTTTTATGGATGATTTGGGACTGCTAATAATTGTAGTATTGTTTAGAAACTTTGCAAGTGGTTTGCTCAGCTTCTATTGGCGGTCGAATATCTGCATTCAAAATTTGTTCTACATCGAGACCTAAAAGTACGTATAGTGTATTGATCAAGATTTTCGGTTTGAATTTATCTATTACCTTCAAAGATTATATAAACTGATTTGTTTAGGAATTTCTTGCCAGTGTTCAAACATTTTTCTTACCAAAGATCAAGATATTCGCCTTGGTGAGTTTGTTTTTGTTTCTTGTATCTACTTAAAATGGTTTCCTCTAGTCCAAGTCTTGGTACTAATTGTTGTATGTTCTACTTGAATTGTATTCAGGGGATTTTGGACTTGCTAAAACTTTGAAGCAAGATGACCTGGCTTCTTCGGTGAGTGCTCAATATGCATTATGCTTTTGTTGGAAACATTTGCATTCTTAAGGTATGAAAAAATTCATGTTAGGATCTTGTTTTCAATGTATAGGTTTTAACTTCCCTAAATATGAAATAATACAAAGGTGAGGATGGAGAATTTCCCATTCTTGTATGCAAAGCCAATCCAAATGTTGCTAAAGATACATAAGACTATAAATATTTATTGTACTACCATGCTCAGAATACAATACATCCTTGTGACGAAAGTTATTTAATGCTAGGAGCATCTATGTGGTTTAAAGATATACAAATCTCTATATTCCATAGAATGTGTATATCTAAGGACTATGTGAGGAGGCTGTTATCTGTGCTACAATTTTTTCTATGATTTGTCATTTTATATACTTTTATCTCCTACGAGTTAATGAATTTAATTTTGACAGAATTGGAAAAAATTGGCATTAATTGTTGTAGAACGATCAAACACACTTTTTTTTGTAGTTATTCAAGTCTTTTTGAATGCTCTTTTTTCATTGGAAAAAAAAAACTGAAACTGATTTTTTTGGAATTTGGAGTTCATATGCTATCGAAGCATGACAGTAAGTTTGTATTTTGAAACTTATTGATTACTTGCTTCATGTGACCTGTTGTTGGACCCTGAAAATATCGGACAACCATTTGAGGACCAGAAACAGATCTGTACATCCTAGGATGGACCTTGGGACACTATATTGACGGAATGTCTTGGCATCAAAATAATCAATTATGGACATGGAATTAGATTCTTGATAAGTTGACTTGTGGACCAAAATATGGACGTTTAGTTACATTTGTGGATCACCTCATGGATCAGAGCTACAGGACAATGCTTGAGCATGAACCAGATTTTTATACAAATTTTTCAGTCTAACCAAATATATTCAATTTTTTTTCTTCACTTCTGTTACTTTCACTTTCCCATATTGTTTTTCTAATAATCAAATGAAGCCTTATGGACCAAATAAGATCATGCAATATGGTTATGCTTCCTGAATGTTCTCCAATATCTATGAGGACTGATTGACCCCTAATTTATTTTTTCATGCAAGAGGAAGTGTGCAGTAACTAACCTTTGGTACAGTATGCTAATACTTCAAAAGAAAAAGAGACAACTCGGGTATGCACTTCCAATGCTTAACTAATTGTATGTTGCTTTGTTGTGCCTAGGTGGTTGGAACTCCTAATTACATGTGCCCTGAACTACTTGCAGACATTCCTTATGGTTTCAAATCGGATATTTGGTCTCTAGGTAGGCTCCCCTTTTTTCCTACGCTATATCTGTGAGATTCATTTTATTTTGTCTTTGACTGAATCTTTTTCTTTCCAATCAGGTTGTTGTGTGTATGAGATGGCTGCTCATCGCCCTGCATTCAAAGCTTTTGTGAGCCTTCTTTTGATATATAATCCTACGTACTACTTTCAAGTAAATTTGCATGCCTATTCATGGTGTTGTGATCGCGTTTCACAGCAGAATATCTGGAAAATTTCAAACATTCTTCATTTATTTGTTTATTATTATTTCTTTTTTTTGGAGGGGGGGGGGGATTGGGCAACTAGTACTGTGAAGTTAAAATTAGAACTTTTGTGGAGGGGGGGGGGGGGGGGGGGGATTGGGCAACTAGTACTGTGAAGTTAAAATTAGAACTTTTGTTACAATATTAGTTTTAGTTTGTATATCTTGAGGAAAAAGAGGAAACGAGTAAAAAGAGTACAAGAAACCGCATTTTTATAATCAAATGTCCGTCAGCAATTGTTTCAAAGTTTCAAAATTTTAATTTTCGAAAAGTATATCATTATATCATGAAAGGTCAAGAAAAAGAAATTAATATTTTACTAATAGAATCTATGGAGTTGCTAATAGTCTCTATAAGCTTTATTCAATTAGAGAAGTGTTCCAGTAACTTGGTAGTATATAATTTTTTGTTTTCCAGTTTGACAATTAAAATCTAATATATATTATATCGTTGTTGTACATTCTTGTCATCTTTGTCTCACAAGACTTGAGCTTTATCTCCGTCTAATACTCCCAACACTAGCCAATGAAGATACATATATAATTGTTCTTTGAATTTCCATCTTGCAATAATGGCCAACAATAAAGGTTCAGGCATTTCTCTTAACCATGGTAGGACATTATTGTTATCTTTTCCTTCTCTCTTGAATTTATGTTTTGGATATTATTCATGCGTGTATATGTAGATGAATTGACGGTATATTTCAGTAACTACTACCATTGTAATGGACTGTGGGCTTTAAAGTATGGTTTAATGTTCTAAGTTGAATTTTTTAGGAGTTTCAAGGGCACACCAGTTTAAATACCTTTTCTATATATACGAAAATTTTAAGCCACTCTCTACCTCTGCCTTTTTTTTTTGAAAAGTCTACCTCTGCCTTTGTTCACAACTAAATAGCATAAATAGTCTGGTAGAGCAGCTGTATCTATGTTGGACATGATGTTAAATATGAAGATCACACTTGCTAGCCAGACCACACTTGCTAGCCACATGACTATCTTTTGTGTTTTTGTTTCTTCGTTTGTGGTTGTATAACAAGGTTGCATTCTACTCAGAAGAACCTAATATAATTAACGACAAATGTATTAGTATCTATGAACGTTTGCATTTATTGAAGAAGATTCAAGAAAAAATGTGGAATATTTAAGATACATGTTCCTTTTAAATGCATGAAGTACCTCTGTCAGACATACGGGTCCAGTTATGGGAATGAGATATGTGTCCTACATATTTGGCTGTCCAGCAAACATATCCTGTCATCTAATTTTTAATATGCTTGTACATGAAACTTTCTTATTATTATTGATATATATATATATATATTTTATAAGTAAGAAGTATTATAAAAAGCACTCAAAACGGGGACTGCGTCCCAAAGTACAAACAAAAAGCCTCTACAGGCCAAAAGAGCCCAAAAACTCTATCTTTTCATATATAGATTTTCAATTACGCCCCTCCACCCAACAAAATAAAAGAGAAATAAAGACATCCTTCAACATTCCCAATGGAGACTCAAAGCCTCTCAAAGCATCGACGATTGCGTTCGAGCCAAAGGCACCACCATAAGCACAAGGGGGATACATACCAAAAAAGGCGTACATGAGATCCAGGAGAGCTACACCTCCAACCTTGAAGAAACTCCAGGACCGAGGTCGGCATCACCCAAGAAACCCCAAAAAGTCCGAAAAGCAAGCACCAACAGTCATAGGCCACATGATAATGCAATAAGAGGTGGTCAATGGACTCGCCATCCTTCTTACACATGAAACACCGATTGACCACGATGATACCCCTCCGACGCAAAATATCCATAGTGAGAATACAGCCCCATGCCACCGACCATGTAAAAAAAGCAACCTTGAAAGGGGCCTTGGAGCGCTAGACCGCCTTCCAAGGGAACACAAGGCCACCCCGAGGAACCAAGCAACTAAAGAAAGAAGAGACCGTAAACTCCTTACGAGGAGACGGAGACCAAGCCAAGGAATCCGCACCAACACCAATACCCGTAAGAGAATACAACAACTCAAGAAGCCCCGATACCTCTTCCAACTCCCAGTCCTAAAAAGGACGCATGAACTGGACATCCCAAGCAATCCTCCCGGTATCAAGGTGATAACAGTCAACAACTGAGATGAGGCGATTACTAGTAATCCTAAACAGTAAAGGGAAAAAGGCAGCAAGGGGACCTTCCCCACACCAATGGTTATACCAAAAGCACACCAAACGGCCATCCCCCACCCTGAATCTGACAAAAGAGGCAAAAAGAACCTAGCCACGCCTGATATCCTTCCAAACACTCAGCCCTCTACGGATGCCCACCGGTCTAGAACACCACCCACCATAAATCTCCCCATAACGACCAAGGACGACTCGCCTCCATAACCTGTTTCTTTCCTTCCCAAAACGCCACAACCATTTCCCTAATAACGCCTTGTTGAAAGGAATCAGTCTACGAATGCCCAAATCACCATCACGGAAAGGGCGGCACACAACATCCCATCGCACAAGGTGAAGAGAAGAACTATCCCTGCTCCCCCCCAATAAGAACTGACGCTGAATCCTCTCAATCCTTGTGGCCACCGAAACGGGAAAGAGATAGGTCGGAAGGTTGGAGAGAGTACTCTTGATCAGAGTAAGCCTCCCATATTTGGAAAGATACTCCCGCTTCCATCCGACAAGCCTTCTATCCACTCGCTTAACCACAAAATCCCAACATTGTTGTCGCGCCCCAGAATATCCCAATGGCATCCCCAAATACTCAATCGGCATTTGCCCGACCTTACACCCCATAATCGCAGCCAAAACATTGATATTGCCCACCTCATTCACCGGTAACACCTGAAAGCAAGCCAAAATACACTGAAGATGTCTAATCTGAGCCTCGTTCGCATCGCAAAAAACAAGAGCATCATCGGCAAAAAGCAAGTGAGAAATATGAACAGACTGAGTCGGAGCCACCCCAATCTGAAAACCATGGACAAGACCAGACTCTGCAGCCCTTGACATCAACCTACTGAATTCCTCCATCACTACTAGGAAAAGGAGCGGAGAAAGCGGATCCCCCTGCCTTAAACCACGAGAACTCCCAAAAAAGCCGAAGGGAGAACCATTCACCATCCACCATCACTGAGAACCGCACCGATGAGATACAGAAACTAATCCACTGATGCCACCTCGCCCCAAAGCCCATACGCTCCAACATATACAACAACAAACCCCAGTGAACGTGATCATAGGCCTTTTCCATGTCAAGTTTCACCATTACACCCGGAATCCCGCTCAATATCCTAGCATCCACAATCTCACTAGCAATAAGAGTCGAATCAAGAATCTGCCGGCCACCAACAAAAGCATTCTGACAGTCCAAAATCACACCATCAAGGACACTACTCAGGCGAGAGGCTAACGCCTTTGCAATAAACTTGTATACACAGCCTACCACACTAATCGGTCGGAAGTTCTTAATGTCTTTCATATCCCCATTTTTGGGGATTAATGAAATGAAAGATGCATTAAGGGACTTCACAAAATTACCCTCCTCGTGAAAAGCCTGAAAAGTACCCATCACATCCTCCCGAACAATAGGCCAACACTCCAGCAAGAACCTCGAAGAAAACCCATCCGGACCCGGAGCACTATCAACATTACACTGTTTCAATGCCCTCACCACCTCTTCCTCCGAAAACAGAATCTCCAGCAAATCCCAATCCTTCGCAGAAATAGAGTCAATGTGCAGCCCATCCAACCGAGGTCTCCACCTTTCCCTCTCACGGAAAAGACACTGATAATAGGCCGGAATCCCCTGACGCAGTTCTTCTTCCGAATCTAACATTGAACCCTTAATAGAGATGCCACTAATATGATTAATCCTCCTGTGAGCATTTGTTGTTTGGTGAAAGAACTTAGTGTTCTGATCCCCATCTTTCAACCAAATAGCCCGAGATTTCTGCCACCACGAGATCTCCTGAGTCGCAATCTGAATGTTCAAGACCTTTTCAAAGTGTATATTTGTGTCCATAAACCATCTGAATGTTCAAGACCTTTTCATCTTTTTATTTCCTATTATTTTGTAGGGGATGTGTTCGCAAATAAATATCCGTACGAAGATATATAACCTCGTATATCTAAGGCTTAGGCAAAGCATTCATTTTACAGGCATTCTAAATTGAGAATGTTTGGACATTTTTTTGGTAAACAATCTGCTATAGGTTCTGAAACTTTTTTGCCTCTACAGCATGCTTGAATTAACATCTTTGTAGCTGTTGAACTGCTTATTGTGTAATATAATCCAATTCATCTATAAACAAATTTTAAGTCCAATCCTGTATGTTTCCTGGTACTCTTTGGTGTTTACTGTTGTGCAATACTTTTGGTTTCAGGATATGGCAGGGTTGATAAGTAAGATAAACCGATCATCAATTGGTCCCTTGCCATCCTGCTATTCCCCCTCCTTGTAAGCCAAAGATACTTGAACGAAGTTCAGCTTTATTTATTTATTTTATTGTGATATTGCATGACCATCTTCCTGGAGTCTGTGTTAATCTTTAATGTTGCAGCTAGTTAGTGTCTAACTATCACTTTGTGCATTCAACCACTTGCATTAGGTTGCAGGTGGATGATGATGGCTAGTGAATCATCTTGTTGGTGCTTAATTGCTTCAGACTCTAAAAGTTATCTTTCTTAGATTTGTAACTTTGCACTCTGTTAAATGACTAACCATCTGATGACCTGATGAAAGTAGAACAAAAGTAATAGCAAATGTATATGGTTCGTTGGATTGGTGCTGCAGTAAAGAGCAGTCCTCATTACTAATGTCTTTTCGAATCCAAACGACTCTAATGGCAAAAGGGTGACTCAGACTGTTGGCCTGCACCCTAGCCCAAAAGGCTCTTAAGTGAATCTAATACATTATAATTAGCTTATCGTGAATCATAAGGTATTGAGCTTGGATTGTATTGGCTTATTTACACCCGTGTTTAGGTTTTGGGGAGTCTCTTTTGTATGTAGAATTATTAATCCAAAGAGAGAAGCATGAGCCAAATTTTCTAATTTGGTGGACACTTTATTCACCACAACAAAAGAAGCAACGGAAGAGAAAAAAACCAAAGGTGAACATTCAGATTCTATGTCTGGTCATGTATGTGTGATATCTCCTGAACTGGTTCACAGTGATTTGTAATTAATGCTCATTGTCTAGTTGACATGGTGTATATTTATGTCTTTTTAATGTGATGTACCGATAGAACCCTTAAATAGAATCTTTCCGGCAACTAAAAAATCTCCATTTCCACTTCTCTTTTGTACCTTCTATTATGTTTATTTTTCAATTATATGCTGTTATTTGATGATGTTGTTCCACTCCAGGAAAACACTTATCAAGGGCATGCTTAGAAAGAGCCCTGAACATCGTCCTAGTGTGAGGATTTTCAGAATCTTGTTTCATTTTTAAGAATTTTCCTATCAATAAGAAAATCAGTTTAATAATCTGATTTCAATTTTGGTCAGGCATCCGAGATCCTAAAGCACCCATATTTGCAGCCTTATGTTGACCAATACCGCCCTTCCTTTGACCCTCCGATTGTCTCCCAAGAGAAGCCTATTTGTACTGCTCGTAATTCTCGGAAGAATATGGCTGGAAGGCAAAGCAGCAACAGTTCTTCCGGTGATAAAGAGAGTTTGATTTCAAGTGAGAAAAGCATTCCAGCCATGGAATTCAATATTGATAATGAAGGCAGCGATGCAGATTTAGGTTCTGTTGATGATGAGGTTGGCACTGACATGAGCACTTTCAAAGTTGACGAACAGGAGGTGATGAAAGCCTTGGATGATGGACATAGCTCCATTGTTGAAGCTACGCAACCAAAAACTATAAAAAACATTATGGTGGCCCTGAAAGAAAGAAAAATTAGAGAAAGCAGTTCTCCAATGAAAGTGAATCCTGCAAAGGCTGTGGGATCATGGATTCAGAAACCTAATACAGAAGCATTGTCTAAAGTTCCCAAACCAAGTCCAATTGCTCCAAGTTTCAGTCCTAATGCAGATAAAAATCATGCTGCGCCAGCAAAGGCACACACTGATTCTGTGAAACAGGTTGAAATGCTGCATCTAAACCTTCCCTGTTTCGATTACTATTTGTGCTGAACTTTCTTATTGATGACCTTTTTATGCAGCTACTTACGATTGACTCCCATTCAAAGACAAAACCTAGACCTGATGGGATTCCTATCTCTAGTCCCTCAAGGCATGTAGCTGAGGATGGACTTCCTGTCAGATCAAGACAATTCACACCCCCTAATTTGGTCAGACGATCATCGTTCCCAGGACGGATGAAGCAAAGGGGGCTTGACTCTCCAAATGCCATGAATAACTCTGTCAAGGTATGCCCAAGTGAGGCAACTCAAGATGGTGAGATGACTCCTTATATGGCGTTTATTGGTTGCATACTTGCACTAAACGTGTTTTATTGGTTATTCTGCAGGAATCTCAAAAGGCTCGGGCAGGAGCTTCCAAAGGAATGCAAACAGATAGCAGCAATTCTGTCTCATCTTCAGTGTCAATCCAAAATTTTGAGCTCTCTGATGATGCAATAACTCCCTTTGTATGTTCGACAGAACATACACGTCCTGATCACGAGAGAGTTTCCAAAACTGAAAGCTTAGAATCACATCGATGCACCTGCTTAGTTGCATCCCAATTGCAAACTGAAATACCTGAAAATTTGTCAAGGCAAAACAATGAACGTGACACTAAATCTGTGCCATGCTCATTCGATACACCTGAGGTTCACCTAGATCTTCAGAGTATTGCTCCTGGTGCTGAAAAAGTGTTTTTGAATGTACCTCTGGCGGTCGCAATCTCTCATTCTGAGGAAGCATCAGGTTGTAGAGTTGATACCCCTCCAAGTAGGCAGAGTAGTGGGCCTGATGTAGTACCCCAGTTGAACCTCCCTTCTACATCCAGTGGTAATGAGAAGTATACTGTAAGGGAACTTCTGCCATCACTAGCAGACACTACCTTTTCTTCCCCTGCTCCACCCATTTCATCTAGGCAAAAGAATGTCATTTCAGATAAAGGAGCTTTTCCTCAAAGCTCAACAATTGAAAATCCAGCTGCTGCAGATGACGTAATACATGTACAGCACAGTAGTTTTAGAGTCGGGAGTGAGCAGACAGTGGTAAAGGGCGTGGAAATTTTGGGTGTTGGGAAGCTGATAAATGTTGTTAGGGACGAGTTGGACACAAAAAGCCTAACCACTAATGCATCCCTAGAATCATCAAGTTACATTGAAACCATGACCCTGAAATCAAAATTTTCTGAAAATCCTGACATTGAGGAATTGGGTGTTGGGAAGCTGATAAATGTAGTTGAGGACGAGCTGGAAACAAAAACCCTAACCACCACTGCATCTCTGAAATCACCTGATTGCTCTGAAACCAATACTCTTGAATCAAAACTCTCTGACAATCGTAGTATTAAGGAATCATATGTAGGAACACCCACCTCTTCATTCACAAAATCTGATTTCTCTGAGCCAGCAAAGCCTAATCCTTCTGTGACAGAAGAAGAAACAACAGCCAAGGAAACTTTGGATGTGACGTCTTTTAGACAGAGGGCAGAGGCACTCGAAGGGTTATTAGAATTGTCTGCCGACCTACTTCAGCAAAATAGACTGGAAGAGCTTTCAGTTGTTTTAAAGCCCTTTGGAAAAGAGAAGGTCTCCCCAAGGGAGACGGCCATGTGGCTAGCAAAAAGTCTCAAAGGAATGATACTGGAGGACTACGGACGGAATTCATGAATACTACATCCAACGGTAAGTTTTTCCTGATTTCTTATTACTGAATTTTTGTCATGCTTTTCACCTATTCAAGTTCCACTACAATTTTTTAAAAGAACCACGACGTCTTTCCAATTGTTTGTTGTAATTCTTTGAATGCAGTATTTTGTATATAATGCCATAGAAATCAAATGGCAAATATATGGGTGTTGCATAAGATATTTTTTAGAGGGATTCCTTGTTGTTTTTATGGCAGATGAAACACTATGTTATTACTCTCGGAAGAACACTTACAAATACAGAAATGCGAAGTTTAGATTGTACATTCTTGATTTGACTACGGCAAATTTACTTTGGATATACATATTCTCTTCTTTGTCAGTGTATTTGAATGTTCATTTGGTCTATAACATGTTGCAGTTTCGACTTTTTGACATTTAGTTGCCAATCCAACGTTTAGATTGGATACTCTGGCCATTGTGTGATATGCATGCGAGATATCACATTGATCGGATATTTGTAAGTCGCCATGATCAGCAGTTACTTATAGTTCTTAGTGTGATAAACTCCAATGTCGAGCACTACATACATGGCCTGATTTACTTCAAAGTTGGTAGGTGTTACAGGGTGCCCATTTGTGTCCCACATCGGATAAAGATGAGAAGTGAAAAGGGTTTAAATGGGTGGATGTGCCCATTTGTGTCACACATCGGATAAAGATGGGAAGCGAAAAGGATTTAAATGAGTGTATGTTAGTCTAATCCATTGACTTAAGCGTTTGGGTAGGACCACAAAGTATTCACCCGTTACAGTAGGCATTGCACGTGGTAAACAGAATACACGCAAGCCAATTTTTCCATATTTGTTTTTAGCCATAAATGCTTTGTAATTTTTCGTCCTTCAATGGCAACTTTCTCATTTGGTGACCAAGATCAATATAACCACTTATTTCCCTCAAAAGTTAAAATATGAAAATTCCAGATTTCAATCAATAAACCAAAACAATGAAACTAGAAAAACAATGCTGAGCATTTCATCCTCTCCGCATCCATCTAATATTAACAAAAACTAAATTCATAAGTTTTTCGGTATCAATTAAATGAAAAGAAGTTGAAAATGCCACAATCTCAGTAAATTTTAAAATGAAGAGGAATTTCCCAGGAATAAAAATCTCAGTATGGCCTGTGTTAAGGAGCCCCGTTCCCAAAATAGATAAACAATGCCACAATCCCAGTAATTTTTTTTTGTCTCCATGTCTTTTAGAGCAAGCATATAGTTTCATATGATAACCCCAAAACCACGTGAAGGAAGCAAACAGATCAAACATGGCATTCACAATACTGGGAACACATTTTACCCGAAAAGGGGGAGAGAGAAAAAAAGCTAAGTGAAAGATGAGGAGAAAGACTGCTACCGGAAACTACACCAGAGGCATCACATGCAAATGGCATTAATGTGACTGACGTCTATTGGTCCTTCGCCCTCTTACGTGCTAAAAATCGTTCTTTCGCTGCAGCCACTGCATCTACACTCCTTTTATGATGATCACGTTTTAGTTCATCAGCTACAGGTTCGCTTGCTGCCTTTTCTTCTCCGGAAGCATCAGGATCTTGCTTTGTATTCACAGACTGGGAATGCCCGTCAGCTATAGGTTCACTTGAGGTTTTGCCTTCCATCAATGCACTGGAATCCGGCTTTGCTTCTACAGTCTCAGACCTCCCCTTGGGAAGGGTAGAAGTCTCACCATGACGCCTATCTCTAACCTCAGAAGCTTCCGAATGCTTGTTGGTTGATGACGGAACTTTTTCTGATTTATCAACAGTGGCCTCTTCCCTCGGCTTTCTCGTCTTCGTTGACTCGTCCTCCTTGGCACCATAAGCAACATTTTTATCCATGTAGAAATAGAAATCGCTCATATCACTCTTCTTAGTAACCTTTGAAACAAAACAAACACATATGATCAATGACTGGGCTGATCAGATTAAGTTCCTAACAAAACCAGAAAAGTTGATAATAATAATAAAACGGACAAATTAATAAACGGGCTCAGGAAATTAAGTGCCCTGGAAAGTAAGAGCATATACAATCAAGCAATTGGTATTATAGTTATCATCTTCATATCATATCAGGAAATGGCAACTTCCCGAACTGATCGATTTGACTGAATGACCACAACTAGTCCCCACCGGCAACCAGCTTCACCTGATATGATTTTTATGTGGCTCTGATGGGTATGACATAAACCCAGCAGCCCTCCAAGGTTCATTTACTTTTACAGAAAAATTATATGCTTATGGATTTCATATTACCCAGAAAACAAATAAAGAACAAGTATGTTGATATTGTGGTGCTTTACATGAAAGTAGTACAGTCAAGGTCCTATCTTAGGAGGCAGTATGCATAAGTCCCAGTCTCCCCAAGTCAGTCCAGTTTAACTTCTGAAATCCCTCTATTGTACAACTAAGAATCTGCAAACCCGAAACAGCAGTGGCAATTCTGCACTAAATTTTGCAAGTGGAGTAAAACCAAAAATTCAGGTTCCCAACTTTGTGTTCCTTCAATTGTCAATAAAATGCCAACCAACTACACTCTATGTTCTCAACGTATGCAAAGGAATCAATAAACCATCATCCAGAGCAGTTGACCCCTCAGATGCAAAGAGTGTCGGACAGATCTTTCATTGATTTGAGATCAATCTCAATGCCTTGAAGGTTTTATTTCAATATTCTAATAAGCCAGAAACAAACTTTTGACTTCCTATCTTACTTGATGTACCAATATACGGATATGCATCCCAGACCAAATACCATAAAAGGAAAAACATATAGAAATTTCTCTAAATATAGGAAAAACATTGTTATTCAGCACATATAGTTGTGTATGTGATTTATGTTATTGCAAGAGCTAAAGAAGTAAAATTCATGGAGAGTAATTTGCAAGGTAACAGAACCAGAATATCATAGGCATATTGACCCAACTGTGACCCCGTCCAGGGAATGCCACAGTTGCTCATCTAAGAACAAGCAATCAAGTAAGAGCATTTCACATTGGGGGAGCAGGTTTTATAGTCAACAGTTACAAAATTCGAGTTAGAATATCAGAGGTAACAAGGTGTATCTACAATATCTATTTCTTCATAGTCGATTGGTTTGCATCACAATAGATATTGTGCCTTACACAAATTTTTGCAGGTAAATTGATTACATTGTACTGATATTCGATAGCATGAAACAATCATTATTCGCGTATATGATGAGAAGGCACCAGGATACATTCATTTCAAAGGTACAAAGAAAGGGGATAAGAGAAAATATGCACGCAAGGCACCAGGATACATCCATGTCAAAGGTACAAAGAAAGGGGACAAGTGAAAAAGCCTGATCACAGCAAACAGAAGACCAAAGGGTAGTAGTACAAATGTATTTAAATATAGTGTGTACACGCTGGCAGATCAACAGATCTGAAAATTTAATTCATTGAGATTATATACATACATATATTTATATTTATATGTATATGTATATATATAGGCATAGTTATTTTGACATGAAAGCATCCAGAAATAAGTTGCTTGGGAATTAAGCAATTTGAAAGATAATGGAAGAACCAAATGAGAGGTAAAACTTACATCCTCCTTTTCCTCCCGAAGTTGACGAAGTCGTTCTTCTTCCAACCATTTCGCTTGTTCTGCAAGCTTCTTTTTGTAGGCACTAGTAACAAACTTATCCTTGTCTTCATAGAGGTGTTCATCTTGGCTTCTCTCTTTAGCAAGTTTTCTCTCATATACTATCTCATGTTCTCGCTCTCGTTCTTTCGCCTTTTCCATAAGTATTTGAATATATTTTGACTGCAATTGAAAACCAATCAGCCAATCAGAATAATCAAACAGAAAGAGAATTTAATATCTTTAAGATTAAAAAAATAAGAAGAAGAATACAAATACAAGATACTCAGCACTCTGTTGACAAGAGTACATTATTAGAAGCACCAATTGAATTGTGTGTGTGTGCTTCATGCCCCCTAGTGGTTAATCTGGGCCTTTGCTAGTGATGTAAGGGAACTGCTTCTACTTTCTAGGAAGCCAGTTCACTCTCCAACAACAAACGGGATCAAAATACTTAAAAAGAAGAAAGAAACGAAGAAAGCATTCTCCAGAGATCCATATAACTGACTAAAAGACCACTCTGTTCTTTCCATCAAATAAGCATTAAAATCCTCATACTATGATGCTACACCAAACAACCAGTACAACTCATGTCGATGTCATCTGCCTAAATGCAATGCCCAAGAGACTATCATCAGGTTTGAGTAACTTGACATCAATAATGCACACCTACTTTTACAAACATATAACCTACAAAGTTAATAGCGAAAAACCAAAAAAATCATCCCCAACTACACTATCCCCAAGTTAGAGTAGTAACAACATTCCCCACAACAAACCAGGATATAGAATTTTCAGCTTATACGACTTCAACCAGTAGCATTCAAATGATCAAACACACGCAGAGAAGGAAGCAAAAGGTAAAGTTAACCATCCATCTGAGCCAATAAATTCTTAAGCTTAGTAGTATCTCGACTCTCTCTATCTCTCCATTTCCTAAAAGAAGTTTGCACTGGCATAAGTTGCAGCGGTTACAGATGTACCAAGGATATCAAGGAGATCTCTTTGCTATGGGTATCATGTTGTTATGTCATCATTTGGAGATCATAGATTACTTGTTAATTCCACCATCCACCAACTTCAGATATTCAACAAAGTCCACAATTGAATGTACAATCAATAGATCATAATAGTACAAAGTACAAATTGTCATATGCCTAAGCGTAAGATCAAAAAGATTGATTCGATTTCCTCTTCTGTCTACTTTGAAAATTAATTATGGCCTTGTTCTAAAAATTCATCTTTCTGGATTTCGTGATTTAAATGACAAACCAAGAAATCTGATTGTGCTTTTCTACTTTTCCTCTATTAACCTGTTCTTTTTAACTTAATAGCTAATGATGATAATAACAAATACTGACTATGAAAAATTACTAACAAGAGGAACAAAAATCTAACATACATTTCTCTCCTGACGATCATGTGCTACAGGGCGAACTACTTTTTCCTTCATTTCATCATACACCCCATCATAATCAAATACTGAGGGATCCTCTTCCAAAGCTTTCTTGTGCTGCTCCTCAATCTTTAGAAAAACGGGGAAAATAAAGAGAGAGAGAGTGAGATAAAGAATATTGAAGAAAATATTTCCAAAAACAAAAGAATCATATTTTAGACAGTTCACTCACATCCTTGAGAGCCTTCTTCTTGCTGGCCTGACGAGAAATCTCTTTCTCAACATCATCCTCGTCATCGTCTTGAAAGCCAATAGGGGTAGGGAGAGGAGGCCTTGTTGGCTGCTTCTTCTTCTGAGAAGGTTGAACCCTTAGTTGCAAGCCGTACCTACTCATATCACCTCCTTTTTCCCTCTAGTCTTGAATACAAGAATACACAACATAAAAAAAAAAAAAAAGTGATTACGTGAAATATAAGCTTTTTGATCTTTCTACTTGATACTGCAAAATTACACCAACTCTCTCCAAAACTAGCTTCAGCAGTGATATGCATCCTAGAATGGGCTTTTCTTTTTCTTTTTTTTCTTTTTTTGTGATAAGGAATAGTATAAAAAGCAATCAAAAGGGGAGTACGTCCCGTATAACAAAGAGGGTTGAGAAGTGAAAGTTACTTGAAATGAGAAATTTAACCTTGAGCAAAGTATTACAAGGACTGTATGGCAAATGTGAGCAAAAAAAAAAGTTAATACCATGCCCAACACTTATGAATTAGAGGGATATCATAAGAAGCATATACGAGCCCTTTTCCACATCCATTACAGGGAGAGGAGGTCTTGTTGGCTGCTTCTTTCTCCGTATGGAGTGAAATGAGTCAGGTCGCGCCATTTCTCACGGGGACCAGAACTCCATTTGTGAAGGGGGTGATTGGAAAAGTTAATACCAAACAACATATTTTCATAATTAACAACAATGATGATTTACAACAGAAATTTTAGCACAATTGCTCTAAATATATAAGAATAACCTATTCCACATATAATCCCCTTTCCAATTGCATAAAGAATACACCAAAATTTCCAAAAAATCGTCATATTGAACTATTCATATATCAATATATGTTTTTCTAAAGAAAGAAGGCATATTTATAGGCTTTGGTCGGACAAAGTGACGATGAGCAAAGTTGGTGGTGGACTACATAATGTTTGATCATATGTATATATATATATAAACGTGTATAAGTAAGCAATTGAATAGGCAGTCTACTGTAATCACAAAAAAAATCATATATACGTATTGTCAGATCAAAGCCTATATGCCTTGGCTCTCTAAATTCATCCAAGATCATGTTGAATAGACTAAATTCACCAAATTCGTAGTCTCAACAATTCGAATTTTAAAAAATTAATAATAATGATATTAATAAATACCTTAATAGGAACAGTGGGAGAGAGCCGTCGAGAGATGAGTACGGAGAGGTGTGGACTTGTTGGATGTTGTTAAGATCGATGGAGGCGCCAAAAAGAGGAGGAGGAAGGTGGTCGTGGTGGCGAGGCAACGGCGGAGGTGGTGGCGGAGATGGTGGCGGAGGAGGTGCCTTTAACAACAAAGTCGATCTTCTGCCCTCTCTATAAAACTTTCTCGCCCTACAACTTATCGTATTTGTGATAGATTTATTACTGGTCAATATAGAAATTATAAAAAAAATAATAATTTTTTGTTTGAAACATTATAATGATAATAAATGGGTAAATTATACGGACTTCCCGTATTTTTACTTTATTTACACGGAGTCCATTTGTTGTTTGAGAAATTACACATACCTACCTTAAATTTCAAACGACATTGCAAGACCTCCAATGCTGATATCAAGCACTTAAATTAACAAAATCTTTATGCTACCCTCCAATGAATTAAATGTCCTAAATAGTCTTATAATTTACTCATAACTAAATATTAAGAAGTGAGGGGTCGTAAACTTGTATGTTTTGTAGCCAAAATAATGGAAAAATTACAGCAAGTTTAATAATTTTTGGATTCTGATAATTATTTTTAGAATCAATACAAAATTTATTTGTTGGGTTTATCCGCAAAAGACTTCATACCAATTGAAGACACATATGCACATACAAGCACATCATCAAACTTATACCCGGACGACGTGAGAAGTCGCAAAAAATAAAATCTGAACAAAATTACTAAGAATTTGGGCATTAAATTATTTTTTCATAAGTTTGGATCATATTTGACTAAAGGGAAAATATCACTAACCTCCCATAAAATTTAGTGATATTACACGCGGTACCCTTACTATTTTCAAATCGAGCCGATACCTTCCTCAGGTTAGCTCCGGTATCACTTTCACTCCCTCCGTCCAAAGTCAAGCCGGTCAACTCTGATTTCATGTGTGATTTTACTTAATGGCCCTTCATATTATATTATAATTTTATGATTAATTTCAATAAACCCCCTAAACTATTGAATTTCATATTGCCCCACCCTAATGGGTAAATTACAGTTTTACCCCCTAAAATTCGAAAAAATATATAAAATTTAAAAATATATATAAAATTTGAAATATATATATAATTCGAAAATATATATATATATAATTTCAAAAAAATATATAAAATTTTGAATATATATATAAATTTTGAAAAAATATAAAAATTGAAAAAAAATAAAAATTTCAAAAAAATATATAAAATTTTGAATATATATATAAATTTTGAAAAAAAATATAAAAATTGAAAAAAAATAAAAATTTCGAAAAACATATATAAATTTCGAAATATATATATATAATTTGAAATAAATATATAAAATTATAAATAAATATATAAAATTCAAAAAATATATAAAAAATTCCAAAAAAAATGTATAAATTTCGAAAAACATATATAAATTTCGAAATATATATATCTAATTCGAAATAAATATATAAAATTCAAAAATATATAAAAAAATTTGGAATATATATAATTCGAAAATATATCTATAAAATTTCAAAAAGATATATAAAATTTTGAACATATATATAAATTTTGAAAAAATATAAAAATTGAAAAAAATATAAATTTCAAAATATATATATATATAATTTGAAATAAATATATAAAATTACAATAAATATATTAGAAAAAGAAGTGCTTAGGATTTGATAGACTTCTCATAATTAAATATTAAGAAGCAAGGGGTTGTAAACTTGTATGTTTTGTAGCCAAAATAATGGAAAAATTACAACAAGATTAATAATCTTTGGATTTTGAGATTATTTTTAGAATCAATACAAAATTTATTTGTTGGGTTCACCCGCAAAAGACTTCATATCAATTGGAGATACACATGCACATATAAGCACATCATCAAACTTATACCCGGACGACGTGGGATGTCACAAAAAATATACTCAAAAAATAAAATATGAACAAAATTACTAAGAATTTGGGCATTAAATTATTTTTTTATAAGTTTGGGTCACATTTAACTAAATTATTAAAATTTTGTACTTTCCACATGGATAACCAAACTATCAAATCATTACTTCAATCCGAAAAATTATGTGAGTACAATCGTGATAAAATAACAAAATTGTAGTAGAATCATAAAATCATAAAATTTTACCAATTAGGTTTGCGATTCTAGCAACTATGTGTAGAACAAGAGAATGAGACTGAGCAGAAGAGAGGAAATTGAGGAAAAAGATCTCTGTTTTGCAAATGCTCAAAAAATATATATGTATTATTGGATTATTACTCACCCAGTACTATATCTAAGCAATACAAAGAACCTTAGTCAAACTTAGAATGCATGTTTGAACATAACAAACAGTGTCACTAACCAATATGTTTTTCATTAATTAAATACTTGAGATCACACAAGCTAAATAAATGAATAAAAACAACCACTTTATTATCACCAATTCTTACAAGCTTGCTCAATACATAATAATTCATGTCTACAAGCTTGCAAAAACAAATCAAACACTGGTTGAATTAAGCAAAAAAGCTTGTGATTTTTCCTCATAGTAATATCCATTGGTAGAAGAAGCATCAGCAGAAAATATCATCACTCCATTCACATCAAAACCATTTGATTCCAAGAGCTTCAAAGCCTCAAAAAATGCATCCCCTTGAATCCCCCTCCCATTCACTTCATAGCTAGGCAGCACCTTAGCCTTGTCAAACTGCGTGGTTCGGAGCCTAAACGTTTCCAAATACCCTTGCGGCGTCTTGACCTTATCGGTGTAGAATTGGTAGTTAACATAGTCAATAACATCGCCATAACCTTGGAAAAGTTGAATGTATGGTATCGCCGTGCTATAAAATGGCGCAATGGTGGCCACCGAAATGACACTTTGGTTCTTCAAAAGAGTGATGAGCTCGCCAATGCAGTAGGCGAAACTTTCGTTGTGTCTAGGGAAATTTTCGTAGTCAACGTCGATGCCATCAAGATGGTAAGTCGTGACAATGGACTTGAGGGACGAAAAAGCGTTGGAGATCCAGATTTGGGGGTTGTCCGGTTTGTACCAACGTAGGACCTTGGCGCCTAGGCTCCAGCCCGAGAGGCTAGCCATGGCTTTTACGTTGGGGTAGCGCGCCTTGATGGCTGCAACTGAGTCCGGGGTCAGTGTTGACTCCCAATATGGCAAAAATTTGCCATTTTGGGAGTTGCCCGAGGGGTCAGCATCGATTGCAAAGCTAAGTATGAAGTGGAAGTCGATGTTTTCTTCGATTGGAACATTTTCAAAAGTTATTGGAATGCCTGTGGCTCCAATGTATTCCATCATCACCTTCCCATCTTAATCATCAAAAAAGGAAAAAATTAGAAACACAATGTTCCAAGAGCCCAAAAAAAAAAAAAAAACCATTTAATTTGCTTTGTATAACATTAACATAATCATTGATCAATCCAATTAAAATCATTGGGTTAATTAAGTAACAATATAGGAACTAAATAGGAATGTGAATTATATATGCAAAATGAATATCACCATTAACACTCACCACAAAGTTTATGAAACACGAGGGAAAAAAATGTAGCATGAAGTAGAAAAAGGCAAAGCTTAACCATTTTGAACTCTCTGCATGTAATGAGACTGAATTGTTGAACTCTCTGCATGTAATGAGACTGAATTGGAAGGCCACAAACTCCTTGTTGAATATATACATACATCTATATATATATATAAAATTTCACCAGGCCGGCTTTACACTACCATTTTCATAACTTGTGTTAAATAAGCTGAGGAAAACAATGTTGTACATTTAGAGTTATTAACAATGTTGTACATTTAGTGTTATTAGCTCATTTGTGATTAATACAAGAATGTTTGTCCTCATGTTGTCTCGTCTCTGAACAAGGCGGCAATTTCAAGAATCACAACCAAGATTTTCTAGTACAATTCGAAGATTTCCATTTTCCTCTTCTAGATCCATCTCACACACCAGAGAATATATTCTTCTATCTCCTTGTCAACTTATAATATATATATATATATATATATATATATATTGTTTTTTTTTCTCACACTATAAATCAACCCTCTTTGTGGCCTGACCAAATCCCATTTCTTGAAGTATAACTGTGTAATATACTACTAGCATTTCTAGCATTTGAGCTCCAATTCAAGCTTTGGTTTTGTATTTGTTTTTTGAATTTTACTTTAGGGTGCAAGAGAGTTCCATCTTTTTATTTATTTATTTTTATTTATAAGAGAACTGTGATTATTTCGAGACATGTCATTGGGTAATTCTTATTTTGCCACAAACAGGCAGGTCTTTATGTATTTTTGCTGATTTAGAGGGCTGGGTTAATTTCGAGTGTTGTACTTGTCAATGGGTAATTCTTATTTGGCCACAAACATGTCTCTCTATGTATTAATCTATCTTTATATATTTGACCTAGACCCCAAATAGATTATTCTTTGAGGGTGTTATTCGGATCGACCACACACCCCGTGTAATATTAAGTCGCAAATTTGCAGAGGGCAGGAATTTTGAACCCATGCTCAGTACACTAGATACAGTTCGTCCAGGCACTAAAGGTTCATCCTTCCAACCATCTCCGCCAAACATGGACTCATGTTGAGCCCGGCGGGGGCTGTGACCCCATTGAATTTTTATTTTTTCTATTTTTATCCTAAAATTTTGAGTAATTATGATTATGCCCCACTGAATTTTAAAAAAAATCTCCTAAAATTCCTTAAATTTAGAATAATTATAATTTTGTCTCCACTCACCTAAATCTTTAGATCCGTGCCTGATTTCCGTTACGCCTGCGGGGGCTTGAAAGAAGATTGACTACGGATTCGAGCTATAGCATGGGTCCCATAAATCTCATAATTTTTTATATGAATGAAGTAGGTTTTAAATGAGGAAGATTTGGCTTAACATGTTCTATTCTTATTTGGTGACTCTGAGTTTTGGAAAGAAAGTGTTTCAGATTTTATTTTTGGGCATTCCAGCCTGCAAACTTAAGGTTTGAGGTGATAGGAAGTGAATTGAAACATGATCTTTTCTTATCGTTTTATATTTAACCCTTTGATCAGCCCTTTTATTTTCTCAAGTCAAGTATATATATAAATTATGTGTGAATATATCCAAAAACATGTGTTATAACTTATACTAGTATAGAACTTTTGTATTCGGTGCAATAAATAAAAGATTGGTACAAAGTTATAGGCCCCGTTTGGATACGGAAAAACAGTTTTTGTTTTTTTACTGTTCATCGAGTTAAAAAAAAAACACGTTTGGCAAACGCGTTTACTGTTCACTTTTTTTTTCTCAAGAAAACTGTTTTATGTGAATAGTGTGTAAAAGTGGTAAAAACACCAAATACAACTTTTAATTGTTTTTTGAGTTTTTTCACTGTTTAGGGTACTACCTTCGCCACCGCCGCCACCAACCACCACCACTCCCGCCAGGTCGCCGCTGTCGGCCCCCACCACCTCCGGTCGCTGCCGGGCCCCGCCGCCAGTCACCCACCACCACCGCCCCCCGCCGCCACCAGTCACCGCCAACCACCGCTGCCGCCCACCAATACTATTTTATTTTTCAATGCAATTTTTTATCCAAACGCTTTTTTGTTTTAGTTTTTTGCTGAAAAAAATAAAGACAAATACAAAAACAATTTTTATATTTAAAGACAGAAAACAAATACAAAAAACAGGCTATCCAAACGCATCCATATTATCCTGAAAAGGGACAAACATTCAGAGAACAATATATAAAGAAACAGCAAGAAATATCTCCATCTGATTCCGGAACGCCCTTATACTTGTATTCTTCTAACATTATTACTCAAACAATATATAATAGCCTTTTTAAATTGTGTATTTAATTAATATTGATATTACAAAACAATATCAGTAGCTTCTAAAAATATTACTAATAACGTATCCGTAATCCTATTCTCCAACCTTTGTGCCAAATGTGCATGAAAGAAATAATAACTATGTCTGCTCTCCTCTGGTATATATTTATTTATTTGTTTTGTAATGAATTCATCTAATAACTAAGGGCATGCTTGGTATGGAATTATGAAAACAGTTTTCTGTACTTTAAGTTGCAAAAAATAGAAAATAACTAAAATTTCCTAATTTGCAAGTTATTTTGTAAAACAGTTTTTGAAAACTCAAGTTCAATAATATCAATTTTTGGAAAGTTGTTCTCATAAACAAGAAAACAAAAGTGTGTTCACTAACACGAAACGTTTCATGTTTAAATGTATAATTTATTATATATAATAATATTATTAAATATATAATATGTTATTGTTGGCTTTGAAATTTACTCTCGGCAAACAATTCCAAAATTGATGATAATAAACCATTGAAGAGTGTTTGATACTAATGAATTATCGAGTTTATATTTTCAGCAAAAGACAGGTGAACGACTCAGAAATTAAACTCGGAAAGGAAATGACTCGAAAAGCAAGCTCGAAAAGGAAATGACTCGAAAAGCAAGCTCGGAAAAAAAACTTGATTTAAAGTGAAAAGCTGTGAAAGAAATTGAAGCGCAAAATGGAAAATCATTTAATTCAACGGCAAAGGCGAAAGTCGAAGACTCAAGACTTGGGGTAGATAGGTCAGGGAGCGATCATTGTAACAAGGTAATTTTATGCGTCGATATTATCGTATAAACTCAAGTATAAAATGAATCGAACTTAAATGGAATGAAAAATGCTTTACCGAACTTAAACGGAAAGAAAAATATTTTTATTAAATGTTTTTTAAGTTGTAGTCGACTAGAATCACCATGTGTATTTCAATATAGTTGACTAAAACAATCAGTAGCTTCAGGCTTTTCATCCACATCAAAGTAGTCGACTGAAATAGGCTTAAGTCGACTAGACTAAATTTTGTAGTCGACTAGAACTTAAGCTAGTCGACTAGATGGTCCAATGTAGTCGACTAGAACTCAATCTAGTCGACTAGATGGTCCAATGTAGTCGACTACAACTTCAACGTAGTCGACTAGTTTGTTCCTTAAAATCTGCAGATTCGGCACAAACATTTTCCATGTTTTAAGCAAATGTTTATGGACTTCAAACGGCTGTGTTTTCTCAAATACAATAATCATTCTTCAAAACCCTAATGCAATGCTATATATAGAATGAGATGTGTATATTGAAGAGGTAGAGATTGAAACACAAAGAGAAAGAAAGCTATCAAAAATTCTGCAGAAATTTCCTCTACAAAAACCATTGAAATCAAGCTTTGAAAATATGATTTTCTCCAAGTTTATTTGAAAATCAAAACCTCTATTATCTCTTCTTATTCTCCAAATATCATTCATTGATCATATCCTTTGAGAATACATTTCTAGAGCTATTGTAAAATCACCAAAAACACTTGAGCTTATATTGATTTATCTTCCATAAAAACCTTTGGGTTTTGAGTGTTTTTGTTCTTGAGTGATTTTATTGATTACATACGAATTTGTAATCTCGGACAAGTGAAGTCCACCGATTGTTCAAGAGAGGGTTGTTCTCTTGATTGAGAGAAGATCGAGAGGCTTGTGTTGTAAATAGACCTGTTAATGGATTGGATTTTGACCCGAATCCGATCCGATTAGCCGGATTTGGATTGAAAAAAAAATCCGATAATCCGAATACGATCCGAATCCGATAATCCGATTCCTTAACAAATTGGATTTGGATTTGCCTAATCCGATCCGATAATAATCCGATCCGATTAATTTTATATATACACATATATATTATGTTATTAATATGTAAATATTAAATAATATACTTAATTATATTTCAATTTTTTTTTTCACTTTTTCATTTTTATGTTTTTATAGTCATGTATTATAAGCATTGATTGTAACATATATAATTTAGTGTTTAATATTCTTAAAAAATAACATAAAAATAAAAAAAATAATAATAATTTGTTGTATTCTTTTTTTACTTAATCGGATCGGGTTATCAGATCGGATATCTGAAAATTAACAAATTCGGATTTGGATCAATAAAATAAAAATCCATCGGGTTATCGGGTCGGATCGGATCGGATATAAGCTTATCGGGTTCGGATCGGATCAGGACAGATCCGATCCGAATCCGACCCGTTTACAGGTCTAGTTGTAAAGGTTTGCCATTCCACCTGTGAAAGAATGACCATAGTGAAAGGATCGGAAAAAGTCTCAAGAAGGGGTTCTTGAGCCGAGGAGTAGGAGTTACCGAACCTCAAAAAAATCACGGTGTCAATCTCTCTATATCTTTTTCTTTACTTGATTAACTTGCATGCTATAATCACTTGAATATCTTGTATGCTACAATTTGTCTTGAGATTAATTGTTAGAGAATTGAAATTGAACCATTCACTTGTTTATTGAGAAATTGTTTTTGGTTATAGCGTGTTCCAATTTTAAAAAAAATTAGAATTATTTTTGAACAACCTATTCACCCCCCTCTAGGATTAATTAGTGACTAACAGTTATATTAAATAATAAAATATTTCTAATTAATATAAAATAACTTTTAATACATAAAAATTTATATAATAATTTGAATTTATGAGACAAAAGTATATAATTTATTATATATAATAATAAAAATTTATTTAATATTAAAATATTTTTAATTAATATAAAATTTTATATATTAGTTTGAATTTATGAGACAAAAATATATAATTTATTATATATAATCTTATTAATATATTAATTGATATTAATAATATATTATTTTAAATAATAAATTTTTATTAGTTTAATTTAAATAATAAATTTTATTAGTTTAATTTTATAAGACAAAAATATATAATTTATTAGACATAATTTTATTAATATATTACTTGATATTAATAATATATTATATTAAATAATAAAATATTATTTAATAATAAAATATTTTTTAATAATAATATTTTTAATTAATATAAGATAAATTTTAATATATAAAATTTTATATATTAGTTTAAATTTATTATAAGAAACTTGTGAAACAAATGTTTTATTAAACGTATGTTATTTGTATCTTGTTCTTTGTATTATGAGAATAATATAGTATCAAATAATTTGAAAATGTTTGATATTTTCTAACTTATTATATTGTACTTTAGAATTTTTTTATTTATATAATAAATGCAACCAAGTAGATTTTTTATTTTTTGAAAAATGTTTTGTAATTTTACTAGCCAAGTGAAATTTTGAACTGAAAAAATTATTCTCTGCTATTTGTTCTCGTTATCAAAAAACTGTTTCCCAGAACAAATTTCAAAGTTGCATACCAAGTAGGGCCTAATATTTTCTTAATTTGTCCCAAATTAGTTGTCCCAGGTAGATTTTTTAATTTTCTTAGATAGTATATTTTAGTGTAGTGAGACAAAAGTTAGTGAAGTCTGATACTTGTTTAAAGTTAATGGAAAAAAGACACTTGGGGAAGGTGAAAAATTATATTATATTGGAATTCAAAACTAGACAAGTAAAATTGAGAAAATAGACAACTAATATGAGACAGATAAAGTAATAAATAACGAGTGTTGTTTTAATTCCGACATAGGAACAAAATTCAAGTTCAAAGAGCATATAAGTAATTTCAATTATATATGATTATTTTACATTCTTCTAATAAAATTTTAATTAACATTAATGCTATAGAAAAGATGTGAATGTTTTATATATTCATTATTTATATTATACTATGAAAGAGTAACTCGGACCTCCAATTTCATCCTATCACAAGTTGAGGAGACTTTTTAATTTTTTGTGTTCTGTTTGCCGAAAAGATCTAAAGTTTGAAGTAAAATATGTACCAACTCAAGGGCAAAGTTAAAAAAAAAAAATGAAACTGGAAATGTTCATTTCAAGCAAATCTATGTTAAACTCTCAGCAGAATAAACATTGGTTAAATTGAATATACAAAAATTTAAAAGAATATTTATTGTTGTTGTAGAAATAGTTACAAATAATATAAAATTTTGTTAAATTTTATAAGAGCTCTTCGAAATAAAACTATATTTTTTTAATTACTGAAATGACATATTTTTTTCATCCGATGAATAAGCTTTTGAAAGTCAATTTCATGCTATTCTGGCATTATCTAGAATATAAACGTTAGTATTTAATAAGTGGCTTGTCTTATTATGATACTTTACAGTAACCTAATTCATATTTCACTTATATCATTATCTAAAATATATATATATATATATTATAATGTAAACAAAAAATATTAATTCTTAATATATATAAAATAAATAAATTTGTCTTATATCTATATATAGATGCATACACTATCTATATAAACGAGTAGAAACTATGTATTTTGAATACATATATATATACATATGAATATATATTTATATTAGTTACACAAGCATTAGATACTATATATACTATATATTTTTTATATATAGGTATGTATTTTAAAAAAAATGAGGGTATATATAATAAGCATTAGTACATATAAGTGCTTCCCTCCACATCTATATCCGAACCAAATTCCCTCCTTCCTTTGTTTCTTCCCTCGTTTTCTGTTCTCTCTCTTTCTCTCTCTTCCCGCTTTTTCCAATCCCTCACTTCCCCAATCAGATCTCACTCTCTCTCTCTTCCCCAATTCAATCCCTCCTCCGATTCATCGATTCCAATCTCTCAAACCCCTCCAAACCCCCCAAAACGCCTTCGATTTCTCTCTTCTCTTCCTTCTTTGGGTATAATAAATTCTGGGTTATCTTTGATTTTGGTGTTTGAATCACATGTCGGCTTCGCGCGCTTCGAATCAGCCGTCGGCCGCGGCGGCGGAGCAGATCATGCCACGTCAGCAGCTTCCGTTCACCGCCATGAAGCCGCCGTTCGGGGGCGACTACCACCGGTTTACGACGTCTGCGGCGGCGGCGGAGAAGGAGCGTGCAGTGGAAGCTGTTGTTGTTAAATCTCCTGTGAGTGTGTGTGCTTTTTTTACTATTGACTGTGTGTAAACTACTTAATTTTGAAGTGTTGGTTGGGTATTGGGGGATCTGGGTCTTTGGGTTTGTTTGGTGGAATAGATGATGGTATGGTTTTGTTTGATTGATTGTTTGATGGGTACTGAGGTTTTGATCTGTTTCGAGTCTTCAATTGTTGTTGTATTTGGTTTTAGGTTCACATGCTATTATTGGTGATCATTTTATTCGTTTTCGCTTGAAATGATTTTGTCTGTGGCTAACCTGTGTATTGGGAGTGCCCAAGGAATCAACTTTTCTGTATACTGTTATTTATTTATCAATTTTTGTGACGATCCCGGTATTATCCACGCGACTCCTCCACATGATTTGGTAAAGCTTGGACTAATAGAAATGGTTGCACTCGGCGAATATAAGAGATTATGCATATGAGGCACTAGGTCCCAAGTCCTTTCCAACTGAGCAGCCCGTTAGAGTTGTATTTTAATCTTATTCTGACAATAGGTTTTGGTGGGCTGTCCTTAGGTTGTGATTCTGCTTGTAATATTCACGAATAGGGTTGTGATGACCGTGTAATCCTTTTAGAATTTAAGTATTGCTTTAGGGCATTGTCAAAACTTTCTAAGTTTGAGCTATTAAGTCCCCTTACTAGATGTTAGTAATTAATAACAAAACATTCAATGTCTAAATTTTATGTAAGTTGCGTTTAGAGGAAAATTCAGTTTGGCAGGTATAACTGCATTGTGTGCTTGTGTCTTCCATTGACATTTATTAAATGATAATCAAATAGGATAAAAATGCAGATTTAAGTCTTCTTTAGATATAGGATGGATGATGCAGAGAGATTCAAGGGAGCTTAGGGAAAGGGCTCTTTCCCTTTCCTTCATCAAGACGATAACAATTATATATCAACCCTACGTAGTTGCAGTATATTGCCTCCAAGACTCAACTAATGGTAGCAATATCGAGAAAGCATTTGCTCATGGAGATATAACACGGCGTAGTAGCTGAAAGGAACTAATGAGTTTCAGATACATATATTGCCTGTCAACCAATCTATTGCTTGTTGGCTAGCAAAACGTTTCTGGTACATGATCAAGATTTGAGGCCTATATAATGAAGTTTCAGTTGGTGCAAAATTATTTTGTATAGGAAGAAGTGAGTTAAGTATAGCAGGTTCCAGCCTGCAATAGGGTTGGCCGGGAGCCCTGGTTGTTTGTAGTGTGTTAAAAATATTAATCAAGTGTATGCCGAGGGGTTTTGTTCTGTTTGTTGTTCGCTGGCAATATAGGTTTCATTGATGAGCTCATGAGGTTGAGGGAAAAGTGGAAGTTCAACTTATTGGGAGGTGCTTGGTAACACAAAACTAAGAGAAATATCCAAACTAGGATTAATCTTTGAAATGTGCTCCCATAATAATGATTTTTTTTTGTTTTTGTTTTTGATAAGTGCCCATAATAATGATTTAAAATAGGAAACATTGAATTTTATGGCAAGCTACTTGTTATTCTTTGCTTTTGTGTTTTAACCTAACAATTTTATCTTTTTTAGTTAATTGTAGTTGGATTCTAATTTTTTATGCTCAGAGTCTTGCCGTAATGACCTGGGTGTAGATAGAGCGATGGTGCAGGTTAACAATCCACTTTAAAGAGAGCTTTGGTTTATAGCTGACTTGTGGGTGTGTGGGTGTGTGTGTGTGTGAGAGAGAGAGAGAGAGAGAGGGAGGGAGGGAGGGAGGGAGGGAGGCAGGTGATAGGAGTAGATGCAGTATTCTCCATATATAGTTCGTTTTTGTTTGGTTGTTTTGAGTTGTTAAGGGATGTTGGTAGTTGGGTTTGTGGATGGTTATGTCATTTAATCGAGATGGGTTTTCTAGATAATGTGTGTTGTGGTGGACGAGTTACACTATTCTCATGTTTAACTGAGCATCAATGAAGATGGATTTCAGATTCGACTAAAGGTTTCCTATTTTAGATTCAATAGAATACTTAAACGAGAGGCAGCTTTGTCAGTGTTGGCTATGGAGATTCGACAAAGGAATTTGGTGCGGTTGTTGCAAAGGGATTTCTTAGAAAAGAGCTAAATATGGAGAATGAGTGGGAGGGGTGTGTGTGTGTGTGTGTGAGAGAGAGAGAGAGGGGGGGGGGGGGGGATGGTTAAATCTAGTATCTTTTGTTTTGTTCTGAATGTTCTTAGATGGATCTGAGGGTTTGGGGGTGGTGGACTGTTGGTGACCAATTCGGGAGTTGGTGATAGGAGAGGTAGCCAAAATTAAACATGATGGTGCGGGACACAAGGATGGTATGGTGTTTTAAAGAGTGAGGTGGCGAAAGTAGTCTCATCAAATCAATTAATTATCCGGAAGTGGCCTGATTAACTCATCTTTCTTTAGGCCTAAAAATAATATGTTTAGTTCTTAAATATTATTATAATCACTTTGATAGCAGATAATGATGTTAGGGACTCGAGCACATCCTCCTCCTCGTTTTATCACTAAAATTACGGATTCTTTTTAGTTTTTCTCCCTTCTACATTGGGGTTAGCGTCTCTTAGGTTTGTTGTTGCTGTTGCCTTTTTTTGCTTCTGGTGCAACTTTCAATGTTAAATACTAACCCTAACACGGCCCCTTAAGTGTGGCTTTCTTTTTTGCCCTACACATGTTCAATTTTAGCTATCACAGGGTAATGGTGATGTTTGAATTCAGGTGCTGCTTAGTGCCTACTTTGATACCATATTAACGACCGTCTACTTTAAAACCTCTAGCTATTGGAAATGGTGTAACTAATACTTATATCATTGTACATCTTCTAATAACAATCTTATTGATGTCAGAAACTGGTGGAAAGCAAGAGAGAACTCCGTGTTGATTAACTGGTAAAGATTACTTTTAATCTGTGCAATAAGAAACTATCTGTCCACATGGATATATTAGTGGGATTGATGGATACAATTTTTGAGGTCCTATCAAATCCCAATGTTCCTGTTCTAACACCTCTTTTGCCGAAAACATCAAATTTGAAATAAAGAAAAAGAGTTTCATTCTTTTCCTTTCTTTTTCGTAAATATGATTTATATGTGGTTGATTTACGTAACATGTTTTAGAGAATGATGGACTTAGGATCGTTTCTTAGAGTAGAGGATGAACAAAATAAATAGAACTAATCTGAAGCTATCATTCTTGTATCCCCATCTGTTTGAGTGACAGAGAATCATACTTATTGTAGATGACATGCATTTGCAAAAGTACTTGATTAAAGACACTCAAGTCAACTGGGTTGTAAATGCATATATATCTTTATTCTTCCATTCCATGACAACTTCAAATACATTTCATAATTACAACTACTCGAACAATTTATTTTGAAAAGCATATATGCATCACGAAATTGTTGTTCGAAGGCCTTTAAGATGATGTAAGAGGGTTACTTAAAAAGGATCACATGGAGATGGAGTATCATCAGTAATTCGGGGAATGATTATTAGAGTTTTTCATGGCCTCTCACCTTCGACTTTTGGCATTTCTTATGCACTAGTCTTTAGATGGCTTATAAGCAATGAATTTGTATATTATTTTCACCTACTCAATGGTCACATAACCTTAGCTCCTATCTTTGAAGTCCATTCTCTGATTTTTTAAGATGCTGTAATTGGTCTAATTTTTTGTTGACATCTAAATGGTTAGACTCTATTGACGCAACCAATCTTTTATACGCCTATCATCTAAGAGTTGCGCAAGGTTGTAGTTACCTTTTTTTTATGTGAATGAACCTCATGGTTGAGCTATTTTGATGTAACTTCTATCTAGTTACTTCGATCCTCAGTTTAATGTTCTGTGTTATCAAAATGTAATTTGTTTTGAAGTTCACTCTTTTTACAGGGTTGTTAGAAAATCCCTATTAGGATTGTAGAATCTTGCAATCCTACCATCCTAAATTGCCAAATTTATCCCGATCCCATACGCTGTGAAGTAAAATAGTAGTAGGAGCAGTGGAATTGGAAGTTGGATCTACTGCAATTAATGTTTATGACTCATAACCTTGGAAATATGAAACTGAACTTCAATTATCCTTTTCAAGTATCAAAATTTTTGTACCTTCTACTGTTATTTGTGAGAACTAATTGGCATTTTGTAACAAGGGATGAGTAAAACAACAGACTGTGAAAATCGAGGGTGGCCCCCCTTTGTCTATGGTGGAATATATGGTTGGAATGCAATAGGCGTTGTTTTGAGGATGTAGAGTCCCCGGTGAGGGCGATAAAAGATTTTTTTATCTCTTGCTTGTTTAGTTGGGTGGAAGGTCGAAATTGTAGATCTATAGACAAGAAAATCGAGTTTCTGGGTTCTCTTGGCCCGTAGGGGTCTTTTGTATATGGGATGCATTCCCCTTTTGAATGCTTACAATTTATAAAATATGTACTTATCAAGAAAAAAAAAAAACACCACCACTGTGAAACCGAGTCTAGCAAAAATAAAAAAATTGAGCCTTAAAAGTATTTGAATTAAGCAGTTGTTTGAGCCCATTTGGTTAATTCAAAGTGTTGATTGTCAAACACCAAACTAGCTCAAAGAACATGGAGGTTGAGCGACTAGCTGTGGATTTGGTGTGTGGGCAGATTCTTTGACTGGTGGCAGCAGAACTTGAGGAGAGCACCTGGAGAGAGTGGGTTGAGGTAATTAGGTTAAAGGGTCAGGATCTGATACTTAAGGTTGTATTACCTTTCTGTTGATAGTGAATTTGATGTCTGGACTAGGTCTCATGGTTTTTCCTAGTTGGGATTTCACATTGTAATCATCTCTGATTATGTTTTATTGGTGGGTTATTTTATTTTTGCTCTATAGATTAATTTGTTGCTTTTGAACTGGAAAGGTGGAAGTTAAAAATCTCTTATTCTTAGTTACAAAATCTATTTTATGGATTAAGTACTCTGGTGTGTTAGAGCCTTGGGAAACGGTCCTAATCTCAATGGGTATCAGCCATATCAATTGCAACTTTTGTTTATCCCTAAGACCCGCCACTTAGATGTTGAGACACCAAATAGAAAATTTAGTGTGTATATATATACACTAAATTACTTCATCAGTGGCCTGATTATAAAGAAAGGTTGATTTTGGGTTCAAACAAACTCAAGTTACCCAACTATTTTAGTTCCCGGTCATTCGAATTCAGTGTTGGGAATCCATGTGGTCTCTCTCTCTCTCTCTCTCTCAGTCTCCACCCATTCCCCCTTTTTAAAGCCTACACCCTGCCATTCCCTTCTTTAAACTTCAAACCAATAAGTTGGCCAGACCCAAAAGCCTAAGCCTGCTTACTAGTGATCTGGAACATCAGAGTGTTGTCTTTCATTTGGTTCATTGTTGACCTTTTTGATTTGCTGATCGTTTGTTATTCTTTGTGGATGGGAACCCCAATTTTCTTTATCCATCAATTATGTCCATATGCCATTCTTTCTGATGTAATGCTTCCTTTTTGATATTGTGTTTATAAATTCACATTCAACTAGTGTGAAAGTTCCATCTTTCTAATTTTATGCTGGAATGGAACTTCAGTTGTTCTTTTCAACGAGTTGGTGCTGCATAGCCCAGCCTTGTATCGTTAATTAGATTGATTTTGCTGTTTTTGTTTTCATTGCCAAGTAACATTTGTAATTCAGGATGATACTTTGACCCTGAAATTTAACATCAGTGGTCCTTTCAATTAATTTAATATTTATCACTTTGTTTATTGTAATTGTGAGAAGTAAATGGCATTTTGTAGCCAATAAAACGAAAGAGTGAAGTAGCTGACTGTGAAGCCGAGTCTAGTGAGCAGAATCCTGGTCATGGATCTGCTGAAGCTGTTATCAGTCACCTTCAAACTCCGGTATCAGGAAAAGTGGGAAAGGCACAGAAAATACCAAGGACCGGAAAAATTAATAAATCGGGCCCTCAAACTCCAATAGCAAATGTTGGTGAGTATTAATGTTTACATTCTAGGCTCCACTTTCGGCAGTGCTACATATTTCAACAAATATTGTCAGCATTACTAACAAATTAGTCGGTATCTTTAAATCCGCAATATATGTTGTGCAGTGTTCTCCTGCAACCTGTTTTTCCTGTTCTCTCACTTGATTTGACAAGTTTTAAAATATGAATACGGTGAACACTTTGCAGGTTCTCCTGCTGGCAATAATCTCACTCCAGTTGGCCCTTGTCGTTATGATAGCTCCTTAGGTAACCTGTTGCTTCTGTATATGCTTCTCTTTATTCGATCTCCCATTTTATTTTTCTTGTTGGCTTTATTTTGTATAGCTTGTGAAGTGGAGCAAGTATAAACCATAATATTAACCGTTCACAATGTTATGTGTACTTTGTGTAGGCCTCTTGACGAAGAAGTTCATTAATCTGATCAAACATGCTGAAGATGGTATTCTTGATCTAAATAAAGCTGCTGACACATTGGAGGTGACTTTATTACTGCCAATGGCTTACATCATGTGATTTATTGTTCTGTCAAATAAAGATTTCTGTTACTGCAGGTGCAAAAGAGGCGGATATATGACATAACTAATGTTCTAGAAGGAATTGGTCTGATAGAAAAGAAGCTCAAGAATAGAATTCAGTGGAAGTATGTTAATATTTTGCGAACTTCCACAGTTTGATTGCCATTAAATGCTATGATTCACTTGCAGTGGATTAGGTTTTATAACATTTTTCAGTACTCAAAAGAAGTAACTAAAAAGTTAATTGATTTATCAGGGGACTTGATGTCTCAAGGCCAGGGGAGGTTGATGAGAATGTTGCTAGCATACAGGTAAGTGAAATTCAAGTGCTTGTTGAAATTCACACAAGTGGATAGCTTGGATGTAAACCACCAGCTTTTCAAAGATATGCATGTGTGCATGCATTTTTCTTCCTTTCTTTGGTTTATTGATGTAGCTGTTGTTGTGCTTTTTTTTTTCTGTGAGTATTGCTGTCCAAATCTTCCGGTCCTTTAGCAGCGGTGGCTATGTGGCACAGCACTTCCAAAGTACATACATGCCCATGTCTGACACCAAGTAGAAATAGATAGTCCTGCCACCAATGGAAGCAAGTTGGACATGTCCTCGGAACTTGATAATAGGATTCATTATGGACACAAGTCAAACATGTACCAGATGCGACATTATATAGAAAAAGAGGTTTATTGCATACCTTAGTTGTCTGAGAGGGTAATGGTTAGTAATAATCTGTATAATAGAATTATTTAATACCAATTGGCCCTTATACTCCATGTTTGCATTTGGTTAAATAGAAGTGTGCAATTTTAATATACCAATCACATAGGATGTTTATGTATGAAGTACTTCTTGTTGTCTCTTTGCCCTCTCCATCTTTGTTTCAGAAGATATTAAGGCATTTTTGTATCGGTTAGTAATTTCCTGTGTGTGTCCATGCTGCATGGAGTGCTTGTCCAAAGCCTTGAGACAAATATGACAGTTATCCAGAATAATAGATGGGTGGAGAAGGATTTTCGTAACAGACTTGAACGTATGTAGGGTTCTGTGGAACTGTATCTAATAGATATATATGGTGTAGTCCTAATCTGCTATACTTGAAATATTCAGCAAATCATGTCTCATCTCTAGTCCATGTCAGCCATCTAGAAGAATAGAACGATAAAACAAAGTGTGTGCATTCTCTTTGTAGTTGAAGGGGTGCTTATTATGGTAGCTTGTTCTTCTGCAGGCAGAAGTTGAAAACCTTTCTGTCGAAGAGCGTAGACTCGATGAACAGATAAGGTTACATAATGATTACAATGCTGAGAGAATCCTATGATTCTTCTCCTTCATTTTTTTCCCTCTCTCTCATGCAACCTTGGATGATGCTGATTCTATGTTGTTGGCTGTTGCAGAGAAATGCAGGAAAGCTTGAGGGACATGAGTGAAAATGAAGACAATCAGAAGTATAATGTTTGCTTTTACCTTCATACTAGCTCATTTGAATCATTGTGGTAACTCATTATAACTAGTGCAGTTATTTACTGTTTTGTCTCTCTCTTCTAGGTGCCTTTTTGTCACTGAAGAAGATATCAAGAACCTTCCCTGTTTTCAGGTCAATTTAGCTTCTTGATTTGGCGGCTTTATATGTGCTTAGATTACTTGTTTCGGTTCCACTTGCCACTCTTCAGCGAAACATTACTGAAGCATGTTGATTGCTCTTGACAGAATGAAACCCTGATAGCGATTAAAGCTCCACATGGGACCACCCTAGAAGTCCCAGATCCTGATGAGGTAATTGAAGAGCGTACTAGCTTTTAGATAGATGTACAAGTGCATATTTTAAGACGACGTTTCTTTTGGTCACCAGGCTGTTGACTATCCTCAAAGGAGATACAGAGTTGTCCTTAGGAGCACCATGGGCCCTATAGACGTTTACCTTGTCAGGTATTTTCTCTTCTTCTTGGTGCAAATCAATCTCTTGTGTGCATTTATTACATGTTTTGCCCTTTAGGCAGACTGTTCCTCTATACATCTATGGAATTAAAAATGGTAGACTTGAGGATTTAGATTTTTTTTATCTTGCGTTTTCTTTTCACCCCTTTCTTTCTTGTGTTTTTGTTCTTTTCCTTAAATGAGATTTGTTTTAGTCAATTTGAGGAGAAGTTTGAAGAAATCCATGATGTTGAGGCGGCCCAGAATGTTCCATCAACATCAGGGGTCAATGAGAACGCAGCTGAGTTAGTGGTAACAGAGGAGAGCAGAGGAAGTGAGATGGAAATGCAAGGGCAAGAAGTTGATAGAACTTGCTCCGACGCAAATGCCGCACCGGATTTTGTTAGTGGAATCATGAAGATTGTACCTAATGTTGATGTAAGTCTTCTCTTCCGAATTTATATAATGATAAGTCATTATCATTCAGAGAATCAAAGCCATGATATTCTTAAATGAGCTATATGCAATATGCAATATGCAAACAACACCTCAAAAGTGTTTTCTGATACTAATAGTTTTAGGCTTTCTTGTGATTTATCAATATAATCTTTGTTCTCGCTGTCAAGCAATTGGAAACTAGTCTCTTCAAGCGATCATTTTCTTTATACGGGAACAACTTTGCTTGCTTCTTGTGGACAAATCAAAATGAGTAGCTGCAAATGGTCTCGACCTCGTACTTTTTTGTTATTACACATCTTCTTTGGTGTTTGCAGAGCGATGTCGATTATTGGTTTTTATCAGAACCGGATGTTCCCATCGCAAACATTTGGGGTACAGAGTGTATCCTTTCTGCTATTGTTTAGCTTCTTTCTTTATCACCGTTATTTCCTTTTTTATCGCCACTTTTCCCATGATAATACTTTTAAGAACAGAAAGTGATTCCTCAGCTCTTAAGCACAGCTCTTGGGGAATGGGATGAGTTGAGCATGCTTCATGATGACAACGCAGTCACTAATGTCAGCACACCACTCCCCCAAGCTCCACCATCCAGCACAGCACAAGTGCCTTCTGCTGCTAATTCTGCAGGGAGCTGAGAGAAATTCGTTGACGTAACTGAATCAAGGATTTAAGGACTTGGAATCGGTGAACTACACGAGACATCATCTCTTGATAACACCCATATTGCGGTCCCTGGATGTGTCTGAAGGTGCGCGAGGGCAGTCTTCATTCTGGAAAGAAATAATAATACGACGGATGAGAATGGGAGGAGGGGATCAGCCGGTTCATTGTACAGTAGACATATATGCATGATCCTAGTGGTAGTAAGGAATAAATAGTTTCTGTTGTTGTTTAAAAAGTTGCCCCTGTATATTAGCATCGCATTTCGTAGCGTTGATTATGTTGTTAGCAGGTGAAAATGGTAGGTTGGAATTGGCAAGTTATGAGCTAGATATACACCACCTATGTTGTTCGGCTATGATTCATCCATGGCATTGTTGTTTTGTTAGAGAAATGGGGAATATTTAGCGTTTGTATTGGTTGGTTGTATCAATGACGTAATTAAACGGCTGTTTTCAAGTTTATTCCTTCATTGCCATTGTCGAACATTACAGGCTGAGATTTATTTCTGGTTTATCTCTCCACACCGAGAAGAGGGATGTGTACCTTGAGCAATTTCAAGAATGGAACTCCTATACATATTGATAATTATGCACTAGAAATGTCGTTTAATAATTTTGAGATGTATAAAATGAATTGGGCTAAATTATCTTGACCTCTTTTTAGGGTTTTAGAATCATTACTCTTGAATCTAAATTTTACAGAAATTAATTTGAGTCTCTTCTTAAATAGGGAATCACAACCAACATAATTGGAAATAAGAAAAAAAAAGTTTGCTTTGGAGGGTGTTTTTTAGGAGTTTTATAGTTCGATTTGGGCTACCCATGAATTGATGGGAGCATGGTTTGTCAATATCAGTCGTAAAAATGAGTATCGGTGTTAAATAACGGTATCGGTACTTTCCAAAAGCGTTACGAACATGATTTGTCAATATCAGTTGTAAAAATGAGTATCGGTGTTAAATAACGGTATTGGTACTTTCCAAAAGCGTTACGAAATCATACTGCGAACCATGACTTCATTCTATAGCAGAGGGTATTTTAGTCATTTATATTTCATAGACTGAGGGTATTTTAGTCATTTACACTCTAGAGTTGCATTTCTTAAACAGAGGGTATTTTGGTCATTTAAAGTCTAGTTGCTTCGTCAGCCTATCTACGGAACATAACAGCTGCTCTCTCTCGCTCCTCGTCTTGCTCTTGTGCGAGGCCTGTTTACCTAAAATTTGGGTTTTTATTCACTTTCTCGAGAAACAAACACACAATCGTGTATATGTATAAATATATGTAAAAATGTCTCAAAACGGCAAATTAATGCCGAATCTGGATCAACAGAGCACGAAACTCCTAAACCTCACCGTTCTCCAGCGAATTGATCCCTTCGTCGAAGAGATTCTCATCACTGCCGCTCATGTCACCTTTTACGAATTCAACATCGACCTTAGCCAATGGGTTCGTCGTCTCACTTTATATATATACATATACAGATACATATATAATATTCAATATCTCTTATGTTGATTTTTCCACTGTGAATTTTTCGTTTTCAGAGTCGGAAGGACGTTGAAGGGTCTTTGTTTGTTGTTAAGAGGTAAGATTGTTTTTTTGCAAGGTTGGGCTTTTGGGTTGCAAATTTTTAGGGTTTGAATGTAGTTGGTGTTGGATTTGGTGTCCATCATATTTTCCTGCTCAAAAAAATTTGATCTTTCATATGTGGTAATATTGTCACTTAACTATGAAGAACAGTGTCAAGTATCAATTGGGTATTTTTAGAGACTTTTTTTTTTGTTTTTTTTTTCAGGAATGCCCAACCTCGATTCCAGTTCATTGTTATGAACCGGCGAAATACGGGTTCGTACTCAATATTCTGATCTATATATTTCTATATATAATGTAGTATAACTTGATAGAGTAATGCCATCATAAGAGAGCTCTCTATTTTAATCCCCGAACGAAGAGATGCATTAAGTGAGTCAGTTTTGAATTTCAGTTAAATCTTAAAAATTAGCTCAATCTAATGGAAAATGTGGAGAGCTCTGGCTCTGCTCATGAGGGGTTCTTCTTGATAGCATTACCTCTACTTGATATGATGATTTTTGGGTAAGAGTGAATTGATTGAATTAACCAAGACAAAAGAATTATACCAAGTATGGGAGTGCTGAACACTCCTTACAGAAATTAATACTATAAGGATTTCTTGATCAACACGAAAAGGGCTCAAACTGAAACAAAAATCAAGAAAACAAGATTATCAACTGGAGTTGGAAATGAACTTTTAACTCCGGAGTCAACAAAATCGGCAGTAGTAGAAAAATCTACCTTATAAAAAGCATATGACAGCCAGCCTACCAAGACGAAAATGAGGAGAAATATCAAGGGCGTGAGTTTCAGACCTTAGATAAATATGTGATATAATCAAAGTCTTTTAGTATTTAAATTTCAGCATTATATTGCAAAAGTTCAAATTATGGCTTTCAAATAAGCATCCCTATCCTTTTTGGTTTTACTAAAAGGTGTTAGTCTGGATATGAGCAGATAATTTGGTGGAGAATCTCTTGGGAGACTTTGAATATGAGGTCCAGGTTCCATATCTATTATACAGAAATGCAGCTCAAGAAGTTAATGGTATATGGTTTTACAATGCACGTGAATGTGAAGAGGTTGCAAATCTTTTCAGCAGGTATTGTTATTATCATATTTATGTGTTTAATTGACAAGGAATGTCTAATGAACGGAACCGTTTTCCATCATATTGGCTGGGTGACTTACTCTAGTGATCTGAGAAGTGGCCTTGTCTAATCAAAGTAAACTTTTGTAATTATTGCCAATAATTTGGTTTTCTGTCATTAATCTCAACTTTGGAAATATTGGTACACTTCATCAAATAATTCATTATTATGATGTAAAATCAGGTAAATGCAAGAACGATAAGCATGATTTTGTTGCAGCTCTCTTGTCCGTCCCCTTGCATACTTAGTGGATGCGACAGGTACCGGAGTGAGAGCAGCAATTGCCAGTATAATCATTCCTGTGTTTATGTGTGTGATTATTTTCTCTGTTCTTCTCCCCCTTCATCATGTTGCTGATTTTTTCCCTTTGGATTGTATTCTCTCTTGCTAAGAAAACAAAATATTCATGTCCCCATGTCCCCAAATGCATTTGGACTGTTGACATGAGTATCATCCATCGCCACATGTATGGCAGACTAGCAGAGATTTAGTTTAAAGTTGACATAAGATTTGGATTTCTTTTCAGAGTTTAAACTTATTATCCCTTAATTGGTTGGAAATCTAGTAGCCTGTTTTAATAAGATTTGGACTGAATGGGCGGTCATTAACTGTTTCTATGACTACTTTTTGTCCAATATTCCATACCTTTTATCCTTGAGGTTCCGTTTTGAACTTTGAGAAATGGCTGTTGCTTATTATTCTAGTAAATATGAAATATGGTTGAGTTCTTATTAATTATTTTTTGATAAATAAAAATATAATAGAAAGTGGAACGCATCTTGAAGACAACACAAAGGCCGGAACCATAGAAAGAGAGGTCTTATGGACCCAACAAATCCAACAAATCAAACTCTATAGAATTATGATTTCTCCCCATCTCCTAATTAAAAAGAGCTAATAATAAGAAATTTCAAAGCCCCAATGGGCCCTCCCCATAAAAAGATCTTCTATTCTGCTCCTTTCAAACCCACTACCAGTTGCAAAAGGGTGCGACCCTTCAAAACTCATGGCTGTGGAATCTCACAGCACATCCTCTCTAATTGCCAAGCCAACCACCTCGAATACAGAGGCATGGCCTGTTGGGCGCCAAATAAGCCAAAAGCAATACCCCAATCATAAGCCACAAGGAAATTTAAGAAGAGGTGATCCACTGACTCTCTATCCTCTTACACATGCAACCCCAATTGATAACAACATATCTTCTCCATCTCAGGTTATCAAGCTTCAAAAGCTTGTCCAATCTGCAGTCCAAACAAATTAGCCCACTTTGAGAGGAGTCTTTGAGGGCCAAACTGTCTTCAGAGCTTTGTATTGTTTTATATATTTTCTAGTTGCTAAGTAAGTTGTGTCACCTATGTTTAGTATATTAATGGTTTCTCGAATAATGGGGCATATTATTTTATAGAGGTATGAGGGCTTCTAGAAATTACTATTTACATTAATTTTCTCGTGTTCGCTCTTTTTGTGACACTAACTAGTAATTTGCTTGTTTATGGCCAGGATACTGAATGCATACTCCAAGGTGCCTCCGAAGTCAAAGGTGTCTTCAACAAAAAGGTAATAATCAATTCCTGCAATTCATGACAGATTTTTATTCTTTGAAGTCAAGAAAGAGCAATGATCATCAAACTAAATTATCCTTGTAGGTATATTCTTTTCAAAATAAAAATTATCCTTATAGGTATATAGGTCTTTTTATCTGCCTAGTCATTTTTTTAAAATCCTAATTTTGTGATTGTGTCTTCCAACTGTTGCTGTCATCCATGTTTCATGTTCCTTCTTCTGGAATGTGCTTTGGCTTCTACCATTGTAACTATCATTCATTAATGATGCTTCTACTTGTTGCCCAATTTTAATGCTGGCTTACAACAATTATTGGAAAATTTACAGCGAGTTTGAAGAACTGGAGGCAATCCCAACGATGGCGGTAATGGATGGTCCTCTAGAGCCATCATCATCGGCTACCTCCAATATCGCAGATGCTCCTGATGACCCTTCCTTTGTGAACTTCTTCAGTGTATGCACCCTTTTAACATTGCTATTTAGACTTTTATAATTTGATGTAATATGTACCTTAATTTTCAACATCAACAACGTATTGCCTCGAGGGATTTCATATTGTTGCTATACTCCTAGTTATTATAATTACTTCTGGTCTTGTTTCTGTAATTTAAAACAGTGAAATACCTGGATAAATTTAGTGTTTGGTATAAAATTTATACTTTGTATGGCAACTGATAGCAATTTATGTAAATATATCCTGCAGTTTTTAAATGGTGTTTTTTTCTTCTGTTGTAACTCGTAAATATGTTAATATTTTAGTAAAACAATTATTATTTGTATACCATGGGACAGTATTATCCATGCACCTATGCCAAGTATCAGCTGTGTGACGGAAAAAAGTTAATTTTTATTTTGGGATAGGTTACGCTTTCCTCTCTTGAGGTACAACATATCGGGCCTCCGCTTATAGCTTTGTCCCCTAGGCACATCATAATTTAGGTTGAACTTGAGTTTGTCAACGTGTAGTTATTTCAGGTTCTGTTAGGGTCGAGGATTTATAAGAATTCCTTTCAGGGTGAATATTGAATTATGACTTCATGTAAAAGTGACGTGTCAGAGTTTGTGATCCCCATCTCCTGTCCCCTTTTACTTTTTAATTTTTTTTGTTATTTTATTTTTGGGAAGAAATTGGTCCCTAAGGTTTCTGTTTACTGCCCTCAAGAGAGTCACTGGTGTGCTTGTGCTGCTTCTCTCTTCTAGCCAAATGATGATCCCTCTTGCACGACAGGAGCTGGAATTTTTATCCAAATATAAGAAGTTTCATTGCTATGTCAATCTTTTTATGCTGCATATTCCAATTCACATTTATCAAGTAACTTTTTTTCTCATGTTAATGAATTGTTGTTTGTGAAGATGATATCAATTGCATAAATTAGTTGTACATAATTTAATGGAGTCTTTTTTATTAAACACTTTTCATTTACCTCGGAACCTCCTATGTGACCATGACTGAATCTTCCATCCGTATGTTTGCAGGCAGCTATGACTATTGGAAATGCTTCAAGTGCAGCAATGGCCGGACAACCGTACCAGTCTTCTGCAATAATTCCTCCCCATCCACCCAGCGTTGTTCCCACCACAATACCAACCCTCCAGGTACCCATCCAGATACCATCTCCTCCTCTGTCAACTTCTACTTCTTTGATACCTCCCGTCGATGCCCCTGAACCTGGCATTAGCAACCGTGCTACAAATCTTGTAAAGCCGTCTTCATTTTTTGGTCATTCCTCTGCTGGCTTGGTTATGCCTCCTCCTAGACCATCTCTGCCTACTGCTCCACCACTTCAACCTCCTACGAGTGTGCAGCGCCCATATGGTGCTCCTTTGCTTCAGCCTTTTCCTCCACCCAGTCCCCCACTATCTCTAACTCCGACTTATGTTCCGAATCCGAGCTGTGGGCCTGTTATTAGCAGAGACAAAGTTCGGGATGCACTTCTAGTACTTGTTCAGGTATGGCACTTTCTGCCTTCATAATTGGTTACCTGTGCATTTGTGATCCCTCCTCATCTTGCTTCATAGCATGAGCAACCCATACAGCTGTTGGATTATTGTGGTTGTAACTTGTAAGTAAGTAGCATTCAATTTCCTATTTACTGTCATGCGAGCGGCTGAAGTTTGGAATGAGTATTATAATTAAAATTATTCGGTGCTTCAGCTGGGATTCTTGAATGAATTCCCTTTATTGCAGGTAGTTGTGCACAATTTTTTATTTTTTTTGATGGAGTCGGTGTATATTTAAGTAGTCAAAATCCATTATAATTTGGATCAAAATAAGACTTCCTAGTTATGTATCTCCCTTCAATTCACCATTTGCCCAATTAGTGAAAACTGTTCTGCAAGTCTAAATGGTTTCATGGGTATCAGTTTAACCAAAGTAGATTTCATATACTAGGTATTTAGGTGAAAGTTAGGCATGGTGGACAAGCACATCGAAAAATAACTTGTCAGTGCTAGAAAGAAGCCTAGTGTGAAGTGCAACTGGTAGTTCATGCTCGATAAAGGAATAACAGCATGTGCTATGGGGATTTATGCAATGATTAGTATTCTGCAAGTTTTTTGAGGTTGTCTTTTATCCCGTCATATCTCGACCGATAACTGCATCATTTTATGGGTTTGACTACATTTTCAGATCAGCGGCCACTCATTTTCCCTGATTCAAAATGGGTAAAGTGATGATATGTACCATGTAATCAAGTTGAACTATACTGGTCGAAATAGAACTTGTATCTTTTTGACAACATTGTTAGTTAGGTCATGAAAACAGTTGGTCATGACTCATGGTCACAAGGCACACATTTGGTGATGGACAACAAATCCCAGATAGTCTTATGTAAAGGCACCATTGCTTTGATTTGTTCAGATTAATTCGTTGTAGTTTCACAATTGAGCAACATTTTTGTGATTATCTGCGATCAATCACGAGAATGAATTGAATATGGTTTGGAACCAAGAGGCTTTAACATTCATTGTTTTTTCACTTTCATCTTATGTTTTGGCGGTCTGACTAGTTTTTTGTTCTGCATGATAGGACAATCAGTTCATTGACATGGTTTATCGGGCACTGCTGAATGCACATCAGTCCTGAATGATATGAAGAACAGTTGCTACTCGCTGCAATTTTTTTCATTTTCTTCCCAAAGGAACAAGAGAGGAATTTCTGTCTAGCGTGTAGATTCCCGGTAACTAAAAGTTTGTGTTATTGTATAGCATTTCAGTGATTGCCAGCTTAGACGATGCGATTGCTCTCTTCTTTTTTTTTAACCCGAGTACATTATGTTTATTAGTCGTGCTGATATGCTTCACTGTATATGTAACTCATAAAGAGCATGGCCTTGTTTGATCTATATTTCGGGTTGGAGTGACGTGCCAACTTGATTTGAATGACTTGTTTTAACCTATTTTGCGGTTTTAAGATCAAACAAGAAATACATGATCAGAGCGCAATTTAATGCTCCCTTTTGGGATGTCATGTCTTTTCTGAAGTTACAAACGTGGCTTAAACCGGTTCAGTTGATCAAGTGGAATCCCTAGAAAGTTTTTAACAGGATTAGCTGCATAAAACAGGCAATAATGGGTGTGTATATATATATACATATTTAAAGGATTAAATTACATGTTGAACTGTGATTGTCCAGGACATGCGATAATTCCTGCAGTTCTCGTTGTGTTGTATGATAGTTGACGTCTGAAACTTCCCGCCAAATCTTTCTCCGATATTCGACCATAAGATAATTCTGAAATAACACTAATTCATCCTCACTATAAACAGGGCATTGTGCGTGAGCCGTCAACATTTATGAGTACACTTGTTAGTAAAATATATGCAGTTCACAAGCAAAGGAGCTTTGGGAAAGCAGTAAAAGGACTGTCACCACTTCCACATACCATGATTCGGGGTCGCTTTCTAATCCTCCAGGATATGCTGCCTTTCAAGCTCCATAACATTTTCAGTCAACGAGCTTACAGTGCCATTCATTGTCTTGCTATCGTTCCTGCACTGTAGCAATTGTTCTCGAAGACTTTGCACGAGCTCATTAAGCCTCTGGATGTTCTGCTCTCGCGATAATATAATCTGCAACAAATGGTGTAAAGCTTGTTAAACATAATTACTCGACGTTCTGCACAAGATAATGTGTTCTACAATGACCTACGTCGCATCTTAGTTTGCCATTGTAATAGATGTCTCTTGCATTGCTTTGAAAATGAAATGCTTAAATGGTCGAATTAGTATGTAGTTTAACTCACCGGACCTATGCAAAAGTGGATCCTATCACAAACTCCCCCTATACGTTTAGCTACTCAATATCTATTTTGATAATAGTAGATGCGTTATATGCGAGGAGCTTTATATGCGTTTCGACTCTACGGATGCACTTTGATTGTTTTAGCTGTGCATCTTGTTAAAGTTTTCATTCAACAAACTAATGAGATAACAGATATCAAATTATAAGCCATATAAGACCAAAAGAACAAGACCTAGATTACATTACCCTTCGATTGTCCAGCTTTCTCAATTCTTTTGTGACTCGACTATTTTAGATAATGTTCGTAATATTTCGTATCTCCTCAACAAAAGCTGCATCCGGAGAACAAATTACTCAAATGTGAAAGTAAAGGCAGTCAACAAACTAATGAGATAACAGATATCAAATTATAAGCCATATAAGACCAAAAGAACAAGACCTAGATTACATTACCCTTCGATTGTCCAGCTTTCTCAATTCTTTTGTGACTTGACTATTTTAGATAATGTTCGTAATATTTCGTATCTCCTCAACAAAAGCTGCATCCGGAGAACAAATTACTCAAATGTGAAAGTAAAGGCAGTCAACTCTACACAACTATACACATGAGAGAGTAAAATAAACCAATGAACCACTCCTCTACCCACAATTTTGGTTTACTAACGAATAGTAAGTAGTTTCGAATCTGAGTATCTCCTGTACGATACATCATACATATTAAGCTGCACAATACTGGTCAAAAAAAAAAATCAGCTGTACGCTGAGTAACATACAAAAATTAGACCCTGGTATCACACCCAATGGATCAACTATCAGCGATGTGACTTAATTTATCCAACAAATGAGCAATTTGCATGTTGTGCCACACCTTTTAGGTTGCATGCAGAAACCTTGATTTGAATTTACATTGCTTAGATTTCAAGTCTACAAAATGAAATTTTTGCTAACAGTCTATTAGGATTTTACTTATTTAAATAGTAGCAATTAAAGTCCAGCTTTGTATGTTGTAATTCGGTCTGTTCGCTCTGCCCAATTCTCTATCCTTCTCAAACTTAACAGAAAAAAAAAAAAAAACTGCCATTGGGCAATCGAGGAAGGATGTTGTTGAACCTTGAAAAAAAAAAAAAACTGCTTCAGATAGTGCTCTACCACTACATGGTAATTTTGCCACCAAGTTCATGGCTCCAACTCTGGCATTGGTAAGTGACTCGTAATGGTAGAGCCTATACAGAAGAAAGATAAAAGTGAGGAAGTTTTAACCAAAAAATAATTAATTCGATAGTGCTTTACTCCTCTACCCTCCTCTATTCAGATTAGCATGAACCAGTTCTACTATGACTGACAGAAACTTGTTTATGACATATATGTTACCTGGAGGAGCATTGAGGAACATCGATGTGGTCGCTTTTCCCCTAGGAAAGTTCATTAGCTATACCTAGTGTTCTTCTAGTTTTCTAGAAATGGTAAATTCTCATATCAGGGACGATCAGCTCTTCGGTCATCTCTCATAAGAACACACACGCACACACACAAACATATATGTAGAAAATCAGACTTTAACCCACGAGTCTATCATCTTCAACAAAAATGTCAAACTCGTACATAAGATCCAAATATTTCCAGCAACTGTGATGGTTTGTAAGGAGAGAAGAGGATACTAATGCTGAATTCTGGAGATTTCCATTCCAGAGGGTCCTTACGTACATAAGTTAGAAATTCCCTCATGAAGCTGCAATTTGCCCTAAGAAGTTGCTTCTCTATTGCTTGGTCACAGTGTAAACAAAGGAAGAGAATGTTTTAAAAAAAATGGCACATAAGCTTCTTTGGAGACATTGGTGGTGCCCCTACCCACGACAAGATTTACTATGCCAGGAGACAGATATGTATATCAGAAATGATCCCAGTTCTCCAAACCAACAAGGAATCTTCACTTTCTGAAATATGATCCTCTTGATCATCCTGATCATTAAGTCTAGACTCGAGAAAGAATGGGACAATGCTGAAATAATAGATCAAACCTAAGGGGTTCTTCTATATCAATGTGTTCAGTACTGACCTCTATATTTTGAATTAAAGGTTTATTATGTTTCTTCCTTAGCTTTCTTTGTAATGGTTCCTTTAGAATAGCTGGATCTATCTAAAGAATAAATATTTGAATATAACTCAGCATATTAGTGTGGTTGTTTTCCCTCTTTTTCAGAAAAAGAGCAAAGGAGTATCGAACTGGAGACTCAACCTCCGTTTTGGTATTAGAGCCAAAGGAAAAGAAGTTCAAAGAACTTTGAAAGTTCAAGCAAGTAACTACTTTTATTGTATTTACAAGCATTTAATTCAATTTAGTTTAATTACGAAAGTAGCTAAAACTATTTTGAATAAAAACCTATTAGTAATGAAGAGTGTTACGGTGCATGACAGGCCCCTAGGTCTCGCTCTGCTCAGACCACTTCATGGATAATAGAGATAATAATTTTAATTATAAAGAAATAATTGAAATGTTAGAAACCGAAGAAGTAATCAATACTTATTCTGAAACTAACATAAGAGAAGCAAAAATATATGCTAATGATATATGTGGTTTTAATGTTGATAAACCATTGCATTTGTTAGAAACAAAAGAAGCCAAAAAGTTTTGGAACAAGTTAGGTATAGGAAGTAAAACTAAGAAAATACTTAGTTTCAGACCCTATAATCATGAATTATCAATCAGCTCTCAAGCAAAGATTGATGAAGCTTTAGGATGGTTATATAACAAAGGTTATATTACTAATGGTTCAATTAGATTGAGTCATATGCCTAAAGACGAAGCTTCAGGTTCAGAAGCTCCAAAAGAAGTAGAAACTTCTAGAAATAAGTTCAAAGAGGAACTATTTCAGGCCTTGAATAAGGACAGTGATCTAAAGATTTTAAAGTCTAAATATGCTGAGTTATATTCAAATATTTATTCTTTAGATAGATCCAACAATCTTGATTCAGATGATGATGAAATTCAATTTTATTAAATTGAATGAATTCTGAGGAGCAGAATCATCATAAATCAATCAAGAAAATCCTTGAGAAGATTAAGGATTTAGAGAAAAGACAAATCGAGAATACAGAGATTTTCGAAAGTCTATCAAAGTGCCTCATTAATATTTCTATTGATAAAATAAGAGATGTAATTGAGGAATCAATCTATAATCAGAACAAAGAGATGAATTCTGAAATTAGAAAATTGTGTGGAAAGATAGAATGCTTTATTGATGATAAAAAGTATGATCCATACAAAACCAGACCTATTGAGATGAATATCGAAAAACAGATATTACATCTTAATAATAGGATAATACCCTTAGTTGAGTCTAGTACACAAATGCTAGAAAGAGTAGAAGTTATTCTTGAAGTAATCAAGAAAAGAGTCTCATAGAATGGAAAAATTTTATGAGAATTCATTGGAGATTAAGCTGAGGAATTTTCCAGAAAGAATATCCTTAGTTAATCCAAGACAGAACACTGAAGAGTCATCTTTAACTGAGAATTTTAGTTATCTTGACAAGATTATTAGAACTAATCAAAGAATTTTGATAGAAATTCTAATAAATCAGGAAACTATGCAACAGCAAATGCAAGATTTAAAAGATGATTATGATCAACGATCTAAGAATATGGAAGAGATATTCAATCAGGTTCAAATAATCAAAGAAGTCTTTGAAAAAGACAAAGAGGATTTCCATGAGAAATTAGAGAATCTTACTAAGAGATTAGGAAATTTGAAGATTTCAGGAAAATCAAGTAATCCAGAATTTGGAACAATTCGAGGATATAAGACAGACCTTTCTTGGTTATATACACCAAAATGAATCATTGGATTGATAAGATGAAAGGAAAGATTTCTATGAAAGAAGTCAAGAAACCAGCCTATCAGATTTATGATAAGATTACAGTTCAGGAAGTTGATAATGTTAGTAATTATGCTATGCCTCACCTACCTGAAAATATTCTTTATGAATCAAAGAAACTTAAAGAGAAGAAAATCCTGAGATTCTATAAGACTACTAGCCGAGACTATGCAGCCGATAGTATGATTAGAATCCATGCGTTACAGAAGGAAGATGTAACTCAAGAGGAAGGATATTATAACATAGCAGCCATACAAATAATGGCAAAGTGGTTAGGAAACACAGGATTAGATATTCCTTTTTCCCTATCAGTTAGAGATCTAAGACAACTAGATCCTAAGCAACAGATCATAGGATTATGGTCAACCAATCTGTTTACAGGAAGTGTGTATACAGAGATATTCTGTGATATTACAGCTTCAGCAGCAGATGAGAATTTAACAGATCTCATAGTAAATGATGCTAAAACTAATATCAACCAGAAGGAGAGATCTAGAGCTTTATCTATATCCCTTAAGATGTACTATAGTTGGGTAGAAACACCTTTCCCCTATAGAGCAAGAGATAGGAAGATTAATGCTGATAACAGGCTTCGTGGAGAAACTGTTATAGTAAAATCAAGCCAGATTGATGGAACATTAATACCTCAGCCAATTCCCATAGATAAATTAAGATATGATCTTGAATTTAACTTTGAGAAAGATGAGAATAATGTCGAAGTTAAGCAATCAGTTGAACCTGAGTATATACTCAAGGGAAGAAATAGTGTTTCAATAAGATTAAAGGAACCACAAACTAGTATCAAACCATTAAGTAAATGGAAGAATGATATAGGAACAAGTAAAAGTAATGATGATGATTCAGAATGAATTATAGGACATTACTTGAGAAGGAGAGTCTCCCTTCTAATATCGATCTTAGACACCTTAAGTCTAGACTCGAGAAAGAATGGGACAATGCTGAAATAATAGATCAGCAGATCACAAGACAATTGAGCCTTGTGACAAATATTCTTGCATATCCTTTACATTATAAATACAATGTAGAGAGTATACAGAATATTGAAGAAGCAAATGCTACCACGATGTTTGGTAAAAATCCACCAGGAAATCGTGATACATATGCAAAGAGAGAATTACCAAGTGAGTCTAGAAGAAAGTATAATAGACCCCAATCACAAGGTAATGCTAGAAATGAAAGACTATGGAAGTCAAGAATGGTAAAGAATGAAGAACCTATTTTAGGAGAAATAGACCGTGATATAAGACAGGAACCTGTCAAGACCAATCCCATAAATGATAAAGGAATAACCCTTTATTGTAATAATCTAAAGACTGCAGAAATAGAAATTTCAAACTGGGAAGCAGCAATGGATACTGCTATAGGCATTCATTTTGAGGAATGGAGTTTAGAGCAAAAGTTAAACTATCAAGAAAATAGTTTAATGGGTTTAGCCAGAAAAGTCTGGGAAGGTTTTAAGAAAACATCACGTTACCAAGACCTTAAGGTTAAGTTCATATCTCAAGGAGGAAAAGGCTCATTAATTGGAGCAGCCCTTAGGAAAGAGATATGTGGGATAACAAATACCCAAGATGTAGAAAACAAGCAAAAGGAAAAAGCTTGGAAAATGCTACAGAAGATTGAGATGTGCAAAATGTCTGAATTAGATGAGTACAATAGTGCATTCTCAAGACTTTTCTATATCTATCAAGATATAGAGAACAAGGAGTTACTTAGACTATATTTTGTCAAATTACCAGATCCCGGGAATGACAAAATGTTAGCAGAATTCAACGAAGCCAATGGAGATAGTATTGGAATAAGAATGGCTTTCGTTAAGGAGAAACTTGCCCAGTATTGCCTAGAGAAAAGAATGAGGCAACAAGTTAAGGAGAGTACAGAGAAACTCTGTAGAAATGTAGAAATACCAAAATTAAGTTTTGGATGCAATAGAAATATGTCTTTCCATAAAAGAAGACATAAAAGAGGTTTTAAAAGTTTTAAAAGATTTAAACCAAAGTTCAGAAAATGGACAAAGGAGAAATCTTTTAAGAAACCAAAATTCTTTAGAGCAAAGAAGAAGGAGTATAATAGAAAACCTAAGAAGGATTGTACTTGTTATGCATGTAATGAAAAAGGTCATTATGCAAACGAGTGTCCTAAGAAGAAAAAAGTAGCAGAAAAGGTAAAATCTTTGGAAGAGATAAATTACATATGCTACGATGAATTTGAACATTCAGATGAAGAAAGTATCTATGAGATGATAACTTCTGAATCATCTGGATCTGAATCAGAGAAGGACTATATGGATGATAGTCAAGAGAATGAGTCTGACTAGATTCATAGATGACCCTGAAGAGTTTGACACCAGAATTCTTAAGTATTATGAAGAATTGAAATGGTGCAGACAAACCCCTTTTGGATATGTTCAATTCAAAGGAATGACAGATCAAGAGCTTTTGAATAAAGCAAGAGAGATGTCTCATTTTAAAGTAATAGCTCGCCCAGAAATAAAGATTGATGAAGAGGTGCAAGCTATAAATGATGAGGAATCTATTATGAAAGATTTACAGAAGAGAATTGATCAAGCTGAGAAGTTATTAAAAACTCTACAGCAGAAACAAAGGAATAGAATACAAGTCCTACCATATCCAATAGAGAACCAGATTAACTGGCCAACTAGAAGTATTGATGATACAACATCAGGATATAATACTGATAATAGTAGTAGTACTTATCAGGATGATCAGGATGATCAAGAGGATCATATTTCAGAAAGTGAAGATTCTTCTGAAAGTAGTAATCCTAGTATGGACAAAGTAAATAATCTAAATCCATATTTAGAGTCTAGTGAATGTACAGATAACATTTGCCAGAATGTACAGATAGCAACTCGCTATTGTACAATTAGCCTTATGTTCAATGGATATATGCCTTATGATATAGATTGTCTATATGATACAGGATGTACACTTATATTAGCCAAAGAACATATTTTCCCTCCAGAGTACTGGATTGAAGGCCCAAAGAAGACATTAACTTATGTAAATTCTGCAGTAAGTCAAACGTCTCTTTATGCCCCAGAAGTCCAATTTAAGCTTGGAAATAAGATTTATTCTGCCGAGTTTTGGCAACATAATCTTATGAGCTACGATATTATCATAGGTAATATCTTTTGGCTTCAGTTTAGCCCTTGTACAGTGCTAAGCAACATGATTCTTACTTCTGATTTGAATCATATTCCCCTTTCGTGTACCCACTCCACAACTAATCCTAGTTGTCATCCCTATCTGAGTTCCTCAGGTAAGCGTAGTGAGGTTATGCAAATTGAGCAAACAATAAACAACACTTCATTAGTTGATATTGAAGCATTGCTTAAAGATAATTTTAGTGAGAATCCTTTAGCTTTATGGAAAGAGGATCACCTTAAGTGTGAAATCAAGTTATTAGATCCCCAGGATTTAAGAAGTAAAGGTTTAAGAATTCCTATAAGAATTAAACCTATTTCAGCAACTCCTGAAGATATTGAAGACTTTAATCTTCATATCAAAGAATTGCTTCAGTTAGATTTAATTAGATCTAGCAAGTCACCATGGTCATTTCCAGCCTTTATGGTCCGGAATCACTCCGAGATTAAAAGAGGTAAAGCAAGAATGGTTATTAACTATATTCAGTTAAATAACTGTATTCAAGGAAATGCATATAGAATTCCTAACAAGGATGAGTTATTTCTTAAATTAAGAGATAGCAAGTATTACTCTAAGATAGATTGTAAAAGTGGATTCTACCAAGTAAAAATGGAAGAGTCAAGCATACCATATACAGCATTCAGTAGCCCCTTAGGAAGTTATGAATGGAAGGTTATGCCAATGGGATTAAAAACAGCCCCAAGTATTTTCCAAGAAAAAATGGATCTTGTTTTAGGAAAGTACAATGAGTTTTGTTCTGTGTATATTGATGATATACTTATCTTCAGTAAAACACAAGATGAGCATCTCAAGCATCTTAGGCAAATAGCACAAGAGCTTAGAGATAATGGAATAATTATTTCCAAAAAGAAAATCGAACTTAATAGAACTAGTATCGAATTCTTAGGAATAACTATTTCAGATTCTGAAGTTACACTTCAACCACATGTGTTAGAGAAAATAGAAAATTTTCCTAACTACATAAAAGACAAGAAAGATCTAACTAGATTTTTAGGATGTCTTTGCTATGCTACAAGTAGTTATCTTCCCAATATAGCTATTCTAAAGGAACCATTACAAAGAAAGCTAAGGAAGAAACATAATAAAGGAGAGTGGAGTTGGACTCCAGAAGATTCTGAAACAGTTCAGAAAATTAAGGATATGTGTCATAACATACCGAAGTTAACATTACCCAAAAAGGGTGATAAGCTTTATGTCACTACAGATGCTAGTGATAAGGCTTGGGGAGCATCATTACAGTTTCAACCTAGAAACAAGGAAGGTAGTTATGATCATAATTTTAAGATTGCCAGATATGCAAATGGTGTCTGGTCTGAATCAGAATTAAAATGGTCTACATTTGATAAGGAACTTAGAGCAATTAGAAAGAGTTTAAAAAAGTTCAAAATGTTTGTTATAACAGAACCATTTACTCTTCAAACTGATAACAAATCAGTTATAGGATTTTTGAAATCAACAAATACTTCTACTAATGATTATTCTGCTAAAGTGTGCAGGGACAAGTGGAAGATTTTGTCAGTAGGCTCACATATGACTATCGAGCATATTGCAGGAGCTAAGAATTTCATAGCTGATTCTCTAACAAGAGAAATGGCAAATATAGAAATAGAAGAATGCACCACAGCATGCATTTTATAAGTCCTCACTGGACAAGATTAATTGTTTATTTCTGTTTTTTCAGAAGATGGCATCTACAAGCAGATCAAGTGCTGAGCTTTCTATTTTAGAAATGAAAAGAAAGTTAACCCAATTAGAAATAGAAATTGCACAAACCCAGCTTGACCAAGAAAGTGAAGCCTTAAAAACAAAAGTTTCATCTTTCCCTCCAAACACATATAAAGAGGCAGTAGCCTTAAATATTAATGAGGAGGATAGGACTTATAAGTCCAAAGAGGCTAGTAAGCCCAAAAGTCCATATATGGACAAGAGAAACAAAGGTTTAGTCTCATTGGGACAATTGCCTCATAACAGTATTAAAACTGGAAAGCCTCAAGCAGGCCCAAACCTAGGTGGACCTCACGTTCACTTTAACCAAAGTCTAAAGCCCACTACTGAAGACAAAAAGCCAGAGCCAAATATAGCCCTTGAAAAGTTTCGATCTAGATTGACAGGAAAACCCCCTTCTTTCGAAATACTTGACCAGCTATATAGCCATAATAGGAAGGTACAACACCACAATCCTTTGAGCCTTAGGCCCTATACAGTTGAGCCCAAATTCAAAGACGAACCTTCATTCCAGCCCAAAAGTTTGAGTTGGAAAAGAACCATGAAATTTCCTACTACAGAAGATCAGGCCCAGATCTTAGGAGAGTTATTTAGCCACATCCATGCAGGTACAAAAAGCCCAATACCTGTAAGAAAAGCAGAAAAAGAATTTGCTAGGTTAAATAAATTATCAGAAAGTTCTCTAAACTTATTAAAGAAAGAGACAAGAGAAGACCTTAGTTTAAAACCTTTAATTCAAAATATAGAGGTCAGTACTGAACACATTGATATAGAAGAACCCCTTAGGTTTGATCTATTTCAATACAGATTTATACCTACTTTCTATTTTTGGAAAAAAGAATGGGAAGCTATGTACGATCTAGTTCAAAATGAGAAATTAATCACCCTAGGGATAGAACCAGAGGAGGGATTCATTAGATCAAGTTTGCCTGGAGGTAAACAAGTGGTTATTAATAGAGACATAGAACCTGATATTTTTCAGAAATTATTTAAGTTTGGATTCATTCGAGCTTTTTATATTAATGAAAAATCTTCAAGAATGGTTTCAAGATGTCCTAAACCAGTTCAAAGTTTTGTAGAATTTTTATACAAAACAAGACATAATAGGAGTTTTTATGAACCAACTGAGAAGTTTGGAGTAAGAGTCTATTCTGCCCCTCCATTATTCTATCAGTCATTTTGGAAAACTCTTAATGATTATAATAATCAGCCTGCTGTTATTTATCCGGATCTACATATTCTGGAGGAACGACAAGATTTACTATGCCAGGAGACAGATATGTATATCAGAAATGATCCCAGTTCTCCAAACCAACAAGAGAGATTGGTCAGAATTGAGCACATCAGCGAAAGGATTATCGACTTCAGCAATCATTTCACATGGGAGGATTCAGAAAGAATAGTGACTAGAGCACTTCAAGATCACAATCGTACCAGCCTTGCCATAGCATTTGAGGATCAGAATGATATTCTAATACCATTGAAGCAAGCACTGACGACTGAAGACCCATTGACGCATGCAATGACGAAGGACTCTCCAATGACGCATTCACTTACGTCTAAGGATACAGCTGTCGAGACCGTAGATCGACAAGATGAGATTCAGATTAATTCAGACAGAATATCTTTTCCAAAGAAAGATAAGATCAAAGTTAGAAAAGAGAAGATAGGTGGACATCAGTCTGCATAACTTTGATAAAGCAGAGGTCCCCAGGACATAGAGTTTTCGTCTCCAAGCGAAGACAAGAAGTTAGGGCATTTTTGTCCTATATGTCGGTAGAATTTTATATGTAATTTTATATGTATTGTTTAAGTCTTTTTATTCATTATCGAGTCAATAATGTTTAGACTGGACCCTCCACTCACTACCCTTTTGGGAAAAGTTATGGTCTCAGTAGTGTGTAGTGTGTCATAAAGAAGAGGAATCTTTGACTTACTTTTCCTGACGATGAGGCTAACGTGCACTCGAGGAAAACAAAAGAAAAAGAGACTCTTAGTCATCAGTCTTATCTTAAAAGACTGAAGGTCTATAAATAGAGGGAGTATCTTCAGAGATAAGGATCGGAAAGTTTTGAAGGATAGTTTTTATTCAGAAACCTCTCTAGAAGATCATAAGGTATTTTATATTTCAGTATGTGTGAGTAGTCCAAAAGGGCTCCTAGAGAGCCTCGAGTCTGTTTATTAGAATAAGAGTCATGTCCATGTAATGAATAAATACAAGAGAAATGTTTTTCTGTAATTTATCTTCTTATTACTTAATGTTGATATATTTAAGTTTACATTATGAATTATTGAATTGATCGTTCGGATTTATCTTTCCAAGTAAAAAGAAAAATAGAAGATGTTAACTGATATCTAGAAGAAAAATTTATTATTTCTAGGATGTTTTGCTTGTGCCGTTGCCGTTTAGCCGTTAGCAAGTGTGCGTTTAGGCGTTTAGGCGTTAGGCTTTATGCATGTTTATCCATACAGAAAATTATAAATATTCTAGAGTAAATTAGTTTTCAACTATTAGTTTTACTTAAAGATATAATCTCTGAAAAATTCATTTTGATTCCGTTTAAGTAAATATACGCTATTAAGTAAATTTGGAAAATTATTTGAGAAATACATCTCTTTAATGTTATTTTTCATATGGACAAGGACTATGATTCTAGTTAAACAAGACAATATCGAGATCTCATGGGTGCCCTTACCTTTAAGTATTGACATTCACTACACATAGTTTTACTATGATAGATGTTAAGACTAACGTCCTATTTAGGACAAGTTATTTTGTGGGTTGTGTGGTTGTTTTCCCTCTTTTTCAGAAAAAGAGCAAAGGAGTATCGAACTGGAGACTCAACCTCCGTTTTGGTATCAATGGGTCTTCAGTCGTCAGTGCTTGTTCCTCAATTACATCTCTTATTTTATCAATAAATATGATCCTCTTGATCATCCTGATCATCCTGATAAGTACTACTACTACACCAAAATGAATCATTGGATTGATAAGATGAAAGGATTTAGAGAAAAGACAAATCGAGAATACAGAGATATGGCTATATAGCTGGTCAAGTATTTCGAAAGAAGGTCATTATGCAAACGAGTGTCCTAGGAGGGTCCAGTCTAAACATTATTGACTCGATAATGAAAAAAAAAGACTTTGGAAAAGATATTCTGTCTGAATTAATCTGAATCTCATCTTGTCGATCTACGGTCTCAATTGTCTTGTGATCTGCTGATCTATTATTGCCATTTCTCTTGTTAGAGATCAGTTGAACCTGAGTATATACTCAAGGGAAGAAATAGTGTTTCAATGAATAAATACAAGAGAAATGTTTTTCTGTAATTTATCTTCTTATTACTTAATGAACTGAGAATTTTAGTTATCTTGACAAGATTATTTTTTTGAATTTGGGCTCAACTGTATAGGGCCTAAGGCTCAAAGGATTGTGGTGTTGTACCTTCCTATTATGGCTATATAGCTGGTCAAGTATTTCGAAAGAAGGGGGTTTTCCTGTCAATAATCCGACAATAGTTCATAGTAATTTATTCTATCAAAGGATTAATTCTTTGCAATTTGAAGTTAATTCCCTCGTCTTTTTTTTCCGTAAAACTGGATATGATTCTAAGGTAGCAGTTTGGCAAGTCAAAATGACTTATTATTGGAAAAATCATCGTCCAATAATGGCATACTACACCTATTCTCACTTCTACGTGTTGTTTTATAAATTTATGTTGCACTTATAGTCTTATATAAGTAGTCATCACCTTGAGTAAGAAGACAATGTAATTAGAAAAGGAAAAAAATGCTTAAAACTCGAATTAGTATGGTCATTCATACCCAAAAAAGAGAAACTATATGGCTAATCCTCCCCAATATTTACTTGTTAAAAAGGACAAGAATATACCAAACTCATATACAAACCAGATATACAAATCAAGTACCCGAAATATGATGATTCAAACTAAATTCTAGTAACAATGAAAAGAATCTGCTCGTTTTAACAGCAATGTTCACTGATATGATGCCAGATATGCAATATTTAGAACAAGTAACCTAAAAAGTAAATTATTTATCATAATGAAACGAAATTGAACATGCATATTCATGATACAGTAGCAAATTAGGTAATGCGTTGGTAGTTGAAATTCAGCAGCAATGAACAAAACCCAACAACCAAATTACCAAATTAAGAAAGTTTTCATTAATCAAGTGGAAAATAATAGGATGTTGAAGAGGGTTGAAGTACCTTCTCTTTGACAGTTTTTTTTGTATGAGAAAATTGTAGCTGCTTCTGAGACACATCGGAACTCACATCCATATCGTTCCCGAGTTGTTGCTTCCACTCGAATTGAGAGCTATATAGGAGTAAAAGTAACAGAAAAAATAGCAACACTGGTCTGGACATCACTACACAACACCTGCCAAAATACCAACAAATCAAGCACAATTCAAACAGAAATCCTAAATAAATAATATTGACCAACAAAGGGGAATTCAACCACAAAACCCTAAATGGGTTTGTTTGCTTTCCTAGAAAATGAATGAAATTCCCCCCAAAAAAAATAAAAAATCTGAGAGGTAACTTATGAGTAGAAGTAACAGATAAACAGGCAACTATGGTCTGGACATCATTACACAACACCTGCCAAAAATACCAACAAATCAAGCACAATTCAAACAGAAGTCCTAAATAAATAATATTGACCAAAAAAGGGGATTCAATCATAAAACCCTAAATGGGTTTGTTTGCTTTCCTAGAAAATGAATGAAAGTCCCCCCAAAAAAAATAAAAAATCTGAGAGGTAACTTATGAGTAGAAGTAACAGATAAACAGGCAACTATGGTCTGGACATCATTACACAACACCTGCCAAAAATACCAACAAATCAAGCACAATTCAAACAGAAATCCTAAATAAATAATATTGACCAAAAAAGGGGGATTCAACCATAAAACCCTAAATGGGTTTGTTTGCTTTCCTAGAAAATGAATGAAAGTCCCCCAAAAAAGAAAAATTAAATAAATAAAAATCTGAGAGGTAATCATGAGTAGAAGTAACAGATAAACAAGCAACTATGGTCTGGACATCATTACACAACACCTGCCAGAAATACCAACAAATCAAGCACAATTCAAACAGAAATCCTAAATAAATAATATTGACCAAAAAAGGGGGATTCAACCACAAAACCCTAAATGGGTTTGTTTGCTTTCCTAGAAAATGAATGAAAGTCCCAAAAAAAATATATTTAAATAAATAAAAATCTGAGAGGTAATTACAAATAACACTAACATGCCCAAAATAACTTCAGAATAGGCACAAAACCAATCACAATTAAAACAGGAATCCTGAACAAAAAATATTGACAACAAAAAGGAGGGTTTTTTTACCATAAAACCCTAATAAATCGGTTTTGTTTGTTTTCCTAGAAAATGTTCAGAATTAAATAAAAATAAAAAAATGAAGAAAAGGCCAATTGGGTGTTTTAGTGAGGTGGGTTGTTGAGTGTTGTAGAGGAAAACGGTGCCTTGTATTATCAATTTATCACTCACTCTCTCTCATCCACGCCTGAAATTCCTAAATCTGGTCGGAGAAAAGATCAAAAAAAATTGAAATAATTTTGTGAATGGCTTATCTGGGTCCCACTTTCCTAACCCACTATATGAAAAATAAATATTTTATTGCCACCTTAGACACCAAAGGTTCATGACCATGATGATCCACAATGTGACTTCACTTTGGACGGTATTCAGTTAAATGCAAGGCCTATCAAATTTGTACTTTTATAACCAAATTGTGAGACCCATTATGTTATTTGTTGTGTTGTGATTAAATTATAAAGTTACTATCAACATTGTTTTTAGATGAAATGAAAATCAAATGATTCAAAGACAAAGTTTAGTTTAAAAAAAAAAATCACTAAATTACAAGCTTTTGATAGATCTAATTAAAAAATCTAGTAATTTCAAAAAATTAAAATAAAATAAAATTAGATTCAGCAAACATACTAGCTTTACTTAATTTGTAATTGCTTTACACATATTTCATGACAAAAATCTTGTACATTTTAATTATTGGGAAATATTTGTTTTTTCTTATAAAAATTGTAAAACTGAAATGTAATTTCTTGTTTTATTATTGCGCCAAAGAAAGGGATCTAAAGAGTGGCATCTTTTTTCATCTTGGTACCAACTACTGTGTCACACGTCTCTCTGTCTCTCCCACCCAACTCTTCCGCCATATAGTATACCATCTCTCCTCTGTTTCTTCTCTCACTACCCTTCCTCCATTTCTCTTCCCATGGAAGCTCTCACTACACCCCCTTCATCTTTTGTCCTACCCATTTCTCAAACCTCAATTTCACCATTCAAATCTCCATTTTTCCTCCCAAAACCCCAAACCCACCCAAAAAAAATCCAACCCAGAGCCCAAACAATCAAGTCCAGCTTCCTAGACTTAAAACCCACATCAAAACCAGAGTCCTTGAGCTTTGACCTCCCATGGCTCAACCCATCATCGGACCGGCCCTCCCGGTTCGATGTCATCATCATCGGAGCCGGTCCAGCCGGCCTTGCCTTAGCAGAACAAGTCTCGAGCTATGGAATCAAAGTTTGCTGTGTTGACCCTTCACCACTTTCCACGTGGCCAAACAACTATGGTGTGTGGGTTGATGAGTTTGAGAGCTTGGGTCTCCAAAATTGCCTAGACAAAACATGGCCTATGGCTTGTGTCTATGTCAACAATGGTGACAACAAGCCCAAGTACTTGGACCGACCCTACGGTAGAGTCAGTAAAAATGATCTCAAATCCAAGCTGTTACAGGGTTGTGTCTCGAACGGTGTCCAATTCTTGAAAGCCAAGGCTTGGACCATCGAGCACCAAGAGTTCGAGTCCAGTGTAGGATTCGACAATGGTCGCGAGTTGAAATGTAGCTTAGTCATCGACGCGAGTGGCTTCGCGAGCCCATTTGTGGAATATGACAAGAAAAGAAACCACGGGTATCAAATTGCTCACGGAATTCTAGCTGAGGTGGAGAGTCACCCCTTTGATCTAGACAAAATGGTTCTGATGGATTGGAGAGATACCCATCTCGGAAACGAGCCTAATTTGCGCGTTGGCAATTCGAGATTTCCTACATTTTTGTATGCAATGCCACTGGATTCGAATCTGGTTTTTCTCGAGGAGACTTCGCTAGTGAGCCGGCCTGCGCTGTCGTATACGGAGGTCAAGAAGAGGATGGTGGCTAGGCTGAGGCAATTGGGGATTAGAGTGAAGAGTGTGATAGAGGAAGAGAAGTGTTTGATCCCTATGGGAGGTCCTCTCCCCAAAATGCCCCAAAGCGTGATGGGGATGGGTGGGACGGCGGGCCTGGCCCATCCATCCACAGGGTACATGGTGGCCCGGACCCTGGCTCTAGTCCCGGTGCTGGCTAGCGTCGTGGCAGAGTGTTTGGGCTCGACTCGGATGATCAGAGGGAAGCCACTTCATAGTAGGGTGTGGAAGGGGTTGTGGAATTTGGAGAGGAGGTCTATAAGGGAGTACTATTCTTTTGGGATGGAGACATTGTTGAAGCTTGATTTGGATGGGACGAGGAGGTTTTTCGATGCATTTTTCGATTTGGATCCTTATTATTGGCATGGGTTTTTGTCATCTAGATTGTCCCTCACAGAGCTTGCTATGCTCAGCTTGTCTCTGTTTGGACATGCCTCGTATCCTTCAAGGCTTGACATTGTTACAAAGTGTCCTGTTCCATTGCTTAGAATGGTGGGTAATCTAGCACTTGAAGCAATTTAATTTTAGTAAACTTTTGGTTTTTTAGGAAGGATAGATACAGAAATAAAAGTATGGCTTCATGAATTTGGTAACTCTATTGGAAAATGTAATTTGGTATATGTAATGAGAGTTTGCTTAATATGATTGATTCATGTTGATGTTGGATATGGATTTACTTGTGGATCACATGGCACTTGGCCTTTATATTCCAATTGTTGAGTTTGATCTGTGCACAACTCAGCAAGTTGTTGCTGACTTTGAAGATTGAGTGTTACTATTTCCACCCATCATAATTTATGGTAAAAATAAATAAATAAATAAAAACGGTATCATAATTTATGGTAAAAATAAATAAATAAATAAAAACGGTATCGGTACTTTTATAAAGTGTTATAAAATAGGTGATATATAACGGTAACGGTATCGGTACTTTTCTAAAGTGTTATAAAATAGGTGATATATAACGGTAACGGTATTGATACTTTTCTAAAACGTTATAAAATAGACGATATATTCAAACATGTTCGCTACCTCCCTCCCTTAGCTCTTTTTGGACATCAAGCTGAAGCCTGCTGATTCCCTTTTTTTATACAATTACCAAACAAAAAATAGCCCTCACAATGATCTCCTCATCTGCAATTTCTGGCAAGAGTTTTGGAGTTCACAACCTGACAGATAGGGTTGGGGTGGAGTTGCTTTTTTAAAAAATAAAAAATAAATTCTTTGTATACTGTGTTTTAGACTTTTAAATCAAGTAAAAATTGAAGTTGAACATAGCTACGTTATCCCCCGAATAAACTTAAGGACAATATGACATGATCCACAGCTCAAAAAAGTATACAATTGTGTCTACGTCTTTTGTAAAGATCTGCCGAAAGTTTCACCAAACGTAAAACATGAATTAGAGTTTCATCCCTCAAACTTCTCTTTCTCTATATTTTCAATGTCTCAGTCTTCCCCATTCTAAATCCGTTTTCCTTATATCTTATGTTACAACTTACAAGATACACTAAATAGGGCCGCGATCCATAAGTGAAAAACGGGTTAAAAATATTTTTTGAGAAACACTTTACAATTAATCACGTCCCGAATCCAAATTTGAGGCATAAAATAATACTACTATGGTGTTCTTTTTCCCGCAATTAAAAGTAACACAACAGCAGAAATTTATGAATTTGTGAATATCCGAACAGAAATGTTCTATTTTTGACAATCTGCTCATTTAACAATACTGTATAGTGAGTGGTTGGGTACATGTAATTTATAACAGTAAAATTGCCAACTACAAAATTACCCACACACACACCAAAAAAAAATATATATATATATATGAACACAAAAATCATTACAAATCAAATTGCAAAAGTGGAGCAAGTTGGGAACAACTCCCCTATGCTGTCATATAAAGCACCTAACTTCCCATAATCCATATGTACGTACAATTAGAACTACTCCATCAGCTAAGAAGCCTCTTATATATATAGATCTCATTCATATACAGCTATATAGCAAGGTCTTAGTTTTTTTTCCAAGAACACACTCTCTATCTCTCTCTTCTCTCTCTCTCTTTCAAAATCAATCTAATGGACTCAACAAAGAACATCTCTCATTCACAGCCTCTCTCCAACTCTGTCTCTGGCAAGAGCGACCGCGAAACTGCTATACACATCACAGAGTCCAAATCCACCAAAGGAAAAGGCCATGGGGTGGCAACGATAGTCGCCGCCACCACCAAAGGTATCAGCCACCAGCCTCAAGGAGGATGGAAGAAAGGCGTTGCGATTTTCGACTTCATTTTGAGGCTTTCTGCCCTTGCTGCTGCTCTAGGTGCCACTACTGCTATGGGAACTACTGAGCAAACTCTTCCTTTCTTCACTCAGTTCTTCCAGTTCCAAGCTAGCTATGATGACCTCCCTGCCTTCATGTATGCTTTCTTTTAATTCTACATTTCCTTCTACTTTTTGTATATTATATATATATATAGAAATTGAGCTCCAGTTCGTCTCATTTGCTTAACATACAAGTTCGGAGCTGAACTCTTAACCAGAGGAGCCCGAAAAATACAGGAACAGCTATGTTCATTTGTACATTATATATATATATATGTTAATCCTTCAATTAATCTCTAACACATATATATATATCCACATGTCCCTACCAAGGTTTTTCGTGATTGCGAATGCAATAACCAGTAGTTACCTTGTGCTGTCACTGCCATTCTCTATAGTCTGCATAGTTCGTCCACATGCAGCCGGACCAAGGTTGCTTCTCGTCATCGGCGACACGGTAAGCACAACATACAAACTCAACTAACACCAACATATCTAATTGATCTATATTCTCAAATGTCTACATATATATATATATATATATATTGGTGGAGACATTGCAGGTGGTGTTAGCTCTGACTACAGCAGCAGCATCAGCAGCAGCAGCCATAGTGTACTTGGCTCACAACGGGAACCCGAGCGCCAACTGGAATGCGATTTGTCAGCAGTTCACCGACTTCTGTCAGGCCGTCAGTGGCGCGGTGGTGGCTTCCTTCATTGCAGCAGCCGTCATCATGTTTATTATTGTGCTTTCTGCCTTCGCTCTCCGAAGACGTTGACAAGAGACTTTGATTTGTTGTTGTCATAAATTTATGTGAACGGAGGATGACGATGTTTTTATTTTAATTTCATGAATGTGGTGCTGTTTGAATGCATTATTGCAATTTTCTTGATGTATATTTGGCATATGATATGTAATGACAAAACACTGTTGATTTATTATATTTCCAGTTTTTGGCATATTCCAAAGCTCTGCTGAAAACTCCAAGTAAGTTCATACTTGATAAGCTTTTATGTGAAGTTGTTCCAAAAAGTGATATAAATAATATACTTTGCTGTTATCATAAGGTAGAATATAAATGAAAGCTGTATTTTTTTTAACTTGAAATAAGTGAAGGATTGGAATGAATTTGAGAAAATGGAAATGCTACTACTCATCATGTTGTTGGTTTGCCTTCATCCCCTTCCTGCAACACTTCACCCTTCACAAAATCCCCATGTTTCAGGTACATTAAAAAATATTTCTCCTTGATTATTTTTTCAATTTAAAAACTTTTGTGGGCTTCAATAGTTTTTAATTTGTCATCTACTGATGAATAGTATCTTTCAAAGCAATCATCAAACCCTAAAGTGACAGCTTCAAATGGTGTTTTCAAGATCTGATCATTAATTTGATTCTATATTATGAAACAACAGTTTGGCCTCATTGCCTTTGATAACATTTTGTGATTTTTAATTGGCTATAGAACTGCTCTAATTTATTACTAGTATTTAACATGGTTCTGCTTTTAATTTGTAGCCCTCACTGAGACTCACATTTCTGAAGACAAAGAAAAAATGGAGAAACTGTCTTCATCTAAACTTGAAGTGAAACAAAATATATCATCAGTTCAAAGGCGTGGCGGCGGCGGTGGTGGTGGCGGCCATGGCGTTGGTGGTGGCCACGGTGTCGGTGGGAGAGGATCGCAAAAAGGGAATGGGAATGCAGCTTTTATTCCCTTATATGCAGCTGGCTCAATGAACCACCAACCTATCAATGACAACCAGCACCACCATGGTTCCAACACCGGCACTGTCAACAGACAACAGCAGTGGTTGGCCTTGCTTGTTCTGTGCTGTTTTGGCCTCACTATGCCTCACCTTACATTTGGATGTCAATAGTCTGTAACATGAGTCAATGCACTGCATCAAAGCACACACATACACATACATATATATATATATATATATATACACACAGTATTTTCTACTGTAATGATTACATAATTTCATTAATTGTCTCTTGCCTATTAGTATCATCACTTCAAAAAATGTAGCAGCATGTGTTGCTTTGGTGGCTTGTAGCTCTCCTGTTTAACCTAAGAAATTTAGAGCCTCCAAGAAAAACATATGCTCAACAAAGTACACATGTTACATTTACCATTTCACGAAAAAATTCAAGAACGACTGATCTCCAACACAAATACAGTTGATGAAACTGAAACCAAATTCACGAATACAAAAAGCAGCGGTAAGTTTCTGCAAGCAGATTGTCAAGTGTGTGGACGCATAATACCGTGGATATGTTAGCAACAATATAAAAAACAATAGCCAGAAGCACAAAAAAACACTTGAATAAATCAGAATCCTTGCAACTTCCAAATCAAACAGATGTGCATAGTCAGCTTGTTATCCAATCAGTCATGCTTGAACACTGTTGACCTTTAACGCCAGGCTTCAATTCGCTCTGTCCTTGGATTTATACGGCTCAAATTGCTTACTTCCTTGCTCTTCTCCACAGGTCCCATTACCTGAAATATAGGTTGCTGCCCGTTAATTTTTCCAGGACCATTGTTACGATTTGAATCACTCGATTCTCCAATTTTACCCTCATCAAAAGTCTCTGGACCATTAATTACGCCTGCTTTGGTTTCACTATTGTAGGTGTCAACTTCATTAGGAGAGTCACAACCTCCACAAGGTTCCTCAATAGAGATTGAATCACTGTAAGCTTCTCCATCAGTCATGTCATCAAGGTCATTAGAGTCAGAAGCACTTCCTGAGATGGGTTCTTCAGCAGCAAAGGCCAACTCGATTACTTCTTCTTCTTGCATAGTATCTTCCACACATGGTAGTGGAGGAGGACTATGGTGGCCATTCCCATCAGAAGGCTCTAGGCTGGAAATAGGAGCCGGTTCTACAACTGAATCTTCTCTTACCCGTAGTGTCTTCACAATAAGTGTCTTGAGGAAGTTCATCACTTGGACCGCATACATCAGTGCAGTCAATGGATCTGCCATCTGCAAACACCAACCCCCCAAAACCACCACCACCAAAACAAAATAAATAAATGAATGAGTCTGTCATTAAACCAACCATTGGCAGATCAGTCATCTAGATTGCTGACTTATTTTCTTCCGAATTAAGCAGAGTACATGGGCAGAAGTATTGAAAAGCCATTTGACAATATATTTTTGTTAACGACCAACTGCTCTAAAAGTTTAAGATCACGTGTGACCTCCTTTGGGTCCGACACGTGAAACAACAATTTTTCAACAAAGGGTGGCAGTGAGGTTTGAACACGAGACCTTTGGCTCTGATACCATGTTAACTACCAACTGCTCTAAAAGCTTAAGCTGTTAGAGAGGGTGTAACTTAAATATTATATTCTTCAACAATTTTGTTTAAATATATATTCCACATGCATTATATATGTCTCAACATCCATATTTTGTCATAAGACTATGGGAACTTTAAGAATACTTAAGATGCCAATATACTTGAGATGCCTATGATATTGGCTTAAGATGTGAAACCTGAAATCTTCTTTATAACCTCATTTTCCTAATAAAGTATAAATGGGAAATACATTTTATACGAAAAAGAGCTTTCCTCTTCCATGTTCCAGAAGGAATCTTAAGCCACAAAATAACTAGGGTAGGGATGCCTTGAATGACCACAAAATATTGAACCCATTCATTGCATTTGACATGAAATTTAACTAAGAAGGCTGCATAAATTGACAACACCTTACCAACCAGAATAAGGAAGAAATGAGGTTCCTAAATTGAACAAACTTGCTGTTTTAAAGATAAGTGTTAAAACTAGGTATACTTGGCGAAATACAATCGAAATTCAAGGTCTCAAAAGAAAAATCTATATATCGCATATCCCATTGAAAAATCTATTGTACGATAATTGTTAAATGAATAAGAGTAAAGGCAGATATTTCAAAGCATATGTCAAGCATCTTAACACCAAAAAGTATCTGTTTGAATTCACCTGTGTCATATTTGGTGCAAACACCATAGCAATGTTGTGTGCATTCATCTTGTTTAGATGTTCCTGTTGGACTACATCAGCCATCAGGTTTATTGCCCAATCCAATAGAGAAGCTTCTGTTGGAGGAAGGAGCCTCACAAGTGCAGTACAATCGTCTTCTGACTGGCACTGCATTACCTGCTCAGATGATAGAGAATCCAACACTGCAGTGGGGAGTTCTCTGAACCAGGCCTGCAGAATCAAATAAATGTAGGCCCACCTTTAGAAACAAATAAATAGAATCCCTTTTCACCACTAGATTGAAAAGCATTATGTGTATACAGATGATGGAAGAGGTATTTCCCTCTTTTTAAGATTGCGCAAGGATCAGAAAAAGAGAGGTCTTCCTTCATTTGGCCATTACTCAAGGAGGCTTTCATAGAAGATAAAAGAAAAAAGTGGAAACATCTCGCGTCCGTTCCTCCCACTTGTGGTGGAAAGGACATGGTGCTCACGGGAAAAAGAATTTTCCCTCCTCTAATTTCCCTTCACTCCACGCCTTTTCCTTCCTTCACTTTCCCCCTCTACCAACCAGGCTGTTATTTCTTTTTTAGTGTAAGCAAAAAGGTTTTAGTTGAACGAAAATTAAATAATGATGAGAAGTATAGATATGCCTAAAATATTGGGTCCCTCAACATCCACTAGTCCGTTTGTTTCCAGTAAGTTACTGGCATAATTCAGAATTTATGCAATGATAAATTTGAAACTGGGTTTGGATCAATAATCACAAAATAGACATCCAAATACTTAAATAATAAACAAGCAAGTGATAGAAAAGACTTTTATTCAAGAATCATCTAAGATTATACTGGAAAGCGGTACCTTGATAAGACCCGCCAAACAGTGTACATCAACTCCTTCTGGAACCACTCCCCTGTTCAATTGATCCCTGACATACTCCTCCTGGCTGTTTTCGGCATTGATTCTGAAAATCCCTTCCGCCTGCATACGTGAAGTCAACAGTTCAGCAAGTTTACAAGGAAAGTGAACTCTTAACACCTTTGTTGGATTCATGGAAACGGAAGGAAAAGAATGGAAAAAAAAGGAGGGAAACCCTGTGTGATTGTTTTGAAAGAATTAACAGAAAGCAATGGATGTGGAAGGAGGAGGGGGATCACTTAACCCATGAACAGTGTTTTTTCTTTATCACCCAAAAGTGAGAGAACATGAGGAGAAAGGATGTGAGAATCATCAATTATCAATCTTGCCCCTGTTTTCTATAACAAGTGAATTTCTTCGTTACCCTAATAGATCAACCCTTTCTCACCATTATCTTTTAGAAAACAGTTATTAGGATTAGAGGCATTAAAATTGCTTTTGTCTGCAGATTGGCTTTGGATTTCTTACAGTCAAATAACTCTCTGTGTATCTTGGTTCAAGGAGTATACTTGTGATGTCCCACATCACCATGGTGGAGTAAGTTGTTGAGACTTATTATGTGTAGACACCCCCTAACCATGTAGACATGTTTCGAGAAAAAACTGAGTACCCAAAGGAGACAGTGTAAAGCGGACAATATTTCCATGGTTTTGGCAGTCATGACAGATGGTGCCAGAGGCAACCCCCTAGCCAAAAATGGAGGGCGTGCACAAGCCCATGAGGAATCAGAGGCTAGCAGCGAGATGAATGGGTGATTGTGAGTTTGTGACGTCCCACATCGGCGAAATTGATGAGACTTTATGCGTGAACAAACCTCACTGCGTTGACTCTTTTCAAGAATTGTGATCGTCGAAATTGTTGAGACTTGTATGTGTGAACAAACCTCACGTGTAGACACTTTTCAAGAATTGTGGTCACCAAGAGAAGAGTGGGCAAAGCAGACAGTATGTATACGAGTTGAGGCGGGTCGTGACAACAATAGAGTGGTGCCCTTTTAAAGTAGTTAATTTAAGCTGTCTCAAACAGTGATCTGGAGAACATGCTCGCAGTGAGGAGTTTGATTTTACAGGATATCTGATTTCAGATTGGAGATGGGGCTTCAACTACCTTATTTACAGACCCTTGGTGCCAAGGTCAGAGTGTGATGGCAAGGTTTGGACATGGGATCTGCAGGGAGCTGGACTTACCAAAGCATTCCACCATTTATTCCATTATTCTTAGTGGACAGTAGTCTCCTAGTGCAGGCCAAACCTGTGGTTAATTAAGGAACTTCTTTCTTTCCATTCAGTTTTGTACTGGAAACAGATTCTATTAGAAACATGGAAACTTTACTTTTAAAGGTGTTTGGGAGCAATGTGGGATTAAGCATCTTATTGTTCAATGGTATAATATCTGTTGATACAGGTCCACACCTAGAAGTTCCATCACCTGAAACCTTGAGTTACAGAATAGGTTACTGTTAACCAAGATATGACAGCCACGAATCATGGGATGTGACTAAACAAATTTGTCTATATGCGATAACCACATATTGTAGAGTTTGACTAAACCTCTTTACGGATGTTTCAAGCCTGAAGCCTTGAATTACAAATAGGTTACTGTTTGGGAGCTTTATTTTATAATCACGTGAGGTTCCCCATAACAACTCTATTATTGTGTGGTTGAGCTCTAAATTAAGGAATTATATTTCATACTTAAAGACTGGTCACCCAAACACCTGCACATCCCAGAATCAAACACAGTCATGATAGATCAAATTACGAATTGGAGAAGCGATTTGTATGAGGAGTGGCTTTGTAGATGGAGCAAACAGTGTGCTTTGTGATTCGAGTTGAGAGCTTGGTAAACTAGTTTGAGTCGAGAGGTAACTAGGAATTTGATGGTTTAAGAAATGTTAACTTAACAATTTCTCGTTATGGATATAATCTGTCTGGACTAGGTCCTGAGGTTCTTTCCCATTGGAATTTTCCACATACGAATTTGGTGCTCATGCGTGTGGATATTTAATGCTTTATGCATCTATTCTCTACCTATTATTACATAATAATGGTTGATAATTAAACTCCAGTTGATTTTTAAAATTGAAATTGAATAAAAAAAAATCAGCAAAGTGTGCAAAAGACCCATTCACCCCTCTAGGTTTGATTGGGCATAGCATAGTTTAACGTATAAGGGACTCAGATCCCAGTCCTAGATTTCTATATCAGAGTATATCTACTGTAGACTTATCACTCCGCTATCCATATGAAATGTAAATACAAACAAGGAAGAGGCTAGTTAGCAAAGCTTATGAGTGACCAACTTAAGGTTGATTATACAAATTATAGCTCAAAATTATCAGTACATGGAATGCACCTGAAGGCCACCTTGAGTGTACAAGTGTCGTTGCATCAGCAAGAGTATTGTCGGAACACTGTTCCCCCTGGGGTCGAATGACAACTGCATGGATTCTGTGGAAACTCCAAAAACAGTGGTACTACAAATGAAAAAAATAAAAACCCAAGTTAATTGATTCATGCAATCAGTTGGCAATCAATCTTTTATGCGAGTTTAACAGCCGTTCACTTTGAACAACATGTGGAATGCAAAAGCCCCATCTAAACGGGTGGAAGCTCGGAGGAACCAAGTCATGTAACAGATCTTCAATGCTGCATGAACTGAGGTAATTGCAGGCTTCATAACAATGTAAAGAGAAGCTGGCAAAGTTCTATCAGATTCTTTTGAGCAGATCCCATTGCTCGGTTTTCATATAATCGGACTATTTAGATGCATGGGTTACATAAAAAAAAAGTGATACTAAAGCTATGTTGCATGGACTCTTCTAAGTAGATGAAACACATATCATTCGGATATGGACATGGGATATACATATAACGAAAATGCAAGCCATGTACTTTATATGTAGAACTGGATCCAATTGAAAGAAAATTACAAAACCCATCTTCACACTTCCATCAATTCATCAGCATAATCAAAATGGGGGCAAAACCCACCAGTTAGAAGCAACAAACTATAACTGAAGAATTTAGTAAACTAACTAAACAAGTAAGAAAACCTATACAAGAAATACATTAAGAAGCATTCCCATAAATCAAAAAACAAAACCCATCAATCAATTTCATCAAAATTTTCCATAATTTCAAGAATTCACCAATAAACCCAAGAAATTCCTAGTCACCACCAACAAGAACATATTGAAAAATTCAAGAATTACCCAATTTCAGGAAAGATTGAACGGTTACCTTGCACTGGGTGCCCTATTGGGCACTTCTGGCTCGAACTCCACAGGCAAGCCCAAGAAGCCATTGAACCGGTCGAAAGTGACATGCGCAACATGGCGCACGTTAGTGGGCCACCCGATCTCCATGCTACAGAACTTGTCTGCATCGCTGGTTGTTGACTTGCAAGCGACCCAGAAGGACTTGCGAAAGAGAGTGAGCAAGAGGGCCAACAGAGACAGCTGATCTCTGTCCTTGTCTCTCTCCTCCTCCTCCAACGGCTCATTGTGGGTCGACGGCGAGGGTGCGCACGATAAGGAAGAAGGAGAAGAAGCGGATGACGATGATTGTGAGGAGTGGAGGACCTCTGTCATGGCTATTTCTCTGTTAATTGGGCAAAAGGGTTTGTTGGGTTTGTTTCCTTCTCCACTATTATTGGGATTCTTGAAGAAACAACAACTGCATTGGGTGTTTGGTTTGCGGGAAAATGAGGGAAAGTGAGGGAAAATATATGGGTAATGCGTGGGTGGGACTGGAGAGGTGAGAATGATGAAGTGGTTGTATTTTTCTATTGATTTATCTGTGTGTGTGTGTGTGTGTTTTGTGTGTTTTCAGGTGGAGCAACTTTGATGCAAATGTGGATGTGGCGTTGAAGAGACAAAATGCAGAGCGAGAGTGGTACCCACTATCTTATTGTATTAGTATGGGTTAATTTCACTAAACCCCATATACTATCTAATTTAATCAACTAACCCTACTGTGTTCATTTTGTTCCCTATATTATTCAATTTCATCAATATGCCCCCTCACCTCTCAAATAACCTAAACTACCCTCAATAGTATAAAGGGGTTTAGTGAAATTAATAGTATAAGGGGGTTTAGTAAATTATTTCGGAAAAAAATAATATATACTTTTTGCAACAAAAAAAAATTCGAAAAAAAATCATACTTTGTTCCAAAATATGAAAAAAAAATTCGAAAAACATTTTTTTGCGAAAAAATATATATTATGTTCCAAAATATGATTTTTTTTTTCGAAAAATATTTTTTTTGCAAAAATGTATATATTATGTTCCAAAATATGAATTTTTTTTTTCAAAAAATATATATTATGTTCCAAAATATGATTTTTTTCTGAAAAATAATTTTTTGCGAAAAATATATATTATGTTCCAAAATATGAATTTTTTTTTCAAAAAATATATATTATGTTCCAAAATATGATTTGTTTCTGAAAAATATTTTTTTTGTGAAAAAATATTTATTATATTCCAAAATATGATTTTTTTTTCGAAAAATAATTTTTTGCAAAAAATATATACTATTATGTTCCAAAATATGATTTTTTGCATAATAGTATATATTTTTTGCAAAAACATTATTTTTCGGAAAAGATCATATTTTGAAACATAATATAGTATACATTTTTTGCAAAAAAATTATTTTTCGAAAAAAAAATCATATTTTGGAACATAATATATACTTTTTCGGAAAAAAAAATCATATTTTGGAACATAATATATATTTTTCACAAAAAATTATTTTTCAGAAAAAAAATTATATTTTGGAACATAATATATACTTTTTCGCAAAAAAAATTCATATTTTGGAACAAAATATGATTTTTTTTCATAATTTTTTTTTTTGCAAAAAGTATATATTATTTTTTCCGAAATAATTCACTAAACCCTCTTATACTATTAATTTCACTAAACCCCCTTATACTATTGAGGGTAGTTTAGGCATTTTGAGAAGTGAGGGGGCAATTTGATGAAATTGAATAGTATAGGGGTCAAAGTGGACACACAAGGGATTAGTTGATTAATCTGGATAGTATAGGGGGGTTTACTGAAATTAACCCTTTAAACTATCACAAATGTACGAATCAATTTGTAGTATAATATAGCTTGAAACAAAGAATATCGATCCCACAGAGACTAAGCGTTATTCGAACTGTAACATGCTAGTATGCTTAAATTAAGAGTAAAAATGATTTTGAGTTTTTATTATAACTATTTTTGACAATGAAATTAAACTACTTAAAGTAAATAATGAAATGAGTGACAAAATTCGATTAAGATAAAGTTTAGGGTGTATCTAACGCCACCACTAACTTTGTAATATAAACATGTTATTCATTCTATCATAAAAGGAAGACACAACTTCTATGAATCATACTAGTATTGTTGCAAGCGAGCTTCTAGTCCCCAACAAATATTATATTTAACCGGGCTCAACCACAATCCATCTTTGGAACGAATATGATTAAGACATGCAATTACCCTACACTACTCTTACAATGCATTAATGAAAACACATCCATCTCACATCCCCTTAGCATGAATTGTCTAAACTAGGGTTACTTGTTTTAAGAACTATTATGTAGAAAATTAACGATTCAACCTTTGTAGTTCTAGCTCGTAGCGATTAAACGTAATTGTGCAAGATCAAACAATACATTAATTTAGATTAGAGTAAAAGTAAAATCTTATATAAGAATGATATTCGGGTATCTCGTCTACATAATCATCATAAAATTGTTCTTTAGTTTCCCCTTTTACAATAAAAAATAAATGAAACATAATATATATTATTTGGGTTAGGGTTTTGCTAGAAACCCTAGATACTATTTAGTTGCCCATGTCTGTCGGATATCGCATCGTTGATGTTAAACCCAAATCCATGTACCTCTTTGTGTTTTCTTCTATTTTCTCTCGGTCATTTTTCCTTTTATCGCCCTTAATATGTATTCTTTCTACGTACTAATTGTTTTCAGAGAGAAACCCCTTTTTATCTGATTGCCAAACCCTATTTATATCACTAGAGTCATTCCTTGAGTCAACTTCTTCGCCCTTTTAGGTGAACTCTCTAGTTAGAGTGTATATCTTGTAAACGGGTCCACAAAGTTCAAGGCTGATCAAAATATACTAAGAAAACTTCCCAAAATGTCATTTAAGTGTTCAACACACCAAATGGGGGTCCACAAAGTTGCTAACTTCGTCCATTCCCGCACATATTCATGTTTGACCATGTTGTCTTGATTCGGTCATAACTTGAGCTAAAGGTGTCCGTTTTTTACGTTTTTTAGCTCGTAGGAAAACTGACTTCAAGGACTTGAATTTAGGGTATTGAAGGACTCAATTTGGATATGTTTTGACCAAGTTATAGTCACCTGAAGTTGGTCATTTATTTCGGTCTTTCGTGTTTTTCTGCTAGTACTTTCACTTTCTTGTACAGTCCCAACAACCTTTCTTCCTATTTTCCAATTATTGTCACCCACTTTATGACTCAAGTTAGCTTCATTCTTTGTCGGTTTCAGTTCTCAAATTATCTTGAGCCGACATTCTAGTTAATTCACCAAAATTAGCTCACCTTACACAAATTGAACCTGAAACACACTTAAACATGCAAATTGGATAAAAATACCAAGATAGTGGAATATATCGACTAACAAGACCGAATTAAGGGCCTAAAATGTGTAACATTCAACTCCTATCATGTTGCAATTTAGCAATCTTAATTTTACGAAATTCTAGGATGAATGCATATGCAATTTAACAATCTTCATTTACACCCCCTGAGGTTTGCTTTTACTTTAATTACACCCCATCAGGTTTGCAAATCTTCAATCACACCCTCTCATGGTATAAAATGTCTAAAATACCCTTATACCGAACACCCCTTAAATCAATTTAATTCCTAAACCAATTTAACCCCTAAACCAAACACCCTTTAGAATCAATCTAACCCTCAAACCAAACACCCCAACCCCAACCACCACCACCACCACGAGCAACAGTCGCAGGTGAAATAATCTTTTTGAAAATTGGTCAAAAATAGGAGGGGTGGTGGTGGGAAGAGGGCGGCGCCGGATGATGGTGTAGATCTATATATATGTGTGTGTATATATATGTATAGATCTATATATATATATGTGTGTGTGTGTGTGTATATGTGTGTGTGCCTGTGTGCAGAGGGGTGTGTGTGTGTGAGAGAGAGAGAAATAGAGAGATAGAGGAATTTCCTTTATTTAATAAATGTGTTTGTAATTAAATATTTGTTTGTGAATATTTGGGGTTGGTGTTGGGGGTTTTGAATTATATATATATATATATATTTTTATTTTATATTTATTTTCGAATTTAATATTTTTTTTGAAATTTAATATATATATTTTTGAAATTTATATTTATTTTCAAATTATATATATATTTTTTGAAATTTATATTTATTTTCAAATTTTATAATTTTTTTTGAAATTTAATATATATATTTTTGAAATTTATATGTTTTTTTAATTTTATATATTTGTTTCAAATTTTTTTATATTTTTTGCGAATTTTATATTTATTTTCGAAATTTAATATATATTATTTGAATTTTATATGGTTTTTGTTAATTTTATATATTTGTCTTGAATTTAATATGTTTTTTTAAATTTTTCTTTCTTTCAAAATATATATATATATTTTATTTTATATTTATTTTCGAATTTATAATATTTTTCAAATTTTAATATATATATTTTGAAAATTTAATACAAATTAAATTATTAAATTATTGGAGGGGATCAAATTGATAAAATTACATATATTTGTTTGCAAAGAGCTCTAGGATTTACATTGAGGGTAATTTAGGTATTTACAAAAAAGGTTAGGATGATGTCATCGTTAAGGGGGTGTAAGTGATGAGAATATCAAACCTGATGGGGTGTAATTGAAGATATTCAAACTTAAGGGGGTGTGATTGAAATTAAAGCAAACCTCAGGTGTAAATGAAGTTAACCCAATAATTTAAAACTAAATTTTATGATTTTTGATACAATTTAACTTGGTAATTTTTTCCTCATATAGCTTTACAATATAAATAAAGGCTTCGTTTGGATGGAAGGATTTGGAAAGAAATGATAATAAGTCAGTTACGAATTTAGAATTTTACATGAGTGGGGGTGGATTTGAAATAAATTTTTTAGTAAAGGCAGAGAAGTGATATTTTAAATTTTAGTAGGAGCATTATCATAAATTTTTTTATTTTAGTAGGGCATAAGCATAAATATGATAAAATTTCAAGAAAAATTTGTAAAAAACAAAAACAAATCCAGTGGGGGACTGGTTCTATAGTAAATCCCTCCCCCCACTGTTCATATAGTAAATCCATCACTGTAGCAAGTTAAGTAAAACTTATAAAATACCAAAAAATGCCCTTAGCATTTTAAAACACATAATTTAAAAATTTTTGAATTAAAATGGTAACAAAGTAAATGAGTTATAATAGTATTTTTTATTTTCTCTCCTCTAACTTTACCAAACAAGAATGTTATCATTTATTTTATTTTCCTTCTAATTTATTCAAACATAAATACAAATTTTAGCTATCATTTCATTTATTTTATTTTTTTCTCTTATAACTAATGTTATCATTTCTTTTCCTTTCTCTCTTGCCCACCCTAAGTTCTTTCAATTAACATTTGTTGTGAGAAGAAATGATAACATGTTTGTTACTAAAAGGAGATCACAACCAAAATTTTAATGCGTAAATATTAATTGTGTTCATACAATAGTGATACTTTCTCTCACTAAATATCACACTTTAGAATAAGTCATATATCTTGGGACAGTGGATCTAATCTAGTGAGATGTTAGCTAGCTGGCTATATGACTTTTGTTGGCTAGCCACGTCAACAAATTGACGCTATAACTTTTAACCAGTCTAGTCGTATGATATAAGTTCTTTTTAAAACCTTGAAGTACAAAAATGTTGTATATGTATCTAAAACCCAAAAATATAAAGATGGAAAACACCACATATTAGATAGAAAGAACGTCGTGTGATGAGAGAAAGAGCACCGCCATCGCCTACGATGAAACCACACACCTTGGATAGAGAGTCACATCCTCGAAGATGGAATAACGCATCATGGTCAGCTAGGGATCTAATGCCTCTTTCAGATATGCTTGAATATATTGGTGACTGGAGGTAAGTGTGATTGACAAACTTGTATCATTTTTGATTTTGTAAGATGTTGCATAATTTATTTATGTATATATAAATATATTACCTCTTTCTTTTTCCCCTTGTCATCCATGTTGTCTCTTTTTTCCTATTGGCCGACTAAACCATTAACCAAATATAGCCAACCTTATAGAATGTTGTGGGATCCACTTCTGGTCAGCTTCACACCATACATTTTCACCGGCTAAAAGGCCTTTTAGGTGGCTAAAACGGCCTTTACACCGGCTACTCTTATGAATGATAATTTCATTATATCTTCCCTTTTTTCTTCGCTCCTAATAAATAGAATTTGATAGGCTTTTACATTAAGTTAAGGTTGTTTTAGTATTTAAAATTAAAATTCGTAGCGAATTTGGGATAGATTGGATTTCGTGTTCAACCAACTCCACTCCAAACTTGCTTATATATATGTATCAAATGTATATCCCTTAAAAAATTTAACTTGATATGCTTCGGTTGTTTTGATACTTAAAAATTAAACCCATAGCGAATTTGGGGTTGATGGGATTGAGTGTTCAACCAACGCCACTCCAAACTTTCTAATATATATATATTAAATTACAATGTTATGATTGAGAAATTTGCCTTTTTATATATGTTTGCTAATATTTATTTTAATAAAAGGTTCCGAGAACTCATGAAACTTATATTCTAAGCACTCGTTGGTACTTCGATTGCTTCACATAATGGAACATAATATATAGATTAAACTTGTTTCAAATAATTATTGAGACTCCCTAATAATTCAATAGATCTACAAGTTGTAAATTACATATCAATTAAAGTTTATTTTGAAGTTGAGGCGAAATTTGTATAAATAATTTTGTAATAAAAATTGTAAAATGTAGAAACACTCCTCCCAAATCCACCCTTTTGCAATCTCTACTACCTCTTCATATAAGCCTAAAATAGAAAAACATGATTAAAATTATACCCAAAAACAGAAAAGGATAAAAAGAAAAAGAAAAAGAAAAAGGGACACGTGGCAAGCAAAGCTGCAGCCACATAACTCGTGATAAGCATCACGAATTCAAAAGTGTCAAATGAGATTGGGTAAATTAGAGTTTCATCCCTTGAGATATAAATTATTACAGTTTCACCCATATTCTTGGATAATTACAGTTTCACCCCTTAAGTTTGAAAGTTATAACAAATACCCCATGGATGAAATTCCGACGTGATCAAACCCGGTCAATACTAGGTGAAATGTTTAAAATACCTCCAAATTTTTTGTTATAAATATTTTTGCTACCGTCTACTACATTATTGATTCATTTTGCCTTAATTTTGACATATTAGTTGGACAATTACGGACAAATCAGATAAAAACTCTAATTTTTCATATCATAATTGAGAAATATTCAGGAATATATATGTCATTTTATTTTTTTAATTATCAAAATTGGGCTTTGATGACCTAAAAGAGGTAAGTAATTATTTAAAGAATAAAAAATAAAATTATAATAAATCATATCATAAGGGAATGAAAGTGTAATTTATCCAATGAGATTTTATAAAAAAGCAAAGTCAAAGTGATAAAGCTGCAATGAACCCGGTAAGAAAAGATATGAGAGAGCTTTCAAGGGACGTCACAAGTGTTGTTTGGTTTAGAAACAAATCCATATTAGGATTCAAAATTTCAATTCAAAATATAGTACACTGTACTTAAAAAGGTAGTGGCACAATTGTGATTCAACAGTCAAAGAAGGGCAAAATGGGAAAATCATGATGAGTGGGAAACAGACGAAAAAATCGAGGAGCGACTTAACCAACATAAGTGTTGGCAAGTGAAGTTAGTAGGAGCAGTACACTTATGTTGTGGTTCTAGGGTTTTGTTCTCCTCTTGTTATTTGTGAGCTATCTCTTGGTTTCAAGCTCTCTCAAAACCTCTGATTACATACACTGTGAGGTGTTTTTCTTTAATTTCTAGGTGTTCTGTGAACATTTGATCTATGAATCTCCCAAATGTTGTTTCAATTTTGCATTATTTTTTTGGGTGATGGGTTCTTGTTGATTTATGAATGTCAAGCTTCAATTTTTGTTTTTACCTGTCTTATTCTCTTTGATAACATTTCCATTAAATTTTTTTTTTTTTTGGCCTTTGCATGTTTAAATTATGGCTTTTGATGTTTGTATTCTGACCTATTTATAAAACCCCCAATTATTATGCAGGTGAGCTTTAGCACTCCTAAAATGCCAATCACATTATTAAATTTTAATTTTTTGTATCTGTCGTTTATGTTCCAAAAAGATCCCTTTTTTATTGTTTAATTTTTGCCCTGAATCAAAAAGATCATCACTTTATTGGGTTATTTTTTTGAAGGCTTCTCTAAGGTTTTGCCCTAATATGTTTGTCAGAAAGATCCTCTTTTTTTTTTTTTTCTGAGTGAAAAAAGTTCATCACTTTATTGGGTTATTTTGGAATGCTTCTCTTATTGTTTGCCCTAATTTGAATTTCTGTAGTTTATATTTGCCAAAAAGATCTTTGGGTTCACCCTTCCTCCTGAATCAAAAAGATCCTAACTTTATTGGGTAATTTGTCTGAAGACTTCTCTAATTTTTTGCCCCAATTAAAATATCTGTTGTTAATATATGCCACACATATCTATATTCCCCCCCCCCCCCCCCCCCCCCACCTCTGAATCAAAAAGATCTTCACTTTATTGGGTTTTTTTAGAAAGCTTCTCTATTTTTTTTCCAGCCATAATTTAAGTTGGTGTAGTTTATGTTTGCCAAAGTTCTTTTTTTTTTGGGGGTATTTCTTAATTAAAAACTTCTTCCCCCCCTCCCCCACTTTACTGTGTTATATTTTAGAAGGCTTCTCTAATTTGCAAGATTTCATGGTGCAATGTCTGTTATTTTGGATGTGCTTTTTTCGAGCTTTCTCTGGCTTTCATGAACTGGAAATTCAAAAAGTCTCTATTAGGAACGTGAATCATAATTTTCTACTCTCTTTGAAGTACCATTTGCCTGCTCTGAATAGGTTGTGTACTTTGCTGTTGCCTCCAAACATCTTTAAGGTGGTATGATTTGTTTACAATTAACATGACCTTAAAGCATTGTTTTGTGATTACTACTTGCATTTGTCTAAATTATTGTTTACTGCTTGACTTGAAATGGAAGTGAAATCATTTAATGAGTTGTTGATATCTGTACAAAGTTGAGCATGTATAGGAATTGTCCATGGAGTTTTGAAATCCTTTCGAGGTTTCAATATCCAACTGTGAAGAATTGCTTATTTCTTGTCATGTGTTGAGATTTGTGGTGGTCATTTGCTGCTATGACCCTTTTTTTTTTTTCCGTCATACCCACTCAAGCTACGTATCACTGTTGTGCTTTTGTGATTTCCATTGTCAATTGCTGCTGTTTTATAGCTTCAGAATGTGTAGCTTCATTGTTCTTTGTTGGGCTTGCTATCATATAGGAGTTATTTATTTATTCCTTTATTTTATTTCATTTAATTATTCAAATGCTATGGTTTGATATATCTAAACAAATTTTTTGTTTTAGGATTTTGAAATGGATTCACTTGAACATAATGGAAATGGGGTAGGAGATGCTTTGCCGCCTCCCCCACCTGTTCCGGAGAATGTTGTCCCAGTGCGAGTGGAGCCGGAACATGCTCCCGAACCAGCTAAGAAAAAGGTTTTGCGCGTGCCGATGGCAAGGCGTGGCTTGGGATCGAAGGGACAAAAGATACCACTCCTGACTAATCATTTTAAAGTGAATGTAACAAACTTGGAGGGAGCCTTCCATCACTACTGTGTATGTGTGAACTTTGATTTCTTTATAATCACAAAACACTGGTCTTGTTGGATTTTTTTCAGAACGCAAGTTTACTACACATTTGTTCCATTTTCTTATGCTTTTTTTTTTTTTTTTTTTTTTACTTTTAATACAGGTTTCCCTTTTCTACGAAGATGGCCGTCCAGTTGAGGCCAAGGGTATTGGGAGAAGAGTGCTTGATAAAGTTCATGAGACTTACGATACGGAGTTAGCGGGGAAAGACTTTGCTTATGATGGGGAGAAGAGCTTGTTTACAATTGGTCCTCTGCCTCGCAACAAACTTGAGTTTGATGTTGTGCTCGAGGAAGTCACATCAAACAGGTGTGTGATGCATCTCTAGTGATTTGACTTGTGTTGTTTCATGTAGTCAACATTGGTTTGCTGGTTCTGCACATTAACTATTTTCATTGTATTTAGGAATAATGGAAATTGCAGCCCTGCTGCTCAGGGAAGTCCAAATGAGAATGACCGGAAGAGATTAAGACGCCCTTACCAATCTAAAAGTTTTAAAGTTGAAATTAGTTATGCTGCCAAGATTCCTATGCAAGCCATTGCGCAGGCATTGCGTGGTCAGGAATCGGAGAACTCGCAAGAAGCATTAAGGGTGTTGGATATTATTTTGAGGCAGCATGCATCGAAACAGTAGGTTTCAATATTAATAGTTTTCTGTGGCCTACTTTATCAGTCATCTAACTGAATTTTTTGTTTCAGGGGTTGCCTCCTTGTCCGTCAGTCATTTTTCCATAATGATCCAAAAAATTTCGCAGATGTCGGAGGTGGTGTTCTCGGATGTAGAGGATTCCATTCAAGTTTTCGAACTAGCCAGGGTGGCTTGTCTCTGAACATTGGTATGTACATGAGTAGTAACATTCTTGGTTTTGTATTTTGTATTTTTTGTTTATTACATTGCTGAATCTGTGCTACCTATGCCCTTCAGATGTATCTACCACAATGATAATCCAGCCTGGGCCTTTGGTGGACTTCTTGATTTCGAATCAGAATGTGAAAGATCCCTTTACAATTGACTGGGCAAAGGTTATTATTGTTAATAGTAATGTTAGTACAGAACTGGTAAATACTTTTGAAAATTAAAGACTTTGTTGCTTTTTTTATCAGGCCAAACGGACGATAAAAAACTTGAGGGTGAAGACTAGTCCCGCCAATACTGAATTTAAAATAACTGGAATAAGTGATAAGCCATGCAGGGAGCAGACGTAGGTTTTCCATGCTATCATTCTTATCCCTTTTCCTTCTGCTAAATTGGAAAAATGCTGGTTCATTTTTTTCTGTTATGCTGCCTTTTCGTAACTATGGCTCTCTTGTACTTGTTAAGGAGTTAACTTCAAATCAAAACAGAATCCCAAGCAAATTTTTTTTTCCTTTTGCCTGTTGCAGATTTTCACTGAAGCAAAAGGATGAAAATGGTGAATTTCAAATGACGGAAGTGACTGTTTATGACTATTTTGTTAATTATCGCAAAATAGACTTGCGGTATTCTGCTGAATTACCATGCATTAATGTGGGAAAGCCAAAAAGGCCTACTTACTTTCCTCTTGAGGTAGAACAGTGTAATAGATCTGTTAACTTAAATTTACTTACCATGTAATTTTGATATTGTTGTCTCTAAATCTGTGTCTTCAATTTTGTTGTAGCTTTGTTCGTTGGTGTCCTTGCAACGCTATACCAAAGCATTAAATACTTTTCAAAGATCTTCACTGGTGGAGAAGTCAAGACAGAAACCTCAAGAGAGGATGAGAGTATTGAGTGATGTAGGTGTCTTCCCTGGGTTTTGACTATTATTTTTTGGGCAATGCTCTAAGACTTTCTTTTGGCAGGCTCTGAAAACTAACAACTATGCTGCTGAGCCTATGCTAAAGTCATGTGGCATTTCAATCAGCACTAACTTCACTCAGGTTGAAGGCCGCGTTCTCCCAGCCCCTAGGGTATGTATCCAACTCTGTTGAGGAAAATGGTCCACATTTTATAGTTTAAGAATTGAATTCTTGATATATTTTGGTGATTTCTTCAACTATGAAGTGGTAAGATCAGGTTTTAAACATGTACGTCTTATTACAGTTGAAAGCAGGAAATGGAGAAGAGGTGTTTCCTCGAAATGGACGGTGGAATTTTAACAATAAGGTTCTCTCTCTTTGTTTCCTCCCCGCGCCATGATTTTAATTTTGTTGTTCTAACTACTTGTTTTATGCTTGATTAGAAATTCGTGGATCCAACAAAGGTAGAACGTTGGGCTGTTGTGAACTTTTCTGCTCGTTGCGATGTACGCGGTCTTATCAGAGATTTGACTAGACTTGGAGAAACGAAAGGAATTGTATGTTGTGTGAATTTTGGCTTGCTGAAATGTTACTTGTGTGATAGATCAAGCGACTGAAAGCCCTTTTGCTCTTTTGTTTTGGCAGAACATTGAACCTCCGTTTGATGTCTTTGAGGAGAATCCACAATATAGAAGGGCCCCACCTCTTGTTCGGGTGGAAAAGATGTTTGAAGATATACAATCTAAACTTCCTGGAGCTCCTCAGTTCCTTGTTTGTCTACTTCCTGATAGGAAAAACTCGGAGCTCTATGGTTCGTTTCATCTGATTTATTGTTCTATCCAGGATGTTGGTTTCTTTGCTATGCAGTTAACAAATGAATTTATTTGACCCTAAAGGTCCATGGAAACGAAAAAATCTGGCTGAATATGGAATCGTTACTCAGTGCATGGCTCCTACAAGAGTCAATGACCAATATCTAACAAATCTTCTGCTTAAGATCAATGCAAAGGTAAGATGCCGTATGTAGGTCTTTTCTTCTTTCAATTTTGTTTTATTTCTTAATTCTTTTACCAGTTTGTGATTTTTCCCCTGTTGATACATTTTTTTTCATATTATTTCTTGTAGCTTGGTGGGTTGAATTCTATGTTAGCTGTTGAACATTCACCGTCTATTCCTATTGTATCCAAGGCTCCTACCATAATTCTTGGGATGGATGTTTCACATGGTTCTCCTGGCCACTCTGATGTACCATCAATTGCTGCGGTAAAGTGCTCCCTAAATGTTTTATCTTCTATTTAACACTTCTTTTTGATATTCTTCTACGCTGCTTCTATTCCCTAGAAGCAGTGACACACATTTATTTTAAGCGTAGTAATACTTCCTGTTTGTTTGAATCCGTACAGAAGTGAGAAAAAAAAATGATTTATCCTTTGAACTTGGTGTCTATTGCTTATCCTTCTCCATAGGTTGTCAGCTCAAGGCACTGGCCACTGATTTCTCGTTATAGGGCCTCAGTACGCACACAGTCTCCAAAGGTTGAAATGATAGATTCTCTATTTAAACCGGTTTCTGACAAAGAGGATGATGGTATTATCAGGTGGATCATCCCTCCCCCTCCCTGTTTTCTGATCAGTTTTGGTGAACCATTGTGTATGACTGCTGTATATATATATATATATTATATTATTACAATTCCCACTAATTATTTGATTAGAATGAGAGACTTCTGGAACGCCCTCTTAGTTGCTTATGCAAGTGATTGAGTTCTGGCCGTACTCATGTTGTACAATATCAAAACTCCGAAGTAAGATTTTTCCTTTATTTCAGGGAGCTTTTGCTCGATTTCTATACTAGTTCAGGGAAAAGAAAGCCAGATCAGGTTATTATATTCAGGTAATTTTCTCTTTTCTAGTCAGTTGTAGGTAGGTAGCTTTACTGTAACATGCTTAGATTGTTAGTACATATATATATTTTTCCGGAAGTTGTAGTTTATTCTTGTAGAATAAATTGTTTTGTCGGAGAAAATCAGGGAAGTCCTCTCTTCTTTTGGCACTCGATTATTCTTGGCTTTTCAATTTCCAATATATGGATGGTTCTATGCTACTAATTTTGTCACTCGTTTTTTTTAATGGTGTTCTGTGTTGTTTATTCTTCAAGGGATGGAGTCAGCGAATCGCAGTTCAACCAAGTTTTGAACATTGAACTGGATCAGATTATTGAGGTTTTTGTGCTGATCAGAACCTCTTTTTATTATGCTTGCGAGTTATTTCAATTTGAATTTCTGTATTAGGCATTAAGAATATCTCGTGGATGAATTTCCATTGTCCTTTTGCAGGCCTGCAAGATGCTCGATGAGAAATGGAATCCGAAGTTTGTGGTGATTATTGCACAGAAGAATCACCACACAAAGTTTTTCCAGCCAGGGTCTCCCGATAATGTGCCACCAGGTCAGTCCTTGGAAACACATACGCATAAACACATTATTCATTAAAAATCTGAACTTAAATTCTTCTTCTTCTTCTTGGTCTGTTTACTTTTCATTCTATTTTACTTTTTCCAGGGACGATTATTGACAACAAAATATGTCATCCACGAAACAATGACTTTTATTTGTGTGCCCATGCTGGAATGATTGTGAGTACAAATTCAAAACTTTGGCATATAATTTAAGTTTGGTTGATAGTTGTCAATGTATATCTGTGCTCTGTGAAGTAGTACGTTGTTCTAAGATGTACTTGCTAGTCTCGGATATTATTACTCCTGTAATTCATACATACCATTTTTCAGATGTTATTAGTGTGATAGCTCATTTTTCGTAATTCTAGATTTTAATGCCGGTATATTTTTCATGTTATATACTTCACATCTAACATAGTTAGATGATTCCAGTAAGCTGCTGCTTTTTTACTTCATATGTGTTGAATGTAACTTGCTGTTCATGATGGAAATATATGTTCGTTGGTATGACATCAACTATGTTGACTTCGTAGGGTACCACAAGGCCTACACATTACCATGTTCTGTACGATGAGATTGGGTTTTCTGCCGATGATCTTCAAGAACTCGTACACAATCTGTCATATGTGTAAGTAGCTAGATTTAGACAAGTATTACCACTTCATATCATACTTTTCAAGCTGTCTAGTATGAACTGCTATTATCCTCTGAACTTTTTGTTAAATATTGCAGCTACCAGCGAAGCACCACTGCCATTTCTGTAGGTAAGCTTGACATCTTCAGAATACAAATTTTACGTAGTTTTAAAACTAAGGATCCGGCAATGCTTGTCGCTTATTACACGTCTTATGGCGTTTTATTACAAGATTCTGTCTCTCGCACACTATAATTGATTTAATTGTTTGGTTCTAAATGGTAGTCCTTTACATTGCCAGTAAGATCCTAATCCAGTAGTCAGGTCTCTTGTTGCATCTCTCTCACACGTGCGCAAGCTGATTTGGTCAAATTTTGATGGTTACTATTGTCGTAATAGAACTGTATTTCAAATTTTGATGGTCACTATTGTCGTAATAGAAGTATAAAATACGGTTGCACAACTGTATTTGTATTTCCCGTAATGGTAAAACATGGCAGTGCTTCCAAATTGTCTTCCCATTAACTATTTCTGGATTTGAATTTGCCTATCTCTTGTTCTTGCAGTTGCTCCAATATGCTATGCTCATTTGGCGGCCAGTCAGGTGGGAACGTTTATGAAGTTTGAAGACATGTCAGAGACGTCCTCGAGCCATGGTGGGGTTACAGCACCTGGGGCTGTTCCTGTTCCTCAGCTGCCAAGATTGCAGGAGAATGTATGCAATTCGATGTTCTTTGTTTGAAGCTGTAGGCTTCTTTTATATGCTTACCTAGGACTACAACTTGGATACTGGTCTGTATATATAGTATGTGGATTTTGGTGTGACCTTCTACAGCAGAGGAGGCTATCATACCATATAGCTAGTTGAATTATGACATTAGGGTTTTAGATTCGGCGAGTCCTCGTGTGGAGTTTGGTTCGACATTGCCATTCCTCTGTTCCTGTTTTGTTGAATCATTCGAATGTCGATTGTGAATGGCTAAAATGTTGTTGTGTCTTGAATGGTATGCATGAGATGATGTGGGTAGTAGTTATATTTTAGGTGTGATGTTAGTTCTTACCTTACCTTGAAACTTGTTTTTGCTACGGAGTTGTGGTAGCTGTTGCAGGAAATTGCTGAATCCGCCTATTACAGTACTGGTCATCAAGGTCACAACTGCCGCTGAAAATAACGTAGCAGTTGTTTAATGTATGAAGTGCTATCATGACCTGTACATTAATATAGTCGAATCTGTATATATGTATTAAATTTTTAAATAGAAAAAACCTTTTTTTTAAGCCCTGTTAACGTGGTTTTGTTTTTTGTTTGATATTTTTTCTCTTTTGTTTGTTACTGAAGCTGTCTTCCAAACAAAAACATGTTTGACTTTCGTGTTTTATTTTAAATAGTAAAAAATGTTTGTGTTTTTTAACTTCCATTTTGCTAACAAGTAAGGCGCTGTGGTTTTTGTTTTTGTTTGCCACTGTAGCAGTTTTTCAAACCAAAACATGTTTGGCTCTCATGTTTTGTTTTGAATAGTAAAAAATATTAGTGTTTTTTTGACCTTTTTTTGCAATAAAAAAAGTGTTTTTTTTTTTATACTATTTACTCAAAATATATGTATATATTTACACCACGACCACTGCCTCCCCCATCTCCTCCACCACCATCGTCGTCGCTCTATTGTCCCAAAACACCACATATGCTTATATATTTTAAAAAAAATTAATATCAAACATGTTTTTGTTTTAAAATTCAACACTCCACAAATACAAACAAGTATTTGTGTTTTTCTAAATTCCACAACGACAACAAACAAAAACCAAATGGGGCCTAAAAGATGTTTTTTTTTTACTATTCACTAAATATATGTACATATTTACACCACGATCATCGTCACCTCCGACCACCACTGCCGCCACCCTTTGTTCTGAAACTCTACCACCGCCTCTGACCACCACCACCACTTTCTTTTGTCCCAAAATACCATATATATATATATATATATTTATATTTATAGCAAAAATATTAATACCAAACATACTTCTGTTTTAGATTCCAGCACTTCACAAATACAAACATATATTTGTGTTTTTCTAAATTCCACAGCAATAAACATAAACAAAAACGAAATAGGGCGTTGATGTATCAAATTGTAATTGTTTGTCGCGTGCAAATCTCTAACAAAATTTTCCCCCTAAATTCTTGGATTTTATGTCCGATTTGTTGGCCATTGACCAACAACTTGCTTGGCAAGGTGTTTTTACTTCATGCTACCAAAAGAATACTTGTGATCCTGTCACACTTATCCCTTAATAATATGTACCTATATAAAATTATCATTATGTAAACAAAAGATTGAATTAATGAACTCCAAATTAGTTTTATTGATCAAAGAAGATTTAAGTTTGTCTTGAATAAATAATTTATTCTCATTAAATGTTAAACTGGACACATGATCATTACCCATTGAAACTTGTTTGAGGCTGGTGACAAAATGATCACACAAACTTAAAACACATTATTAACCAATTCTATTGGTAAAAAGTATAACACAGTGAAATCAAGTTTTTTTAATCTCCTAATTTCCGTTCATAAAAAAAATAAGATCATTTAGGACGGCCAAATGAAATAATCACGAAGACGGGGCGAGGTGTTCCGGAAAGTGCCGTTATGTTGCGTATCGCCTGGTTCGCGTGTAAAGCTTTTGAAAAGTGTCAATACTGTTATTTATTATCGATATTTATTTTAAAAATCGATATTGTCCGAATTCGTTACACGGGTACTACGACCGTTACCGAAACGAATACCGGAAAGGCGAACCATGGAGGTAAGAGTCCTCTAGTAGGGGAAGCTTATATTATTTAAATAATGGTAAACTTATATTAAATTACACATGTCAATGGAATGAAAGTAGGGGTGTTGAAAACCGGTTTGGTTCCAGTTCCGACCGGAACCGGAACATGAACCGGAATAGGAACCGGTTTTTTCGGTTCCTGAAAAACCGGAACCGGAATCGGAACCAAAAGTGCAAGGAACCGAACCGAACTATTATAAACGGTTCGGTTCCGGTTCCTTCTATCCTTTAAAAAAAATAATAATTTAAAACACCAAATATTAAAAGATAATATAATTATAAATTAGAGTATTGAAACTATTATAAACCCAAAATCAAATGTATAATTAGTAGAATGAAAATAACTATATCAAAATATTTCATCCCTAAAGTTACAACTATTGTACCATTAATAACTCTTCAACATATTCAATAGATAAAATTAGATGCTCAGTAGATAAATCAATACTCTTGTACAATATATTTTGTCAGTCGGCTTGTGCTTATTTTCATATGAGTATTTCGTTGTACATCACTGCCATTCAGAAGATCATATATATTTTTAAATTTTCCGTTCTTTAGTTTTGAATAAGTATTACTAAGGTGACCAAATAGTGTAGCCCATTAAGATGCTACAAGCTTGACTACACTATTTATCCGTTCTTCTAGCTAATAATAATGTAAAAACATTGATTAGAACAGAAGAGAATTACTACTTTATTTTTTCTTTAATTAGTGGTCTTTCATAAGATGCCTTGGACACAACCATCTACTGTTTCACCCAAAATGCAGTTTCATTCCTCAAAAATTATAATTGAACGGTGTCCTCAAAATTATTTTGTAAATATGCTTATATATGTATATACATATATGGTAAAACTTGTATGGACTGAACTCTTTAAATCATACGAAAATTTTCAAACATTTTCAAAGTATGGTAAATTAAGGTTGTGATCTATTAATCAAATGCATTCCAAACTATTTATTAAATAATTTTTTTAAAAAAATAAAAAACCGGTTCCGGTTCGGTTCCACGGGTTCGGTCCGCAACCAAACCGAAATTTTTGATTTTTGAAAATTTTGAACTGGAACCGAACAGGAATGCCGGTTCCGGTTCGGATCCTGAACAACCCTAAATGGAAGAGAGGAAAAAGTTTTGTAGTCCTTGACCCTGATTGGTTATTTTGAAGCAAGGGAGCACCATTGAGAAGTGGTGTCTTGACTCTTGATCAAACCCTTGGGAAATATTAATAAATATTTTTTTAATTACAAATATTTAATAGTCAAAGTTAACAAAGTAAAGAAAGTAGATAAAAGAGTTAATAAATAAAATATATGAATGGTGTTTCACACCTCTATATCCCCCCTAAATGAACAACCCTAAATGGAAGAGAGGAAAAATACTCTGTAGTCCTTGACACTGATTGGTTATTTTGAAGCAAAGGAGCACCCTTGGGAAGTGGTGTCTTGTCTCTTGATCAAACACTTGGAAAATGTTAATAAATGTTTTTTTAATTACAATTATTTTCTTGTCAAAGTTAGCAAAATAAAGAAAATAGATACAAGCGTTAATAAATAAAATATATGAATGGTGTTTCACACCTCTACTACTTCACCCAAAATGCAGTTTCATTCATCAAAAATTATAATTGAACGGTGTCTCCTCAAAATTATTTTGTAAATATGCTTATATATGTATATACTTATATGGTAAAACTTGTATGGATTGAACTTTTTAAATCATACAAAAAATTTCAAAAATATTCGAAGTATGGTAAATTTAGGTTGTGATCTATGAATCAAATGCATCCCACACTATATATTAAATAATTTTTTTTTAAAAATAAAAAATCGGTTCCGGTTCGGTTCCACGGGTTCAGACAAGAACCAAACCGATTTTTTTTATTTTTTTAAAATTTTGAACAGGAACCGAAAGGGAACCCCAGTTCTGGTTCCGTTCCTAAAAAGCCCTAAATGGAAGAGAGGAAAAAGGCTCTGTAGTCCTTGACCGTGATTGGTTATTTTGAGAAGGGGAGCACCCTTGGGAAATGGTGTCTTGACTCTTGATCAAACCCTTGGAAAGTGTTAATATATATATTTTTAATTACAAATATTTTCTTGTCAAAGTTAGCAAAGTAAAGAAAGTAGATATAAGAGTTAATAAATAAAATATATGAATGGTATTTCACACCTTTACTGCTTCACCCAAAATGTTGTTTCATTCCTCAAAAATTATAATTGAACGGTGTCCCCTCAAAATTATTTTGTAAATATGCTTATATATTTATATACTTATATGATAAAACTTGTATGGACTGAACTCTTTAAATCATACAAAAATTTTAAAACATTTTCAAAGTATGGTAAATTTAGGTTGTGATCTATGAATCAAATGCATCCCACACTATTTATTAAATAATTTTTTAAAAAAATAAAAAACCTGTTCCAGTTCTGTTCCACGGGTCCGGACCGGAAACAAACTGAAAATTTTGATTTTGGAAATTTTGAATTGGAACCGAACGGGAATGCCGGTTCCGGTTCGGTTCCTGAACAAACCTAAATGGAAGAGTGGAAAAAGGCTCTGTAGTCCTTGTGCCTGATTGGTTATTTTGAGGTAAGGGAGCACCCTTGGGAAGTGTTGTCTTGACTCTTGATCAAACACTTGGAAAATGTTAATAAATGATTTTTTTTAATTACAAGTATTTTCTTGTCAAACTTAGCTAAGTAAAGAAAGTAGATATAAGAGTTAATAAATAAAATATATGAATGGTGTTTTACACCTCTATGTCCCCCCTAAATGAATAGCCCTAAATGGAAGAGAGGAAAAAAGCTCCATAGTCCTTGACCTTGATTGGTTATTTTGAAGAAAGGGAGCACCCTTGGAAAGAGGTGTCTTGACTCTTGATCAAACCCTTGAAAAGTGTTAATAAATATTTTATTAATTAAAAATATTTTCTTGTCAAAGTTAGCAAAGTAAATAAAATAGATACCAGAGTTAATAAATAAAATATTTTAATGGAGTTTCACACCTCTATGTCCCCCCTATATGAACAGACGTAAATGGAAGAGAGGAAAATTGCTTTGTAGTCCTTTACCCTAATTTATGAATCAAATGCATCCCATACTATTTATTGAGTAATTTTTTAAAAAAATAAAAAACTGGTACTGGTTCGGTTCCACGTGTCCGGAATGGAACGAAACCGAAATTTTTGATATTTGAAATTTTGGAACCGAAACCAAACGGTAATACCGGTTCCGTTTCGGTTCATGATCAGACCTAAATGGAAGAGAGGAAAAAGGCTCTGTAGCCCTTGACCCTGATTGGTTATTTTGAAGCAAGGGAGCACCCTTGGGAAATGGTGTCTTGACTCTTGATCAAACCCTTGGAAAGTGTTAATATATATTTTTCTAATTACAAATATTTTCTTGTCAAAGTTATAAAGTAAAGAAAGTATATATAAGAGTTAATAAATAAAATATATGAATGGTGTTTCACACCTCTACTACTCCACCCAAAATGCAGTTTCATTCCTCAAAACTTATAGTTGAACGGTGTCCCTTCAAAATTATTTTGTAAATATGCTTATATATTTATATACTTATATGGTAAAAGTTGTATGTACTGAACTCTTTATATGATACAAAAAATTTAAAACATTTTCAAAGTATGGTAAATATAGGTTGTGATCTATGAATCAAATGCATCCCACACTATTTATTAAATAATTTTTTAAAAAAATAAAAAACCAGTTCCAGTTCTGTTCCACGGGTCTGGACCGGAACCAAACTGAAAATTTTGATTTTAGAAATTTTGAATTGGAACCGAACGGGAATGCCGGTTCCGGTTCGGTTCCTTAACAAACCTAAATGGAAGAGTGGAAAAAGGCTATGTAGTCCTTTTGCCTGATTGGTTATTTTGAAGCAAGGGAGCCCCCTTGGGAAGTGTTGTCTTCACTTTTGATCAAACACTTAGAAAGTGTTAATAAATGTTTTTTTTTAATTACAAGTATTTTCTTGTCAAACTTAGCTAAGTAAAGAAAGTAGATATAAGAGTTAATAAATAAAATATATGAATGGTGTTTTACACCTCTATGTCCCCCCTAAATGAATAGCCGTAAATGGAAGAGAGGAAAAAGGCTCCATAGTCCTTGACCTTGATTGGTTATTTTGAAGAAAGGGAGCACCCTTGGAAAGTGGTGTCTTGACTCTTGATCAAACCTTTGAAAAGTGTTAATAAATATTTTATTAATTAAAAATATTTTCTTGTCAAAGTTAGCAAAGTAAAGAAAATAGATACCAGAGTTAGTAAATAAAATATTTTAATGGAGTTTCACACCTCTATGTCCCCCCCAAATGAACAGACGTAAATGGAAGAGAGGAAAATTGCTTTGTAGTCCTTTACCCTGATTTATGAATCAAATGCATCCCATACTATTTATTGAGTAAATTTTTTTAAAAATAAAAAACTAGTACCGGTTCGGTTCCACGTGTCCGGAATGGAACGAAACCGAAATTTTTGATATTTGAAATTTTGGAACCGGAACCGAACGGTAATGCCGGTTCCGCTTCGGTTCCTGATCAGACCTAAATGGAAGAGAGGAAAAAGCTCTGTAGCCCTTGACCTTTATTAGTCACTAATTAACCCTAGAGGGGGGGGTGAATAGAGTGTTCAAAAATAATTCTAATTGTTTTCAAAATTGGAACACGCTATAACCAAAAAACAATTTCTCAATAAACAAGTGAATGATTCAATATCAATTCTCTAACAATTAATCTCAAGACAAATTGTAGCATACAAGATATTCAAGTGATTATAACATGCAAGATAATCAAGTAAAGAGAAAGAGATAGAGAGATTGACACCGTGATTTTTTTGAGGTTCGGTAACTCCTACTCCTCGGCTCAAGAACCCCTTCTTGAGACTTTTCCCGATCCTTTCACTATGGCCCTTCCTTCACAGGTGGAATGGCAAACCTTTACAACACAAGCTTCTCGAGCTTGTCTCTCAATCAAGAGAACAACCCTCTCTTGAACAATCGGTGGACTTCACTTGTCCGAGATTACAAATTCGTATGTAATCAATAAAATCACTCAGGAACAAAAACACTCAAAACCCAAAGGTTTTTATGGAAGATAAATCAATATAAGCTCAAGTGTTTTTGGTGATTTTACAATAGCTCTAGAAATGTATTCTCAAAGGATATGATTAATGAATGATATTTGGAAAATAAGAAGAGATACTAGAGGTTTTGATTTTCAAAGAAACTTGGAGAAAATCAGATTTTCAAAGCTTGGTTTCAATGGTTTTTGTAGAGGAAATTTCTGCAGAATTTTTGATAGCTTTCTTTCTCTTTGTGTTTTAATCTCTACCTCTTCAATATACACATCTCATTCTATATATAGCATTGCATTAGGGTTTTGAAGAATGATTATTGTATTTGAGAAAACACAGCCGTTTCAAGTCCATAAACATTTGCTTAAAACATGGAAAATGTTTGTGCCGAATCTGCAGATTTTAAGGAACAAACTAGTCGACTACATTGAAGTTGTAGTCGACTAGATTGAGTTCTAGTCGACTACATTGGACCATCTAGTCGACTAGATTAAGTTCTAGTCGACTACAAAATGTAGTCTAGTCGACTTAAGCCTATTTTAGTCGACTACTTTGATGTGGATGAAAAGCCTGAAGCTACTGATTGTTTTAGTCGACTATATTGAAATACACATCGTGATTCTAGTCGACTACAAGTTAAAAAATATTTAATAAAAATATTTTTCTTTCCGTTTAAGTTCGGTAAAGCATTTTTCATTCCATTTAAGTTCGGTTCATTTTATACTTAAGCTTATACGATAATATCGACGCATAAAATTACCTTGTTACAATGATCGCTCCCCGACCTATCTACCCCAAGTCTTGAGTCTTCGACTTCCGCCTTTGCCGTTGAATTAAATGATTTTCCATTTTGCGCTTCAATTTCTTTCACAACTTTTCGCTTTAAATCAAGCTTTCTTTCCGAGCTTGCTTTTCGAGTCATTTCCTTTCCGAGTTTAATTTCTAAGTCGTTCACCAGTCTTTTGCTGAAAATATAAACTCGATAATTCATTAGTATCAAACACTCTTCAATGGTTTGTTATCATCAATTTTGGAATTGTTTGCCGATAGTAAATTTCAAAGCCAACAACCCTGATTGGTTCTTTTGAATCAAGGGAGCACCCTTGGGAAATGGTGTCTTGACTATTGATCAAACCCTTGGAAAGTGTTAATATATATTTTTCTAATTACAAATATTTTCTTGTCAAAGTTAGCAAAGTAAAGAAAGTAGATATAAGAGTTAATAAATAAAATATATGAATGGTGTTTCACACCTCTACTACTCCACCCAAAATGCAGTTTCATTCCTCAAAAATTATAGTTGAACGGTGTCCCTTTAAAATTATTTTGTAAATATGCTTATATATTTATATACTTATATGGTAAAACTTGTATGGACTGAACTCTTTAAATCATACAAAAATTTTAAAACATTTTCAAAGTATGGTAAATTTAGGTTGTGATCTATGAATCAAATGCATCCCACACTATTTATTAAATAATTTTTTTTAAAAATAAAAAACCAGTTCCAGTTCTGTTCCACGGGTCCGGACAGGAACCAAACTGAAAATTTTGATTTTGCAAATTTTGAATTGGAACCGAACGGGAATGCCGGTTCCGGTTCGGTTCCTTAACAAACCTAAATGGAAGAGTGGAAAAAGGCTTTGTAGTCCTTGTGTCTGATTGGTTATTTTGAAGCAAGGGAGCACCCTTGGGAAGTGTTGTCTTGACTCTTGATCAAACACCTGGAAAGTGTTAATAAATGTTTTTTTTAATTACAAGTATTTTCTTCTCAAACTTAGCTAAGTAAAGAAAGTAGATATAAGAGTTAATAAATAAAATATATGAATGGTGTTTTACACCTCTATGTCCCCCCTAAATGAATAGCCCTAATTGGAAGAGAGGAAAAAGGCTCCATCGTCCTTGAACTTGATTAGTTATTTTAAAGAAAATGAGCACCCTTGGAAAGTGGTGTCTTGACTCTTGATCAAACCCTTGAAAAGTGTTAATAAATATTTTATTAATTAAAAATATTTTCTTGTCAAAGTTAGCAAAGTAAAGAAAATAGATACCAGAGTTAATAAATAAAATATTTTAATAGAGTTTCACACCTCTATGTCCCCCCTAAATGAACAGGCGTAAATGGAAGAGAGGAAAATTGTTTTGTAGTCCTTTACCCTGATTTATGAATCAAATGCATCCCATACTATTTATTGAGTAAATTTAAAAAAAAATAAAAAAACTGGCACCGGTTCGGTTCCACGTGTCCGGAATGGAACGAAACTGAAATTTTTGATATTTGAAATTTTGGAACCGGAACCGAACGGTAATGCCGGTTCCGGTTCGGTTCCTGATCAGACCTAAATGGAAGAGAGGAAAAAGGCTCTGTAGCCCTTGACCCAGATTGGTTATTTTGAAGCAAGGGAGCACCCTTGGGAAATGGTGTGTTGACTCTTGATCAAACCCTTGGAAAGTGTTAATATATATTTTTCTAATTACAAATATTTTCTTGTCAAAGTTAGCAAAGTAAAGAAAGTAGATATAAGAGTTAATAAATAAAATACATGAATGGTGTTTTACACCTCTATGTCCCCCTAAATGAATAGCCCTAAATGGAAGAGAGGAAAAAGGCTCCATAATCTTTGAACTTGATTGGTTATTGTGAATAAAGGGAGAACCCTTGGAAAGTGGAGTATTGACTCTTGATCAAACCCTTGAAAAGTGTTAATAAATATTTTATTAATTAAAAATATTTTCTTGTCAAAGTTAGCAAAGTAAAGAAAATAGATTCCAGAGTTAATAAATATAATATTTTAATGGAGTTTCACACCTCTATGTCCCCCCTAAATGAACAGACGTAAATGGAAGAGAGGAAAATTGCTTTGTAGTCCTTTACCCTGATTTATGAATCAAATGCATCCCATACTATTTATTGAGTAAAATTTTTAAAAAATAAAAAACTGGTACCGGTTCGGTTCCACGTGTCCGGAATGGAAAGAAAGTGAAATTTTTTGTATTTGAAATTTTGGAACCGGAACCGAACGGTAATGCCGGTTCCGGTTCGGTTCTTGATCAGACCTAAATGGAAGAGAGGAAAAAGGCTCTGTAGCCCTTGACCCTGATTGGTTATTTTGAAGCAAGGGAACACCCTTGGGAAATGGTGTCTTGAATCTTGATCAAACCCTTGGAAAATGTTAATATATATTTTTCTAATTACAAATATTTTCTTGTCAAAGTTAAAAAGTAAAGAAAGTAGATATAAGAGTTAATAAATAAAATATATGAATGGTGTTTCACACCTCTACTACTCCACCCAAAATGCAGTTTCATTCCTCAAAAATTATAGTTGAACGGTGTCCCTTCAAATTTATTTTGTAAATATGCTTATATATTTATATATTTATATGGTAAAACTTGTATGGACTGAACTCTTTAAATCTTACAAAAATTTTAAAACATTTTCAATGTATGGTAAATTTAGGTTGTGATCTAAGAATCAAATGCATCCCACACTATTTATTAAATAATTTTTTTTTTTTAAAAAAACCTGTTCCAGTTCTATTCCACGGGTCCGGACCGGAACCAAACTGAAAATTTTGATTTTGGAAATTTTGAATTGGAACCGAACGGGAATGCCGGTTCCAGTTCGGTTCCTGAACAAACCTAAATGGAAGAGTGGAAAAAGGCTCTGTAGTCCTTGTGCCTGATTGGTTATTTTGAAGCAAGGGAGCACCCTTGGGAAGTGTTGTCTTGACTCTTGATCAAACACCTGGAAATTGTTAATAAATGTTTTTTTTTAATTACTATTATTTTCTTGTCAAACTTAGCTAAGTAAAGAAAGTAGATATAAGAGTTAATAAATAAAATATATGAATGGTGTTTTACACCTCTATGTCCCCCCTAAATGGAAGAGAGGAAAAAGGCTCCATAGTCCTTGAACTTGATTGGTTATTTTGAAGAAAAGGAGCACCCTTAGTGGTGTCTTGACTCTTGATCAAACCCTTGAAAAGTGTTAATAAATATTTTATTAATTAAAAATATTTTCTTGTCAAAGTTAGCAAAGTAAAGAAAATAGATACCAGAGTTAGTAAATAAAATATTTTAATGGAGTTTCACACCTCTATGTCCCCCCCAAATGAACAGACGTAAATGGAAGAGAGGAAAATTGCTTTGTAGTCATTTACCCTGATTTATGAATCAAATGCATCCCATACTATTTATTGAGTAAAATTTTTAAAAAATAAAAAACTGGTACCGGTTCGGTTCCACGTGTCCGGAATGGAAAGAAAGTGAAATTTTTTGTATTTGAAATTTTGGAACCGGAACCGAACGGTAATGCCGGTTCCGGTTCGGTTCTTGATCAGACCTAAATGGAAGAGAGGAAAAAGGCTCTGTAGCCCTTGACCCTGATTGGTTATTTTGAAGCAAGGGAACACCCTTGGGAAATGGTGTCTTGAATCTTTATCAAACCCTTGGAAAGTGTTAATATATATTTTTCTAAATACAAATATTTTCTTGTCAAAGTTATAATGTAAAGAAAGTAGATATAAGAGTTAATAAATAAAATATATGAATGGTGTTTCACACCTCTACTACTCCACCCAAAATGCAGTTTCATTCCTCAAAAATTATAATTGAAAGGTGTCTCTTCAAAATTATTATGTAAATATGCTTATATATTTATATACGTATATGGTAAAACTTGTATGGACTGAACTCTTTAAATCATACAAAAAGTTTAAAACATTTTCAAAGTATGGTAAATTTAGGTTTTGATCTATGAATCAAATGCATTCCACACTATTTATTAAATAATTTTTTTAAAAAATAAGAAATCGGTTCCAGATCGGTACCACGGGTCCGGACCGGAACCAAACTGAAATTTCTGATTTTGGAAATTTTCAATTGAAACCAAACGGGAATGTCGGTTCCGGTTCGGTTCTTGAACAAACCTAAATGGAAGAGTGGAAAAAGGCTCTGTAGTCCTTGTGCCTGATTGGTTATTTTGAAGCAAGGGAGCACCATTGGGAAGTGTTGTCTTCACTCTTGATCAAACACTTGGAAAGTGTTAATAAATGTTTTTTTTAATTACAATTATTTTCTTGTCAAACTTAGTTAAGTAAAGAAAGTAGATATAAGAGTTAATAAATAAAATATATGAATGATGTTTTACACCTCTATGTCCCCCCTAAATGGAAGAGAGGAAAATGGCTCCATAGTCCTTGACCTTGATTGGTTATTTTGAAGAAATGGAGCACCCTTGGAAAGTGGTGTCTTGACTCTTGATCAAACCCTTGAAAAGTGTTAATAAATATTTTATTAATTAAAAATATCTTCTTGTCAAAGTTAGCAAAGTAAAGAAAATAAATACCAGAGTTAATAAATAAAATATTTTAATGGAGGTTCACACCTCTATGTCTCCCCTAAATGAACAGACGTAAATGGAAGAGAGGAAAATTGCTTTGTAGTCCTTTACCCTGATTTATGAATCAAATGCATCACATACTATTTATTGAGTAAATTTTTTTAAAAATAAAAAACTGGTACCGGTTCGGTTCCACGTGTCCGGAATTGAACGAAACCGAAATTTTTGATATTTGAAATTTTAGAACCGGAATCGAACGGTAATGCCGGTTCTGGTTCGGTTCCTGATCAGACCTAAATGGAAAAGAGGAAAAATGCTCTGTAGCCCTTGACCCTGATTGGTTATTTTGAAGCAAGGGAGCACCCTTGGGAAATGGTGTCTTGACTCTTGATCAAACCCTTGGAAAGTGTTAATATATATTTTTCTAATTATAAATATTTTCTTGTCAAAGTTAGCAAAGTAAAGAAATTAGATATAAGAGTTAATAAATAAAATATATGAATGGTGTTTCACACCTCTACTACTCCACCCAAAATGCTGTTTCATTCCTCAAAAATTATAGTTGAACGGTGTCCCTTCAAAATTATTTTGTAAATATGCTTATATATTTATATACTTATATGGTAAAAGTTGTATGGACTAAACTCTTTAAATCATACAAAAATATTAAAACATTTTCAAAGTATGGTAAATTTAGGTTGTGATCTATGAATCAAATGCATCCCACACTATTTATTAAATAAGTTTTTAAGAAAATAAAAAACCAGTTCCAGTTCTGTTCCACAGGTCCGGACCGGAACCAAACTGAAAATTTTGATTTTGGAAATTTTGAATTTGTACCGAACGGGAATGCCGGTTCCGGTTCGGTTCCTGAACAAACCTAAATGGAAGAGTGGAAAAAGGCTTTGTAGTCCTTGTGCCAGATTGGTTATTTTGAAGCAAGGGAGCACCCTTGGGAAGTGTTGTCTTGACTCTTGATCAAACACTTGGAAAATGTTAATAATTTTTTTTTTTAATTACAAGTATTTTTTTGTCAAACTTAGCTAGGTAAAGAAAGTAGATATAAGAGTTAATAAATAAAATATATGAATGGTGTTTTACATCTCTATGTCCCCCCTAAATGAATAGCCCTAAATGGAAGAGAGGAAAAAGGCTCCATAGTCCTTGACCTTGATTAGTTATTTTGAAGAAAATGAGCACCTTTGGAAAGTGGTGTCTTGACTCTTGATCAAACCCTTGAAAAGTGTTAATAAATATTTTATTAATTAAAAATATTTTCTTGTCAAAGTTAGCAAAGTAAAGAAAATAGATACCAGAGTTAATAGATAAAATATTTTAATGGAGTTTCACACTTCTATGTCCCCCCTAAATGAACATGAGTAAATGGAAGAGAGGAAAATTGTTTTGTAGTCATTTACCCTGATTTATGAATCAAATGCATCCCATACTATTTATTGAGTAAATTTTTTAAAAAATAAAAAACTGGTATCAGTTCGGTTCCACGTGTCTGGAATGGAACGAAACCGAAATTTTTGATATTTGAAATTTTGGAACCGGAACCGAACGGTAATGCCGGTTCCGGTTCGGTTCCTGATCAGACCTAAATAGAAGAGAGGAAAAAGGCTCTGTAGCCCTTGACTCTGGAGCACCCTTGAGAAATGGTGTCTTGACTCTTGATCAAACCCTTGGAAAGTGTTAATATATATTTTTCTAATTACAAATATTTTCTTGTCAAAGTTAGCAAAGTAAAGAAAGTAGATATAAGAGTTAATAAATAAAATATATGAATGGTATTTCACACCTCTACTACTCCACCCAAAATGTTGTTTCATTCCTCAAAAATTATAGTTGAACGGTGTCCCTTCAAAATTATTTTGTAAATATGCTTATATATTTATATACTTATATGGTAAAAGTTGTATGTACCGAACTCTTTAAATCATACAAAAAATTTAAAACATTTTTAAAGCATGGTAAATTTAGGTTGTGATCTATGAATCTAATGCATTCCAACTATTTATTAAATAAATTTTTTAAAAAATAAAAAACCAGTTCCAGTTCATGAAGTTTGAAGACATGTCAGAGACGTCCTCGAGCCATGGTGGGGTTACAGTACCTGGGGCTGTTCCTGTTCCTCAGTTGCCAAGATTGCAGGAGAATGTATGCAATTCGATGTTCTTTGTTTGAAGCTGTAGGCTTCTTTTATATGCTTACCTAGGACGACAACTTGGATACTGGTCTATATGTATAGTATGTGGCTTTTGGTGTGACCTTCTACAGCAGAGGAGGCTATCGTACCATATAGCTAGTTGAATTATGACAGTAGGGTTTTAGATCCGGCTAGTCCTCGTGCGAAGTTGTCTGACATTGCCATTCCTAGATGTTCCTGTTTTATTTAATCAGTCGAATGTCGATTGTGAATGGCTAAAATGTTGTTGCGTCCTGAATGGTATGCATGAAATGATGTGGGTAGTAGTTATGTGTCCGGTGTGCAATTTTTCCCCTCGTAAACCTGTCCCAAAATCGGGTTGGCTCAAGTGAGTACTAGGCATGATGATGATCACGAGTGCCACTCAAGAGTGTTGAAATATCATGAATTCAAGGGAAAATATCACTTACCTCCCTTGAGGTTTGGCAATATTGCACGCGATACCCCTTAATTTTCAATTATATCAGTTACTTCCCTTGGAGATGTAAAATTATGAAATGACCCTCAATAATTATAGTCTATTGAATTTTCATATTGCCCCCCACCCTAATGGGTAAATTATAGTCTCACCCCCTAAAATTCTAAAATATATTTAAAATTTAAAAATATATATATAATTCGAAAAAAATATATAAAATTCAAATATATATATTTTGAAAAAAAATATATAAATTTTGAAACACATATATAAATTTCAAAATATATATAAATTTGAAATAAATAAATAAAATTAGAAAAAATATATAAAATTTGAAATATATATAATTCCGAAAAAATATATAAATTTCGAAAAACATATATAAATTTTGAAATATATATCTAATTCGAAATAAATATATAAATTTCAAAAAACATATATAAAATTTGAAATATATATATAAAATTTGAAACAAATATATAAATTCAAATATATATATATAATTAGAAAAATATATAAAATTCAAAACAAATATATAAATTCGAAATGGGTTAATTTGCAAGTTCAAACATGCATATATTTGTAGAGGCTACATTACAGGAAGGTGTTCCAATGTTTGTCATGCAAAGAGTAAGAAGTCTATCAAATTCTAAGCACTACTTTTTCTAATAGATCTGATGGGTTCTGCTAGCTATTTTGTAGCTTTTTGTTTGGAAGATTGAACCATCAAAATTTCAAATTATATATATATGTTTTGCGAAATTTATATATTTTTTCGAATATATATTTTAATTATATATATATATTTCGAAATTTATATATGTTTTTCGAAATTTATACATTTTTTTGGAATTTTATATATGTTTTTCGAATTTTATATATTTTTTCTAATTTTATATATATATTTCAAATTTTATATATGTTTTTTAAAATTTATATATATTTTTTCAAAATTTATATATATTTTCCAAATTTTTTATATATATTTTTTAATTTTATATATATTCAAATTTTATATATATTTTAAAATTTTAAATATTTTTTCAAATTTTAGGGGGTGAAACTGTAATTTACCCATTAAGGTGAGTGGCAATGTGAAATTCAATAGTTTATGGGGTGAAACTGTAATATGAATAAGGGGTATTTAGGGTATTTTATCCCTTTGACCGCATTGACTTTGGATGGAGGGAGTGAAAGTGATAGACAAAGCTAACCTGGACCTGGAGGGAGATAATTGATACATTTTAAATTAAGGGGTACCGCGTGCAATATAATCAAACCTCAAGGGTGGTAAGTGATATTTTCCCTAAATTCAATATAAAAATGAAGTTTGAATATGGTTGAGTTTTTATTATTTTTGGGGAAGATTAAATTTTGAGACAATATAGTGAGGACATAGACAGTAGTAACTGAAAAATCAAAATCTCACCTGTAAGATTTCTAGGAATTAGACACTAAAGATTTTGAGTGTATATATAAGATATGCTAGTTTGGTTTGTATTTTTAAAAATTATTTTTGAGAATTCTGAAAATAAAAAATTATTTTTTAATAACAATAAAAATGAGTTTTTCTGACATTTTTATACTAGAAATTTCTGAAAATAATTTTTAAAAATCAATCAAGCAAATTTTTGTACATTTTTTTTTATTTTCAATTTTAAAAAACATAGATAACTATTTTCAGAAATGCAAATCATTAATCCAAGAACTTTTCTATTACACCAGAGATCAGAGAATTATCAAAACATGGTTGACCATTTCTTTGTCCATGGATGTCTAAATAAATTCTTGAACTTTTTATGTCCCATTTGTTGTTGGGTATTGACCAAACAATCTTGCTTGACAAGCTGTGTTACTGTGTAGTGCGTCTCCTTTGAACTTGCTTGACAAGCATTATTGAGGTCAATGGGTCTTGGTAGTCTACTACTGCTACTCTTGTTGATGAGATCATTAATATATATATATATATATATATATATATATATATAGTTTCTGAGCTGATTCATTTGTTAGTGTACGTAGTGTGGTCCACTAACACGTGTAAATTATATGTATATATCACACTTTCTAGGGTAAATTTTAGTCACACCACTTGGTCATATTTTACTTACATATAAACTTTGATTCTTTCAGTGAGACTTCACAATTAGTTTTTTGACAAGCAGAAGGACTATACTATCCTTTTTAATTTAGTTAAATTAAAAATAACTTGTTTCTAGTATAAAATAAGTAAAATGTTTGAAAAAAATATTAATATTTATTTATATTGACCTAATTTCATAAAAATAAATTAATTTACTAACACTCATGGTACAAACTATAAAAAATTAATCATAATTGCAAAAGACTCCGTTGTTTAACATTTATTAATACTAATTCAAGAGATGAAGTTGAATTTTTAATTTGGTTAAAACTCGTAACTTATTAACAATAACTTCAAAAATTAACTCAAGTTATTTTCAATTGCATAAAAAACTAAAATTATTAAAAATGATTCCAAAAGTTAGTAGACTAAGGTGTGCAAATAGAACTAATTTGGATAGTCAATATAATATATGTTAATAAATTAGATTTTTTAATGAAATTATGTTAACTTAAATAAATATTAGTATGTGTTTGAAATATTTTACTTATTTTATATTATTTTTAATTTATTTAACTAAAGTTAAAAAAGGTACCATAGTCATTTTATTTATCAAAAATTGATAAAAAATAATTTTGAGAATTTACTGAAAGTTACCGTTAAAGTTGTATCTAGACGAAATATAACCAAATCTCGAGGGTGTGTCAAATTTACCTCACTTTCAATTCATTATTCATATAGACCCTGACATATTCAGTGGGGCCCAGTTTATCACTATCAGTGTAGTAGTGCTCACAACCGTCCATCCGGACTAAGTACTAGATTAAGTGGGTGATACATTGTTTTAAGACGGACTTAAAATAGTAATTAACAATATTTTTTCTCGGATTATTTCAAAATCATCATCTCTAATTTAATAAGCATTTATATTTAAGCAGGTGTGAACTATTTCACTATGTTATTATTCTTCAATAACTAAAATGCTCTTAATTCATTGCACATTTTGACATAAAAAAACTGTGAAACTTTAATCAAGAACATATATTAAAACATGTGAAATATTTTGTCTGAAAAATAATATAAAGCACTTGCTATGAGACAGTCCAATAAAAATAAACAAAAAAAGATGGACAAACTGATGTAAAAATATTAATTGCAATATTATTATTTTATTAAGTTCTTGAGAGCATTTTGTTATTCTCAATTCCTGAAACCCTTATTCAAAGTTTGAAAGACTCGAGAGTTTTTAAAATTTTCAAATAAAAGCAATAAAAGAGAAATTTAGGGTCCGTTTGGGAACCTTTGTTTTTGTTTTTGTTTTGAGAACTAAAAAATAAGAACAATTCTTGTTCTTGTTCTTATTTTCTCATCCAAAAGAACAAGAACAAAAAACATGTTTGGGGCAAAAAAACACACATATTCTCACACAATTTTTCCTCTCTAGCACAATTCTTTCTTTTTTTGAAAAATCCCAAAAAGAACAAAAAAATAAGTTTTTGTTGTTCCCTTATTTTTTCTACTATTTACGAAAACAGTTTCTAAATTGAGAACATAACAAATGGTAAAAAAGGTAAAAAATGTTACCAAACATGTTCTGTTCTTCTGAACAGTGCCAAAAAACAAAAAACAGAACAAAAACAGAGTATCCAACCGCAGCTCAATAAATTCAAATATTTTACCCAACCAAATAAATTATATAAACATCCACAAAGTCCACGTAGGCACATACATCATCCAACAAAACTCTACCCAAGTCCAACATCCAAATAACACCAAATTTACATACACAATATTATTTGACTATTATAAGCTTGCAAGTTAAGCTTCCAAATGATGGAAGCAATTGCGATTTCAAATTTCGTCAAGTCAATGTTCACTTGGATGAAATTGAAGATCACTTAGAATTTGACTTTTCCAAGAGACTTGGTAATAATTTTGAGAAATAAGTAAAATATGTAATTCTTGGAGAGCACGATAACTTTGATTTTGTCATAAAAAAATCCATGGTACAGTAAAATATGTAATTCTTGGGGAACAGGTAATTAATGACATAGTTTCTTGAGTTCACTAATATTTCCTGAATTAATTGGAAGTAAGTATGAGGGGTGATTTTATAGTGTCGAAACATCAACATTCGAGAAATATGCCCTTACTTCAAAGTTTATTTGAATTAATATAAAATAGTTTTATTTAGTTTATCCATCACATGTCACGCCGAATTAAAAAATAATAATTTAAAAGTGAAAGCAGAATTATTTAGCATACATCTTTCTGTCAGCAGAGCATTCTCTAAAAGTGAATGATATTTGATTTACATTTTATAGCACAATAAATGTTTATGTTTTGTCATTTTTGTTCTTTGAAAAGTGGAAGGAAATAAAAATTAATAAAGCGTGGACATTACATCCCTCAAACCAGTTGAAATTAGTAAAAAAAAATTATTGAGTTATGATTTATACGTCAGTGTCTCACATTTATACAAGTTGTGAGTAGAGGTGCATACGGTACGGATCGGTTTCGGTTTTGACCGAAAGCTAAACCTAACCTATATTTTTATTTTTGAAAAATAAAAACCATAACCTAATCGTTAGTGTAAGAAACCGAACCTAAACCTAACCTATATTTTCGGTTCGGTTTAGGCTCGATTTCGGTTTCTAATATCAAATTTTTTTTTGAAAAGTAAAAATAATATGTATTGGAATGAATAACACAAGGTAAAGAAACCGTTTTTTTCGATAATTTATATATAAATTACTTATACAAGTTGTAATTTTTAAATTATATTTATATATATATATATATATATGTATAGAATTCTCTATTGTTGTAGTCTATTTCCATATTCATGTATGTATGTATATAACACCTATTTTCATATTTATCTAGTACTAACTACTGAGAACTTGAAAAAAGAAATAAATTTAGAGGGCAATATGATCCATGTATTTTATAAGAATATTAATAATATTCTCCTATAACATAAGGATAGTGATTTGGAGGCCCATTTTTACCTATATTGTATTATTAGTACATATATAATATGTTATATTATTATGTATTTAAAACCGGTTCGGCTTGGTTATTTTCGGTTTTTGACCAACTAAAACTGTAATCTAACCTAAAAAATCAGTTTTTTAATTTTGAAAATCGTAATCGAACCGAATCATTTTAAAATCATACTGAACCGCCGGTTTCAGTTTGATCCGATTCAATTTTTCGATTTGTTGTGCAACCCTAATTGTGAGAGCTCCTCTTAATATTTTCGGAGTCCATTTTTCGATTTACAACTCCAACAAAAGTTTGAGAAGACTCCATAAAACTATAAAATATTGTAATAAGTTTTTTTCAACTAATTTTTTTACGCAATTTACTTCTTCAAGTTTACAAAATTACTGTATATGAGTTATTTGTCATATTTTTAATTTCATAAAAATAATTCATAACTAATAAACATATTTTTATTTTGCAAACATCATTGCCTTTTCGGTACGCGAAAACCTCATTACCTTTTCAAAAATTTACCCCATTTCGAAGTCCATTCCACGTGCTTTGAAGTCAATCGTCTGTAACACACATACACACACATACACACACACTGTGTGTATATAACGGAACACGCAGTCTATCTTCTCCTTCCTATATAAAGCAAACCAAACTGTGTCTTATTGTAGCAAACTAAAATAACCTGAGAGCAAACCAAACCCAACCAAATCAAATTATTCTCTTCTCCATTATTTTCGGACTTTCAATCCACTATTACCCACCCATTTCTCTCTTTCACTCTCTCCATATACAGATTCACATTAAGGTAATTTTTCTTCTCTTTCCAAAATTTGTGGGTTTTTTCCTGTTTCTCTTCTCTGATTCCAAAACCATGGTATCAAATTTTGTAATTATAAACATATATATATATATATATATATATATATATATATGTTTTAAGATTTCGTGCTCTTTTGTTGATGGGTTTTTCTTCACTTATTCAACCAATTGCTTCGCTTGTTTATTTCACCACTTGATGGAATTATTGCTTAGGAATGGGTTTCTTATAGTTTTCTTTGGAATTGTTGTTTAGGTTTTTTCTATATTGTAATACATTATGGGACTTCGTAATGTGTGCATTTTTACAATCCTCTGTTTGGAAAACTCTGTTTTTCTTATAAACCTTAATGTTGCTTCACTTAGTTTAATTTTATGAACTCCATGTTGATACGGTATTCAGATGGTATGAATTTTCTGGGATTTCTTTAACGTATTTACAATTTTGCTTTTCTATTGTTTTATTTTTTATTTTATATATATATATAGTATATGATTTGGTTTTGTTTTCTGTCCTTTTTTGACCAGGTATTTTTGCCTGTTATTTATGTTGCCATATTCATTATTTGCACCATTTGATTTTATGACTCTTTTTTTTCCACCCATATTTACCATATACACAGATGAAATGGCTTTTGGGATTTCTGTATTTTGTTCACTCTTGATGCTAAATTGAGTGTGTCTTGTTTAGTCTTGTCCTCTTTTTATGTAAAAAATGTGTTTTGAAATTTAGTCTTGTGGATAATATATATGTCAATTCTTTTTCTGCAAATTGTATCTAAGATCCCATTAATTTTTGGAGGGAAGATTTCACAGTTCATAATCTTGATGGCTTCTCTTCATTTATGTGTTACATTTAGTTCCATCTAAATTTGTAAAACTAACTTGGGTATTACATAACAGGAATCTGTATCACATTTGGTGTTGCATGGGGATTTCTCTTGCTTGTCCATTTTCGTGTTTTAATGATCTAGAGAACGGGCTCGAATCTATTACTGTGAAGTTGATTCATTTCGGCGATGATGAAATGATAAATCCACTGCAATCCAGCACCTTCCATGGCAGTGATTCAAAACCCGCCATATTGAAATCATTGGGTACTGGAAATATGACGATAGGAGGCCTTGTTAGCTATAAAAGAAAAGAATCTGAAACCCCAATCTTGGAAAAAACTCGTTTATTGGAAGAAAAGAAGAACAAAGAGGTAGAAAATCAATCTCCGACATCAGATGACTTGAAGGCAAAAATCCCAGAAATGCCCCATTGGGATGCAAAATGCCCGAAACATCATGCTGCAGTTAAGTTGCAGAAAGTATACAAAAGTTTCCGAACAAGAAGAAAGTTAGCAGATTGTGCAGTTCTAGCGGAGCAAAGCTGGTATGTATGTGTTACTGTTATTTTCAGCACTCTATACAAAAGTTTCCCTAAAAGGTTTTTTTGGGTTTTGTCTCCTAATATCGAAGTTCAAAAATATTATAGGTGGAAGTTATTGGACTTTGCGGAACTCAAGCACAGTTCTATATCATTCTTTGACGGTGAGAAGCATGAGACTGCCATTTCGCGTTGGTCAAGAGCTAGAACCCGAGCTGCCAAGGTAAATTTGTACCACATTGATACAAATTGATTGATTTTCTTTTTATGATTTGTCCTGAGATTATTAATTTCTTTGGTTATCTATCATTTTCTAGGTCGGAAAAGGCTTGTCCAAGAATGGTAAAGCGCAGAAACTTGCTTTACAACACTGGCTTGAAGCAGTAAGTGAATTGCTCTAATTTATTTAGTTTTGATTTTCCCCTTAAAAAGTATATGGTTACTGATTAGGCATTTTCTTCCTTGCATGGAAAAGATTGATCCAAGGCATCGGTATGGGCACAATCTCCACTTCTATTATGATGAGTGGCTTCACTCTCAAAGTAAAGAACCCTTCTTCTACTGGTAATTCTTCGTAATCTCGCTAGAATGCAGAATTTTCAATTTGTTAACAGTATCTGTTGTGGAGTTTAGAATCACAATTACAATATTAACCGCTGATTCGGAAAATGCAGGCTAGATATAGGCGAAGGGAAGGAGGCGAATCTCGTTGAAAAATGCCCTCGATCAAAACTTCATCAGCAGTGTATCAAATATCTAGGACCGGTATGCGCTTTTTTATGTTATAATTCTAATTATTTAAATGCTGTTTGTATATGGTTTGCTCAGTTCTCGAAATTTTGTTACTGATATTTTTTTTTTCTTTTCACAGATGGAAAGGAAAGCCTACGAAGTCGTATTAGAATGCGGGATGCTTTTTTACAAGCAAACCGGGGAGCTCATTGACACCACTGAACCCAAGGGTGCTAAGTGGATTTTTGTCCTCAGCACATCTTTTATCTTATATGTTGGCCAGAAGAAGAAAGGCTCTTTTCAGCATTCTAGCTTCTTGGCTGGAGGAGCCACATCCGCAGCAGGAAGATTAGTCGTTGAAAATGGCATCCTAAAGGTATGTTTATAATCGGAAAACGAATGGATTATTATTATTATTATTATTTTATTTTTGTCGCAGTTTTAACTAGCTATTTATACACATATACAATTGATTAACAAGCCTTTTTTGTCCGATGTTTGCAGGGAGTTTGGCCTCACAGTGGTCATTATCGACCTACACCCGAAAACTTTCAGGTCTTACTTGCATTCCTCAGGAGGAGCAATATAGATCTCACTAATGTCAAGGTAAAAATGTGGTTCATATTTCTTTTTCAAAAGGACCGATTTTTTTTTTTTTTTTTTTCCTATGAGGTGAAAATTCAATTGCTTAATGTACCCTCTTTTTTGTTTTTATGCAGACGTATCCAGCGGCTGAACACGAAGAAGGATCGGTTAAAGAACGAAGCAGTGTCTTCCTAAGATGCAATTCATCTGAAGAAGACTTGACTGAAAAGGATGAGTTAGAGACACAAGAGGTAGATATCAAAGGCTTGACCTTAGCAAAAACCAATGTAACAACAGCAGGCTCGCCTGCTGTTGCAATGGAACAACGTAAGACAAGGCCGCCTAGGAATCTTCAAAGAAAATTGAGTAATCTTAGTATACCGAACAAAGTTGAGTTGTTTCAACGATCCGAGAGCCAGAATCAAGCTGGAGAATCCATATTGGATGGTTACGAAACAGCTGAAGAGCAAGATCATATGCTTGTAAAGCAGAACTTGTCGGACGAAGAAAAAGAAATTGAAGAAGAGGCTATTCCTGAGGAAGCTATTCTTCGAAGGATCAATTCACATAAAGGAATGAACTCATATCAGTTGGGGAAGCAGCTGTCTTGCAATTGGACCACCGGAGCCGGACCAAGGATCGGCTGTCTGAGGGACTATCCCTCGGAGCTCCAATTCCGGGCATTGGAGAAACTGAACTTGTCTCCAAGAAATGCTAGTTTTCTCAGATCAGCATCGACACCAGCCGGTTACAGTGGTGAAACGCTGGGGCCTCGAAGAAACAGTAGGCATTCCTTAGAACCCTTCTCTCCATTGAGTAGAGGGACCTCAGTACATGATGAGAGGTAAATTGTTTTTGTTGCTAACCCATTCTTTTGTTTCTAATCCATTCTTTTGTGGGAATGCAAAAGATGATGATTCTTTTTGACATTCATTTTTTATGTCAATATTGTACACATTATCTAACATGTACAATGTGAAGAATCTGTAAAATTTTGCAGTATATATATATATATACATTATCTAACATGTATTCTTTTGTGGGAATACAAAAGATGTTGATTTAAGCATTATTGCATTGATGAGTGTTTCATAATTGACCCTTTTCTATGAAGTAGTGAACTCCAAATCTCATGAATACTGCAAACTCTGTGGTCCTCCTGATAGAACTTAAAGGACCACATGGTTTTTGGTTGGACAGAAAATAAGATGTGGTTTGAGTGAGGTCTTGGTATAATATTAGAGAGGATCGGCAATATAAGAGCATGTGGAGTGGTGGTATGGTTGGTTTTACACTTTTTGATAAAGTGTAGTGCCACGTTACCAATTTGGAGAGTGTGTGATAACGTGACTCTATACTTTATTTGGAGTGTGTTCTATGGAGTGGTGTTCTATGTTTTACTACACTTTATTATTATTTTATTATTCAACATTATTTAATTACTATTAAAAAAATTTAATATACAAAAAATATTAAATATGACAAATAAAAATATATTCTCAAATTTTCTACAAATGAAAAATACATTAATAATTTCTCACATACAAAAAAAAATTAAACATGCAAAAAAATACATTAAATAATTTGACACACGTGAAAAAAAATACATTACACCATAACACATTGGAAAAAAATATATATTAATATTTTACCATATATTATAATAGAATTAAACATCCCCTTGTTGATGTAATCGCTGAAAATGTACTTTTCATATTATTATAAAAATTAAATAAATTAATTCCTAAAGTTAAAAGTAGGAGTTTTTTTAATTAATTAATTGAATGTTATAACAAAATATTGCATTGTACATTAAAGAATATAGCCAAAATAATATATTTTTTATTTTAAATTTATTAAATTATATATTTTTTAATTAGTTAATTGAATATTATAATAAAAATATTGTATTATATATTAAAACATAATTAAATTAAAAAATTATTATAAAAATAAATCATTCTGCAAAGTTTTATGTTTAAAAAAGTGAAAAAGAAGAAACAATGTGCCTAGGTGGCATTGACATTCTACCATGTGGACCACCACCTAATGTGCCCCACTCCACAACATAATTACACGCGATCACTCTCCACAGACCCAAACACTCGTCACTTACCTCCCCACTCCATATGCTCTAAGGTTATACATATACGCTAGTTTAATTAATTTATTATTGTTTACATTTTCAGCAAATTAAAAACAGGAAGGTACTTAAGTAATTTTGCACTTAATAAAGATGGAAAAGTGATTCTGGTGATGGTTAAAGAGGCAACCATTTGTTAGTTGAAGAACTGATTTTGCTCAAAAAGGAAAAAGAAAAATAGTTCAGGTTATTATTGGTCTAACCCAAGGACGCTCTCACATGAATCGATTCTAAAATTCGTGTAATATTAAATTATAAACTTATAAATGGACGAGAATTCAAATTCATACTCAATATACTGGATACGAACCCGAAAAGTTTTCCTTCCAACCGGCTCTGCTATGTGAGGGAATGATTACAACAAAGTGACAGTTTAAAGAGAGTTTTTCGCAGTGCCTTCTTCATATAAGCTTCACTAACTTCACATACTGTGTACTACAAAGAGTTAACAATAAATCTGTGAAATATGTGAAATGTCTCTAGTTTCCATCACCCCACTCCAACAGTACTCAAATTGCAATAACAATAACAGTAACAAAGGAAAAGAAGGAACAGAGAAAAAAGAAGAAAGAGGAGTATCCTGGAATTTTGGTTTACATGAAAATTATTCATTCAAAGTATCAAATTTTGGTTTGATATGAGATTAAATTAGTTGAAGAACTGTTTACCACATGAACACATGAACATTAAATTATTCAAAATTTGAAGTAGGAAGATACTCTGGGTCATAATGTTTCTGGGTCCCAATTATTCATGCACTTCATGAGTCACGTTATATCATGATAACATATGCTTAAGCATATATATATATATATGTATAGGCTTAATCCAATAAAATTATAATAAGAAGCCAACTAAATTTTTTCTTTAACTCCATCTGTACTAAATTATAGGTCCATTTTGGGAATCCAAATTTTTTAAAAAATGATTTTTGTTATAATATTAGTGAATGAAATATTAACTTTATCCATGATCCCATTATAATAATGTGATAGTTTATAGTGCTAGTGAATCATTGAAGATTAAATTAATAAATTGACTAAATGAAATATTTTGATTTTTAAAAAATGAAAACTTGATGTAGGAAAAGAGAAAAAGTGTTGTAGGAGTAGGGAGTACTAAACTGTAGAAAGTGGAAGAAAACCAAAGATGAAGAATCTCGATCTCCTAAAAAAGTATATCATTTTTGTTTTTATCCACCACATGATATCCCAAATCATGGTCCCAAAAAGATTCAAATTCGCTCTCATAAAAAGGGCCACCTCCTTTGTACTTCACTCTCTCACTACTTTTTATCCACCTCACAACTTCAAACAATCTACTCTGTGACACACCACTAACATACCCAAAAAAGATTTGTGGGTTTTTTGCAGCTCAAATGATTTTAGCTTCTTGGCTTCTTCAGCTACCCATCAAACATTTTCAAGGTAAGAGCTCTGAAAAATACTGTTTTAGTAGGTTGGGTTTTGTTTTGATTTTGGTATTGTTGTTGGGTTTTGCTTTTCTTGGCTTTTGTGATGAGAGTCTAATGGTTTCAGTGCCTCTTGGTTTTGAAATCTCTGGATTTGATAAAAGTAGAAATTGGGTGTCTGAAAATGGGGTTTTTGGATTTGGGTTCTTGGAGAAAGATGGTGATGATGTTGATGGGTCTGTTGTTGGTATAAGGTATAACTTATTGGGTCAAAAATTTGCTAGTGTTCCTGTTTGGAGTGTTGGTGGGGGTGTTAGGGTTTCTATGAACTCCACTTTTAGGCTTTCCACAGATGGGAGGCTTCTCTTGATTGAAAACCCTAATGGTTTGATTGTTTGGAGTAGTAATACCTCTAGTTTGGGTGTTCAAAAGGCTAGTCTTTTGAACACTGGCAATCTAGTTCTTCTTGGTGTTGGAGATAAAGTGGTTTGGGAAAGCTTTAGTAGTCCAACCACTACTTTACTTCCTGGTCAGTCTCTCCATTTTCCCCAAAACCTTAGAGCCCCTTCCACAGAATCAACTTTAAGTTACTATAATTTAGTGATTCGAAATTCGGGCGAGCTTGCCCTCGAATGGGAACGCAATGTGACTTATTGGAGGAGTCACTTTAGCTTCTCTGGTACTGTGAGGGAAGCAAGGTTTGATGCTAATGGTGTTTTAGGACTCTATAACGATATCAATAGGATGGTCTGGTCAGTATCAAGTAAGGATTCGGGAGACCCTTCCGTGGTTTTGAGGCATCTTAGGATTGACCTTGATGGGAACTTGAGAATTTACTCATGGGACAGTATGCTTCATACTTGGAGAGTTGGGTGGCAAGCGGTTGAGAACCAGTGCAATGTGTTTGGTTCTTGTGGTTTGTATAGCATATGTGGGTACAATTCCACTGGCCCTGTCTGTGATTGTCTGTACTCGAACTCGTTAGATTGGGGGAGTGGTGCTCCTGCAATGGACTCAACTGGTTCTGTGTGCAAGAAAATGGTGGATCTGCAGAACTGCAAGATGCGTACGAGTATGATGGTATTGAAACAAACAGTCCTATATGGTCTTTATCCCCCGGAAGATATTGATTTGAGGTTGAGTAAGGGGGCTTGCAGAGAGTACTGCTCCAATGACACTACTTGCATAGCTGCAACTTCAAAGAATGATGGATCTGGTAGCTGCACAATCAAAAGAACCAGCTTTATTAGCGGATACTGGAATCCGTCTGTGCCTGCAACCTCTTTCTTGAAGGTGTGTTTGGTTCCTCAGGCAGTTTCAGCTCGAGGAGCGGATCCCCATGGTAATGCAGAATCAGTTTCGTTGTTGTCCGGTAGATTCATAGCCCAAGGAGGTAGCTTCTACAAATTTATAGGAGTTATTGCTTTAATAATTTTGGTGACAGTGTTGCTTATTTTGGCCATGGAGACAACTGTCTTTTTGTTTGTCTATCGAAGAAGAAAATTAGAGGTTCAAACAAGGGTTCCTTTTGGGAAGGATGCCCAAATGAACCCACATTACAGTGTTGTCATCAGAGTATCTTTCGAAGAGATAAAAGAGTTGACTGCTAACTTTTCAAGCCAGCTTGGTCCATCTGTGTTTAAGGGTCTACTTCCCAACAAAATTCCCGTGATCGCTAAAGTTTTGAACGATGTGATTGTGTCCGAGAAAGATTTCCGAGTGGCAGTTTCTAAGTTGGCTGCCGTGCACCACCGGAATCTTGTGCCTCTAAAAGGATTCTGTTTTGAGTCGAAACAAAAGATTCTACTTTATGAATACATCCCTCGGGGTTCTTTGGATAAGTGGCTATTTGATTCCAAGCAGGACCAAAATGAAGGAAATTGGCAGCAAAGGCTTGATATTGGTCTTGGGGTGGTACGAGCCCTTGCTTATTTGCACTCCGAGTGTCAGCAATGCATAGCTCACGGGAATCTGAAGCTCGAGAATGTCCTGCTAGACGAGAATTTTGTTCCAAAAGTAACTGATTTTGGACTTTGGAACCTACTCCAAAACGAGGCATCTTCTGAGTCACCACCAGAGAAAGATATATACATGCTTGGAGAAATGTTGCTGCAAATCGTGACATGCAGGAGGAATATCGCGGGAGACAGTCTCCAGAATATAATGAACGAGTTGAATCAAGAACGAAGAGTTGAGGCTAGTGAGGAGTGGATAGCAGTTGAGAGAGTGGTGAGGATAGCTTTGTGGTGTATGCAAAATAAACCCTTTCTAAGACCTTCAATTGCTGAAGTGGTTAAGGTTATAGAAGGCACGCTTTCAGTAGATAGACCGCCAACTGCAGTAGCTCTTGGAGATGAGCATCAGACGGGCGATAAATTTAGATCCAAGATAGAGGTAGAGGTAGAGATAGAATCAGAAAGGAGAAGTTTTTAAGGAATCAGACCATGCTAACTGCATCAGACTTAGCTGTGAATGGGGTAAACTCTGGGAGTTGAAGGTTTTTCGGTAAGATTGAACCCTTGGAAGTTTTTGTTCATTAAAACTTGGCATGGCACTAACAAGTTTGCTGGCAGATGTTTGTCCATGAGTCTTTTAACATATTATTTTTGTTCTTCATGGTGATGTTTGAGCGACTTAAACTTGTTTCATTGTTGTTTTTTCACAACAATGCATGCAAATGTAATTTTGCTCAAGTTTACTGGCTATTAAATCATGAATTGGCTCCAATTCTACTGGCTTCCATTTCTTTTATGTTAGTGTGTTTACTGCAGTCTGCAGATAAGTTTCCATATATGTCTGTCATTCATATCGTCCAACCTGAAAAACTTCTTTCAGCTTGAAGTTCACATTTGAATATAAGATGATAAAAATTTACCCATGATTTGGTGTCCAAATAAAGTGATTTGGGACACCAGGATCCTGGAGACATTGGCCAACATAGGCACTGTTTGGTAGGTGAAGTCTGAACTTCATCTCCAGCAATAGGTATACTTGAAGCTGCCTGAATAAGAGAACATTAAGGTTAGTCCATCATTCCCTTCAAAGGACGATGGGGTTCAGAATAGTACTAACCTGTTCGGCCAGAACTTGGCCCTCAGTAGCTGAAGTTGCACTGGAAGTCTGACCATCTTGGCCATCGGTCGGTGGATGGTTATGGTTCCACCTGGTCTGATCTTGGTTTTCAGGGACCAGACCATGTTTGTTTGGACTGATCTCAAAATTTGGAACCAGACCAAATTGAATTGAATGTGGTGTTTTTGGAACAAGTTTTTTTGGTGGTTCCACATGGTCTGATCTGGTCTTGGTAACCAAAATCATATTTTTGAGATTAACGATTAAGACCACCAAAAATCAAAATTGAATAAAAATAATAATAATATATAAAATAAATTAAATAATACATAAAAATAATAATAATAAATGAATTAAATAATATATAATAATAAATAAATGAATAAATAATAAATTAATAAAATATATTTCGAAATAATTAAAAATGAATAAATAATAATAATAACATAAATAATAAATTAAATAAAACATATTTAAAAATAAAATAAAAATAACGAGTAATAAACAAAATGAATTAAATAATACATAATAATAATAGTAAATAAATATAATAATGAATAAATAATAAATTGATAAAATATATTTATAAATAATTAAAAACGAATAAATAATAATAATAAATTAATAATATAAATAAGAAATTAAATAAAACATATTTAAAAATAATGAATAATAAACAAAATGAATTAAATAATACATAATAATAATAAAAATTAATAATTAATAATTAATTAATAATATAAATAAATAATGAAATAGTAATAAATGAAATGAATGAAATAATAGTAAATAAAATGAATAGAATATATTTATAAAGTAATATATAAATGAATAAAATATATTTATAAATGAAAAAATAATAAATAAAATTATTTTATTTTTTTAAAGCGAAAATATCATACCAGAATGTTTTACCAAATATGGTCTGGTTCAATATTTGTGAGACCGTGACCATCAGATCAGACTACTTACCAAACAGATTTTTAAATTCAAGATCTAGACAAGACCGGACCGGACCAGACCATATCAGACCAGACCGCCTACCAAACATGGCCATAATCCAAGTCCGTCTTTGTGATGGATCGTTTTGTATGGTTATGTAGATTAGACAAACCCAATATATATATATCTATATATAAATTGCATACCAAACAGATTTAATGGAATATTTTGTACATTCTATTGAGCAAGAAAATAAATGGTTCGAATCTAACTCATCATATACACGAACGAGAAGGTCTCAAGGGGTCAAAAAACCCATGTTTACAAAATAATAAACAAAATAATTTGATCCGAGTGTCACCTATTCTAATTTCAGAATTCATCTGAAGTTCTGCAATGAGATGCAGTATTCATCATGGAGTGAACTGTTCTAATCCACTTTCAACTACTGTTCTCTGCACAAAGTAGTGCCCAGTTGGCATTGGTGCTAACTGCTAAGGAACTCTTTGAGACAGGCATAGCTGCAACAAACTAACCTGAGAATGTAGACAATCATGTTTGAGGTAGGCTAGCTTCTGATTTTGCATGGCGCGCCACAAATGACTCGACGATTGGGTTTACCAGATGAGGTGCCTCATCCTGCACACAAATGATTGAAGTCGGGTTAGCACGCTTCCATTCACAGATGGTGCTCTGATGGTAAACAATTTTGAATTGTGTACCATAAGCCAGCGTCTTGTTGCCGCTTCCACCATGTTCCTAGCTCTCATTTTGCCTTTTTTTTTTTTTTTTATACCAAGAAATTGGTCAAATATAGAAAAGCAACAGTCAAACCATGACCATTGCCATTGATGAAACTCATTAGTTGTATTACATGGAAAGGGGTGTTGGATGTGAATATGTCTCTGAAAGTTGGATTTAACAAGTTCTCAAACCGACACAGTCAAGCACTCTTGCATTATGAATATTCTTCCTTGTATATGTACATATATATTTTTATATATATATACACGGAGAGAGAGAGAGAGAGAGAACCTGAGGGCAATGGCCAACATCAGGAATGACAATGAAGTCTTCTACACAATCGAAATTCCCATAGGCTCTTCCAAGTTCAAGGGGTTCCCATGGATCCTTGTCGCCCCATGCTATCAAAACTGGACACTGAAAAAAAAAGAAAAGGAAAAGCACAATCATGTGTGTGTGAATATATATATATATATATATCTGTAGCACATTTGACAGGCGAGGAGAATTTGACCTTCACTTGAGGCAGTAGCTCCTCGGGAAGAGGCCCCCCGGAATAACAAATGAACTCAAGAAATACATCTGCAGCACCAGGTTCAAGTCCTGGAAGAAGGATGATCTGAACTAATTCATCTGTCACCTGGGAGGTGTCATGATAACACTGAAAGAGAACCCATTAGAAGCGGCCAACATAGAGCAGAGCATAAATGGATTCATTCTTCTATTTTCAAAGTTTTTGCTAGACTTCCTTTTTTTTTTTTTAAACGTAGTACACATTAACGAAGGTTCAAACTGTATGACGTAACAATTGCAGAAAGTACTTGTTTACAACCATCTACACTAAAAGCTTAGGCTGATAGAGAAGGTGCAAATATTTAAATTCTGCAACAAACACCCTCGCGTGGCCTTTTCTTTTGTTTTTCTTTTTAGTGTACAGCAGGTGTTTAGCATAACACAGTTGACTTATACTTGGTCGCTGTGCAAGAAACAGAAGTGCTCTGTACTACAAAAACTCCATTTCCGTAAGATTTCTGTTCTTGAAGGCGACAGGGTGAGCCTCCTGAATGAGCGCTCCCTTAAGTACATAGTCAGAGGCATCCATATGTACTTCAAAGGCTGTTCTAAGGTCTAAAAGTGCAATTCAACTCGGTCTTACCCCAAAATCATATAGTGAATGAATTATCTGATCAGTTTGGGATTTTAGAAGCTGTTCTTACTGCTATATAGCGCATGGACTTGGACCAATAATCCATTTTCAAAGTGAAGGATTTGGAGAACTCGTATTAAAAATCAGTTCATGACATAGCGAGTAAATTCTTGGATCAGTTTGGGATTTTTTAACAGTTCAATAACCCTCTTTGTCAGCAGCCTTACTGTTAAAAGCTTTACTTCCTAAGAAAAGTGATATGTATCTATGTCAGTGTAGAGAAAAACCTGGCAAAGAATATTCCTCACTGATTCTGGTTTGGCAACCGTTTTGAAAAAGAATTTGCCAACAGCTGTATTCCTGAAACAAAACATAACGGTCTTAAACCCTAAGAGGTAACGTTAAAACTTGAGGGAAATAACATGCACAAATATATACAAATTACCTCAGAAGACTTTGGAATGATCTAATTAGGGGTCTTCCGAACCAAGGCTGTTTTGTAATATGAAGCATGCGGAGAGATATATTTAAAAGGAGAATGCCCCTACAGATCTGCGGCTCCATAACCGCTGCTTGAAGACCAACAACTCCTATACAAGGATCATGATGAATTCTTTAGTAGTAGTCATCTTAAGACAATCCTAACTTTTAATTCAAAAAATGCATCAAGGCATGTGGCAACTCCTCTTTTCTTTCAAAGCAGAAGGTGGATGGTTCATATCTCCTCAAGAACATTAAAGGCATTGTTTGCCATGATTTTTTTATTTTTTTATTTAAGATGCAAGAATCACAGGCCTTGTCAAATTTGAAAAGGAAGGGATTGCAATAATTCTGTTTGAAAAAAAGGATATGAACCTGAGATGATGAAGTGGTATATCTATTATAACTGATGTAAATCATAGTCTAAGATGATGTAGAGTGTGTGCCAAGCTTGCCAGCTTTGTTTCCAGAAACACTTCGTACAATAAATTAAGAATGCCAATAGGACCCATGTAATATATTTTTGTTACTAATAGGTGCAACTGACCAGGAGGGGAAAAACCACCATATGTACATCTACAATATTCTATATATATATATATATATATATAAATATATATGTATATTAATTTTACAATTAAATAGTGAAACCTTTAAATAATCAAACATCAAACCTAGAAGCCAAGGAATAAACTAAAGCAACATTGCAAAAGATTGAAAAAGATAAGATCACCTCCTATAGAATTGCATATAAAGAATGCTTTGTCCTTGACAACGTCAACACAGAACTCATTTATCTGGGTGGCCCATGTCTCAAATGTATAGAAGGAGTCAACTCCAAACTCAAGAGGATTTGGTTTGTCTGAATAACCATAACCAATCAGATCAATTGAGAAGACCCTATGTGACTGTGCCAGAACTACAATATTTTTCCTCCAATGGTCACTGTAGAAAAAAAAAAAAAGAAATGAGCTTCATCTATATTTATATACATCCATAAATACCATTGAAATGATGAAAGAACAAAATTTTCCGAAGTCATTAGTAAAAAACAGTGCGGACAACACATTATCTTGCAGATTTAGCATGCAAAATTTTGATCATGGAGCCTAGGAGTGCATTTCACAACATTAAATCAAAGTATTGGCCGTGTCTATAATTTGAAATAACTTTTATTATTCCAGAAATCTGGCTGACACATCTGGGACACTTGCACGAAAAATTCCAGACACTTGGTTGACAGTTGACTGATTAAGAGAGAGAGAGAGAGATTGAAGAAAGTCACAATATGGGATGTACAGAAACATAACTAGAAGGATAAGATAACAGAGTAATAACATGTTTGATATACCTCTTTTCTTGTTTCATCTTCTAACTAATGTAACTTTAATTTAAAACTATCAATAACAGAAAAAATTATAAAATAATAGATATAGAAAGTAAAATCAATACTTGCATTAGTTTTGTCCAAGCCATGTCCTTGTCCTACTGTTTAGAATTTGACGATTTGGCGTATACATGTTTTGTCTGTGTCTATAATTATTAGCTTATAAACGCAAAAATATATAGAGAGAAAAAAATAATATTTTTCATGGTAATTCAGCATTTACCAAATGCTCAAAGCATTACAAAGTGATGCAAAAAGATCATGTCTAAGCTTCCATTCATCTAACCCAGTTCCAAAGCAATGCTAATTCAAACTATTGTTAAAATTTTCAAATAGTACAAACAGTAAAAAGCATGGAGATAGACAGTGCTTCTAGTAGTTTGTCCATTTAATACCTATATCAATTAGTTGAGGAGAAGCAATATATGAATGATGTAGACCTGTTTGCTCCAAAACCATGAATCAGAACTAAAGCAGGGCCACTATTCCCAGAATATTGATAACGGATTGAATAACCCTTCCAGTTCCACATACTACAAAGAGACAAGAAAAAAAAAAATGAAAATGAAGAATCAGAGAGAAATATATTTTTTTTCCTGGATACACAAAAGATTGACACAGTATAAAAATAACAACAATAATATCTTTATAATCTACTGGTAGGCAACAAGTAAGATTAAACAAGACTACATAACAGAGTATCCATCCATTCTCCAAACAACGAGAACTCCCAAGGGCACTTGATCAACATTTTCTAAACACTTCATTTATTACCCCGTTCATGTAATCTTCATCTTTCCGCTAGGGGCAGTTGACAACTGAATCCAATTTTTCCCATGATTTTTCATAGCACTAATAGTGCAAAAAGAAGGCTTGGCTCCAAGTTGTTCAAGAATAGTAGTGTTGAGTTTCTCAACCTTTCACCTTAGGATTAGTCAGTTCTACTTCTAGATAGATAGGGGCAGGGAAGGGATATAACTCAGCAGTAGAGTGTCACCTTGATGTGGTGGAAGTCAATGTGAGTTTGACTTGCTCCCCCCCCCCCCCCCCCCCCCCCCCCCCCCGGGATTATGGTCTCAATTTCAAGTTCATAAATAGTACTACCTCTGTCCGGAATTACTTGTCCACTTTTGCACCTTTATTTGTCCCAAATTACTTGTCCAATTTCGAATTCAAATGCAATTAAACCATCCACTTTCCCCAACTACCCTTATTCCACTAACTTCAAACAAATACCGGACCCCACCATAATACTATATTATTAAGGGCAAAATTAGAAATTATACACTAGTCAACCTCAATCCATAAAATGCTAAAAAGTCCAAATTGGACAAGTAATTCCGGACGGAGGGAGTAATATTAAGATAGGGCAATTTTAGTCAAGGTTCACTACTTTTATCTCTCATCGACACACGCTTAAATGATCCCCTCTCAACTCCCTTTCTCCCCTTCATTGGCCAACTGACTCAGTATTGTAGCAATAACTGATTGCTCATTCTCCCTTTTCCATCTTTTTTGCTCCCTCCTTCTTAGGCTTTCAGCTTTCACCAACTTGGTACCAGATAATTCGTATATTTTATATGAAAATACATATCTCCCTTTCAAAAAAAGCATGGTTTTTTAGAAAGGCACAAGCAGCTGTATTAATAAGCGGCCTTGCTTGATTGCCTACGAGAACCCTTTGATGAAAAAAAAAAAGAAAAAACTGAAATGAAGTCTCATATTATCAATCATCATTCATTTTCTTTTGTGGGTTAAATCAAAAGTAACCCAATCTTGTGATTTGATATCCCATGAAGAAGGTTCAATGGGTACCTAACAAATTAACAATCCATACTCCTAAACCTATAACGCAATTTTAGAACTAAGGGGATTTTTTACAAAAATTATCTCCTACCCATTCCTTTAATACAGGGATATAGGTTATATATATCATTCAAGTATAAACCCAACTGATACATATAACTACATAAGTGTCACAAAAACATTCCTATTTTGTTCATCATCATCATCAACAATTCACATTTGGCTTAACCAGAAACATATCGGTGGTTATATAATGACAATCCTTTAAAACCCAACAAAATTATATTTTTCCATATCCTAATTTTGACCGCAAAAAATTAAAGTAACACAATTTGAAAGAAGAGTAAAACTGCTCTATCATGAACTGAACAAGTATAGAATCACGAGTGTATATATATATATATATATATGATATAATTGGGTGCAAATGTTAGGCTTACCAGGTTTTGACATGTTCAAGTTGGGGACTGTTTGGTTTAGTTGGACCATCTTGAATTGAAGAAGCAGAAGCAATGAGGGCGCCATTTTTGTTGGTTGATTTAGCGCGCAATTGTTTGGAAACACCCACCCTTTGTGCTCCGATTGTTGTTTGGGTTGGGTTTGGGAAATACCCAACTGGGAAGTGCTGTTTGGATAGAGGAAACGTGGAACAACTTCCACTCGCCATAACATTTTGCAAGCACACACAAACACTTCACTCTATTTATAGCTAATGCTCGTTTTTTTTTTTTTTTTTTAATTATTTTTAGTATTGTTGCGCCATAACATTTTTTTGTTGTTGTTGTTTTGTTGTGAATTTAACTTCTTCTTATTATTATTTTTTTGAATTATATATACAAGTGATTGTTCTAAAGACAAATTAGATATTTACTATATAAGGGGGAGTGAGACTCTAAGGTCACGTTTGGTAACAGTGCGGTACGGTGTTAATTTTTTATTTCGGTTTGGGTTGGGTTGGGTTGGATTTGATTTGGTGTGGTTTTATTTTAGTTCCAAATCATGTTTAGTGCAGATGTTTTGGTGTGAGAAAAAGTGATGCTGAAAAACCAAATCATGTTTGGTAAAGTTGGTATGGGTTGAAATTCTGAAACCAAATCATGTTTGGTAACTTGGGATGGTTTCACATTTTATTTATAAATATTAAAATTTTGTAATATTAAAATATATTAATTTACTAATATATTAATATAATATTAAAATTTATAATATTAAAATATATTAATATAATATTAAAATTTATAATATTAAAATATATTAATATATTAATATTAATATTATTAATTATAATATTAAAATATATTAATATGTTAATATTAAAATTTATAATATATTTTAATATTAATATATTTTAATATTAATATATTAATATATTTTAATATTAATATATTAATATTAGAAAAATGGGATTTGGTTTGGTGTGGGTGAGATGGTGCAACATGGGTTGGTACCATTGGTTTGCTACAGTGTTCGCACCACCCAAACCATCAAAGTTGATGGTTCCAAAAATGTCATGTTTTGGTACCATTGGTTTGCTACAGTAGTACCAACACCAATTTTACCAAACATGGGTGTTAAGTATGCGACCAAAAGTCCCACATGGGTTAAAAGTGGGAAGGATCATGGGTATATAAAAGGATGTACATATCTCAATTGGTGTGAGGCCTTTTGGGGAAGCCCAAGAGCAAATCCATGCGGGTCTGGCCCAAAGCGGACAATATCACACCATTGTTGAGATATGTGGGGCCCGTAATGCCCAACAATTGGTATCAGAGCCCAGGTTGCGATTCGTGGTGTTAACCAGTCGGAGTGGGCTAGCGTTGTATCGACCAGCGGTGGTAGGCGGAGGCTGGGAATGGCCAAGTCGTATGTGCGGCGGAGGCCGGTGATGGTCAAGTCGTATGTGGTGGCGTCGTATCAACTAGCGGGAGTGGACTGGTAGCCATGTGGAAAATCCTCGAAATGTCGAACGGAAGGTGAGCCCTCAGATTAACTCACGATGGGCGGATGGATGATCGTTTGAGGGGAGGCTCGGACCATGAGATGTGATCCTTTGTTCGAGGGGAGGATTGTTAAGTATGCGACCAAAGTCCCACATGGGTTAAAAGTGGAAAGTATCATGGATATATAAAAAGGATGTACATATCTCAATTGGTGTGAGGCCTTTTGGGGAAAGCCCAAGAGTAAAACCGTGCGGGCTGGGCCCAAAGCGGACAATATCACACCATTGTTGAGATATTGTGGGGCCCGTAATGCCCAAAAATTGGTATCAGAGCCCAGGTTGCGATTCGTGGTGTTAACCATTCGGAGTGGGCTAGCGTTGTATCGACCAGCGGCGGCGGCGGAGGGCGGGAATGGCCAAGTCGTATGTGCGGCGGAGGCCGGTGATGGTCAAGTCGTATGTGGTGGCGTCGTATCAACTAGCGGGAGTGGACTGGTAGCCATGTGAAGAATCCTCGAAATGTCGAACGGAAGGTGAGATGTGGTCCTTTGTTCGAGGGGAGGATTGTTAAGTATGCGACCAAAAATCCCACATGGGTTAAAAGTGGGAAGGATCATGGGTATATAAAAGGATGTACAAATCTCAATTGGTATGAGGCCTTTTGGGGAAGTCCAAGAGCAAATCTGTGCGGGCCCAAAGCGGACAATATCACACCATTGTTGAGATATGTGGGGCCCGTAATACCAACAATTGGTACCACCATTTCGTACCAAAATCAAAAAATTGGAACCAAAACCAGTTACAAAATAGGTCCTAAGAGGTACAAATACCCAGAAAATAAATGTTAGGGTTCAACTATTCAACCCTTTCTATGGAGAGTTTGTTGAAATCGAATTGCAGTGGATCCATCTTCGGTCCAAAGAGGACTTCAGGTAAATTTAATTTGCAAGTTATGCCAAGGTGATATTGAAGATCTGATGCACGTATTCTTCTTTTGTCCCAAGTTGGTTCGGACCTTAACTCTTGGGCGGAATGGTGGACTGCTATGTTAAAGTTGTGGAAGTAAGAAACAAATAAAAAAACTTTGTTGGGAATCGCAACTTCGACTCTGTAGTATATTTGGAAGTCTCGGAATGATTTGATTTTCAAAGATAAGGAGTGGTCCGAATTGAGCATTGTCCAACAAGCTGCATCACAATTCTTTGATTTCAGCGAAACACAGACAAAGACTCAAATTGGCATCCATCCGAAAAGAAGTGACAGCAATAGGTATTCGTGGTGTCCTCCAGTTTCGGATGTAATTAAAATTAATTTTGATGCATTATTTTCTGCTAGATCGGGCGAGGCTGGAGGTGATGCAATATTTCGGGATGCTATGGGGTGTGTTTTAGTGGTGGTTTTTTTTTTTCTTTTCCAATGCTCTTGATGCTTCCATGGCAGAAGTTTTGACGCTAAAACAAACCATGGTTCATGCTTTGGCATGGGGTTGCAAAAAAAAAAATTTGAAGGGGATGCCTTACAAATTGTGAGAGCTTCATGCAGTCAAGGAATTGTTGAATATAGATGGAGCACTATTGTTGGAGATATTCGTTCTCTTATCGGGTATTTTGAAATCTCTTCTGTCACCTTTACTCCCAAGGGAATGTAATGGAGTGATTGACAAATTGGCTAGAAATGCGTTAAAACGAAAGAGAAATATGAAGTTTATTGATTGTATCCCTTTATGGTTGAGTGATGTAGTGCGTATGGAGTACAAGTCTGTATGACTCTTTTCCGTCTGTTTTTTTTTGCCAGGAGAAAAAAATAAAAAACTATACAACAATTTGTCATGCTAACTTTAGAAAGAAAGAAAAAACAATTTGTTATGCTGCAGTAAATCTTTCATATAATCAGAAACAAATCAAATATTAAGAAACGAGTAACAGCGACCACAATGCATAGCCAAACCCGCAAGAAAATGTTTCATCGGGGCAAAGTTGGTCAATGTCTTTTTGTTCTAATTTTGTACATACATTTTCCAGTAAATCAACTCTGCATTTTCAGAACCTCTTTTAGTCTTGAACATGTTCAGTGTCTAATACTATCAAATAACTTATTTTCTTCTCTTTAACATTCCAATTCTTTTTCCTCCTGCTTATCTAGCACACGGTGAAGGTATGTGTCGTACGAAAGGTGGGGTTTATTTACATGTTGCACATATATATAACAAACAGATGTGCATCAGTAACTTCTACATTCTGAGATATATGCGTTTCCGGTGGAGGATACCGGCAACGAGACCCCAAAACAAAATCTCTAGCAGTACAAATGCCAGGGTTCCCCACTTCTTTGAATGAAGCACAAACTGCAATAGTGATTCTGTGTTGTCAACCTGCATGTCATCATGTGTTTTAAGCCGGTCAATGAACTGAACAAGTATAGAATCATGAGTATATACATGTGTATATATATATATATATATATATAATATCAAAGCATTTGTACACCAAGATTTTATGTATAGAAGGCTGTATTGTTCTGAAAATAGACAACAAATCATACATGGAAGAACACGGATTTTTTATTTGGTTCACCCAAAATCAGATTACGTCCAAGGGTTGCTCACTAAGTGAACAAGCGAAACTGCAACATAACAGGTGCGGAAGTAACCTAATACCCACAAAAATTCGGGTAGGAAACAAGGCCCCCGAACCCGCACGTTCGGGCAGGGGGCGCTGCCTCCCGCCAACTTACCGCAAAGTTGGATTCGTGCGTAGTAGGGACTTGGTGTAAAGTATTATCAGGCTCCACACTTCCCATCGTGTATTAATTGTAGATTTCATTGTTTACTGTGTCACTCGGCCATATCTACCCACTTGAGAATAATTACAGAACATGAAATCAAAAATCACACCAACAATGATTCTAATTAGAAGCCGATCCTACCAAACTATGTCTTCCACTCATCTGAAGTCCTCAAATCTACCATGTCCCCTGTATCAAATACACCTAGCAGCCAACCTTCTATTACATGTGTAATTTGAACCTTGATATTTTCTTTTTTAATCCAATCAACCAAATGGGGCTGAAAGTAAATAGGAAAATGGAAATGCGCTTTCTAACAATAAATAAGTGATTCAAAAAAAATCTTAAGAGCAGTGAGCAAAGCAAGCAAACCAAACATTAAATATCTCTTAACATGCACGGACAAATGATCATTGCTAGGAACTAGGATGTTTTAGTAATTATTTCCTCAAATTTATCTTAATAATCTATCTAGTAGTTTGTATTCCATAGAAGAAATTCCATGATAGAAAGTATATGACGAGAAAGTGAGAAATAATTTCAGAAATAGAAGGTAATAAAGTAGAAAATAGTGATGCAGGAGATAAATGAGAGATACCAAGTTGTTTTCTGGTGACCGCCAGTAAAAACCTTGCAGAGCTGCTGGAAAGAGGTCACAAGCAGCCAAAATATAAACAATGAGGGCGTTCTTCCCCATCCACTCCAAAAGCATAGTCGGCTTTCCAATATGTTTGACATCAACCTGCATCGTATACACTTGACATAAGTAAACATATATCGGTTTCAGCCTATTGTTTTTTTTACTTTTAGTTTTTTGTGAGAACCAATGCAAGATCTTAGTTTTTGAAGGGTAGAAAGTCAATGGTAATCCTAATTCAACTTGTGGCCTAATGGTTGAGAGCCTAGCTCCTTGAGCAGGCGTGCCCATGTTCGAGTCTTCCCCCACCCCCCTTCCCAAAAAAACAAAAAATACTTCCCACTCACGAAAAAAAGAAAAAGTATGGGCATGATAATAACATAGTTTCCTATTAAAAACTGAACTGGTGAGTGTTAAACCTTCAGCGAAGAAGAAGCTTGTTGAAGAATATTATTGAGGAGCGATTGATGACTTGATTGATTTAGTGGGATATGATTTATAATTCCTTACTGGTTTACCACTCATTCTCTCATATATATATAGGTGGTGGTATCCTCTCTCTTTTTTTCTCTCTCATATATTTTGACAAAGCTTAATACTGAAATAGTAGTTACATGACCTCCTTATGTTAGAAATGTACTTTTCTGAGTCATATATATGCTCTGATTTCATTATTAGAAACTACATGACTATAATTTGTGAGATAGCTGAGTGATGCTTATGACAAGATTTTTGCAAAATTACATTGTGGATGTTCTTGTGTGCATAAAGAGGGATAGTGCATAGGGACAATAATGACAAGGATGACATTCCCCATTGCGACAAAAGCCCAATGGCATGGTATAGAAGAGTGCAGAAATAACCCCAAGGCATACTGGCTGAGGATCACACTCGTTAACACTACAAAGAAAACACAAAATCTAATCGTAGTTCAGCATGGTTAGAAGATAACATTTTCATTTCTCCTCTAAAGGACTAGCATCTTCACTGTAAAAAATTGTCTGTTCATTTAACATCGTTTTATGCCTGCTAGTTGACAAGCTCTCAAATCTATAAAGAGTTATAAGTAACAAAAACATATATATATCTAACCAGTTCAATAAATCATATATTTCTTGATTAGTAAAACAAATTATTACGTGGAATTGTACCTAATAAAAGAATATTTGTGCGTAAAAGACAGAGCTTACGACGTAAAAAATAGTGGTTAAGAGGAAGCCTGATGTTCCTGCCGTTAGGAACATATAGCTCAATGTATAAAGCGGCTTGGAAATAAGAACACCTATAAGGTCAAGAACACAACGCAGCCATGGTTAAGTTGGGAAGCAATGAAACTCCGTACCATATATACTGCAAAACAATTGGCACATAAAACAGCATACCTAGCACATCCAAGGCATATCCCAAGATTAATAAGGGAAAGGAAGACAGACACCACAAAATTATCCTCTGCATGTTGCCCTGCAGTGAAGAGAAAAAGATAAAAAATACTTCAGATTAGGAACCATGAATGATTCAAGGTAAAATGCTCAGGGCTGTCAAGTGTGAGAATGCTAATATCAAAACTCTATTGGTAAGGCCACACTGGGCAACGACCTTTAAGAAAATACTTGAGAAGCAATTCCGCTTATTAAATATGTTATGCAAGAAAAAAAAAAAAAGAAAAAAGAAGAAGAATTATAGTACCTTAAAATGAAGAAGAACGTGTCCATATTGCAGTCCAATAAAACAAGTAATGGCGGCCATCAACGAGCTAGAGAAATTTACGAAAACAAATGAGAAAAATAATAAGAGAACCCAGCTATGAGATTTAGTTATAATATTAACTGAGAGTAGTTCTGCCTGTGTACTTCAGTCAACAGCGGGAATTTTTTTGTTAGTGTACCTTCATTATCCTAGATAACAATATGAGAAACTAACAAGAAGTAAACAAATAAAAGGCAGTGAATGATTCTTATCCACAAAATTCATTGAAAAGAAGAAACATGCCACTGAAGTAGATAAGACAATGTTTGCACCTGGGACGTTAATACCCCCAAAAAAGAATGCCTGGCACTAGAAATATGATTGTCAATCTACATAGATTCACTTTACCTTACAAATCCTGGGGTGGGATTTCTGCAGAGTGGCAGGAGGAATAAGTTTTATGATAATTTGATTAGCTATGAAGATTAAATAGTCAAGATAAAGGCCTTGGTTTTTATATTATCCACTTACTGGGGATGTGCCAAAATGGATAGAATACAGCTGAAAATCCTAGTGCTAAGACAGATGGAAATTCATTTTCTTACTTTTATAGATTTTCCTTTTTTATAAAGTACAAAAAACCAATTATAATAGTTGACAACATGAAAATATCAAGAAACAAAGGCAGACAGTTAGCAGACCTTAGGATGCCTTCTGGGTCAAATGGAGCAAGGCACCAGCCAGGTGAGTTTGGTGGTAGAGGTCCATAATCAGGAGAATTGACACTGCATTCCTATAAACATGAGGAAGGTCACCTATTCAACGAAGAGAAAAAAAAAGAATTTTGAGAGCTCAATACAGTAAAAACAGCAGTCATCAGAGAAGATTCTTGGCACCTTTGTTCTTCTGTACACTGGACGTTGATAAAGATGCTGTTCTCCAAGAAAAAACCGATCAATTAAGCCTACTGCATTACAAGAAGGTTCAAGACTGCCCCTCACTGCACATTGCACCTAGTAACAAGTATGAGGGCAGATAAGTAACTCTCTCACTGAGGTAGAAACATTAGTACAAAATGGAATATTTACCATCAAAAAATTGCAAACTAGGAGCCTCAAAACGATGCAAGTTAAGCACTCAAACTAGGTCTCCACAAGGTCCTTAAATTCGAAATTCTGGGAATTTTTATTCGAAAGCTATTTTGATGTTGTCAAATTTTGGAACAAACTAAATATTCCTCAAATCCTTCATCTACCTGGGATTAATTAATTATCTCTGTTCTCAAAGGCCATCTCATTTATTAAACCTGATTGTTCCAAGTCTTGTGACCAACCTCGTCCCGTATCATATTTAAAATTAATCATATCACCACTTGCCAAGGCATATTATGGATTTTGCTCACACAGACAAATTGTCACCACCAACTTCACCTTATCACAGTCTCAAATGATGCCGACTCTTAAGTCTTTATGAAGGGAATCCCAAGTGCTAAGCTTGGAAACAGAATACTCAAACAATCCATAGCTAGCCCCTATCTTAACTATGGCGTGATAAAATATGCTCATCGCTACCTTCCTTGGTTTAATTGCAGTCCAGAGGTCAAATATCTATTAAAAAGTCAGCGCCAGAGCAAAGGTTTTGTTGAAGAAGGCAAACTAATGGACACTAATTCGGGAAAAATGTATCTTTTGTTTGTTAGCTAATATATTTAAATATATTGTAGCTACAAAAAATGATATATTGAAAAGTAAAATTAATCCTTCAACCTAACAAGTATTTTGACGTAGAACACTATTTATTTTCACTCTATAGCTACGAAGTGCTGTGATATTGAACTCAAATGTGCTAGAGAATGTCATTGGCATGTGCTGGTAAATTGATATAGTCAATGTAATATAAGGCATTCAAAAACTAAATTCAACAAAGCCTATTTGCAGAAAACAAACAATTAACACCCTCTCTAACAGCATACACTTGTTGAACAGTTGGGTGATTAACATGGTATCAGAGCCAAAGGTCTCGTGTTCAAACCTCACCGTCACCAATATTAAAAAATTGTTATTTCACGTGTTGGACCAAAGGAGGCCACACGTGAGGGGGGCGTGTTGAAGGATATAATATTTAAGTTACACCCTCTCTAACAGATTAAGCTTTTAGAGTTGTTGGGTGGTTACAATATCAAATTCAAACCATTGTGAATTGTGGACTGAAATCAAGATGAAAGGTACAAAAAGCATGCGAGAGGTAGTTCTATTATTTTTATAAGGTCCAGGGAGCTTGCAACCTGTATATGTACAAAGCATCACATAGTACAGCACATAGTACATATTTCACACTTATTTTACTATTATGATTGATATTGTAGATGTTTAAACTCACAATTTGACTACCAGAACCATATCCAGACATTGATGAGGTCACATTCACACTACGAACTTCAAATTCCCAGTTTGGGACATAAAGGCCGTACAGCAAGCCCATGTAAACTGAGGCTATAATGACAGCAACCATCCTGCACAACAAGAAAGGGTTAGCACACTTTGCACATCAGAGAACTATAAGCAAGAAAGAAAACCATTCTGTATACAAATTTCATCATTTCAGATCATTCAGTTACAAGTGATGAAAGGTAAATGGTCTTTAGGTTATGCCTAGATGTCACGATGACCTTACCAATATGGTCATAGGATCTGTAGGGCAGACTTGTGCAAAAATAAATAAGTAAATAAATCTAAAATTGACTTCATGTGCATTCGAAGGATCTCAAAGTCTAATAAAAAATTGAAACAAGAAGATATAGTAAGCTTCAATATGAACGGCTTGAGAATTCTAAACAATAGAACTTACCACTGCCAGTAGTATTTCTTCATAAATGTAAGTGTTGAGTCAACCACAATATTGTTAACAAGCCAGATCTCCAAAAGTGAAGAGAACAGATATCCCAGTGAAATCCTCTGTATATTACAAGAGCCCATAAAATGACAAAGTATCCAGCACCAATAAACATGCATTAATAAAAGCAAACTTATATGTTGGAAATCAAACTTATTACAGCCAAGTTTTAACATTTTCCTTTTTTTGGAATGATGTATCCTAAGAAATAATTGGGCGGACACTTAGAACTCCCTTGTTGTACACAATGACCAGAAAGACCACACTGAAAATTTCTTCTCTAGAAATAATTAATCAATCTGTAAATGTGTATCAGAATTCAAAACTATAGGAAATTTAGACTAGGACATTGACATCATTTATGCAAGCTTTACTTAATCATTTTTATATCTTGATAAGTAAGATGTAATTAGACAACATTCAAAAGGGGAACGCGTTTAATTGTTGGCTACAGCATAACAATGATTAAGTAAAGCTTGCATAAATAATGTTGTAAAAGACTTGGGACTTGGTGCCTCAAGAAACATGAGATCTCATGTTCGATTTCTACTAGGTGCAAACAATTCGCTAGGGCCACGACCGCGGACATAGTCTAAGCCTTACCCGATTCGTCCGGGGGGGTCGCCTTGCACGGGTCCCATGGATTAGTTGAGGTGCACGTAAGCTTACCCGGACATCAAGGTTATCAAAAAAAAAAAAAAGGAACGCGTCCCAAGGGAATAACAAAAACTACACCAAAACAAACAAGGTAAGGGCCTAAAGAACCCAAAAAAAATGACTTTTTCCTCTATAGATGTACAAAATCTACCCATAACCCAATAGAAAAGGGAATGGATAAAGAAATCTTTAACAATCCTATAGAAGATTCAACACCTTCAAAGCATCACCTATTACGTTCCTTCCAAAGGCACCACCAAAGACATAGAGGCGGGGTGCTCCGAAAAACATGGGCATGGGCACCCACAAGATCCCGAACAAGCCAAGCAACAAACACCAACGATTATAGGCGAAAGGACAATGCAAAATGAGGTGATTAACTAACTTCCATCCCTCTTACACATGAAGCACCAATTGACCATAAAAAAACTCTTAGTACATGTTTGGTACGTTGGAATGGAATGGAATGTCCATTCATTCCATTCCTTAGTTTGGTACAACATAATGAATGAGAATAACCATTCCCCAAGGAATGAAATTTCATTCTTGGGAATGGATTTTCATTCCATTACTAAAGCTATAGAATGGTCATTTCATTCATTTAGGAATGCTTTTAAAACATAAAATTACTTAAATAACCCTCTCACATTTCAAAAAAATAAGCCACCACCACCTCCACCGCCATTTCGCCACCACCATTATTGTTCGTCATTACTATTCCGGTTAGGTTTTACCATTTTTTTGTAAAAAAAATTTTAGAAAGTATTATTTTATTTAATACTAAGGGTATTTTTGAGAAAAAAATTTAAGTTCATTTCATTCTCAATGTGCTTCATATTTACAACCAAACAATAGAATGAGAATGATTATTCCATTCCATTCTCATTCTCATTCCATTCTCACTTTCATTCCATTCCATTCTATCGTACCAAACGTGCCATTAGAATAAGACTTTGGAAAATTTCAGTTAAACTTTGTTCATCTCAAATTTCTTAATTCAGCAATTTAACCCTCAGAAACCAAATTCAGTGCAAATACGAAAATTGTTGCACAACGTATACTAATCGTTTTGAAAATTATATAACACAAATAGACAAATGAAACTTCTAATTTGAGGTCATGGTCTTGATTCTTACCACGACTTTCAAGTGTTGTCTAGAAGTTGGTGGTAACTTGTCACCGAATGACCTTTTTGTCACTTCGCATCAATAAATCTAAGCAGCTGAAGCAAATTCTCCCCGAACATCTCAAATTATTTGTATAAATTTCACATGTTGAATGTTGAGGATCAATGAGAGAAAGAAAGGATAAATTTCTTACAGAGATCAGTTGTGAATCTAGCTGGTATATGATGTACGGTATAAAGTTAACTAGACCCACGTTAGCATGTCTTCGGTAATGTATATAAGTTGAGCACTCTTTTACGTTTTAGCCCAACTACTTCCTTGACAGTAATTAAGCTGAAAATAATTTCCTATTTCAAATAAATTTTCTTCATTTCCAACTACAATAGCACGACGTTGAAGAAGGCAACTTGATGGTGTTAGTTGACAAGTGGAAAGCCCTTCAAGCACTATGCATCTATGTGCAATGCTACTTGAAAGTGACATGTTGGCTAATAGAATCATGCGTCACACTGGCTACTTGCTGAATTTTCCCCAAAAAATGGTCTTCTAAACTCTCTATGCCCGCCTGAGGTTAGATGTAGGGCTAGGCGAAACATTCTCTGAGGAAGTGGTTCAGTGCCCATGGTCCTACATCATACCACCAGATTCGGAATGTCTGAAGGCCCATTAGGTGGCTAGATTGGGGCCAAGCATATGTGGCTCCCTGTTCCATGCTTGTTGGTCAAATCATCCCCGAAAGAACGGGCAACACTTTAGCCATTCTTTTTTTTCTTTAGATAAGTTTCTCTCAAGTACACATGGTGCTCAGATATATGCATAGGCCTTCCTGGGATGGCACCTGATAGCACTATGGTTGCATCCATGCTATGTGGCCCACTTCCTCAGTTCCAAGCCGCTATGAATGCATCTAATGGACCTCTTTTAATGGACTAAGGTTGGAAAACTTGAGCCCTGTATGCTCCAAAAACTCTGGAATTCATGATCCCACGACCTGAGCAATAGCCTTTAACACTTGCTCCACCTCTACGACTCGCAGCCGAAGAGGGCCTACAAAATCATCCATTACACCTGCCCACCTCCAAGAGCAAAGACCCCATCTCGCAGTACAACTACTGTGGATCAGAGCGTTTCTTTGAGTCATACACCATGACATCAGGATAAGGAAAGGCAACAAAACAAGCATGATTGCACCTAAGACCACAAAATACAGGTGTGCAGCATAACACAAGACTGAACAACCATAGCAGCTACAAGTTAAGAACTAAACCAAATATCCCTAAATACTACTGACCAACAGGCTCAAAAGCACAAGCATTGTAATACTAAAAACACTAACTAAATCAGCAACTGCATGCCAATCACCCAAAAGAATAATAAGAAGATGAAAAAAAATAAGCAATGATCTAATGGAATATTATTGTAACATCCGAACGGAAATTGATAACTCCTGAAAATTACCTGTAGCACACCAAGCCAGCGTATATTGCCAGTATCAACACCATAGGTTAAATGGTTGCGTCCATGAAAATACCCACCTAAAAAGTACATTCCTTAAAAGAGTTAACAATGTACAGAAGACCAGAGATCATATGTGCATTTAAAGCCGAATGATTCATTAATGTATTTCAATTTCCTCCTTATCAAATTTCAGTTAGCTGTTATATAACAATGCAAAAGCATAAAATCATAATACTTTGTACTTCAATCTTGGTGATGTTGTGTCACCCTTCCTCATTTCTGATTGCCTATAAAAAAAAATTATTATCTATGAATTGAATTCACTGTCTTAGTTACTAATTCATGAGTAGGAAATATCAAAGACAAATCAATAAAGATAAATATTTAAATTGGCTAGCTATTTGTAGCGATAAGCAGATAATTGGTATGCACTGGCAGCCCCTTCACAAATACACCTCTGTGCGAGAGAGGCTCATACAGAGAAAAATTGGTGATGGAAACAGCAGAATCATGTACATAGATACGTACCTATATGCATATATGATATATATATATATATATATATATATTCCCTCAAAACAGAATGTAATTGGTAAGTCAAAAAGTTAACTTCAACACATCTCATTTCGACATGACATAAGGTGACACACAGGTCTCACTTGAGGACTCTTCTTTGGGAGGTAGAACAGCAAGATACCTTGCAGTAGCAGCCCGAAGAGGAAGAGTTTAAGTGTTCTGAGCACGACCTTTTTCGTCGATCCGATTTTACTAGACATTTTCTGCACAACGAAACAAGTGACCACCATTATGACTACAAGAATATATTAAGCTTGTCCTATGCCAAAAATAAATAAATAAATGAATTAGAAAAGCAAAGCTATCATGTTTACCCATTGGTTGATCCTTAATAAAATAAGATAACCATTCTAATGTTTGGGAGCACCAAATCAGCAGCTTAGATTTGGCACTGGGAACATTTTAGTTTAAACTTTAAACTACATTCCCTATAATTCCGAATCGAAAGTGATGCAATTTGGTGCTCCCAAACGCAACACGGGTGCAATTCTGCAATAGAAAGGTAGGTATACGATACATTGAAGAATACGAGACTAATGGCAACACCGACAGCGAAGAGGAAAAAGGGCATGACAAAGTCCGCAAGCGTCACACCAAACCATGGAGAGTGATTTATGGAGGGAAAAGCTCCTCCAGCATCATCTACTAGGATCATCAGCTGTCAAGTAAACTAAACACACTCAGAATAAGGAGGAGAACAATGCAAGATACATACATATAAATATAGACTCCGACCATCCCATAACAACAACAATTTAGTCCACCATTCAGTACTAATACTATCTATTTAGCATAAAGAATGTGTAAATTTATTACTATCACTGCCATAAAATATGTTAAAATTTGAAATTATTCTCCCAAAATAACTCATAATTTTGAAAAAGAGGGAATATACACACACCGTCACAATAAATTTAATGTAACTGGTATAATTTTTTTAATCATCATTTTTTTCGCTAATAGCATCAATCAGTCAATGTGGTGTGTTTGGTTCATGTAAATTTTTTACTCACTATTGAATGAATTTTTACTCAGGTGAACAGTATATAATTCCGTTATATATATAGAGTAGTTATATACATACTATTTATACAAAAGAAAATACAGAAAATAGTAGTTGATGCAAATTGGTTTGGGGGAAAAAGGGACCCAATTGAAATCATGTTTGGTTGGTGAGAAAGAGAAGGAAAATAGGGGAATTGGTAATTTCGGCGAAAAGTAAAAAATTGAATAATTTAACTAAGGTGATGAGAAAAAGAAAGATTACAGCGACAGTGAGTCCTCTGAAGACATCGAGAGAGACGAGGCGTTGATTGGGAGGAACTGAATTGGGCATCGTTTGGTTGGACGACGATGGAGTCTCTTCAATTCCAACAATGGACTCCCTCTCATCTGATGATCGCTGCTTCTGGAGAAGATGTGTTTCTTCACCATCTCTGTCCATTTCCACCACCACCACCGACGACATATATATATATATCACTCAAACTGTGATATGTATACATGTATGTGAGCTCCGTTTTTAACCTAATACAACAAAATGGGTCTTATCTCCTGTTAATTTCTTTTATGCAATCTCTTCTGTTGTTATTAATTAAATTAAAATATTTTACTTGTTCATTACTGTCTCTTCTAACTTCTAAGAGCATCCGGTACAGTGAGGACGAAATGCCACCGAATTCACTTGTTGTGCTAGCTAGCCACGTCATCAATTTTGTGATAATTTAATGAGTTAAATTTTGTATCAGTTTTTAAATTTTTATGCTAGTCATTTCTTTAATCTAATAGTTTCTCTCCTAAAAAATATTGCCCATTTCTTTAATTTAATAGTTTCTCTCCTAAAAAATATTGCCCACTTACATGAAATGGTAGTTCTCTCTCTTAAAAAGTGTTATCACTTGTGCATTAAATAATTTTTTTCTCTCTTCTGCAACATTGTCTCGCTAAGAGGCTCGCCACATTTGGCTAGTGATGTGGCCAGTGAAGGGGTGGGCCTATCTATAGCCAGCCTCACTCCAAACAGTTTGAGTGGTTATGCCATTTCCAGCTAGCTAAATACATGATTATACCGAATGCTCTAAATAGGGATGGCAATGGGGAGGTTTTCTCGATCAACATAATCAAAATCGCGAAAATTTTCATTTTCATAATCGTTCCATAACCATTTAAAAATCTCACCCTTACTCCCATAACCGTCACTATGTCCCCATAACCGCCTCATTAAATCAATTTTCCTCCCTCAAAATAAACAAAATATAAGAAAATGTTTATTTTGTTTAAGAATATTAATGTAATCTTAATATAAGAAGTTATAATTAAATATATGATTATGTAAGTTTAATATAAAATAATAAAATATTAATAATGCAGTTTGGGATGAGGCGGTTGGAGAACCCTCAAACCGTCCCTCGTCCCGTAACCGTCAATTTTATTTTTTAAAATTCCATAACCACCCTATTTTAAAATAGAGCGGTTCTAGGCTATTCACCAGCGGACGGTTTTTTCTGTCAACCCTACTTCTAAAGTCTCAACTCGTTAATGTAACAATATATATATATATATAGTTTATTTGGTCCACTTCTTCTTATGTTGACAGGTAAGATTCGCCATAGATAATTAACTTTGACTTTTAAAGGTGACTTTCATTGAACTAATAATTAAGTACTCCATCCATCTCATAATAGTTGCTCAAATTGAATTTTTTAATATTTTATTGATTTGGGTTGATTAATGTGCATTTTTTAATTTTGCCCTTAATTATATAGTATTATGGTAGGGTCCGATATTTGTTTAAAGTTAGTGGAAGAAGGGTAGTTGGAGAAAGTGAAATGTTGAATTGTATTGTAATTCGAACTGAACAAATATTGTGGGACAAGTAAAATTGTAATAGTGGACAACTAATATGGGACAGAGGTAGTACTAAAATATTCAAATATTGTGACCATTTTAAGTCTTGCTTTATGTTTCAAGTGTAACTCTAAAAAAAATTTCTCAAGTAATTGAAAAATAATTAATAGAGTATAAGCTATAACAAAGGAGATTAGTGAAAACGACGCAAGGCTCCAACTTGCAATGGAGTGCTTTTTTTTCTTCTTTTCTTTTTTTAGAAAAAATTAAAATATGGACTTAAATATTATTCATTTCATTCCCATTTAAATAGTAAATTAATTATCATTTTATAAAATATAGTGGTACACTTTTCATTGATAATTGTGATACAATATATACAACTGTATAGCTATTATAACACAAGTAATTACATGATTAGGAAAATATAAAAAAGGATAATATATACAATTGATATCAACCCCATAAATCACGTATATACAATTGATATCAATCACATAAATTAGTATTTGAATTTTCTTGAATTGCCCTATCATGCCCCCTCAAGATGGAGTTCAAGGAATGAACGTCAATCTTGCTCCTCAAATCTTGTAGTCGTAATCGGGTAAGTGGCTTTGTCAAGGCGTCGACGAGTTAATCGCTAGAAGAGACGTGTGAAACACGAAGACTACCACTTTGAACTTTATCTCGAACAAAGTGAAAATCAATGGCGATGTGCTTCATGCAGGAATGAAAGACTAGATTGGCACAAAGATAGGTGGTCCCGACATTGTCGCAGTAGATAGTAGGTGTGGTAGAACTAACAACACTAAGCTCATGAAGCAAAGATTGTATCCAACTGATTTCTGAAGTCGTGGATGCAACAACACGATATGATGCTTCAGTTGATGAGCAGGTAACAATTTTTTGTTTCTTAGAACTCCATGAAATGGCATTGGATCCCAGAAATACTACGTAGGCACTAGTAGAAGTGCGATCGTCAACATTGCCAGCCCAGTCGGCGTCCGAGAAAGCATGGAATGATAGTGAGGAATTACTCCAAAAGAAAAGACCATGATGGATAGTGTCATGCAAGTATCATAACATACGTTTGACTGCCGACCAATTTCCTGTGGTTGGTTGATGCATGAATTGAGACAGTTTGTAGACAGCAAAGGCGATATCCGGACGGGTGAGAGAGAGATATTGCAAGCCACCAACAATAGATCGAAATTTTGTGGCATCAGTGAGAAAGGTACCATCATTGAGGATTGGAACTTGATTAGGAGACATGGGAGAGGTGACGCCCTTGGCATTGCTCATTTTTGCTTTTATTAAAAGATCATGGATGTATTTATGTTGAGAGATGAACACACCGTCTTTGGTTGGAATGACTTCAACACCAAGAAAATATGATAAGGGACCAAGATCTTTGACTGAGAACCTTGTTGCAAGCTTGGTTATGAAATTTTGAATATGATCCGCATTAGTGCCTGTAATAATCAAATAATAAACATACACTAAAACAAAAATAGTGAGATTAGTGGTCTTAAAGATAAATAATGATGTATCTGCCTTGGAGTTTGTAAATCCATTAGAGAGTATAAATTGTTTCAACTTAGTGTACCAAGCTCGGGGAGCCTGCTTGAGACCATATAAGGCTTTCTTGAGGCAACACTCATGATGAGGATCAATAAAACCTGGCGGTTGAGACATGAAAACATTTTCATGAAGAGTGTCATATAAGAACGCATTGTTGACATCAAGTTGCCTGAAAGACCAACCATTAGTAACAGCAAGATTGATGAGAATACGGACTGTGGTCGGTTTAATTACAGGACTGAAGGTTTCATGGTAATCTATACGGGGTCGTTGATGAAAACATTTTGCAACAAGTCGTACTTTATACCTTTCGATGGAGCATCTGATTTCCTTTTGATACGGAAAACCCATTTACACCTAACCAGGTTATGATTCGACTCGGAAGAAACAAGATCCCATGTATCATTACCAAGTAAAATATTGAACTCCTCAGACATTGTATGGCACCATTCCGGATGTTTTAAGGCTTGGGAGACACATGTGGGTTCAGTTGGGACAGAAGTAGTGACGGTGTGTAGGGATTATTTTGGGTTGGGTTTGTAGATGTGATTTTTGGAACAAGTTTGCATAGGGTGATCGGTGGTAGTGATAGAAGCGAGGTTGTGATTTGTGTGTGGTTGTGCAAGGGACGGTGATGGAGATAGTGAAGAGACATTTGGTATAGAGAAATGAGAATTAGATGGGGAGGAATTGGGTTAGTTTCTAGAAAGGGAATGGGAGGTAGAATTTGGGAAAAAATCAATTACCGGAGACTTACCTTGTAAAAAGTCCACTGAGATCGGTGTGTTATGTTGACTTGTTGTAGTATTCCGGGTAACTTCTCCATTTGGTGCATTAAATTATGGTGGATGTTGATTTGGAGACAAAGATGACAAGTTATTTGATTTGGAAGGTGGTGATTGGGTTAGTTGGGTAGGGACACAATTTGTGGGTTGATGCTGATTTGGTGGGGAAATCGTAATTGGGGGGGGGGGGGGGGGGGGGGGGGGGGGGGGGGGGGGAAGGTAGAATAGATGGGTATTATATGGTGAGTTTAATTAGGAAGCCATGATTCAATGGAGTCAGAAAGGGGAAGTGAATGTGTGGAATTAAAGGGAAAATATCTTCAATAAAGGTAACATGGCGGGATATGTAAATTTTTTGTGTGGTAGAATTATAACACTTGTATGCAATTTGTGTGAGAGAATAGCCTAAAAAGATACAAGGTTTGGATCTTAACTCAAGTTTGTTAGAGACATAAGGCCAAAACCATGGATAACACAAACACCCAAATATTTTCAATTTGGAAAAATTAGGTGGGTGACCGAACAATTTTTCAAAGGAAGAAGTCATGTCAAGTTGGACCTTAGGCATACGGTTGATTAAATAAACAGCAGTTTCAAAGGCGTGAGGCCAAAATGACAGTGTCATGGACGCATGATGAAGGAGGGTGAGCCTAATTTCAACTATGTGTCGATGACGACGTTCCGAAAAACCATTATGTTCAGGAGTATGAGGCGGGAAAGTGAGGTTAGAAATACCATTTGTAGATAGAAATGATTTTAGTGCTTCATATTCACCCCCGTTGTCAATGAATAAGGTAATAATGGATCGTTGGAAAAACTTTTCAATAATGGATTTGAAACGAACAAAAACAGTATGAACTTCAGATTTCTTTTTGAATGGATAAAGCCAAATATACCGAGTGAAATGATCCACAAAGATGACGTAGTATTTAAAAGGGTAATTTGCATTGACACCCCCTGAGGTTGGGTCAATGGCAATCAGATTATGGTCAATGCAAGTGGTGTGCAAACGCCCCCTGAGGTTTGATCTTTCTTGCAGTGACACCCCCTGTAGGGGCCTGGGACCCTATGAATGGACAAATTTGCCCTTGCTTTAGTTATATTGAAACCAAACACTCTCCTAAGCATTTTTCAAGGTCCAAACTACCCTTACCAGTTCTATATCATAAAACTGGCGCCAAACAACAGCTCCATAACTAGCGTCAACCAACAGAAAGACATCACATACATATTAAAAAACTGACTTATACATGCATAGAAAAAATTCACAATAGTCCTTTCAAACAAAAAAATTCACAACAGCTCCATAAAATTATATCAGTTCATTACCTACCACATGCATGTAAAAGAGTTGCATACTAAAATTCCAAGTGCAAGTCAGTTTAGATTACATGCCAAAGTTACAAGTCTAAAGTAGTAGTCTAGGTTACATTACATGCCAAATTGAAAAAAGTAAGCCAAGATACATTAGGCTCTACCATGTGTGTGTCTAGGTGACATTTACAAAAGAATACAAAAAATATGTCACTGTCCAAAATAACATGAGTGATAGTTGTCCAAAATAACCTCCCACACATCTATATATATGCAAAATACCTAATTCATTGGCTATATGAGCAAAAAACCAAAAACTGCACAGTGAATTGACTTTACCCCTGTGCCCAGGGAGTTATACTTGTGCTTGTGCAACCACCATATCCATGTGAGGCCTACATAAAGTTGAAAATAAAAAAATAAATTAGAATCTTTTTCTTAAATACAAAAAAAAAATTGCAAAAAAGAGTTTGAATAATGTATTTACATTGGATTGAGTGGGCTGTGAAGAGGTTGGTGTCATTGCTAATGTCCTTGAATGTGAAGAACCACCAACCTGAAAGTTCATTTGAAAGGTTTTGTTAATTAGTAATGTCTCACACATAATAATAACGTTAAATTTTAAAAAACTTACAGTGGACAATGATCTTTGTGAATTTTCTGCTCCTGTTGTTGTTGCCCCTCCTCTTGTCCTTGGTCTCTTATCTTTTTTGGTCATTCTTGCCTTTTTTTTTTGAGGTCTAGTTGATGAAGTCCCAACTCCAGTTGCTGCAGTCTTTCTTGTGCTCCCCTTAAGCTTTGGAAACCTTTTACACCCTTTTTTGTTGTGGCCAATCACCTTGCACATACTACATCTCACCACTGTGGACCTTCTAGTTGGTAAAGGTTCATTTTGCTCTCTTCTCCTAGCCATTCTAGGTCTGCCCGCTGGCCTCCTCAATTCAGGTGGTTGCAAAGGTAACTTATCAACTGCATCCCACATACTTTCATAGTGCATGGGATGTATCAAATGTCTATATGTCTTTCCATACACATATTTGGTAAAACTCTCATCACAATATCCCTCTACACTTTGTCTTTTCCAAGTAATACATGCACATGCATGTCTACATGGAACCCTAGTCAGCTGAAACTCTCTACAACATGTGTGATTTTTCAGGTCCACTATGTACTTCATTTGTAACTCTTCTATCACCTCATACATGTCCCCCCCAGGCCATATTAGTTGACAAGAACCAGATTTGGAAAGGTTTAAGTTCAATTTGTTTCTGATTTTTGGAACCACCATGTTATCCCATTCAACACATTTGTGAAACCTTTTTTGGAATTTAGACATCAGTTTTATTCTTATACCATCTAAAGCATGAGTTATAGGCTTCCCTCTCACATGTTTTAACCAAGAATTGAAAGATTCCACTCATTGTTAGTGACAAAGTCACACTTTCCATTTAGTTCAAACTTATGTCTTGCCCAAGTCTCAATTGGATGATCAATTAGCCACTTTCCATTTAGTTCAAACTTAGGTTATTTTAGGGATTAGGTTAATTTAGGGTTTAGGGTTTAGGGATTAGGTTAATTTAGGGTTTAGGTTATTTTAGTGTTTAGGGTAAGAAAAAACCCCAATTTTTTTATTTTATTTTGAGAAGTAAGGAAAAGCCCCTAATTTTTTTATTAATTTTTTTTTTTTGAGAAGTAAGGAAAACCCCCAAATTTTTAGCATCTATTTTATTTATTTTTAAGAAGGAAAAGCCCCAATTGTAAATAAAAAAAAATTCATTTGAGAAGTAAGGAAAAATCCCAAATATTCAGCATCTATTTTTTTTTTGAGAAGGAAAAGCCCCAAATTTTTACCTTTTTTTTTTGAGAAGGAAAAACCCCAATTTTTTTTTTTTTTTTTGAAAAGTAAAAACAAGTCCCAAATTTTCAGCACCTAATTTTTTTTTCCAGAATTAAGGAAAACCCCAAATTTTCAGCATCTATATATATATATATATTTGTTTTTGGAAGGAAAAGCCCCAATTTTGTTTTTTAAAATTTTTCATTTGAGAAGTAAGGAAAAAACCCAAATATTAAGCATCTATTTTTTTTTAGAAGGAAAACCCCCAAATTTTTACATTTTTTTTTTTGAGAAGGAAAAGCCCCAAATTTTTTTTTTTTTCTGAGAAGTAAGAACAAGTCCCAAATTTTCAGCATCTATTTTTTTTTTTTTTTTGAGAATTAAGGAAAAGCCCTAATTTATTTTTTTGAGAAGTAAAGAAAAGCCCTAATATTTCAGCATCTATTTTTTTTTTCCAGAAGTAAGGAAAAACCTCAATTTTTCAGCATGTATAAATTTTATTTTTTTGAGAATTTAGGAAAAGCCCTAATTTTTTTTTTCCATAATTAAGGAAACCCCCAAATTTTCAGCATCTATATATATGTATATTTTATTTTTTTTTGAGAAGGAAAAACCTCATTTTTTTACATTAATACAACATGCAATCAAATATTCAAGAGTAATAATACACAAACATTGGTAATTTCAGAAAACCCCTATTTTTTTTACACAAATTAACATGCAATCATATAATCGAAAAATATCATACACAAAGCAGGGTAATTTCTGAAAAGCGCCAATGACTTGGGAAATCAACACCCTTGATAGATTGTGGTACAGTATCAGCTTTCCGTGGTAATTGAACAAAAATAACAAGAGTAATTTTAGATACAACCAAAAGGCAAAAATCAAGGCTAAATGTCTAGTTCAACCACAAATTCAATACTAATAAACTCAACATTCTCTTTTCAAAATAAATAAACTCAACAGTCCCAAGTATTTGAATAGTTCCTCACTTGCAGACTTGATCCAAAACCCTTTTTTACATAAATCAAAAAAATAAACGTGCAATCATATATTAAAACCTAGATCGACAGAACACAACATACAATCATACACATACTGTCAAATTAGAAGCAAACCCTAAGATCAAGTATAAGATACTTACCAATCTTCAAGCCAGCAACAAAAATAATCTTCAAACCTTCAGGTCTCCTACCAATCTTCAAATCGACGACCCAGTTGATCTTCTCATCTTCAAACCCTAAAAAAAATAAAATCATTTTGTGAGAAACGACTCACAGATAGACACAAACCTTCAAATACAAGATGATCTTGAAGAAAATAAAATCCTTACGCCTTGGTGATGGTGTTGATAGAAGAGGCGAAGTTGAAACACGAAACTCTAACCCATGTGTGTGAGAGACGGATCAGACTTGTGAGATTTTGTGAGAGATGATGAGAGCTGTGAGTGTTTTGAGAAAAAATAAAGTGGATTTGTTGTATAAACCCTAGATCTAAGATGAATCTGAAGAGAGAAGAGAGAAGATAGAGCTTTTGAGAGATGATGATCACAAGACGAATCTGAGAAATGAGTGGTGTTGAGAGCATTGAGATATGTGAGTGTATGGGAAAATGTAGTGTGTAGTAAAGATAAGGTAGTGGTAGTTGGAGGGTATTAAAGTCTTTTTACATGCCTAATATTTGTATAAAGGAATATAGGGTTTTAGCTGAGGGCATTATTGGCTTTTCACAGCTCAGGGGGTGTGAGTGCCAAAAAAACCGTTGACCATAATCTGATTGCTATTGACCCAAACCTCAGGGGGTGTCAATGCAAATTACCCTATTTAAAATTTTCATATGAGTAAACAGGAGAACTCCAAACATCTAAGTAAACTAATTCCAGAGGTCCAGTAGTTGTTAAAGATGATTTCGAAAATGGTAACTTATGACTTTTATTGCAACGACAGGAATTACATGAAAAATTATAGGACATATTGGAAGATAAATCTAAAACCTTAGAAGAAACAAGATAGTTCAAAATTTTGGCAGATGGGTGGCCAAGACGCGAGTGTCATTCTGTAGTGGAGGTTTTGATGGAGGAAAAAACAATTAATGGAGGACTGCCCGAAATATGCTTTGGCCATTCATAAACATCGTCTTTAGTTTTCCATTATACTAGGATTGCCCCTTGTGCGTTGATCCTTCACAAAAAAACGAAGTTGGTAAGAACTCAATGGAAACATTATTAGTGAGACAAAATTGAGAAACATAAATTAAGTTCCTTTTCATGGTGGGTACACACAAAACATTAGATAAATTAAAGGAATGAGAAGAAAAAAGAAGGGAGGTGGAACCGCTGTGAGTGATTGAGAGGCCAGTTCCATCACCAATTAAAATATCATCAGGTCCTATATATGGTGAATGAAGAGATAAGTTCTGAAGATCAGTGGTGATGTGGTGTTAAGCACCGGTATCTAAAAGTCATTCTAAGTTGGATGGAGAAGCGGGTGTGGCATAGTGAGCTTATGGTGGATGATTTGAAGCTGGTGGGCGAGGTTGGTTAGGATTCCATAGAGAGTACCTATATGTGGTGTAACGACGGGTTGAATGACCTTGTTGATGACAGAGTTAGCATTTTCCTAGATATGGACGTGGAGTGGAATTGGCAGTAGGAGGGGTGTAGGCTTTGGACTGTGTGTAGGGAAATTGTTGGGGGTGGCTGATGAGGTGGTGTAGTATAGGAAGAGTTCGATCGTGGTGTGTGTGGACGTGGTAGGTTTGGGTAGTGTGGTGGTTTGAACGCAGGGTTGGCGCTAGCAAGGATCTTGGAATTATTTGCGACCTCAAGCTGGAGATATGCTTCATGATTGATCAGTTTTTCATGCAGTTCATCAAAGGTGACGGGGTTCTCATGAACACGGATGGCTTCACTGGGAGTTTTGTAGTCATCATCAAGGCCTCCGAGGATCTTAAGAATGAGATATTCGTGATTGACTGAAGCGTTAAGCATAGTAAAATAATCGGCAATAGACTTTACGATTTGTAAATATTCAGTCATGAATTGAGTTCCTTTAACAAGTATTCGCAGATATTCCTTCAATTGGCTGACACGACCACGTGATGGTCTAGCATACGTGTTGGCTAAAGTATTCCAAGCCTCACGTGAGGTTCTGGCAGAAGCAATAAACGGAATCAAGGTAGGGGATAGAGAACCGGAAATCGCATTAAGAATAAGATTATCTTGACGAATCCAGATGGAGTAATTTGGATTGAGAGTGTTTCTATCAGGAGTTGAGAGAGTGGGACAGGGACAGGGTCGAGTTCCATCAATGAAACCCAATAAATCAAAACCAACAAGCAGAGTATGAAATTTGAATTTCCAAGAAGTATAATTTGTGGAAGTGACTTTTAATGGTGTTTGGGTAGCAGTATTGATAGTGATAATGGTGTTATTTTATTCATTAGTGTTGAGAAGGGTGGGCATTGCAGTTGTGTTGGCTGAGTGGGTAGGCGTGACATGAGAGGAGAATTCGGAACCGTCGGCGGCCATTGAAGGAAGAATAGTTTTGCTCTTGGGAGCTTATGGCTTTGATACCATATTGAATATTGAAAGAATAAGAGAAATTGATGAATGACACACTTTTCATTGATGATTGTGATACAATATTTATAACTGTATAGTTATTCTAACACAAGTAATTACATGATTAGGAAACTATAAAAAATGATAATATATACAATTGATATCAACCCCATAAATCACATATATACAATTGATATCAATCACATAAATCGGTATTTGAATTTCCTTAAATTGCCCTATCATGCATTGGGGTTATGTTTGTTACTTTTTTATTATTTTATGGTCATACGCGTCAATAATTTTTTTTTTGGTAAGACTCAAATATTCTTTAGGAATATAGTAAATAAATCATACAATATATAAATAAGGACTTTTGGTGAAAATATATGAAACCGGCATCGTCCTAATTACGGAGGCGACACTCTTAGAATATGAATTAATCACCTTCTTAATGGTGTAGTAGTCAACGACATTAACATCATGTTAAGACTTCTAGATAATTCAAGAATAGAGAGGTTAGCACCATCGTTTGAGACGATTAGTAATGCAGTGTGATGGTATAATTTTGTATACAATTTAATTTGATGGGAAAAAAATTCATGCAACATTTTAATGTTAGAATATATTTTATTTAATTATTAATAAACATATTATAAGTTAAAAAAATTATATCATTAATTATTATTTTTCAATCATCCTCCTTGACACCCTTGTATGTAATTTTACATAAGAGAATTAAAATTTTTAATTATAATTTATTTCAAAGAGAATAGAAAGCATACAATATCTTAAAGAGTAATCTTACGTAATAAATTTAAGGGTTAATTTCATTTACATCTCTTGATGTATGTTTTTATTTCAATCAGATCCCTCATATTTGAATTTTTTTATTTATACCCCTTGAAATTTGAAAGTGTCATCATTTATACCCCTGAAGCATGACATCAGTTTGAAATTTTATTTTAATACCTAAACTACTCTTAATGTTATCCATGTTGTGTTTAGAAACAATGATTGAACTTTTTATCAATTTGATCTCCTCATTTTAAAACTGAAAAATAAAAAATTAAAAGGTTAATTTCAAGAAACCCCCTATACTATCCAGTTTAATCAACTGACCCTTACTGTGTCCACTTTGCCCCCTATATTATTCAATTTCATCATTATGCCCCATCACCTCACATTTTGAGTCAAAATGTCTAAACTACCCTCAATAATATAAGGGAGTTTAGTGAAATCAATCATTTTAAAAAATTATTTTTCGAAAATCAATTATATTTTTCGCAAAAATTATAAATTCAAAAAAATATATATATTTTTCGCAAAAAAATTATTTTTCGGAGGGAGTATATTATTTTCCAAAATATGAATTATTTTGAAAAAAATAATATATATTTTTTGCAAAAAAAATATTTTTCGGAAAAAGATCATATTTTGGAACATAATAGTATATATTTTTCGCACAAATTTTTTTTCCGGAAAAGATCATATTTTGGAATATAATATATATTTTTTGAAAAAAAAAAAATCAGAAAAAAATCATATTTTGTAACATAATATATATTTTTTCAGAAATTAAAATCATATTTTGGAACATAATATATATTTTTCACAAAAAAAATCATATTTTGGAACATAATATATACTTTTTCGCAAAAATATTATTTTTCTGAAAAAAAATCATATTTTGGAACATAATATATATTTTTCGTAAAAAAATCATATTTTCCGAAATATATATATATATATATTGAAATTTATAGTTTTTACGAAAAATATAATTTATTTTTGAAAAAAAAATTTTGAAGGGTTGATTTCACTAATCCCCTTATATTATTAAGGGAGGGTATTTTAGATTTTTTGACTCTAAATGTGAGGAGGAAGGACATAGTGATAAAATTAGATAATATATGGGGTAAAATGGACACAATAAGGGTTAGTTGATTAAATTGAATAACATAGAGGGATTTCTTGAAGTTAACCCAAAATAAAAAAAAAAAAAATTTGAAAAATAAAAGATAAAATGAAATAAAAGCTAAAAAGTAAAAAATTAAAACTGAAAAATATGAAATTAAAGCTGAAAAATAAAATATTAAAAGAAATTAAAGCTGAAAAATAAAAGATTAAAAGAGATTAAAGCTGAAAAATAAAAGACTAAAAGAAATTAAAACTAAAAAATTAAAACTGAAAAATATAAAATTAAAACAGAAAAAATATCTGGTGGGGTTGGGTCCGGTGGTGGTGGTGAGTCTGGTGACGGGACAAATCTCTGTGCTAAAAACAAAATGCATAAAACTGCAGATTTCACAACATCCAAGCAGGTATAAACCCCAATAACCGATGAGAAGCAAAAAATATCAATACACCGTGAAAACCGAACTCCTTTTCAAAGTAGCAAAGACAAAATTGAATAACATCTGACCTGGAAATAAATTGGGTTATTTGCAAATTCTTCAATTTTGGCATCTATAAAACACTCATGAGAAAGAGAGAGGGGAATGAAGTGGGTGTGTCTGAATGGAATTGATTCAGACTCTTCAATATTACTATGCGTGGTAGAGAAAGAGGGACTTGGTTTGATTGAGAGTCTTCAAATTATTCAAATCTATACATATATATATATATATATATATAACAAGGGTTAATTTCAAGAAACTCTCTATACTATTCTGTTTAATCAACTAATTTTTATTGTGTTCACTTTGCCCCCAATACTATTCAATTTCATCATTATGCCCCCTCACCTCACATTTTGAGTCAAAATACCTAAACTACCCTCAATAGTATAAGGGGGTTTAGTGAAATCAACCATTTAAAAAAATTATTTTTTAAAAATCAATTATATTTTTTACAAAAATTATAAATTCAAATATATATATATATATATATATATATATATTTTGGAGGGAGTATATTATTTTGTAAAAAATAATATATATTTTTGGAAAAAAAATCATATTTTGGAACATAATAGTATATATTTTTCGCAAAAAAAATATTTTTCGGAAAAGATCATATTTTGGAACATAATATATATTTTTCACAAAAAAGTATTTCGGAAAAAAATTCATATTTTGGAACAAAATAAATACTTTTTCACAAAAAAAAATCATATTTTGGAACATAATATATATTTTTCGCAAAAAAAGTATTTCGGAAAAAAATTCATATTTTGGAACAAAATAAATACTTTTTCACAAAAAAAATCATATTTTGGAACATAATATATATTTTTCGCAAAAAAAATATTTTTCGTAAAAAATCATATTTTCTGAAATATATATATATTTTGAAATTTATAGTTTTTACGAAAAATATAATTTATTTTCGAAAAATAATTTTTTTAATGGTTGATTTCACTAAACCCCCTTATACTATAAAGGGAGGGTAGTTTAGACATTTTGACTCTAAATGTGAGGAGGAGGGGGCATAGTGATGAAATTGGATAGTATAGGAGGCAAAGTGGATATATGATGGGTTAATTGATTAAATTGGATAATATAGGGGGTGTTTTATGAAATTAACCCTAACAATCAAACTTAGGATTTGAATAGCGGGTCGTGATCTGGTGTAGTCGGGTCTATCGTAAGAGATTGCATCCATATATATATATATATATTTGATGATTCGTTTCGTTCTGTGATGTATATGAGATTGATGAGAGTTCCATTCTCGTTTGGGGGTGGGCTAGTGGCGCGGGGGTTCTGGTGGCGGCGGTGGGGTGGTTGGGGGTTTGGTGGGTGGTGGGGTGTTAGGATATAAGGTGATTTAAGGGGTGTTTGGATCAAAGGTATTTTAGATATTTCATATCATGAAAAGATATGATTAAAAATTCTCATATCTAAAGAGATTGATTAAAATAAGAACAAATTTGAATGATGTAAATGAAATTAACCCAAAATCTAACAAACCCACAAAGAAATGTACAACTCCACCACCCCTAATGAGCAGGTGTATTTATGTACAAATGTATATTAAGATTGAAATGAAATTTTATGCCAATTTTCATTAACTCTTATTTTTTAAAATAACTAAATTTTGAACATATTCTATAAATTTAAAAGAAAGTCAGGATTCAACTATAGTTGGTCATTACGATTTCAATTGTTAATATTGTTATGTGGATAACTAATTCTAAACACAAATACACACACAATTGACACAAGATATTATAGTGGTTCCCCAAAAACACGAGTACGTCCACTTTGAGAGTTTTTCAATATAGATGGATTGAAAACAACGGTGGTTCGGGAGGAGGATACTCACTTGTATCAACTATACTCAACCTAACACACACTCTCACTCACAGAAACTCACAAGGTTTCTTGCTCTCATGTATCACTCACTCACGTGTATCTCTTGTATATATATTACACAACATATATATATATATATCTGTTTTTCTACACTATATATCACACACATATGCTCATATATAGAGAGCTGTGAGAGAACAAAGCAAAGATGATAAAGATCACTTGATGTCAAAGAAAGAACAGTGCAGCCTTTAGATACTTCATGCAACACACTCCACAAAAGGGTAACTATGTTTGTTATCATTATGGTATTGCAGGACATTTGAAAAAGAATTGCCGCAAACTCCAAAGGGAGCAAGGTCAAAGAAGCCACCAACCACAGAAAGAAGATGGCAACACACTGGTCACTGTTGCAGGAGATATGACTATATGCTCAGTCGATGAAGAGGTATGCCTTCACGCTGGAAGCAATGAAGCCGAGTGGGTGATTGACACAACAACATCTTATCACGCCACTCCCCACAGTGATTTCTTCACCACGTACAAAGCAGGAGACTTTGGTACAGTGAGAATGAGAAATACAAGTTTCTCAAAGATCATGGGTATCGGCGATATCCAGATCATGACCGGTATTGGCTGCAGTATGGTCTTAAAAGATGTGAGACATGTGTCAGATCTTCGTCTCAATCTTATTTCCTGGACAACCTTAGACCGTGAAGGCTACGACAACCATTTCAGCAATGGCATCTAGAAGTTGACAAAAGGAGCCATGATTGTTGCCCGAGGAAAGATACACGACACTTTATACACTACCCATGTGAAGGTAATTTCTGACAGTCTCAATGCAGTTGAAGCCGAGACTTCACCAAATTTGTGGCACAAAAGACTCGGTCAAATGGGAGAGAAAGGGTTGCTTACATTAGCTCGGAAGAAGCTAATTACAGTATCAAAAGGTATCCATTTAAACCCTTGTGATCACTGTTTATTTGGAAAGCAACATAGAGTCTCTTTCAACTCAACTACCAAAAGAAGATCAAAGTTGTTGAGTTTGATTCACACTGATGTTTGTGGTCCCTTAGAAGTGGATTATTTAGGCGGTAGCAAATATTTTCTCAGATTCATTGATGATGCTTCACGAAAGGTGTGGGTATATTTTCTGAAAACAAAGGACCAGGTACTCGATTACTTCAAAGCATTCCACGCCATGGTTGAGCGAGAAACTGGAAAGAAACTGAAGTGCCTCCGATCAGATAATGGAGGCGAGTACACTTCCAATGAGTTCCGAGCATACTGCGTTGAACGCGGTATCCGACATGAGAAGACGGTCCCACGTACCCCGCAACATAATGGTGTAACTGAAAGAATGAACCGGACCATTATGGACAGAGCTAGAAGTATGATCAGTATGGCTAAGTTGTCAAAGCCATTCTGGGGTGAAGCAGTCAGAGCTGCCGTTTACCTGATCAACAGATCACCATCAATACCGCTCCAGTTCGAAGTACCGGAAAAGGTATGGACTGGAAGAGATCCCTCATATTCTCACCTAAGAGTATTTGGGTGCAAGGCATTTGCACATGTATCCAAGGAGCAAAGACATAAGCTCGATTTGAAATCAACTCCATGTATCTTCATCGGATATGGAGACGAAGAATTCAGATACAGACTATGGGATCCAGAATCGAAAAAAGTCATCAGAAACAGGGATGTTGTGTTCTAAGAGAACCAGACATACGAAGACACTGAAAAGATCACTGAGTCCAGTGATAACAGTTCCAGTGTTACAGATATCATCCCAGATCCTGCACCAGTACAGTTGATCCCCGACAATGAAGAAATGCATGATGAAATTCCAGAAGCAGAGAAGGAACCTGAGGGTGTTGAGCAGGGGGAACCATTAACCCCTCCACCAAAAGCTACAGAACCAGAAGTAGCTCCTCCAGAGCCTCAGACAAGGAGATCTGAAAGAGGTCGACCTCTGATTCCGTCGACGAAATATCCGGAGTCAGACTATATTTTGCTTACTGATGAAGGGGAGCCAGAATGCTTTCAGGAAGTAACTACCCATACAGACAAAGGTAAATGGGTGGAAGCTATGCAAGAAGAGATGAGTTCCTTGCAGAAGAACCAAACTTATGATTTGGTGAGACTTCCCAAAGGCAAGAAAGCATTGAAAAACATATGGGTGTTCAAGCTAAAGAAAGACTCCAACGGAAAACCGATAAAGCACAAAGCCCGATTGGTTGTCAAAGGATTCCAACAGAAGAAAGGCATCGACTTTGACGAGATATTTTCACCAGTTGTGCAAATGACCTCAATTCGAGTGATACTCGGATTGACAGCTAGTCTGAACCTTGAGCTTGAACAGATGGACGTCAAAACAACATTCCTCCATGGAGATCTACATGAGGAAATTTACATGGACCAGACAGAAGGTTTTCATGTTACAGGGAAATAACATATGGTTTGCAAACTGAAGAAGAGTCTCTACGACCTCAAGCAAGCACCGAGGCAATGATACATAAAGTTCGACTCATTCATGGTGGGTCATGGGTACAAGAGAACTTCTGCATATCAATGTGTCTACATTCAGAAATTCCATGATGGTAATTTCGTTATTCTATTGTTGTATGTTGACGACATATTGATCGTTGGACAGGATGTTAATATGATTAGCAAGCTGAAGCAAGAACTGTCCAAGTCCTTTGATATGAAGGACCTAGGCCCATCTCAACAGATATTGGGCATGAAGATTGTTCGTGACATGAAAGCCAAGAAACTGTGGTTGCCACAAGAGAAGTATGTTGAACGGGTGATTGCAAAGTTCAACATGGGAAATGCCAAGCCAGTCAGTACTCCGCTGGCTAATCACTTCAACCTGAGCAAGAGATCGTGTCCCTCTTCTACGAAAGAAAAGGAAGAGATGGAATCAATTCCTTACTCTTCAGTTGTTGAAAGTTTGATGTATGCAATGGTTTGCACTAGACCGGATATAGCTCACGTTGTAGGCGTTGTGAGCAGATTTTTCTCAAATCCAGGCAAAGACCATTGGGAAGCAGTCTATTGGATTCTGAGATACCTGAAGAGTACATCGAAACTATGCTTGTGCTATGGGGGAGCAAAACCAATTTTGGAAGGCTATACAGATTTAGATATGGCCGGCGACATTGACAGTAGGAAATCTACATTTGGATTTCTATTTACTTTTGGGAGTTGTGTCATGGCAGTCCAAATTGCAGAAGTGTGTTGCCTTATCTATAACAGAAGTAGAATACATTGCTGCAGTGGAAGTTGGCAAGGAAATGTTGTGGGTGAAGCGGTTTCTCCAAGAACTGGGTATTATTCAGAAAGAATACAAAATACATTATGACAGTCAAAGTGCTCTGGACTTGAACAAGAATTCAATGTACCATTCCTGTATGAAGCATATCGACATTCATTATCATTGAATACGCGAAGTGATGAAACAACAATTACTGAAGATTGTTAAGATCCATACAGACAATAACCCTGCGGATATGGTGACTAAAGTTGTTACTCGAGATAAGCTGGATTTATGCAGAGACATAGCTCGGATGGACATCAACTGAAGCGTAGCGGGAAACGTTCTCCTCCGATTTGTATGGAATGGGGAGAATTGACAGTTATGTTTCCATACATGCAAAACCATTCACTGTTGCATGCAACCTCTCTCAAACTGTGGGCTATCCAACCACCATCAACATCAACACAACTTGCAACCATCACCATCCATGTTGCATGAAGTCTCCAAAGGCTGCACCGTCCTTTATTTGACAGCAAGTGATCTTCATCATCTTTGTTTTGTTCTCTCACAACTCTATATATATGAGCATATGTGTGTGATATATAGAGTGTAGAAAAATATAGAGATATATATATACTGTGTAATATATATACAAGAGTGTTATACACGTGAGTGAGTGATATATGAGAGCAAGAAACCTTGTGAGTTTCTGTGAGTGAGAGTGTGTGTTAGGTTGAGTAGAGTTGATACAAGTTAGTATCCTCCTCCCGAACCACCGTTGTTTTCAACCCATCTATATTGAAAAACTCTCAAAGTGGACGTACCCGTATTTTTGGGAACCACTATAATTTCTTGTGTCAATTGTGTGTGTATTTGTATTTAGAATTAGTTATCGGCACAACAAATATCAACAATAATTTTGAAAAATATTAATATTAAAAATGAGTACCGATAAATAACAATGCTCCTAACGATATTGAACACCTTTTAAAAAATTACAAAGCATGAATTCAATTTAGAAGCGAGACAAAAAATATATATAACCAAAAGGAATTTTTTTTTAAATCAACCAATAATTACAAGAATCCGAACAGACCCTTCTAGGACGCCCCTTCAAGTCCATGAAGCATGAGACACCTTTCCTTGAGCTTCTCAACAATTCTCGAAAAGACACGTACTCTAAAAGAAGGCAAGGAAGTGACACGTGGCCACTGTGTAAGAAATCACTAGAATTTACTGCCACGTACACACACCCAACCCCCTTATATATCCTCAATTCTCATATATATATATATACATATGTAAATATACATCTATTGGGTTTTGGCATCTATTTTGATAAATTTGTTGGGATTGAGTAACAAAATGCAATCAAGAATAGCAGCAACAATACATAGACAGCTGATATGGAAGTCCCAATCACGAAGACTTGCCTCAGCAGTAATTCCAACTGGACGCCCTGCTGATCCCGCCACTCACTCTGGTGATCCAGATGTAAGTTATACAAGTACACACACATATATCTAACAGTACCTAATTATACACATAAATAAATATTTATATATTTAATATATGTATATGTGAAGATTAGCATGAAAAGCTTTGCTCTGCTTTACTTGGCCGAAAAACAGAGAAAGAAATCAAGCTTTTTATGTCCAAGTTTTTTAGACTAGTTTTTACTAGCAAGTGCAATTATATTTATAGTATGGTAACGAAAATTATTAAATCATCGCCTCACAGATTTGCTAAAAAAAATTATGCTTAAGAAAATAATATTGTGTAGCTCTAGTATATCTTATCGAAATAGTCCAATGAAATGAGATATGTGTTTCGTAAAGAATTAAGTATGTTTATTGTTAATTATATTATATAATATCATCATGTGTCTGGAAAATGTTTTTGTAAATCACTTGAAATAATTAATATGCCCAGGATCAACACAATATTGAGAGAATAAAACTTATATTTCAAAAAACTCACACTTTTTCAAAATACAAACTTTTTTATTTTATTTCTCACACCTCTATTCTTATAATTTTAGCTTCTATCTGATACAATATAATACAACATATATATATAAAATAAAAAATAAAACAAAACAAACAAAATCACTTCATGGCAGCCATTATTAATTTCGGTGGATCTTATCTTCATATATATATATATATATATATATATATATATTGACATTGCAGGGTATAGATGCTGAGGCGGCTATAAAAGCAGCCTATGCAGAGAAGAGAGAGATAGTGCGCAAAGTGAACAAACAACTCGACCCCTATGTCCCCCCAAACCCACCGCACCCACCCACACCAAGGCTCGAGCACACTGAAGTCCCCCGCCAACCGGTGCACCCATCCAACCAAGTACAAAAGCGCCGCACCACCACTTCTACTAAAAACACCAACACCAACACGCTCCAAAACGTGAGTTGTACCGGTTTCATTCCAGAGGATAGAGAAAGTAAAACAATAGGGGAACCGGTGAGGGAGCAAGAGGAGGAGGACAAGGAGTACTTCAAGCACCACAAGGCGTCTCCGTTGTCGGAGATAGAGATGGTGGACACGAGGAAGCCGGCTATGCATGGGACGGTGGACGCTGAGGTGGATCGAATGGCGGATGCTTACTACAGAGGGGAAGAGATGGTGCTGTGGCGGCCGGAGCAACTTGATACGGCGGAGGAGGCTCTGATGAGGGCTACGAGGATATGGAAGGAGTCGGCTGCGAGGGGTATTCCGGATTCTCCCCATGGTAGGGTTCTCAGAGTACTTCGTGGTGAGGATTGGTGATCTCAGTGTCAATGTGTGATACTCCTTTGGAAAGGGTTTTTTTTTTTTTTTTTGGATTTCTAATTATGACAAGAAAGTTTTGTATGTTTTTTTTTTTTTAAAGTTTTGTACTCGTCGTAACTTTTACTGAACAAGATATTACTAGGCGTTGTAAAGTTTTGGTTGTCAATGTGTGATGTTTTTTTGGGGAAGTTTGTTTTTTGGGTTATTATCATTGAGACCCTCTGAATTTTTGATCAATTTCATTTAGAAAGTGGTCAATGCAATTGTAGTCCACTGGCCCCCTTAACTTTAATTTTTCTTCCAATGACATCCCTGTAGGGGTTTTGACACTTGAAATTACTCTCTTGTACCCTTTGTTCATTATTAAAGTCAAATGTATGAGTTTAGTTAATTTTGATGACCAAACTGCCCCTGTTTATTGTTAGGAATTAGTGTCAATGCACAGTAACTCAAATTAGTGAACAGTATCCGAACATTAAATTGTACAGTAAATTTGTTTGCAGAAAATTTGCAACGGCTAAATTCCAGTAGCTAAACTGAAAAATGTCTATATATATATTCCATTCCAACATACATAAACACACAAATCATCTAAAAAATTATTGTGTCCAAGGAGAACTCGAGCCACCTTGCCCAGTTGAAACCTACAAATAAAAGGATTCACATAACATTACAAAACTGTAAAAATGTAAGAAAGGAAAAAAAAAATCAAACAGTTTAATGTACTAATATATACATTGGCTAATATGTTTCAATTGGATTATCTTTTTCCTTGGTAATTTAGGGATTAGGGATACACCCCTACATTACCAATTTCCATAAAGGGAAAACAACAACAAAATAAATAAATTCATAATACCAATTTTTCATAAGAACATAGCATACAAGCTAAATATATATATATATATATATACATATATTTCAGAAGCTTCATATTTTTTACCATTGGAATACAAACACACCCTAAACACCAAAAACATTACCAATTTTCATAAATGCCAAACCCAAAAAAAAAAAAAAAAAATCAAAAAGTACCAAATTTTCACCTTTACAGAGTATGCAAGCCAAAAAAGAAAAAAAAACTCCCTATATTACACCATTAGAGTTTCACACACTAAAAACATTACCAATTTTCATAAATGTCAAACACCAAAAAAAATAAAATAAAAAGTACCATTTTTTCATCATTACATAGCATGCAAGCCAAAAATTGTTTTTTTCAAAAACTCCCTATAGTTCACCATTAGAGTAGAAACACACCCTAAACACCAAAAATAAATTAATAATATAATAATATAAATAAATAATGAAATAATAATAAATGAAATGAATTAAATAATGAAATAATAGTAAATAAAATGAATTAAATAATTAAATAATAATAGATTAATAGAATATATTTATAAATGAATAAATAATAATATAAATAATAAATTAATAAAATATATTTATAAATGAAAAAATAAAAAATAAAAAATAGAATAATTTTTTTTTTTTAAAGCGAAAAGATCATATCAGAATGTTTTACCAAATATGATTTAGTTCAATGTTTGTGAGACCGTGACCATCAGACCAGACCACTTACCAAACAGACTTTTAAGTTCAGGATCTAGACAATATCGAACAGGACTAGACCGCCTACCAAACATGGCCTAAGGGGCCATTTAATCTAAGTTTATTAACTTACTCTTCTTCTTTCAAAAATTCTATATAACTATACATTTAAATCTACACACACATATATATATATATATACATACAAACCCATTTATGTATATCATCCGTCATCACTGACATCTTCAACCTCACAACCATCACCTTTAACCTCACCACCACCGCCCAAAAATTACTCGGGAAACTTTTAATTTAATCAATTTAATATATTTTTTATGTCTAAATATGTTTCAATTATTAAAGTATTATTTACTAATAATTTTCTATAGGGATGTCTTTCTCTTTGTTAATGTTCTACTCCTTCTTCATACATATTTTTCCTTATGATTTATTTAAAGTAGATAAATCTATTTATTTTATTCCTTCTAACCAAACATATACGTGTTACAAATCCCATGTGATGACCGTGCCTTTGATCAAAATTGAAAGTTAAAAAAAAAACAAAAAACAAAAAACAAAATGTTTTTTTTAATGATAACTATACTTGATACAAATCCAATCCCATGTGATGACCATGCCTAAAAATCATGGTTTGCCGTAATGGCGAACGGATTTTTGAGTCATCGATATTGTTATGGGTCGTTACATCATAGTGGACCGATTTTCACACCCGTAACGGTCATTACAGTGGCCGTAACCCCAATTCTCACTAGTTTCGAAATTATCATAACGGTTAACACAGTTGAAATTTTTCAAAAATTTGGATTAAAATTTTTTTTGTTATGTATATGATATGATAAATGTTACTCTATTATTGAAAAGTAATCTTTGCAATAATCTTTGCACATAAAAGTAAAAAAAAATGAACTGATTAAATAATCTTTGCATATACCTTTTTTAAAATTATTTTGTATTGTTAGAAATAAATTATATATTTTGTGATTTTAATTTTTTATTTATTTAAGTTTAAAATTAATTTAATAATATCATAACAAGTATATCATAAACATTGAAATAACGATGACACCATTAGATTTATTAATAACTCATTTTTTTATATTAAATTTCTTTAAAAAATTAAATAAAATTTACTTTAATCTACCAAAAAATCATATATATTTATTTATTCATATTGCCAAAAGTATCCAATTAGAACATTTTGGGTAAGAATCGTGAGATGTGCAAGATTTAAAAAAATTCACGATTATGATAACCGAATCCCGTTACATAACTCCGATACTAATCCGAGTTCGTTACACTGATACCGTTACCATTACAACAACCAATACCGATATGGCGAACCTCATAAAAAAGTAAAAAGCCTCACATACTCTTTCTCCAACCTAGAGTGGTGTAAAAAAAAAATGATGGGATTGGCAAAGGCCAGATCAAAGACTGTTGAGTTTGGCCTAAAAGGGTAAATGACTCCGTAGTGGCTACTTTTTGTTTGGTTTGGGTCATGTAAGCTTTTTGAGGGAGGAATGGAATTTGGGCCTTTTGGCCCATGAGAGGGTAACACGCTCTTGATAATTATATTATTATAGTAACCATTTTTATTTAATGGTGCGGTCCCGAGTATATTGTGCATGCAAAATGAGTCACGACACACGATAATACGACACAAACATGACATGAAATAAAAAGGTTATGGTTGATCATAAAATAGTTGAAACTGTATAAAAGTCAACCCAAATACGACACAAAAATATTAGTGTCGGATTAGGGTCAAACCCGAACAACTCGTTTAATACCATTATATTTGTATTTTTATATTTTTTTTCTTTTTTAATTGATTATGGGTTGAAATATATCAATAAATTATTATTAAATCGTGTCATATTTAATATAATAAATTATAATAAATAAGTTAAATATGTAACATGAATCGAAACGAATAATCTGTTTAACAAATGCGTTTGGTTAATATATAGAAACATATTTGGTTCTGAACCTTGAATTTCCAAATCAAGGTCTAGGTCCGTAAGACAATAAAAGTAGTCGTCTTCAATAAGAAAAGAAGTCTTGGACATACAATTAATTATTTGTTTCTTTTTATATTAGTAATATACACTAAAGTTGAAACATAACAGGCTTTTCTATTTGAGGTTATTGTGTGAGAAAGTGTAATTTACCATAATTCATTTCTTTAGGCCTTAGACTTGGCCAATTGCATCATTGTGAATCGTATAACATTTGTAGGAACAAAAAGTAAATGCCATTGTGAAGTGACGTGAATTTATTGAAGAAATAATGTGAGCTGTTGCATAAGCCATATGAAAACAAATTGAGTCACATGAAGCACCGTTTGGGAAATATTATTTTTATTTTTATTTTGAAAATTAAAAAATAAGAATAATTTTTATTCTTGTTCTTATTTTCTTACTCAAAAGAACAAGAACAAAAAATATGTTTGGGACAAAAAAAATACGTATATTCTCACACAAATTTTTTTCTCTGCCACAATTTTTTTTGTTTGAAAAATCTCAAAAAAAACAAAAAAACAAGTTTTTTTTTGTTCCCTTATTTTTTCTACTATTCATGAAAACAATTTTCAAATTGAGAACATAACAAACAGTAAAAAAAATTGTCAAACATGTTATTTTCTCCTGAACAGTACCAAAAAATAAAAAACAAAACAAAAACAAAATTTCCAAACAGCACTGAAACAATCATATTTTGTTTTATGTATTCTAAAACATTGGATTGTGTGTAAGTGTATTGAATTATGTTCCACAGCTACTTCTGGATCTTTAACCACAATTAATGTCACCATGAATTGGATTGTGTATGTATATTGAATTTCTATTAGTAGGATAAAATTCATATTTTGTTTGGATTTTGCAATGTTTTATGTATTCTAAAATAAAAATTTAATTTTTATGTAGGTAGATTGTTATTTACGGGTGTCATACGAATTGATCCCATAACTTATATAATGTTAAGTAACGTCTAAGAATCGAATCTTTTCAAATTTTAGAAACCCCCTTTATGCATCCTGCGGCATCCCACGGGAGCATGTTTTCTATATTCTATATTCGGTGGTTTGCGCAACATAATGCCCATAATATTTTGCAAAACTTTAACAATATATAACATGTAAACTTCAAAATTTTCTAGGTCCACGCTACAAGACAAACAAGAGTTTACTAGAAATATAAATGCTCTCATATTATTTTCAGATTTTACTTGCACACAAGAAGTATCCTAAATCTAAGCATTGTAACAACCATTTGTACGAAACTATGAATTAGTAACAGATTTCATATTACTTTAGATATTTCTTGTACCCACCGTTCATTCATTTGTTTTTGGTGGTTAATTTGAATCCAAACTTAGGGTGTAATTAATATAGTGCCCTACTTTCTTATGATGAAGGTTGACAATACAAGTTTAAATTATTTTCCTTTTATATTTTGAAAAAGACCACTCAAGTAATTGAATTGAGGATAAACATTTTCACATGATTTTTTTATATTACATTTTAGAGCGCCAAACTAGGTTATTAAGTAAATGAATGTGGTTATTGAAGATAATAGGGGAGAGTCACATCCAATTCCAAAAAAATTAAAAGTAGTGATTTGTTGGCAAATTTGGTTGTAGAACATAATTTGTTTCTATTCTTTTTTTTTTTTAAAAAAAAACTTATCAATAATAATTGGAAATAGTGCCTCTTTTTGGCCATTTTGCTCCTCATAACTCAACTTGTGTTTATCCTTTTTTTGAAAAAGATAAAACATAAAAAAAATACTTATCAATAATAATTTGAAATAGTGCCTTGTTTGGCCATTTTGCTCCTCATAACTCAACTTGTTTTTATCCTTTTTTTTTGAAAAACAAATACCTCGCATAATATATCTATCTGAATTCCATCCAGCTGTTTGTATGTATATATATATATATATATATATATACACACACACACATATATATCACTCTTGCAATTATGTCACCTTCATTCCATACATAAACCACTCCTTTTTACCTAATACAAGTCAACTCTCTAATGTTATTCTTTTTTCTTCTATAGACAAATCATTTATTTGCTATACGAAAATACAAACATATACAAATATGTTAGAACTTAGAATGCAAGTATGTGCCCGTACGTATACATAACAATATCGCACGCGCATGAGAATACATATGAGTTGCGTGTATGGATATGTATATATGATGGGTAAACTTTTGAAGGCACCTGAGAAGCTGGTTTAATTAAAATGGACCTCTGAACGTTATTGTAATTTTACCTTTTCACTTGAAGTTTCCTTGCTTTTTCACTTGAACCTTTTTTCAGTAATGTTTCGACTGGGGTATGTCAGTATCTATAGACTATATATATCGACATGCGTGAGTGTGTGTATAACTGTATATGTATAATAGACTATATATATCGACATGCGTGAGTGTGTGTATAACTGTATATGTATAATTAAGCTGTCTCTTTCAAGCTACTACCTTCTAGCTTATCTTCACAATGACCATGTTAGTAATCACAACAAAGAAAATGAGAGTATCAGTTCATCTAAAATAACAATAATAGAGTGATCAGGAGGAAACCAAATGAGTGATTTAGTTGAAAATACATGCATGTAGAAATAATTCGTTAGGTCACAATCTAAAAATTATTTTGAATTTTATTTTATGGGTTAATTTCAAGAAACATTCATATACTATCCAGTTTAATCAACTAACCTTCATTGTATCCACTTTGTCCCATATACTATTTAATTTTATTATTATGCCCCATCACATCACATTTTGAGTCAAAATGTCTAAACTACCCTTAATAGTATAAGGGGGTTTCGTGAAATCAACCATTTAAACAATTATTTTTCGGAGGGAGTATATTATTTTCCAAAATATGAATTATTTCGAAAAAAATAATATATATTTTTTGCAAAAAAATCATATTTTGGAACATAATAGTATATATTTTTTGCAAAAAAATTATTTTTCAGAAAAGATTATATTTTGGAACATAATATATATTTTTCGCAAAAAAAATCATATTTTGGAACATAATAAATACATTTTTGCAAAAAAATATTTTTCAGAAAAAATTCATATTTTGGAACCTAATATATATTTTTCAAAAAAAATTATTTTTCGAAAAAAAATTCATATTTTGGAACATAATATATAATTTTCTCAAAAAAAATATTTTTCAGAAAAAATTCATATTTTTGAACATAATATATATTTTTTCGCAAAAATATCATATTTTGGGACATAATATATATTTTTCACAAAAAAAAAATATTATATATAAAATTATATCTTAGTAATTGATTGTATATAAAATTATATCTTGGTGATTGATTGTATTTAGATAATTGATTGTAATTACTCAATCCAAGGGATTGACTGTAGGAGATTTGAAAACTTACCTAATGTTGAGTCCCTGTAATGTGTATAAATACTCTTGACTATCAATGTAAAATATATACTTTGATTTCTTCTCAACTTCTTTATTCTATAATTGGATCGTGTTATATTTAATTTAATATATTATAATAAATAAATTGAAGGAGAGTGCTTGGTTTCTCACCCTTTATTTGAATCAATAGAATTAAGGCATATGATCAATAATAATTTAAAAATAAAAATAGGTATTACCCACTATCATGGGCTAAACCCGAATCTAAAATATTTAATTTTTTTCCTTTTTCTTTTTTCTTCTCTAACATCTTTATGGTCAACAAACATTCTGAAATTTAGGATTTATGTTGCAGAATTAATTGGACCAAATTCAACTCTTTTTGACTGAGGACGGTTTATTTGAAACTGCGGTCCAGTTGCGTTAATACTCTTTCTCGTATTGCCCACTGAGGTCTTCAAGAAATTTTCATTGATGTGTTTGAACATCCTCCTAAAAAAGTCTGGAACTTTTGTTCTTGAGTTTTAACTAATCAAACTAAAAATACTGTGGTACAGTTGAAGTTTTGAAGTTGACTTTTTTCTCAGTATAATTATTGATTGGGTTAACTATAGAAGGTGTTATAATGGTAAGGGTAAATAGCATTAAACCCCCCTCAACTATACTCTCTCTCCCAACTAACCCCCCTCAATTAAGTGATGGTCCCTCAACTATGAAATTGTTACAATTTAGTTCCTCCCATCATTTAAAGTTAGGGTAATTTGCATTCAAATCCCCTAAAGTTTCGATCAATTGTACTCACCCCCTGAGATTTCATTTTCCTTGCAATGACACCCCCTGAAGGAGTTAAGACCCCATGAAATGACCATTGTGCCCTTACTTTAGTATAAAAGGCATGTTGGCTAAATTAATGGACCAAACAACCCTTGTATATTAAGTTCAATTTGAAAAACTTTTCAAGTTGGATACAAAGATTTTTGAAATAGGAATACCTACATATAGATAGACATAAGGATCACAAATTACAAATAGGTAAACTTTTATCTTTCAATTACTAATACATCAACTTGACTAAACTAATTACAAATGGGTCAACTTTTTCGTTTAAAGACTCAAATACCCCCAAAAAACTCCAATCTTCTTTTTCTTTTTCTCTCCCATTCCAAAATCCCCAAACACTCAAAAATAAAATTAAAATATTTTGAAAAAATAAAAATATTTCTGGAAAAATAAAAAATTTCGAAAACAAAATGAGGAAAAAAAATATTTTGAAAAAATAAAATATTTTTGGAAAAATAAAATATTTCAAAAAAATGAGGAAAAAAAAATATTTCGAAAATATAATATATTTCGTGAAAACTAAAATATTTCGTGAAAAATAAAATATTTCGAAAAAATAAAATATTTTTGGAAAAATAAAATATTTTGAAATATTTTTGTTTCTTTCTTTTTCACTTTTTTTTTCTTCTTTTCAACGAAATGTGTTCAAGTCTTAGACCTCTTGGTTATTACAATGCAATATTTTGAAGTCAAGTGTGTCAAGAAGTATCAAGAATGAGTTGATTGAGTTGAATTTGTTTTAAAATTTGGTGTCTTAAAAAGTAATAAATCTTAGGTGAGTTATATTTAGATAATTTATTTCAATATGACAGAGGACATAATCTGAATCTTACTTATTTAGTATGAAATTCTTTGAATGCATGTCATAAAATATTTCGGAAAAAATATTTTATTTTTCCCGAAATATTTTTTATTTTTCCTGAAATATTTTATTTCCTAATTTTTTTGAAATATTTTATTTTATCCAAAATATTTATTTTTCCCGAAATAGTTATTTTTCCTGAAATAATTATTTTTCCTAAAATAGTTTATTTTTTCAAAATATTTTATTTTTCCCATAATATTTTTTTTCCTCATTTTGTTTTCAAAATATTTATAATTTTTCCGAAATATTTTTGTAAGTGTCAAATTTCACTCACATCCAAGAATCTCTTATTTAGCCTCAAATGACCATATTTATACATTTTTATGCTCTTGGGTCATGGCCTAAGTTCATGGGGTCATGACCCACTTTCTTAATAACTACCCACTCTCTTTTTGGTAGTGGGTTGTTGATCCATTTTTCAAGGGAATGGACCCACGTTGATGGTCCCACGTGTATTTGGTGGGTACAATATATGGGCTATTTATTATTCACATACTACATGGGCTCAATATTCTTTGGGCCTAATACATGGACCTGGGCCTGTAATTTTCACTATTTACAATTTTATTTTTAATTATGAGTGTTTGGGGATTTTGGAATGAGAGAGAAGAATAAAAAGAAGATTGGAGTTTTTTTTAGGGTATTTGAGTTTTTAAACAAAAAAGTTGACCCATTTGTAATTAGTTTAGTTATGTTGATGTATTAGTAATTGAAAGGTAAAAGTTTACCTATTTGTAATTAGTGATCCTTATGTCTACCTATATGTAGATATCCTTATTTTAAAAATTCTTGTATCCAAAGTACTTGAAAAGTTTTTCAAATTGAGCTTAATATACAAGGGTTATTTGGTCCATTAATTTAGTCAACATGCCTTTTACACTAAAGCAAGGGCACAAGAGTCATTTCATGGGGTCTTAACCCCTTCAGGGGTCTCATTGCAAAGAAAATTAAATCTTAGGGGGTGAGTGCAATTGACTGAAACTTTAGGGATCTGAATGCAAATTATCCTAAATTTAACTAACGTTGGGAGGTACTGAATTGTAACAATCATGAAAGTTTGGGGGGTTTATCATCAAAAACATAATTGAGGGGGTTAGTTGGAAAAGAGAGTATAGTTGAGGGTGGTTTAATGCTATTTAACCTAATGGTAATATTGATAGTTCAGCATTAGTATATTGTTACATGACATTCGAACTTTTTCTACTTTAGTCAATCATAATTTGTTTTGGACATACCCACAAATTCATTTGATTGCACAACAGGTGCAAAGAAGAGTAGAAGATAACTTTACCATGTATTGCAGGTTGATCCACTTTTGCTACTAGGATCGATAATACAGAGTGATGGAGAAATAGATAGTGAGGTAAATAGTAGAATACAGAGTGATGGAGAAATAGACAGTGAGGTAAATAGTAGAATTGGAATGGGTTTGTTTTATAGAGATAGAGAGTTTCCGGTGAGCAGAAAAAAAGAAAAGAAAAAAAATAAATATTTTAGATTCCGATTTAATTCACGATCGTGGTTAATACTCATTTTTATTTTTTAATTATAATTGATCATTTGTCTTAATTTTATGGGTTAATTTCAGTAAACCCCCTTATACTATTTAATTTAATCAATTAACCCCTACTGTATCCATTTTGCTCCCTATACTATTCAATTTCATCAATATGCCCCCTCACCTCTCAAAATGCCTAAACTACCCTCAATAGTATAAGGGGGTTTAGTGAATTATTTCGGAAAAAATAATATATACTTTTTGAAAAAAAAAAATTCGAAAAAAAATCATATTTTGCTCCAAAATATGAATTTTTTTTTCGAATTTTTGTTTTTACGCAAAAGTATATATCATGTTCCAAAATATGAAAAAAAAAATTGAAAAATATTTTTTTTGCAAAAAATATATATTATGTTCCAAAATATGATTTTTTTTCCGAAAAAGTATATATTATGTTCCAAAATATGAATTTTTTTTTTGAAAAATAATTTTTTTACAAAAAATATATATTATGTTCCAAAATATGATTTCATATTACTTTAGATATTACTTGCACCCACCGTTGATTCATTTGTTTTTGGTGGTTAATTTGAATCCAAGCTTAGGGTGTAATTAATATAGTGCCCTACTTTCTTACGATGAAGGTTGACAATACAAGTTTAAATTATTTTCCTTTTATACTTTGAAAAAGACCACTCAAGTAATTGAATTGATAATAAACATTTTCACATGATTTTTTTATATTACATTTTAGAGCGCCAAACTAGTTTATTAAGTAAATGAATGTGGTTATTGAAGATAATAGGGGAGAGTCACATCCAATTCCAAAAAAATTGAAAGTAGTGATTTGTTGGCAAATTTGGTTGTAGAACTTAATTTGTTTCTATTCTTTCTTGTTTTTTCAAAAAAAATAATACTTATCAATAATAATTCGAAATAGTGCCTTTTTTTGGCCATTTTGCTCCTCATAACTCAACTTGTTTTTATCCTTTTTTTTGAAAAAGATAAAACATAAAAAAAATACTTATCAATAATAATTTGAAATAGTGCCTTGTTTGGCCATTTTGCTCCTCACAACTCAACTTGTTTTTATCCTTCTTTTTGAAAAAGATAAACATAAAAAAAAATACTTATCAATAATAATTTGAAATAGTGCCTTGTTTGGCCATTTTGCTCCTCATAACTCAACTTGTTTTTATCCTTCTTTTTGAAAAACAAATACCTCGCATAATATATCTATCTGAATTCCATCCAGCTGTTTGTTTGTATGTGTATATATATATATATACACATATATATCACTCTTGCAATTATGATCACCTTCATTCCATACATAAACCACTCTTTTTTAATACAAGTCAACTCTCTAATGTTGACCGTTGGCCCTTTCTTATCTACTCTACAACTCTATGGAATGAAGGTTGCTCTCTAGTGGTGAATTCCTTTAAATCAATTGTCAATTCTTTTTTTTTTTTCTATAGACAAATCATTTATTTGCTATACGAAAATACAAACATATACAAATATGTTAGAACTTAGAAAGCAAGTATGTGGACGTACGTATACATAACAACATTGCACGCGCATGAGAATACATATGAGTTGCCTGTATGGATATGTATATATGATGGGTAAACTTTTAAAGGCAGCTGAGAAGCTGGTTTAATTAAAATGGACCTCTGAACGTTATTGTAATTTTACCTTTTCACTTGAAGTTTCCTTACTTTTTTACTTAAACCTTATTTCAGTAATGTTTCGGATTGGTATGTCAGTATCTATGGACTATATATATCGACATGCGTGAGTGTGTGTATAACTATATATGTATAAATTATAATTAAGCTGTCTCTTTCAAGCTACTACCTTGTAGCTTATCTTCACAATGATCATGTTAGTAATCACAACAAGATGAAGAAAATGACAATATCAGTTCATCTAAAATAACAAAAATAGAGTGAGGAGGAAACCAAACGAGTGATTTAGTTGAAAATACATGCATAAATAAATAATTAGTTAGGGTTACGATTTCAAAAATATTTTGAACTTTATTTTATTATGTGTAGGGAATTGTTTTCCACGGATAGCCGTGCACTTCGATTATTGAAAAAAAATAAAAAAAAACTCGAAAGTGCATTGATAGAGCAAATAAAGACAATCATTAAAAGAGTATGAAAAAGATGAAGGAATCAATCAATTAATAATTTTTTTTACGGCAAAAAATAAGTACAAAAAAGGAAAAAAGAAGGTCGTGTTTGGTTTAGGGGTTGATTTTGGTCTGATTTCATATTTTTGAGGTTAAACTATGTTTGAGAATGTTGGTCTCTCAAATGAAATCAAACAATACCAAAAGTCCCCCAAAACAAGATTTTTGAAATCAACAAAAAGTTGGTTTGGTTTGGTTTCACTTCCACCACCACCACTATCGGGGTCACATTAATTTTAATGTGACCGTATATATGTGTGTGTATATATATATATTCAACAAATTTTTGGAACCAGACAAAACTACTTACCAAACAGAGTTTTAAATCAACAATTAGATCAGACCAAATCAGATAGACCAGACCGTTTTCCAAACAGGCCCAAAAGTAAAGTGACGATATCATCTAAATTGCATTTTAGAGAAACTTTCACTTGGGGCTGAATTTTTTTTATTTGAGATCCCATGAAATTAGCGAATTGAAAACTTCATGAAAGCTAGAGTTAACGGGTAATTTAACGAATCGAAATCCCATGAAATCCTAGCATATTTCTCTGAATTTCATAAAGCAGCTATATACGGTACAAACTATAGATACAATAGATATGTCTATATGATTTGAGAGTGAGAAGTAAAATGAATAAATTGATTTCTCAACATTTGTTCCACTTTCTTTTTTCCTTAGTTAATCATTTCATAATTTGAGTAAAATATGAAACGTACATGATATTTTTGCAAACATACTTCTTGATCAAATTCATTCTTCTTATTTTTTTGCATAATTTTTTTTTTCCTTAGATATCACAGAATTTAAATTTTTTACAACTAAGGCCCCACTGAAAATTTGTTTTAAGTCTCACTAAAATAAATACATGTCATTTATATCCCAAAACCCCACTGTAATATTTTTTATCCCTCATTAAGTTGGATGTCTAGATTCGTCATCCCTAAGCAAGTATTGCGCTGTATGTGGTAAAACTTTAAATTATTGTCCTTCTATACTTCGGAAAATATCACTCAACTAATTAAATAGATGAAACAACATTTTTAAGAGGATCCTCATGAATTTTTTTTTGGGTTATCTTCATTTACACCCTCTTAGATTTGCAAATCTTCAATCACACCTTTTCATGGTGTGAAATGTCTAAAATAACCTTATACCAAACACCTTTCAAATCAATTTAATTCCTAAACTAATTTAACTCCTAAATCAAGCACTCATTTGAATAAATTTAACCCTCAAACCAAACACCCCAACCCCAACCACCACCACCACCACCACCATTCGCTGTCACTACCACTACCACCACCACCACCATCATCCGCCGCCACCGCCATTGCCACCATTTGGGGTTGGTGTTGGGGGTTTTGAATTTTATATGTTTTTTTTTTAATTTTATATTTATTTTCGAAATTTAATATATATATTTTTGAATTTTATATGTATTTTCAAATTTTATAATGTTTTTCAAAATTTAATATATATTTTTTAATTTTATATATTTGTTTCAAATTTTTATGTTTTTTGCGAATTTTATATTTATTTTCAAAATTTAATATATATTATTTGAATTTTATATGATTTTTTTTAATTTTATATATTTGTCTTGAATTTAATATGTTTTAAATTATTTTTTTTCAAAATTTATATATTTTTTTAATTTTATATTTATTTTTGAATTTATAATATTTTTCAAATTTTATATATTTTTTTAAAATTTAATACAAATTAAATTATTAAATTATTAGAGGGGGTCAAATTGATAAAATTACATATCCTTGTTTCCAAACAACTCTAGAATTTATATTGAGAATAATTTAAGTATTTATAAAAAATATTAGGATGATGTCCTGGTTAATATATATATATATATTTTTTTAATGTTAGCGAGCCAAACAGCTGGGCTTTACTTAAACAAGAACGTGGTTAAATTAGGGCAGAGTCACATCCATTGGCCCCCATAACTCAAATTTGTTTTATCCTTTTTTTGAAAAAAAGTAAAAAACTTTCGCATAACTCAAATTTGTTTATATCCTTTTTATAGTCTCATAAAAGTGTTGCTATACACGTGATTTAGTGGGTGACTCCAAGAACAGTTCAGTAAAAATTGACCTTTTGGTAAAAATGATAGTTTTGTCCTTTCAAGTCTTCAAATTCGAGGGGCCACAGTCGCTCCCTCCCCATTTCCTAGCTTTCGCGTTCACATTGGCCCCCGGTCCCCACCTTCCTCCCCCAATCATCTCTTTACAACTCTATATATACGCATATACATATTTGCTTTTAGAACCAGAAACTTACTTGCCTATAGAGAGCATTTTGGTAGAGATATATATATATATATATATATATAGAGAGATATATATATATATATATATATATAGAGAGAATTTTATAAATAATTTTTTCTTTTTCTTTTCGGTGAATAAATAATTTTATAAAAGCAGGAAAGAATCCTCAGATCTACAATTGGCAGTACTACAATCTGCTTGTTCCTGCTCCCTCACCAAGGCTGTTGGCAGAGGTAAGAGATGGCAGTGGTTATTGGCGACGATGGTGGTGGTGGGGTGGAATAGGAAGAAAGGATTTTGATGGAGGGGCTCGTAGAAAGAAGAGGGGAGGTTCCACTCCAAGGCTATCTGTCTAGCCATGGGGCAAGAGTGCAATTTGATAGAGAAACACCTCAATCTTACAGCACAAACAATATCATGAAATATTCTTTAAGGAGGTAAGTATTTCTCTCTGAAAATCCTGTGGTTCCTTTCCTTCCAGATATGATAGACAAAATAATTCTATTATATGGAATGCTAAAATTTGTTTAGGGTACACCCACCTACTACTGTATGCCATTTGATGGCCAATAAATTGGTTGAGAGCTTGCCCACTGGGGGCAATCACTTGGACAATCCTTCTGTAAATCAGTCTATTTGTCTCCCCTTGCCCATTTTGATGATTCTGTTTTGCATTCTTTTTGGTTGTTAATCTTCTTATTCTTTTCTACGTTTGAATGAATATTTAAAAAGGATTCAAGCTTGCTTTTATTATTTTGTTCTTCATATCTTTCACCTATATTCCTGAACTTATTCTTATTTTTTCCCCCTTTTCTTTATGTGCATTATCCGAGTACGCTACAATAGTTTACAGGAGATGCAAAGTACAAGTAGGTCGCTTTTATTGATCGAGCTACTCTTATCTTGCAGCATTGATCAAGCCAGGGTGGATTTGGGAATATTGGCTCTCACCGATATCCTATGGGCAACATGCAATTTCTGTCAATGAATTTGGTGCCACAAGGTGGATGAAGGTCTGTCTCGTAACTTGTGGACGGCTGGATGCACTTCCAGTTGAAATATATTTTTCATCTTGGACAAATTTTTGTGATACACAACACAACTATCTCTCTTTCTTCTGTAAATCACTACTGAATTAGACTTACAGGTTTGAGATTGTCACTTTACAGAGATCTGCAATAGGAAACACTTCAATTGGAGACAATGTTCTCCAGTCATATAGTACCTAGTGGAACTTATTGGATTGGAGTTGTCCTGCTATTGCTTTATGGTGTGTTTTTCAACATTATAGTGACTTTTGCATTGAGTTACCTAAATCGTAAGTCATTGGAAATCGCTTATAATAGTGCTCTGTATGGGGAGTTTTATTAATTTAATGATGTCCTCTGCTCATGTTTTGAATTATATATATATATGTAACAAATGGACTTATGTACCTCTATTGTTTGCTTACAGCTATCAGAAAATCAAAAGGTTAGATTTCGGATCCTATCAAAGAAGAGAATTCATCTGGTTCTGTGGATGGTGGTTAATTAATTTTCAAAAGATATCTTGAAACAAATATTCCGAAATTTGTAAATTGTAAAGCAACAAGAAAAATTATCCACGACTAACCACCATCCACAGAACCAGATGAATTCTCTTCTTTGATAGGATCCGAAATCGAACCTTGTGCTTTTCTGATAGCTGTAAGCAAACAATAGAGGTACATAAGTCCATTTGTTACATATATATAAAATTCAAAGCAGAGGACATCATTAAATTAATAAACTCCCCAGCACTATTATAAGCGAGATACAAGCATGAAATTTCCAAGGACTTACGATTTAGGTAACCCAATGCAAAAGTCACTATAATGTTGAAAAACACACCATAAAGCAATAGCACGCCAACTCCAATCCAATACCAATAAGTTCCACTAGATAGACTATATGACTGGAGAACATTGTCTCCAATTGAAGTGTTTCCGATTGCAGATCTCTGTAAAGTGACAATCTCAAACCTGTAAGTCTAATTCAGTAGTGATTTACAGAAGAAAGAGAGAGAGTTGTGTTGTGTATCACAAAAGTTTGTCCAAGATGAAAAATTTGCCTAGGGGATGCCTTGGTAGGTTTGCCAGGCAGTCGCACATCAAGTCCGCTACTGCCTGGATGAGCCAACCTCTGGACTCAATGCGCGAGCTGCGGCCATCGTCATGAGAACGGTTCACAATACCGTTGATACTGGAAGAACAGTGGTTTGCACTATACATCAACCAAGTGTCGATATATTTGAATCATTTGACGAGGTTGGTTAGATTTCTGGTTTGTAAATAATGCGTATAGAGTACCTTGGGTTAAAGAGATGACATTTTTTCTATAAAATTCCACACATTGTTTTTATGTGCAGCTACTTCTCATGAAGAGAGGGGGCCGAGTAATATATGGAAGGAAACTTGGTGGGAGGTCGCAGATTTTGATAGACTATTTTCAGGTAGGACTGCATATCTATCTCTTTATCATCTTCACTTCATTCTCATGAAAGCTGATAGAAAGCTTACAGCTATATGTTGGACCTTTATATACCATCTCGTACTGCAGCAAATGGTTGCTTTTGTGAGGGTTTACTTTTGGATACATAAAAGTTACAATCTGATTTAGTGCAATCACAGCAGAGTCAATTATATAGCAGTGAAAAGGACATGGCCACATTAGACATGGCATGACTTGATTCCTCGAGTCTAGTGTACACGGACACTTATATGGGCCAGACTAGTGTAACCTGTTTGGCTTATGGCTAGAAATTCATGGCTGGGCCAATATTTAGCAATATAATTGTTATCTTTTTAATCCCTTTAAACTCATATTGCTTGCGTTTCCTATGGTTTATTGATTTTTTCTTGTCATTGTCATTGTCATTCTTATTATTTGTTATAGTTATTATTATTTTTGTAATTGTTATGGTTATTATTATTTGTTTATGTACTTTAGTCCCAATATGCACATAACACTCAGACTCAGAGTAGGAGAATTCAGTAACTATATATGCAATAGCCGACTAACAAAGATGATTATGCTCATTTTTTTAGCACTGTAAATCTTCAGTTTTCCACCACTATTGTGATTGTTATGGTTATTATTATTTTGCTTATGTACATCAGTCCCAAGGAGCTCATGTTGATTTAACTGCATTTGCGAGTGCAAAACTGGGTTCTTTCTTTATATTTTGCTGTAGTAGTATATTCTCATATTTTAAGATCCAAAAATTCTTATTTTTTTTATTTTTTTATTTTTACCTTTTATATTTTGAAAATGCTAATGTTGATTTTTTCTTGGCTGTTAAGTCAATTAATGGAATCCCTCCCATTCCCACTGGTTATAATCCGGCAACCTGGATGCTAGAGATCAGTACCCCGCAGCTGAAGAGAGAATCGGCAGAGACTTTGCAGAGATATACCAGATGTCTGAGCATTTCAGGTTATCTCTATTAACTTTGTGGTGTTATGGGAAACAGAATCTTGATACTATTTTATTGCATAAATTTTTTATGTAATCTTTCTCGTCATTTTTTGTACCAGGGAAGTTGAAGCTTCCATCAGGAGTATGAGTACTCCTCCCACTGGCTCAGAGCCACTAAAATTTGATTCTACGTATTCTTGGAATGGAATGTCCCAACTGAGAGTGTGCCTCTGGAAGGCAGAATCATACATATTGGCGAAGTCCACAGTATAATGCTGTGAGGATTTTTTTTCACAGTAGTAATTGCATTGATACTTGGTGCTGTCTTTTGGGACATTGGTTCAAGAAGGTAATATGTCATTTTTCGCATTGCACTTGGGTTTTGCTTTGTTATTCTTATCGTTTTTTATTCACAGTTTCTTGTTCACTTGGATCCTATATGTAGATGCTGACAAAGAGATTTCACTGGTTATATTTTAGATATGCTAAATTTTCCAATTTACGCGTCTCTTGTTATTTGGAATTAATTCGAGTATCTCAGCTGGAGGATTATGATGTTACTATTACCATTATCTAAATATAGAGAATGCCTGCAAATATAATCATTGTACATGTATTTTTTTCATATTGAAATTTGGTATATGTTTGTGCATTATTCAGGAACTCAACTCAGAACTTGCTTGTTGTTTTGGGAGCCATTTATAGTGCATGTTTGTTTCTTGGGATTAATAACGCCCAATCGGTACAACCAATAGTTTCAATTGAGAGAACAGTTTTCTACAGAGAAAGAGCGGCTGGAATGTATGGTCCATTTGCTTATGCAGCGGCCCAGGTAAGCATTTTGATACTGATATGGCTTTTTTAAATCGGAAATCTAGACCCCTAAAGAAATGTGATCAATCTATTGGGTAGGCTGCATAGCATTGTGATTGTGTTATTGGGAAGCGTTAATGTTTAGGTATTGCATACTAAGAGATTCGATCACTAAGTTATTATATCCAGCCAAATTTTTGGAATTGGTATTTCAGAAGCAAAAAGCCATTCCTCCAGTAGGCAGTATAGATTATGTTGGCAAAGACTTGGATGTCATATCATGTCTGAGTCGAGACTATCTAGAAGTTTGAATTTTATTGCCTTTTCATTGTCAGATTAGAAATTAAGCATTTTGGTACTACGGGAGGTTGTAGGGTAAATTTTACAAGAATTGCTATTTTTTTCATTCATGATACCTTAAATAATCATAAATTCAATTTGTTATATCTACAAGAAATAGAATCTGTTGACATCCCTCATGAATTTATATCTGTTGCCATCCCTGAAGAAAATTTAGCATGGGCATTTTTGGGAAACCATAGCTTGTCCTGTTCAAAATTCAAAAAATTGGAATTGTTAGTTTTTCATATTTTAATTGATCTAGAAAAAAGGTTCATGTATGAAATAAAACTTGTCTTATCCTGCATAAGGAGAGATGCTGATTATCGGGATGTAGTTATCAAGAATAACTGACTGATAGTTGGCATACTTGAAAATTATTGTGGTTCTGAGGCTATGTCAAGACTATATCTTCCTGACTGCATGCAGTTCCCCTTGATATAAGATTATATGTTTTGAAGCATATAATTTTGTGATTTAATAGAATTGACCGGACAGGGCCGGTACTGAGATTGGAAAGAAAAATTGGGGCCCAAGGCGAGATTAAAATATGAGGCCCCCTCTGTAATTTTTTTTTCTTTTGTTAGTCGCATAAAGAATTGTCAAAAAAAAAATTTCCTCCAAAATACCAATACTTCAACTAAAATTATTTTTTACATAAAATATGAAAAATATTGGTCTGAAATATTAAATAATAAACTAATATAAAAATTCACTACAACAAAAAATCAAAATTAATATTTTTCAACTTAATTTTGAATATTTTTGGAATTGTAATATATTCAAAAAATTTAACACTATCTATCAATAAAGTAAACTTTCACACATATATATATATATATATATATATTTGTATATAAGTGATATACAATATTATTGAAGTTGTATTCGGCAAAAAAATAAAATTTCGAAATTAATATTTAATTAATACTTTCGGACTTAATATTTTCGGATCTGATTTTGAATATTTTCGGAATTAATATATAATAAACTAATATAAAGCTTCACAACAAAATATTGCACTTTGATATGAGTTTTTTTGTTATTACAATAAATTGGTCAATTCCAAGCAATTAAGTTTTGATTTTGGTCATTTCTCACCTTTTGAAAAAAGTTTGTTCCATACCCACCAAATAAGTTTAGGAATGGTCCCCTTTCTATAATTTTCCCAAATAAAATGGTGTAGTTTAGTTTTAATTAATTTTTTGGGGCCCTCTTGTTGGACTTTTAAGTACATATTTTATTTATTTGGGCCTATACTATTTAAAGAAGTTTATAGAAGTTGGGTTGGCTATTGAGTTTCATCTTTTGTTGGGCCAAAATTAATTAGTAAGTTTTGGGCCTATAATACTAAAAGGGAAAACAAAATAGTGTAGTTTTGTTTTAATTATTTTTTTGGCCCCCTGTTGTTGGACTTTAAAGTACATATTTTATTTATTTGGACATATCCTACTTAAAGAAGTTTATAAAAATTGGGTTAGATGTTGAGTTTCATCTTTTGCTGGGCCAAAGATTAATTAGTAAGTTTTGGGCCTATAATACTAAAAGGGAAAAAAAATAAAATTTGAGGCCCCTCTTGAGCCGAGGACCAAGGTGGCTGCCTAGACTGCCTTGGGCAGGGCTGGGCATGTGATCGGATCATTACAAAGTTTATGATATAAAAATGAGTAAAGATTATATATAGTCAAAATAGAACTTTTGATCCTCATTGTTGTAAAGTGCAGATCGTGCTTTGTGGCGCTTGGGTCATAAATTCCGGGCTCTGTGTTCTCAAGTAAACCTTTCGATAGCGTAGTATGACTTCTCTGAGTGAAGTCCATGATCATTTCTCTTTTGAGTCTGGTTTTATGCTTGAATGCCTGCAATTTCGGATGATACTGGATGTTTTTAACTGTCCTTTAATATAACCCGCCCACATATACCCCGACCCCTCTCTGCATCTTTCCCTTCCCCCATCCAACCCTGAAGCAATAAGAAATGTGACCACAATGAATCTCCTGTGTTGCTTGGATTTTTTTTTCTTTTATATTGTGTATATAAAACTGATGCAATAATGGAAATAATTATAATACATGTTTTTCCTTTGTTGCAGGAAAATTTTGTTTCTACATTCTGTTCATGTTTCTGACATTCAGCTATTTTACTTTCTACGGCATGATGGTTTTTGGCCTCACACCTTCTCTACATTCGTCTACTGTCATTTCCTCTGCATTTTATTCCTTGTGGAATCTGTTTTCCGGGTTTTTTGTCGCAAAACCTGTAAGTGCTATATGATTTGTTTGCATTTTGACATTGCTTTGGGGTTCAGATCGAAACATTTACATATTAATAAGTTGAATATTGAAAGAATGAGTTGAAATTCATATTAATTAGTTTCAGAGTTCATGTAAACACCCCACATTTTATGATAAATAACAATTAAGCCACTTGCAACTGTGGAAGGGTATACTCTTTAAGTTACACCATCTCTGATAGCTTAAAGTGTCTAGGGTACTTGGGTAGTTAACACAGTCAGTCATGTGTCCAAAGCCTTACCGGCACCCACGTTAAAAATTGTTGTTACACACAAGTTGGACCAAAAACACCCCACTCGTGAGAGGGTGTGTTGAAGGTCATACTATTTAAGTTACACCCTCTCTAATACTTTTTAATTGGTCTCAGTTTACATAGTATTGTTAAATGTTTTATAGAGTGATGATGCCCAGTGGTCAAAGAAAGAGAGAAACATTATAGTGCGGTTAGGGTAATGAGATGCCTCATTCACAGTAGAGTTAATAAGATGACTCATACTGTTGCCCCTGCCCTTGCCTCAGTACCCCTTTCACATCAGTAGGTAATGGATTGAAAAATATTTTCAAAAGGAAAAGAAGAAATCTGTGGTAATATATCCTGCTTTTGATTTGATTTGATTTTGTATGTACATATTTTTATGGCATTTTCTTGTCTCTATTGCCTTTCATATAGAACATCCCTTGATGGTGGATCTGGTTCTACTACATTTGCCCTTTTGCGTGGACTTTGCGAGGTGTTATTACTTCTCAGCTAGGTGATGTGGAGACAAAAGTTGTAGGGCCTGGGTTCGAGGGTTCTGTGAAGGAGTATTTGGAGGTCATATATTTTATTCAATACTCCTAATTCATATATTTCCTTATAAGCGACATGTTCATCTTTTCTGGAAATTTAGTGCTTTGACAGACATAGCATAGATGCCAAACAACTTGTTGGGTTCAACTTTCTCTTATTTGGCATCTTTGCTATGTCCGTCAAAGCACTAAATTTCCAGGAAAGATGAGCATGTCACTTATAAGGAAATATATGAATTAGGTGTTATTACCTCTCAGCTAGGTGACATTGAATAAAATTTCGCATAGAACATCCCCGAATGGTGGATATGGCAACGTTGAACCCAACAAGCACTGCTAGGTCAGTCTTGGCTTTGGCCCAGGTATGATTGGCGTTTCAGTAGCAGTGCTTGTTGGGTTCAACGTTGCCATCTTTTCCAGAAAAGATGAATGGATGATTAACATATATCTTTTAGATGAATAGCACCAAACATCGCCTTAGTTTGGACTTGCACAGCTGAGCAACATCATCCTCATATAAAACCGCGTGAAGAAGGATCCAATATTTTCATAGTCTCGTGTTTGGTAATCTCATTAGTCATTTGACCTTTGGAGGATGATGCATCTGGCTTCTCTGTTACGTATAAACAGATGTATGTGTGTTGAGTGCATTTACAGCATTGATGATAATTTACTGTGCGACATTGTATAAAGCTTTGAAGTTGTCAACAACAGAATAATAGACATAATAATATATAGGAAATTATGCTAGTTTTCACATTAACATGAAATGATATTATCGGATCCCGACCCTGGACATAGGCTCCCTATTTATATGAAACACACTAAATTATACGAAATCTAAACAGAAAATTAAACATGTCACACAAAGATTTACAAGGTTCGGCACAAGTTATGATTACGTGACAGATATCTGCCGAAAGTTTTAGTCGGGCAAGAAACATGAGATTATAAGTACAGTCACATTATAAGAATTCTTACAAAACAAGTGCGGGTAAAAATACAGGGAAAAACTTTACCGGCGGTTCACCGGCATTAAAAATGATCGCCTGGAAAGCAACCCGGTAAGATATTTCAGGCGGTTTTTTTAAAAATGCCGCAAAATCAACATTTTTCGGCAAGGTCCAGGCTTAGATGTTTAGATCTGGGTCGATTCGGTGGCGCCACCAAAGACCCCTTACTCAACAAAACAACCTAAATCAAGTTTCCAATATCATCACAATTTTCCCTCAACTTCATTCCTCTATATTAATGTCCACAACTCTTTCTAATTTTTCCAATGTGGTATCAGTTATGTAAGAAGAGAGGTCGGTTTATCTTTGTTGTCGAATGAGCCGGACGCCGAGCATGGAGCAAGTGATGTCGATGTCGTCGGAGAAGAAGGTGAGGTTGGTTTCGCCATTGTTGGGTTTTCCAGTTCCGAGCTCTTCTTGATTTTAAAGAGAGAAAGTGAAAACTTTAGAGAAATGGGCTTAGATTTGTGTACTTATTTCTATAATGCCATTGTAATTTCATTTTCTGCATAATATATTAATTTAAGAGGTTGAAGATGTATTCATATTTAATAAATATGAAATTTGTGAACAAATTTGATGTATTCTAGTTGGTCAGGATGTTTGTCTCTTTAACCTAAGGTCTTGAGTTCGAGTCACAACCCAAGCACTCGTAAAAAGTGAGAAACCCTATCTCTTTCTTGAGCGTAGCCATAAGGTCAAAAAAATTAATTTTTGAGTCAAACGGGATTATGATATAATGATTAATAGCTTGCAAAATAATTTAAACCCCATGACTTGCTGTCCACTTATTTTACTTGCAAAATGGAGTGATTGTATTGTGGTTGGTTTTTGTTATATATGTTTCCTAAAGTCTTATTTTGATGTTCATAATTTTGTGACTTGTCCAAAACCCGAGTTTTGGTTGGTGGTCTTGTTTGGTAAGATTGGTCTAAAAAATGAAAGATAAGACCATCAAAATCAAAATCCCCAAAAATTCCATTTTCCAAAACCAACAAAATGTTGGTTTTTGTTGTTCTTATCTTTGCTTATACCACGACCACTACCACTGCCACCATTGACGTCACATTAATTTTAATGTGACGTTATATATATATATATATTTAATAAAATTTGGAACCAAATCAAACCGCTTGTCAAACAGAATTTCAGATTAGCGACCAAACCAGACCAGACCACTTTCCAAATATGCCATAGGTTTGTTACATTCCCATCTTTTCAAAAGTTTATGGTCTCTAGCTATCAATTAAGTTTAGAATTAGTACCGAATATATAATTTTCCCAATTCAAAACTAGTCAAAACTTTAATTTTTTAAAAAAATCTTAATAATTACCTCAAGAATTGTGACATAAGGTTCAAAAATGATTATCCAATAACATTCTTACATACCTAAATAATTAGATTATTGTCATCTTAAGTCAAAAATATCATTTTCTCATAATAAATAGAGTTTGTTATATGTGTTTAAAAAGTCAGACAAATAATGATGATACTTATCTCGTTCCAAGAAAATGTCATCTTCACCTTATTAAATAAGATAGTGCCACCTCCATTCCCATAAATTTTCATTTTTCTTACACATGTTTCGTACTTAAAATCTCATAAAAGTGTAATCATACATTAGACCAATAACTATGTCTAAATTAAAAGCATATTATACAAAGTGTAATAACTATGTCTAAATTAAAAGCATATTATACAAAGAGTAATAACTATGCCTAAATTAAAACCCAAAGACCCACAAAATCTTGAAATTAATTACTCAAAATCGACGACTTTACGCCCAACGCAAAGTGCGTGAGTACGTAAAAATAAAATAAAATAGGGTTATTTATCATGACATCCCATGATATTTTCTTAAATTACAACTATATGTAACGTTTGTATTTTGTGAATGATTAACCTCTCAGGTTTCAAAAAATTAACAAAGAACTCCCTAATGACTTTTAGTCCTATGAATTTTCATTTTTGTTCTTAATAAATTACTCAATTAATTGATAATATATTTTATCTTTGAGATGACTATAATGTCTTTCTACTTACATTTGATAGTGACTGTAAAAATTAAATTCTTTTTTATTTTAGGCACTTTTTTGTTGAGATAAATTTTATTTATAAACTAAATTCATATATATCTATATACATATATGTATATATATTATTATTATTGAATTGAAACTAACTCAAATAAATTAAAATTTAAATGTGGAGGTTACATTATACTATTAATAATGCACAGTGTTACGTGTCTAGCTAAATCTCGAAGCACTCAACATGCTAGACTAACTTTAATCAATAATATTTTTATTTTATGTAACTAATACTTTTTTTCAGTCATTTAATAAGCATGCACTTACTATAAAAATTAAAATAGTAAAAAAAAACTATTAAGTTTGTTTCAAAATAATTTCCAGAGTTATTTGCCCAAACACAAAATAATAATTTTTCTAGATGTATGCAAACATACATATTGGTAGCACTTATTTTTAATTTTTTGGTCGTTTAATAAGCATACACTTATTATAAAAATTAAAATAGTAAAAAAAAACTATTAGTTACATTAAAAAAAAAATTATTGATTAAAGCTAGTCTAGCATGCATGCAGAGTATTTCGAGATTTAACTAGACACTTAACACTTATAATTATTAATAATATAGTATAACAAGCACATTCAAATTTTATTTTATTTGAATTAGTTTCAATTTGATAATAATAATATATATACATATATATGAATTTAGTTTACAAATAAAATTTATCTCTACAAAAAAATGTCTAAAATAAAAAAAGAATTTGATTTTACTGTTACTATCAAATGTAAGTAGAATAACATTACAGTAATCTTAAAGCTAAAATATATTATCAATTAATTGAGTAATTTATCAAGGACAAAAGTGGTAATTCATGGGCTTAAAAGTCACTAAGAGTTTTTTTTGTCAACTTTGTGAAACCTTAGGGGGTTAAGGGGTTAATGTTTGCAAAATGAAAATGTTACATTTAGTTATAATTTTTGCAAATTGAAAATATTGCATTTAACAGTAATTTAAACAAACTTTAGAAGGTGGCACTATAAATAACCCAAAAATACACGGCCAAGATTGTCAGAATCTCGCACGTGGCAAGCCTCAATTTAATAAAGACCTCCAGCTACACAAGTAAGAAATACAGGTGCGTATCATCTTCTCATTTATTAACCCACCACTTCACTCACTTGTTTATTCATCACACACCCAAATACAAATATATATATATAGGTTTGTGTCTCTATAATGGTCTGACGATTTAGAGAGAGGAAAAAGCTAGTGAGAGAAATAATGGAGGGGTGGTCGAATAGCTTGAGAGGGTACTGGAGGAGGAGAGGGTACGAGCGGATGAGCGGGACCGGTCGGAGGCGGAGGAGCCGGGTGGAGTTGGCAGGAGCCGGTTCGAACCGGAGGAGGCGGCGTTTCTGGCGGATCAAGATCGCGCCAAAACTGAGGTTCTCGCCGAAGAAGTTCCTGATTGGGCTACGAGACGCGTACGTCAACATGATGCTTCGGCTCGCGAACTCGAGGATGATCAACGGTGGCGCTATGGGTGGGGGCCTCGGGGATGGGATCGGAGGGTTCGGGAGGGCCCCACTGAAGGAGTATGATGAGAAGATGATCGTTGAGATCTACAAGTCGATGATGGTGGCGCAGGGAAAGATGGTGCACCGCGATGCACCGAGAGTTGGTCCCAATGTAAGCTAATCGTTGTAATGGATAAATGAATAAATCGATTTTATTCAGGAAAAAAAAAGAATAAATCTGTTTTTTTTTTTATTTATCATTTTAGAATTATTGATGTAATTTTACCAATGCCTGTACGATCATGATAAGCTGGGACAATGTATTAGATTTGAACAATATAGCATATTGAAATTTACCGGGAAATATATATATAGCATATTGAATTTGTTCATTTAGTTGTATTGATATATATTTTTACTAAATTTCATATTAACAATAATTTTCAATCATGGATAGTATATATTTGTTGATACTTTGAAAGATGCGTATCATAATTTTTAATTTTTATATTTTATTTAAAATGATGAGTCGTGCTTTTAGTTTATGTGGTAGACTGGTAGTTGATTAATATGATATATTTATCTTTGATATAGAGGTTACTGATATACTAATTTTTTTAGTGATGGATGATGAATCTGCATTGTAAGGTGTATTGTAACTCTAGATAATACTATATTAGTAATATTACAGAATAAAAAGTTAATACTTGTGCACACGAAAGCTTACAGCCTTTATAGGTAACTTATACGATGGCTGAGAAAAAGCAGTTTGGATGGTATAGATTTGATCTGTGGATAAATTCTTTGTGCAATGAGAAATATATATATATATATATATATATATAGCAGATAAATATTGTTATTTTCTTGTGAAGTCCAGTTGAGTGAAGGTGGACCACTGATAACTTATGACGACTACATATGGAATTCATATAGAGGGAAATGGATAAGAAAAATCATCCCACCAAATAGTCTGGCTATATTATATATAATCTATATATATCGATGATATATATGTGTATATATATATATTATATATGGGGATAATAAATATATATGATTGCGGATTAGAGAGGGAAAATGGAAATAACATGAATTAAAGTTGCCGAAGAAGTAGCTAGCTAAGGTCCAATCCAGTTTGGTTGGTGATCATTAATGGGAGTATTTGAAATATCTAAGAATAATTTGGTATTACCTAAACATATTTTAATCTGCAATGTCAAGCAATTCATTATAATTGGAGAGAGACGTGCATCGTTAACAAACCCATATTAGTTATATGTAGATATGATATGCCTATATATATATATACCAAGATTCAAAATCGTGGTATTGATTGCTGTGGCAAAATAATATATGGCTCGGTTCACTGCACGGTTTTGAGGTCTGGATTTCGGATTATATTCTAATTTTAAAGATTTTATTATTGGTTTGCTCAAAAATTATTTGGATTTGGAATTTCACTAATTCCATATGAGAAGTTGTAATTTTCAATTCTAAATATCTTCAACCCAATAAATTCTCTTTCCACTACAAGAATTCTAACTATTACCGGCACTTTAAATTCAAAACAACGCCGGAAAAAGCATCATCGGTGGTTTACCGGCGATTACAAATTCCGCCGATAAAGCCACTGCCGATAAGTTTTTCCCGGCAGTTTTCATAAAACGCCGATAAATACCGGTGATTTTTGCCAAAATGCCATTAGCACCGGCACTTTTTAAATACAGATGAAGCAATTATAACCGCCGGAACTGTTCATTTTTTTAAAAAATAAAAAATAAAAACCGCCGATAACTAGCATTTATCGGCACTTCTTTACAAACCACCGGTAAAAGCAGTAGTTTTATTAAAAAGTGCTGGTGAAAGTAGTTTTTTCTTTTTGAAATAAAATTCAGGTAATTCTTATAATTACTAATAAATGTTTTAAAAAAGGAAAATACTTGCAAAAAAATTTAGCAAATTACATGCATCTCAAAAAGTATACACATAATCCATTAATTCTCTACAAACACGAATGACGCACAAACAAGTTTATTACAAGCAAAAAGGAAAACACCAACTAATGCTTCACTTCGGTATTAGTGGTTCAAGAGCAAAATCTGTTTTTTGAATCAGTACCGGAAAAAGCAAAATCCCCCTCGAATTTTCAGATTTTATTATGAAAAAATGCAAAAAAGCAATAATTAGACATGGTGACTCCATTGCCAATTAGATATAAGTCAGTCAAGAGTTTTACCAATTATACTCCATTGATAATTTAAGAACTTTTGCTTGAAATATAAACACAATTTAACAACCAAACAAAGAAAGAAATTCTTCGTTAGTATTAAGGAATATCGTGATGACAAAGATTTTCACCTCTTGCGAAGAGTTTGAATTCTTTTCACGCTGTTGAGAACTTGTCAGGGCAACTACTGGTACATGTGAGAGGAAGACTTGTCAAAAATAAACACTAACAATTAATTTTTCACAACTACTAATTTACATATATATATATATATATGTACACATGTATATACATATATGTACACATGTATATATATAAAAAGGAATCTTTTACAAATTACCACCCCTAAACTTCAAATAACCCTCCTGAATTATTAATTTGTTACAATTAACCCCCTTTCATTACAAATGACTATTTTGACCTTCTTCTTAAATTTTTCATTCTTTAAATTATACCCATATTCTTTTCTCTTATGTATTAATAATGACATTCACCTTAATTGTACTAGAGTAAATACATTCTCAAATGAAAAAAAAAACATAAAGTTGTAAGTTGTAATTATTTTGTAAATAATTAATTTATTATTAAAGTTTAGTCTGCCTTAAATAATAACATATTTTATTTTACGTTTAAAATTTTTTAATGTAAAATTTTATTTTTATAAAATATATCTACAAAGAGCTTAAAACCACTTAAATAATAGATTTTTTTTCTAATGTAATATAGATAATGTTTGTTAATTAATGACTTCAGTATTTTAATTTTTTTATTAATATTTAAATCATAATTTAATAAACAAAAATAAAAATATATATGTTTATTTATGGATATTTGAATGATGAATATGCTATCAAATTAATATCAATTATTTTATAATCTTTGTTAATAACTAATAACAAATGCATTAAACCTAATTCAATAAAAGGGCATTTTGATCATTTATGAAAAAAATTCAAGACAATGGGACATTTTGCAATAAATTATAATAGTTTAGGGTGCTTGTTACATAATTAGTTTCGGGGGGGTTATGATTTGCAACAATGACCATAGTTCAGGGAGTTTTCTGCATTATATAAAATTATGAATATAGTTCATACACACAAACTCACACATATTTATATATATATATTTCATAGTTTAATTCATATCTATATTTACATATTTAAATTTATCTATATTGTCTAATTTAATTCAAGATTTATGATATTTTACATTCAAATTGGGTTTAGGATTAAAATTTAAATTCAAATTGGGTTTGGGATTGAAATTTAATTACACTTGAATTCTAAGACTTATCTGAAGTTCCGAACAATGTTTTTGGAATTGCATTGATGAAAATTACAACTCCAATGCAATTCTAAAACGGCGCTGTAAACCCGTTCGGAGTTTCCGAACGAATCTCAACTTTTGTAAAATAAACAGAAGTTATGAAAAAGAATAATGGCAAGAAGAAAATAGAAAATTCAAGAATCAACAAATATTGGAGCAATCTCGGATCCCCTTTCCCTTTCTTTTTTCTTTCTTTTATACATGAAAACTGGTCTCTCTCCCATGAATGAGTTTTAATACATATTAAATACAATATCTACATTAATTTAAAATTTAATGTTTATCAAAAACTGCCATAATAAAATCTTATGTCAGTTTTGATTCTATATATTTAAAACGGTCATTTCCTTAATGACTTTAATCTGAAATGGGCTTATATCCTTGGACTTTATTTTCTATTTGGGCTTTAAAACAGGTATGATGATCCAATGTAATTCCTTGTACGATGGGCCTGATGAAAAATGGGCCTACAGTTTGCCCCCAATTCCCAAGCCCATTTCATTTTTGAAATAGGGTGGGAATTCGAAGAGCCATGTGTAACTGCCATTTTCCTTATTTCCTGCATTTCCTTCAATATTTCTTCCTCATTTACAAGAGCAGATTCACTCCATTTGAAGACGATTCCCAGCAAGGAACTCCTAGAGGTTAGTTTTTCTCTTCCATCCTTCATATTTCTTTCATTAATCAAAAAGTATCATGAGTAGTGATAGCAGCCGAACCGCTTCTCTGGAGGTGGTTGTTGATGATGCCCCTGATATTTCTTCCTCTGAGGTTGCCCCCAATTTGATTGAACCAAGATCCCAGAAACTTTCCCGAAAACAATTACGAAAATTGCCTTTAGCCGATAGGTGTCGAATTGAGTTTGACATACCAACGGATGTTTCGATTTCTGAGTATTCTTCTGACTTGAACTTCAAAGCTTACGAAGAAGTTGAACCGGGTGAAGTTTTGTTCTCTGCACATCACTTGGCCGTTCTTAGATTTCCTTTGCATCCGCTCTATCATTATATCATTTTTTCTTTAGGACTTGCCCCTTTGCAAGTAAACCCTAATTTCTTCAGGGTTCTATCTGTTATGCTCGTTCTGAATCACGAACGAGGTTTGAACCTAGGTTTGGATGATCTTTTGCTTTGTTACAAAGTCGATCAGATCAGAAAAAACCCCGGTCGGTACCATCTGCACCCCCATTCAACTTTGAAACTTTGTGAAGGCAATCCTTCTTCTGAGAAGGAGTGGAAAGATAAGGTGGTGAAAATTGGGGGAAATTGGAGGGTGGATGCGTCCGGCCCGTATCCTCTGCCAAGGGCCTTCGGTATATGTAAGAAACTGAAGTGTGGATTCAAAAATCCTGGCAAGTGTATTTTTCGTACTTTACAAATTTCGCCTGCTTTATTTTGATCTTCGTACTTGTTTGTTTGTTGATCGTATGCCCATGTTTTGTATACAGTCGAACGTGTTGAATATCTGAACGAGAAAGTATTTGCATCTCTTCCGTCCAGCAAGTCACTTTTGACTTCCAAAAATTTGAAATTGATCGCTGCCAGTGCTTCAGAGGCGACTATCATGGAAATTCCGGTCACCGCCTCCAAGCGTGCTGCTGCACAAAAATCTACTCCCCCAACCAGCTCGACAGTTGATAAAGGCAAGGGCCAAGTGGTCGATCTGACTGAAGATCCGAAGAAGACAAAGGGGCATCTGAAGAGGACGAACACCGAAGATAGTGGTAATGCTCCGAAAAAGTTGCTGCTGGGCCCCCCTTCTGAACATGCAAAAAGAATTGATTCTGAAAAGCATGAAAAGCTTGTTAAGAAAGCCAGATCTGTGAGCGGCTACACTATTCCAGACTGCTGCTTTCCTCCATCGTTTGATCCTGAAGGTGAATGGATCCCCAAGTTTGAGAAGAGCGATGGTAGTGTTCTGAATCACCGAACGTTGGCAATGTCTGATCCCGATTCTTTGATGGCTCTCGCTCGTGGCCTCCTAAGGATGAACTCTTTCAGCAGCACGTCGATCAGAACGAGCTTCTTGCTAGGACTCCTGTTTCTATTCTAGAGGTACCAAAGTTGTTGTTTTTTTTTTTTTTTTTTTTTTCACAAACATTTCTTTTCTTTTCAGTCTGTGTTCAATGTTCTAGCTCTCTGTAAGGCTGTGGAGATGGGAGAGTATAAGAGAAAGAGCATTGATGATGCATACCTCCGAGCCGACAAATGTGCCATGTTGGCTGAAAAGCAGAAGAAAATCTTGGAGCTTGAGGTGGAGAGTTTAAAGAAACTCCATAAGAAAGAATCCGATCGGAATGCTGAGCTGACTAAGCAGATCCATAAGCTTGAAACTTCTAATGCCGTTCTGAAGACGGGTTTAGAAATTTGCCGAAGGGGAGGTATGGACATGCACCGGAGGTATGTGAACATCTTTGACATAAAGTTCTGTGATGGGTTCAGATTTTGCTTTGACCAGATGTCATCAGATCCATCTGCCCGTACATATGATAATCCGTCCGTCCATGATGCCGCTTGCGGATTCGTTCATCCATATAAAGAGCCTGAGTCTTCCCAAGATGAAAAAGATTTAGCTCAATTCATTTTGCACGGGATCATTCCGGCCGAACGACTAGAGCCTGTGGCAGATGACAATGAAGTGTTAGCTGAGCCTTCCGTTCCAGCTTCAGAGAGCCAGCAACCTCCTATTGATGATATCAATCCTCCACCTTCTTGATTTATAAGTTTCTATCATTTGAACAATTTTTTGGGTTTGTATATTTTAGATGCTCCTGTGATGAGCGTTTTTTCGGACAAGTTTTTGAAATAGCACTGACGTGTTCTAATATTTTCGAACAGGATGGCACCTAGGTGCATAAATATTTTATGAACAGGATTGCACTAAGGTGCATAACTATTTTCTAAACAGATAACATTGTTGTGCTTTATATATTTTTTGAACAGGAATGCACTAAGGTGCATATAGTTTTTATGAACGATGGCACCGAGGTGCATAGATGTTTTCTGAACGGAGGGCACTGATATGCCTTATGTATTTTTTGAACTGGATGGTGCGATCTCTTGAACTATCTTTTTGATGCGTATCTATATACGTCTTTGTTGAAAACAGGAACTTGGTGCCATCTTCATGATGGTCTTTTGCCTAATAGGCTTATGTATTTTGGCCAAGTTTGTTTTTTTTTTTTTTTTTTTTTTACTTTGAACAGAAATATGAGAAGATATGAATAATATCTTTATTGATTCGAAATGGATATTTATCATACAAAATGATCAATATAAATTTTATTGAAAATACCTTTTAAGGTGTATAGCATTCCAAGCTCGTTCGATTTGTTTTCCATCCTGATCAGCCAATTTGTAGGCACCTTTCCCGATCACTTCTGTTACTGTGTATGGCCCATCCCACGTGGGATCCAGCTTGTTTGATCTGCTAGCCAATACCCTTAGTACTTGATCGCCAACTTGAAATGATCTTGGCTTCACTTTCTTGTTATAACTCCTCATCAACCTTTGTTGATATTCTGCCAGTCTTATTGAGGCCATTTCCCTCTTTTCATCTATGAGATCACCTTCGATTTTTAAGATTTCTTCGTTCTGCTCAGGATCGAATAGATGAGTTCTTGTTGTGGGGACATCCAACTCAATTGGGATTACCGCCTCGACTCCGTACGCCATAGCGAACGGAGTCATTCCGGTTGGCTTGCGAGGAGTCGTTCGGTAACTCCAGAGGACTCTCGGTAATTCGTCTAACCATTGTCCTTTTCCTTCGATCCCCTCCAACTTTCTTTTTATCCCGGCAAAAATCGTTCTATTTGTAATTTCAGCTTGTCCATTTGCTTACGGATAACTGACAGATGATAAATTCTGATTGATCCCGTACTCGTCCAGCAATGCCCGAACGTATTGATTGTCCATATTTTTGCCGTTGTCCATCATTATGTACTTTGGTACTCCAAATCTGTAGATTATACGATTCAAAATAAAATCTATCACTTGAGTGTGAGTGATCCTTACATAAGCCTTTGCTTCCACCCATTTAGTGAAATAATCTGTGGCCAAAAGTACATGCTTTTGATTCGAAGCTACCCTTGTTAACGGTCCGACCGCATCCATCCCCCATCGTGCGAATGGAACAGGAGAGGCCATCGCTATGAGAAGCTCTGTCGGTTGATGAATTATATGCGAATGTCTTTGACACTTGTCACATCTTCTTGCGTATTCCTCTGCGTCCCGGATCATGTACGGCCAGAAATATCCTTGTGTTATTGCTCTATGAGATAATGATCTACCTTCGATATGACTTCCACAAGTTCTATCGTGCAACTGCTTGAATACCTCTTGTGCTTCAGATGGTGTCAAACATCGCAGATAGGGCCCACTTGACGATCGGCGATATAGATAGCCATCGATCACTGAATATTTGGTAGAGGTTGCTCTTATTTTCCCTGCTTCTCGTCGATCCTCAGGTAGAACGCCGATCAATAAATACTCAAGGATTGGATCGATCCAACTTGGCTCGTATGGGATCACGCATACCTCCTTCATTTTACCGATCGAAGGGGTGAATAGTTCATCCACCGGAATTATTCTGACCATATCGTCTCCTGTTGAGGATGCTTGATTTGCTACATGATCGGCCCCATGATTTTCTGTCCTTGGAATTTGTTTAAAAGTGATTACCTGAAAGTTCAGCATTTCTTCCTGAACGATATTTTTATACTGCAACATTCTTTCCTCGCTTGTATTATAACTTCCTGTGATCTGATTTACAACTAACTGAGAATCGCTGAACACAGTTAGTTCTTTGATCTGGAGCTCCCTTGCTAACCTTAACCCTGCCAACACGGCTTCGTCCTCAGATTCATTGTTTGAACTGTCAAAGGACAATTTGATCGACTGCTATAATTTGGTGCCTTCTGAGGATATTAGTTCGATCCCCACACCTGCCCCCAGACTATTCACTGATCCGTCTACATAAAGTAACCACCTTGGATTTACGTTGCAGACCTCATATTCGGCTGCTTCATATTCTAAGAGGAAATCCGCCACAACTTGACCTTTTAAAGATGTTCGTGGCTCATAAGTAATGTCGAACATGCTCAGTTCTATTGACCACTTTGTCGTTATTCCCGAGAAGTCCGGTTTTGACATAATTGCTTTGATCGGAAATGTAGTTGGAATTCTGATCGGATGGGACTCGAAATAATGTCGAAGCTTTCGTTTTACCTGGACCAATGCCAAGATGATTTTCTCTGTCTTTGAATATCTTCTCTCGGCGTCAAGCAATGTCTTGCTCGCATAATTGATCGGGTATTGTCTGTTCCCATCGTCTCTTACCAACGCTGAACTGACTGTGTTCGGAGAAACCGCCAAGTATAAAATTAAGGACTCATGATTCTTGGGCGCCATAAGGATTGGTGGTTTTGCCATATAGAGTTTCAGCTGGTCAAAGGCTTTTTCCTGTTTTTCCCCCCAAACAACCATTTTCTTAGACTTCAGGACGTCGAAGAACGGTTTGCATCTATCTGACAATTTGGATATGAACCGACTCAGGGCTGCTAGTCTTCCTGTGAGTACCTGGATTTCCTTTGGGGATTCAGGCGCCTTCATCTGAATCAATGCTTGAACTTGTGCTGGGCTTGCTTTGATTCCATTTTTATTAACTATGTGACCCAAGAATTGTCCGGAAGATACACCGAAAGTGCACTTTTCCGGGTTTAGTTTCATTTTGTGCGATCGCAGGGCTACGAACACATCTTCCAAGTGCTTCGAATGATCATTCTTCTGCTGGCTTTTAACCACCATGTCATCAATATATGCCTCCACCGTGTCTCCTATCTGGGTCTTGAAAATCCTATCAATTAGTCGTTGATAAGTCGCACCTGCATTTTTGAGACCGAACGGCATGACCTTGTAACAATAGGTCCCTCGTTCGGTGATGAACGCCGTTTTGTCTTCATCCTTTGGATTCATTGGGATTTGATTGTACCCTGAATAAGCATCCAGGAAGGTGAGACGCTCGAACCCTGTAGTCGCGTTGATCATGCGGTCAATCTTCGGCAGAGGAAAACTATCATTTGGACAAGCTTTATTTAGGTTGGTGAAGTCCACACACATTCGGAACTTCCCGTTCTTATTTTGTACAACGACAACATTGGACAACCACATGGGATAGTGAACTTCTCTGATAAAACCAGCATCTAGCAAACGGCTAACCTCTTCAGCTACAAACTTTCCTCGTTCGGTTCCGATCCTTCTGGGTCGTTGCAGTACGGGTTGGGCATCGGAGTAAACATTTAATGTGTGCATTATGGTTCCTGGGTCGACCTCAGGCATATCGCTATGCTCCTAAGCGAAAACATCAATGTTTGATCTCAACATAGAAATCAAGTTGTTTCTTTCATCAGGGTTCAGTCCCCTTCCAATTCGGGTGGTTTTTCCCTTGCCCCCGTCGATCAGATCTACTGTGATGGTATCCTCTGCGGCTTTCTCAGCATCGTCAGTCTGATCACGGAGGCTCGGTAATTGCTACGTGCTTCGTTCGGAACTTTCGCATTTCAATCCTTTGGTAACGATGGCATAGCATTCTTTCGCCACCACTTGATCGCCTTGAATATCAACAAATCCTTTCCCTGAAGGGTCAGCATACCGCATCACCTGATGTAGAGTAGAAGGAACTCCTTGCATTCGGTGAATCCAACCTCTTCCCATGATCAGATTGTAAGAAGGTTGTACGTCTACTAGCATGAAGTTTTCTGTCAAAGTTCGTTTTGCAGCCGTCACTGGTAAATTCAGGACCCCGATTGGACAAATCCTCTTTCCATCAAAGCCTGCCAGCGGACTGGCTATTGGTCTGATCAACTCCATGCTGATGCCGATCTTCTCGAAAGCTGATTTAGTCAGGATGTTCGTGCTGCTACCTGGATCAACTAACACCCTTTTAACTAAACAATTTGAAACTATGATCGAAATTACCAGTGGATCTTCATGTGGAATCTGTACACGCCTTAAATCCTCTTGTGTAAATGATATTGTGGGCATTGGGTAGTTCCGAATGACATTCACCTCCCCAACCCTTCGGATCTCGTTGGCATTGCGCATGCGTGAATGCTGAACCGAACGGCTTTCCTCGTCTTCTTCGGGTTTCCCATGGATTGTGTCAATAATTTTTACCGGCTGCCCGCCTACAATTTTGTTAGGCTTCGGCCGATCAAAATTTTTGACTCCATTGTCCACGTACTCCTTCAAATCTCCTTTGGCTATCAAGGTCTCAACCTGCCTCCTCAATTGTCTGCACTCATTGGTTAGATGGCCAAAGTCATTGTGGAACGCACAATGCCTTGTACGGTCCTGCAGCTCCGGTGGCGTTTTCAACAGAAATGGGGGTCGAAAAATACCCTTCGCCTTATTCTCGTTGTACAACTTTGCTAAGGTTGTTCGGAGTGGAGTTCAGGTATGTCAAACCTTGGCCTCCTCTCCTGTTGTCTGTATGGAGCCGATCGGTGATTGTTCGTATTATCTGCCTTCTTGATTATCCTTTCCTTTGATTTGCTTTCGACACTAACTAATGCCGAACGATGGCCTCTTTCTTGCTCATCCTCCTCCAATCTCAGATATCCATGCGCCCGTGAATTCAACTGACCCATGTTGAGGGGTGTCGATTTCACCAAGGATCTATGGAAGCTGGTCCCTTGTTCGATAGCTACCTTGAAAGCTTCCACTGCTGCTGGTTGATCACAACTGGGTATCATTCCCATTTCCAAATTGAATCTGGAAAGGAAATTCTTCAACGTTTCACCTTTCGCTTGTCTCATCGTAAACAAATTAGAAATGGTCCTCTTCTGCTTCCGGTTCCCGAAATACTGTGCCAGGAACTTTTCCATTAGCGTTTGGAAATAATCGATTGAACTACCTGGCAATTGCCTAAACCATAACAGAGCGGGGCCCGTTAGGCTTGTAGAGAAAGCTTTGCACATTAGTGCATCATCAGCCATATCGAGAGTCATCATCTGCTCCACATGAAACAGGTGCTCGATTGGGTCCTGTGTCCCATCGAACATAATGAATTTAGGCATCCGGAATTTATCTGGCCTTCTCGCCTGCTGAATTTCGGGGCTGAACGGAGATTTAATCATTTTAGCTGTCATTTCAATGGCTAGATCGGCTGGCGACTGTGTTCTGAGATCTTTTACTTGTTCATCTACGATCTTTTGAAGTCGGGTTACCATATCGAGCGGAACTACACGATTATTGATATTTGCTTCATCTGCGATTGGTTGGGTGTGAGCAGGATCTGCTGTGCGATTTGCTGAACTTGCCTCATTATGATTGTCTTCTTCTTCAACACCAGGGCCATTACGGCGCCCTGCTATTGGCAATTCTGGGTGTTCGGATTGATCTAACCTTTGCTTTAATTCTCGATTTTCTTTCTCGAGTGCCTCCAGACGCTGAAGGATAGCAGCTGTATCACCTAGCTGTGTGGTGGTTTCTCCCGCCATTGATCAAATAACTTCTGTTTGGATATCGAAGTTCCCACAGACGGCGCCAAAAAGTGTAAACCCGTTCGGAGTTTCCGAACGAATCTCAACTTTTGTAAAATAAACAGAAGCTATGAAAAAGAATAATGACAAGAAGAAAATAGAAAATTCAAGAATCAGCAAATATTGGAGCAATCTCGGATCCCCTTTCCCTTTCTTTTTTATTTCTTTTATACATGAAAACTGGTCTCTCCCCCATGAATGGGTTTTAATACCAGTTAAATACAATATTTACATTAATTTAAAATTTAATGTTTATCAAAAACTGCCATAATAAAATCTTATGTCAGTTTTGATTCTATATATTTAAAACGGTCATTTCCTTAATGGCTTTAATCTGAAATGGGCTTATATCCTTGGACTTTATTTTCTATTTGGGCTTTAAAACAGGTATGATGATCCAATGTAATTCCTTGTACGATGGGCCCGATGAAAAATGGGCCTACATGCGCAACCGAATGGACCCTATGTGTCATGCATGGTTCGCCATTGCGTTATCGGTTTTGGTAACGGTTGCGGTACCGATGTAACGAACTCGGACAAAATCGGCCTTTTAAATGAGTATCACTGATAAATAATTGAATCAAAACTTTTCAAAAAAATTACGAACCGGATGATACGTAACGTAACAAACCGATACGACAAATAATTGAAGTTCTATTTGTTTTTTTTAACTGCATATAAAATTTGAAGCCTATTGGTTATGAAGTAGACGATACTGCGAGTGTTTATTGAGTTTATTAAAAAAATTAGAGGTAGTAAGAAAAAGCACATTTTGTTGCTTGTGGGTCAAAAACTATATGATGATAAAAATTAAAGAATGATGATACTGATCATGCATAGCTTAAAAATAATGCAAGTCATTTCTAATATTTATTTTTAAAAAAATGAAGGGTGAATTCCAATTAATCTAAAGTTGTATTTCTTGATTGATTTATTTTAAAGTAGTAATAAAATTGAGATAAAAAAAATTTAAGGGACCATCGAGAGTCAACGTTCAAGTAGTCAATGTTGAGATTGCTTGAATCATATTCGGGATGAGAGATATTCTTGATGCCATTTTGCAGATCCGACGTTTGAGCTTTTATTTTTCAGTAACTATTATATCTCTTAATTTTTAGAGATTTACCTTTGTACCATTTGGATGCCCTCCGTACCTAATTTGCATTGTATAAAATGACTCGTATAATATAAAAGTTTACTCTCTTACAAAATTTATTACACTAGGTTTCAACATTTTATTGTAATAACATATATACGGTATATCTTTTTGCATATAAAATTCTACATTATTAAGTTATATAAAAAGTTTTTTTTTTCCTGCAATATGTTCATAAAAATTTGAAAATTAATCAACTTGATTATTTTTTTTTCTTCCATTTAGTAGAAAATTTTCTCATTATTAATTTCAATAAATAATTGATGAATTTGTAATTCAATAGAAAATAAAAATAATAACCTTTGGAAAAATAGTCGAGACAAAATACTTATTTGTACGAAAATAAAATAGTTTAGGACTACTCTAAAGATTTTTAATTTTTTTTTCTAAACGCATTATTTTTGTGAATTTAAGTGAGTTGAAAAGGGTTATTTTAACACTTTGTGGTGAAGTTGACTTGCAAGATGCTTTGAGTTTCAATTTGCAAGATGCTTTGGATTTTGGACAGTCAAAGTCGAACTCACGGTGGGACATTAGCTATTGTTTGGCATTAATCAGTCGTGACAATGAAATGTAGTATTATTGTATTGGCATCCCATGATCGAAGATGCTTTGGGATGTCAAACCAGCTTTTCCCGGGCCATTAGTAAATTAATGCTTATACTGTTATACATATACAGGGATGATGGCAAAATAACCCACCCCACCCCGAACCCGCCTTATTCCGTTTAGCTAATCGGAGCGGGTGTGGAGCAAAAAAAAATTCCCTGATTATAATCGTGGTGAGTATGGGGCACCCCCGTCCCGCCCCGAACCCGCCCCGATTAGCTATATATATTTATCTATATATATGAATAAACATGTATTGACGGGTTGTTTATTATGCTTTTGAAATCTTTGATTTTGATTTCATATAGATTTATTGTTTGATTTTGATTTCATATAGATTTATTCTAGAAAAAAATTCTAGAATAATAATATTAATTAGAAATAAAATAATAATATTTTTTATTATTAAAAAATATATTTTTAATAAAAATAATACATAATCGGGGCGGGGCGGGGCGGGTACGGGGCGAGGAGTTGCCGGGTACGGGGCGGGGCGGGTCGGAAAAATAAAAAATTAATCGTAAACGGAACGAGGAAGGGGCGGGGAAAAATAATCGGGTTCGGGGACGGGGCGGGTTTTCCGACCCGCCCAATTGCCATCCCTATACATATATGTATATATGAATATATATTAGCCTTATTCAATTTTGAGTACAAGCCAAACAAATTGACAGCTCTAACCCTTATTAACTCTCATAATACAGTAATAGTAGCGAGAGTTAACATATGTATATTAATTACACAGATTTATACTTATACCCCGGAAGTTATAACATATGTATTTACCGGAAAAAGAAAAAAAGCAAGTTACCGTATGATTGAGAGGGAGTATGTTGGATATACATATATATATTTTTTTATAGTAGTGATATTCGGATCAGCTTACGCATCCCACACGAATCGGGCATCTTGTCTCCATATGGATCAATGAAAATTTTCTTCCTTGCAAACTTATTGTATGACTAAAAATGTAGATGAATATGTAATTTCAAAGACAGAAAATTGTTCCCATGAGAGAATGTTAGCTTAGATATATAGAGGCATTACCCATGAGACACTCTTTCTATTTAAACAAATTCAAGCTATATAAGCACGAAGCCATTCTTATTCAAATATCAAAAGTTACATATATACTATATATTTTCGCTCTCTAGCTACTTGAGATAATCCTTCTTATTCAAATATCAAAAGTTACATACTATATATTTTAGCTCTCTACTACTTTAGAAAATCCTTCTTATTCAAATTCATCACTATGTTTCAATTGAAGGCAATTTTGTATAATTTAGCTCTATATATAGTCTATATACTCCTTTTTCAAATTCGTCACTATTTTTCAGTTGAAAGCAATATTGTATTTAGGCTGCTTGTTAGGAGTGAAGAGGCCAAAAAACTTCTCAGTCACAACCCCAGGCTTCTGGTTCTCATCAAACATGGCAAACAAATAAGTCTGTATAGCCCGGGAGGGCTTCTTCGGCGTCCCTCCCTTGACATGACTGATCAAATTCTTATAGTAAGTCCTCGCATTGTTCACTGTCGCTGCCGGATCACCAGAAGAAGGCCAGCCACTCTCTGACACCACGATCTCCAAATTCCCTCCACCTACCTGATCAGGGACGGATCCAAAAAATAATGTTAGACGGGCGGTTTTGGAATGGGGGACAATTTTTAATATATATATATATATTTTTTAATGATAAATAACTCACACATTCCACATAGCCCTATAAAAAGTAAAATTTAAGAATGATATATATATATATGTAATATAAATTATATATACATGGCTCCGTGCCTGCTGCCTACCTTTTCAACAGCTGAGTACATTGCGTCCAGCAACGCATCGAAAAGGTTTTTGTATTCTAATGCACCATCGCGGAAAACTGTTCCGGGGGCAGTGAAAAGGGCATAGTCAAGCCGGATATCTTTGGTGTTACCAGTGTAGGCAAAGTAAGGGTATATGTTGGCTAGTAATGGGGCGTTGTTTTTAACGAGGAAGTCGACGATGGGCTGCATGAAGGACGCCTTTGCGTTGTCTTTGAACACAGCATGTGATGGAGGGTATGTGTTGTCCAGTACTCCGGAGTACGTCGCTGTTGAAACCTGTCAAAAAATATACTTGATTTTAGTATATATTTAATACTTTTTTGAGGCACGTACTCAAGATTTAGGTGAGTGGGAACATAATATTTATTGAAAAAATTTAGTGTGGCATAATAATAATTATTCCAAATTTAAAAAAAAAATAAAAAAAAATGAGAGTCACCAACCTCTGGTCCCAACATGGTCCGTGTCTGTCTATAATAGAAGTTGGTTTTTCTATCTGGGCAGCATATTTTATTTCTTTTAATGAACCTTATTGAAAATTGATTAGTAGAAAATGCGAGCATGGACTCGTATTAATGTTGTCGAATGGGCCACGCTTTTAGACTATATATATAGTACCTATGTATCACAAATGTTTTTGTGGTATATATATATATATATATATATATATATATATATATAAGAGCACAAACCTTAATCTGGTTTAGACCGGCTGCTGCAATGGCGCTTTGGACGTTCTTCATAGCAGGGAGAACAAACGAAACAAACCGAGATGTATCGCCGTTGTTGGGATCTACTTCATTTCCCACAGCAATGTATTTGAACTTGACATCGCCGGAAAACGCTTTCACATTCGTCTGCACCCATCTTGTTGCAGCAGAAGCATCGGAAGCGAGCGATTGAAGTTGGGAATTAGGCACGTCGAGGACGAGTTCTATGTTGCTTCCTCTTAGTGCCTGCAGAGTCGCTTGGTTCGGGTCGTAGATTCGCATCCTCCCTATGCCATTCGATTTGAATAAGCTCACTGTTTCTGCCTCTGATGGTAAATTGTTGCCTAGTCGTCCATTACAAACACCTATTTGTGCACCTGTACGTATGTATGTAATTAAACTCATTAGTTGTAGATAACTCATACCTTGTATAAGAAAGGAGGACATGTTATGTAGTAATAGAAGTTAAAAGTTTTAGTTAACACAAGGATGATGAACATATATATATATATATATATATATATATATATATATATATATATATATATATATATATATATATGACTGTGTGTGTGTTACTGTGTATATATTAAAAATGATTTAGAGGTAAATGGAAATTCAAAAGAGCCAAACTTTAAGAATTTTCAGGGGAGTTTGAATCTTAGCAAGGATAATAATAATTGGAGAGAGTAATAACTCAAAGATGTAAAATACTAAAAAGGGACTGATTTCTTCCACCATCATCATCATGCATGGGATAGTATTTTCTTTTCACGTAAAATTCGGAGCACTGTAGAAGGGGGCACATATCCTATAGAACAAATATATATATATATATATACATACATTTATATTTCAGGGAGGGATAGCTATGTGCTTGCTAATACGCATAACTATAACTATATATATATATATATATATATAGTGGGCATGAATGTACAAGAGTGGAGAGAGAGACCTGCTTTCTGTATGATAGGCAACAATATTAGCAAAACAGCAACCATGGAAAATGTATTATCTGATCGGTAGAAAATAGCCATTAAGAAGAGATGAAGAATTAATAATACACTTAATTCTCTATTTCCTCTTTAAAATATATAGAGAAGATATACATTGAAACACTGCAATCTCTTCATTCCTTTTATAGGCGCAAGAAGCTTAGAAACTGATGAACCAGAGACAATTGTATTGGAGAAAAGTAAACGTGGTGGGACAAAATCAATGAAACAGGTCAAGTACGCCGTGACTAGTAGGGCATGAGTGAGTCAAGTTTTCTAGCTATCATTAAATTGATTTTGAAGACTGTATTTTCTTTTGGTTTTTTGGATGTATATATAAGCTTTTATGGCTAACTTGAAATCAAACGTTGAATGTAGGGATGACAAAGGTCGCAGGTATGAAACGGGTTAGTCTATATCCATCTCCGTTTCATTTAATTTTTTAAAATATCATATTCTTCATGGGTTATTTTTTTATAAATCATACCCGCCCCATTAACACTTTAATATACCCGTCCCGTTCCGCCCCTCTAACATTTGATTGTCGGTATCATCTTCATAATTGACAAAAGAGTTTAGTAGATAATATTTTTAAAAAAAAAAAATTAAACCCTAAATACACAAAAAAAGAAAAAAAAAATAAGACTAACCTATAAACTTCTTTTTAATACTCAACAATCGAACTCACTCCCCATTTCTCTAATCATCCAACAATCTAACTCACTATCTATTTCTCTTTTTTCTTTGAATATATGGACTACTCATTTCTCCTTGGTTTGAGATGTCGAGTCTCATGAAAAAACAATGAGTAATATCTAATAATGTATCTAAATTAAGTATTATATTTGTATATATATAAAAGTAGCAAAAGAGTAAAGTTAATGTAAATGGGGTGGGGTGGGGCGGGTTTTTACCAATACCCGAACTCGCCCCATAACTCATAACGGGTTCAATTTCTTTTATCAAACTCGCCCCTACGAAATAAAATGTGCTCCCAAACTCTTAAATAAAGGAGCGGAACGGGGCGGAGCTCCGCTGCGGCGGTACAAATTATCATCCCTAGTTGAATGGCGTTGAGCTAATTTTTTGAAAAAAAATTAAATTTTGAAATAGCATTGTGAAGAAGATAGAGTATATATATCGAATTCTTAAAAATACTTCTACTATATACTGTGTAAAAACAAAAGGAGAAGTTCCGCCAAAAAGACCTAACATACAAAATTGAAAGCTAGGTGACGAAAGGAAACATGTAATGTCCAAGATTGCCGTGTCCGTTTGTTTCAAAAGTCATCTCTATATATGATTTATCTTCCACCAAGGCACAGTGAATTCCAATTTATGTAGGGGCATGTGTATATTTTCCTATTTGAAAAGTCTTGCATGTGACTCGTTCCTAACATATTTATGTGCCCCACTTTTTAAGTCATGTGACCAATTCGTAGTAGAGTGCGGGGGATGCTAGGGGCCGGTGTTCATGGAATCCATCCAACCGGACGAACCAAAAATCACAGCTTGTTTCGGTTTCATTTGCTTTCGGTTCTTAATCCCACAAAATCGAATCTAACCGATTTTGTTTTTATTCTTTCTTAGTTTTCTGTTTATAATTATAAATTATATATATATTAATTTTATAAGTTATATGAGAGTCACCGTTTTAAATTAACAAAGACCCAAGAATTATATATATATTATATATATATAAATTAATACTATTGTTATTTTATAGTATCTTTGGCAATCAATAGCCCATCTCAAGTTTGATTAGTCTTTTCATTTTTAATTTTTTTTTGTAACTTTGAGTTGCATTTTATTATTATTATTTGATGAAAGTATAATTTTAGATTTTTTGTTTCATGATTAAATGCAAATGTAATTTTAAATTTGCAATAGTTGAAAACTTGAAATACTCTATTTAATTTAGTTAATAATTATATTATTTTTTTATATTTAATAATAATATTATTATTTAAATAATAATAAAAATTGGAATCAAAATTTCGGTTCGTTTAGTTTCTTTTCTTATTTTTATAGAACTGAAAAATTGAGATCACTGGATTCGATGGACCTTGAATCCCATAACAAGCGGATGACTTTTCTTTTATCTCAACCCATCACAACAAGAATGTCTAAAATTGTGATCACTGGAATCGATGAACAGAATCCATAACAAGCGGACCGTACTGATGTTGACCCGCCAAGACACCAAGTGGAAGAGACTCATGGACTGAATTAAAGTCCACATTTCCAACCCATCCAACCCGGCAAATGGAAGAGACTAATGGACCGAATTAAGGTCCACATTTCTAACCCACCCAACCCAATTATGAGGGTGGTTAGGACCACATGTTATTTTGAAGCCGGAGTAAAAATAAATTACCATTACCATACCATTTAGTTTATCTAAATTACTTACAATTTTGTTCTTATAATTTAGTGTACAATATAAATTAAAAGAAATATAATAATGTATTGTATTCTTTATGTGAAGTATATATTTATAATAGTGTCAATACCTATATATAGAGGAGAAAGTATGTAGAATAAGAAAATTTGGAGTGGGGAACAAGTCAGTACAAATTAAGGTAAATACAAGGTGGATTGGACTATCTAGATGGGCTAAGCCCATATATATTCTAACACCTCCCCTCAAACTCAATGTGACAAATAAGAGACTAACTTGAGTTTGAAAATCAATTCCTAAAATTGTCCTGGGGGATAAACTTTGGTAAAAATATTAATAGGTTGATCTTGAGATGAGATATATAGAAGACGAACAGTACCACTGTGCACATGTTGACGAACAAAGTGATGGTCAATTTCAATGTGTTTTGTACGTTCATAAAATACATCATTGTGAGTAATCTGAATAGCACTTTGACTATCACAATTCAAACTGGTAGAAAGAGGTTGAGGAACCCCCATATCTGCCAAAAGCCATCGGAGCCAGATAAGTTCTTCTGTAGTGTCGGCAAGAACACGATATTCAGCCTCAGAGCTAGACCTAGAAGTAACAGATTGCTTCTTGTTACGCCATGATATGAGAGAATCCCTTAAGAATAAACAATAACTAGTAGTATAATGACGGTTAGTAGGATCATCTGCCTAGTCAACATCAGAGTATGCTAGTAACTAAAGCGATGATGTAGAGGAAAAATGAAGGTCGTGAAACAAGGTACTCTTTAGGTAGCGGAGAATACGAAAAACATCAGTATAATGAGTTGTCCATGAAGTAGACATAAACTGGCTTACTAAGTGAACTGCATATGCAATATCTAAACGAGTGACAGTGAGATAGAAAAGACTGCCAACCAATTGTCTATACAACATGGGATATGATGTAGAGGAAAAATGAAGCCCGTGAAACAAGGTGCCCTTTCGGTAATGGAGGATACGAAGGACATCAATATAATGAGTTGTCCGTGGAGTAGACATAAACTGGCTTACTAAGTGAACTACATATGCAATATCTAAATGAGTGACAGTGAGATAGACAAGACTGCCAACCAATTATCTATACAATATGCGATTACTGAGAGGAACACTATCAAGAGGAGTGAGCTTAAGATTAGTTTCCAAAGGGGTCGATGTTGTCTTGCAGTCAGTGAGACCCGCTCGGGCAATAATGTCATAAACATGTTTTTTGCTTGAGATCTTTCATTTCAAAGTAAAGACTGAGAGATTTCTTGAGATCCGAAATACCAATGATACCATCCCCAGTAATTATCATATCATTAACATAGAGTAGTAATAATATGAGACCAACATCTGTCTTGCGATTAAAGAGCCCCGAATCATATATACTAGAGATAAAACCAAAATATTTAATTGTGGAGCTAAACTTTGCAAACCATACATGAGAAGCTTGTTTAAGACCATATAAAACTTTTTGAAGTTTGCAGACTTGAGATGGAGAGTGAGTAATCCCTTGAGGGGGTTTCATAAAAACTTATTATGTGAGATCACCATTAAGGAAATCATTTTTGACTTCCATCTAAAATAAACCCCATTTTCGAACAGCAAAAATGGCAAGTAAGCGGCAAACTAATGTAAGATGAGCTACAGGAGCAAAAGTCTCTTCATAATCAATACCATACTCCCAGGTAAAGCCTATAACAACCATTCTGGTTTTATATCGCTCTACTGAGCCATCAAATCAAATTTTAATTTTGTAGACACATTTACAACCAACTGCAGTCTTCCATGGTGGAAGAGTAACTAAGTCCCATGTATGGGTTTGTCTAGAGCCTGCGATTCCCAGTCGTAGCTTGCTGCCGATGAGGATTAGAGTTTGCCTCTTATAGGATGATGGTTCATGATGAGAAAATATAATGGAGTAACAATGATAATCATGAAGATTATGTGGAAATTCTCTTACCCGAGTAAAGTGACGAGTAGTAACAGGAGGAGGTGAAATAACTGTGTCGTTAACGGAGACTTCCGTGACAGGATCATCATACGAGGCAGTCTCATTGGGATAAACTGTTGGAAAGAGCTCAGGAGCTGGTCCATCGGGAACAGTATTGAGAGAGGTATTATCTGAGGTGATGATTGACATGTCAGGTTCAGAGGTTGATTCAGTGTCAAACTCTAATGGAAACAGACTAACGGAAGAATCAGTAAAAAATGGGGCAATAAATGATGTTGAAAGGTTAAACTTGGAAAGAGAAAATAACATTTTGTGTTCCCAAAAGATAATATGAGAAGATATGAGAAGACGTTTAGAAATAGGATCTCAACATCTATACCCTTTATATTCAATCTCATATCCCAAGAAACAACATAGACGAGATCGAGGTTCAAGTTTAGAGTGTTCATGTGGTTGAAGTAAGACAAAACAAACACAACCAAAGACCTTAAAAAGATTCTAGTTAGGAGATGTATCATACAATCGTTCATAAGGGGTTTGGTTATTAATGTTGGGCATGAGAGTGCAGTTTATTGTGTAGACAGCAGTGAGAGCAGCTTCCCCCCAAAAACGTTCAGGACAAAAACTACCAATAAAAAGAGTACGAACAGTGTCTAAGATATGACAATGTTTACATTTAGCATGACCATTTTGTTGAGATGTGACAGGATAAGAGGATTGAGACACAATGCCCTGTTGGCGAAAAAAAAATTTAAAAATTGTTTCTTTATACTCCATAGCATTGTTAGCGCAAAAAAATTTTATAGGGCAAGAGAATTGAGTTTGAATCATATAGGCAAAATCATAATATATCTGAGGTAATTCTGAGTGAGTTTTCATGAGAAATATCCAAGTGAAACGAGTGTAATCATCCACGAAAATAATAAAATATTTGGAACCCCCTATATGGTGGTGTATCGGCTCTTAAGAAAATTCCAAACTTTTTTAGCAGTACTGAAATGACCAAACTGTTGATGAATTCACGGAACTGATGTGTTACGAAACCAGGTGAGCATTTGGCCATTTTTGTTATCCCAGTCGCATTCCATTAACTTGTTATTAGTTTGAGTAGCTTCTCGGCATGGTGTGGTAATATTGCCGGTAATTAGTCGCCAAAGTTTGCGACTTTTGAGAAAACTGGTCATGGCTTGAGCCCAAATAGTGTAATTCAGGCCATTGAGAATGTTAGAGATAAGGTGAGAAACTTCAGAACGTTCCATTGTAATGGAAAATTGGACTCGATCTGGTTCAATGTTGAATGGAAGATTCTAAGTCACCAAATCAATAATAGGACATAGAAGGTGCGATCGAGAGGAAAAGAGAGGCGATCGATCATAAAATAGAAGTGATCGATCGGTAAGATGGCGATCGTTCGGTAAGAGATGGTGCTTGATCGGTAAGAAGTGGTGATTGATCGGCAAACGATCGAAGATGAGGCAATCGATTGAGGAAAAAATGGTGATCGATCGGGGGAAAGGCGCCGACATATCAGAGGGAAACGACCGATTATGGATCACAAAAGTGCAATTGAGGATTTGAGTTGGTTGCTTTCCTTGAGAGGTGGTGAGACTTGATTGAAAAGATAGAGAAGAAGTAACAAATAAATACAAGATAAAGATTATTTGAATAGTGGCGATGATAGTGAAATCACAATGGCTCTAATACCATGTGAATAGAGAGAAAATAAAGAAAAGAATAATGATGTATTGTATTTTGTATGTGAAGTATATATTTACAATAGGGTCAACACCTATATAGAGATGAGAAGGTGTGGAGAACAAGATAAATTGGAGTGAGAAACAAACTAATACAAATTAGGGTAAATATAAGGTGGACTTGACTATCTTTATGGGCCTAAGCCCATATATATTCTAACAGTCTCTTTTTTCTTTGAGAATCTTTATTTATTATTTTTGATTTTAATGCCATACCTTTCAATTGAAAATTAAAAAAATTTCTTATCAACATAAGAGATATGGAATTATTTCCATTGTTGAGTATATTTCTTATTTCCTTATTATTCTCATAAACTCATCCTCGCCCCAGTCTATATAAGAAACCATATATATATATATATATATATTTATATTTTTTTTATTATTAAAAGTGTGTAGATATATTACAATTGCGAAACCAAAAACTTGAGGCTTGTTTGAAAGAATTTCTAATAACAGTTTTTTTTTACTTGAAACACAAATTTTGGGTTATGGCTCATAATCCAGGAAGGAATGCCCTGGGTCCAAAGGGGTCGGGCCGAAGGCCTAGGGAGGCCTTCTGCCCCGGGTCCGACCGGCTCAGCTGAGACATCGATTAACTTGTTAGGGGGTGTAGGGGTACGGTAAAAGGTGATTTTTGTATTTTACCAGTATATATGAATTAGGTCTAGATATACATCATTGTAACCCTAATTATTTGATAAGCGAAATACAAAGACTGCTTTGGTAGACGTATGTCAAATTGACTGAACCACGATAAATCTTGTGTGTTATTGATTCTCTACTGTTTTATTGTTTGCAATTGATCTTTTGTTTCAACAACAAATTTTCTGAAAATTATTTTTGAAAAACTGAGTTATAAAAGTGTCTTGTTTTATAATAGAACCCTCCTTTTTGTGTCCTCACGAACAAATATTTTATTTTAATAATTCTGTAGAACAGTTTCAAAAAATAGAAAACAAGTTTGTTTGTTTTTATTTATATATATATATATATATAAGTCTTGATTTTATTTATTTATTATTTTCTTTTATTTTTGTTTTGTTTTTCTTTGTAGATGGGTACCACATGAAAGACCTGATGAAGCGTAGAAAGATTGGGTGGAAAACGATGTCGTTCCTGTCAAAAAGAACAAACAGTGACCGGAAGAGGTACCGGTGGGGTACCGGCCAAATAGGCTCCGACGGTCAAGTTAGAACTTCAATCGCTCAGAAAACTATAGCAGGAGTAATGGTGGGTGATTATTGCGTACCTTTTAGGTTGACCCTAACCCTATATTTATAGGGTCTTTAATGCGGTGGTCCTGATAGAGCTGTAGTGTGTCGTATATATCTTGACAGCTACTTGTATGTATCCTGATAGGATTTTGATAACTACCCGTAGGTATTCTGTTGAGATGTGTAGAGTCCTGGTAGCAGGTAGTGGTTTACAATCCTTATCTGCACGTGCCGTACAAATTATACCTATCAGTTGCCCCCTGTTCCCGAATTCGCTTGCCGAGTTTAGGGAACGAAATTTCTTTTTTGTCGTGATTTATTTATACATATATATATTTAAGTAAAATATAATCCCTTCAAAAATTTCTTTCAAAATTTTAAGGGGTTATTTTATTAATTACGAAAAACCTTTAATTAAGGGCTTCTAAATAATTATATAGAATTCTGTGGGTAGGAAAGCTAATTATCTTTCAATCCCACTATCTGAGATGTTTTTTTTGATCGAATATTATATATATATATATATGAAAGTGGATAGCAAAGTAGTCAACAGATGTAGGTATTTGATCGAATATTATATATATATATATATATATATATATATATATATATATATATATATATATATATATATATATGAAGGTGGATAGCAAAGTCAATAGATGTAGATATTTGTCCAACACACTTTATATATATGTGCACAGGTGTCGTGTAGGGAAGGAAGTTGGGAGGCTGGCGTGTAACCCACGCTCGCTTGTGGTTCCTCTCTTGCCAGACATGTGTATGTGCACAGGTGTCGTGTAGGGAAGGAAGTTGGGAGGCTGGCGTGTAACCCACGCTCGCTTGTGGTTCCTCTCTTGCCAGACATGTGTCCCAACTGGCTGCAACATATACGAAACTTAAACAATCAGTCGTGTGAAACACGCTCGCTAATGGTCGGCCTGCGCCTGATCTTTCTCTCTTGCCAGACACGTGTCCCACCTGGATGCAAAGCTCATTTTGAAAAATGGACTGCAACGGCTATATTTTGCTTCAACGGATATATTTCGTTGAATTTATAAATTCTCTCTTCGCCCCCTCTTTTACCATTCAATCATCGGCTCTATTCCTAGCCAACATCCGATAAATCACCAGCTCCATTCTATTTTGCAGTAGCTTTTTATTTTTTATTTTTTTTATTTTTGCCAGAATATTTTTACAAAAATATTTTATGGCACCAAAAAATGTAGGGGACGTAATTTCCACTGTCCACCCAACCATGCTTGATAAATTGAAGACGGAATTTTTATTTCCGTACGAAGTTGAGCTAAACTGTCCGGGTATAAATCAAAGGGCGCATCACTCCCTTCCCCATGGGATGTTTCTTTACACCTCATATTTTGATGTTGGGCATAAATCAAAGGGCATGTTCCTCTTCTGCCCAACACTTTGAACTTGACCTCAAGAGGGCAGAAGAGGAACATGCCTCTCTTTTGGCCCAAAAGTTGGGCGAAGCAAGGATTGCTGCAGTTGAGGAATTCAGACATTCTCCTGAGCTTCGGGAGCAGCAACTAGTTTATTACCTTGGTGGTTTTGAGGATTTTCGTGAGCAGGTGACTACCTTTTATCCATCACAGGATTTCACAGGATTCAACCCTAGTGGACGTCGTAGGCAGTAGTTGTTTCTTTTTCTATGTTGAAATCTTGTAGTATCGCTGTGATGTTTCATTTTCTTTCATTTTCATCTGATGTACTTTCAAATTCTATGAATGAAATGATGTTTATGGACCTTGATCCTTAATTTATGTAGGAAAAACTTGACCTTTCATATTAAGGCAGTTTTTGTGAGAAGATGAATAATAATTTTTACTCTCTTTTGTTTGTAGGATTTGGGCTTCACTCAGCCATATCCTTTCAATAATAAGATTATAACCTCGAGCTTCACTCAGCCCCCCCTTTCTGCTAGGGGACCCATTTTTTTGGGTGGAAGAACATATTTATGATAACACAGTAGGTGCTTAATAATTGTAGAAAAAGAATTCTCTTTATTGATAATTAATGTAAATTAAATAAATTCTACTGCAGAATGCTCGATAGCTTATTGCAAACTAAATCTAAGTAAATGAAACTACTAAAAATGATGCTAAAGCAAAGAAAATAAAGGGTAGCCTAAACTGACCCTGATGCTACCTTTCCACTTTTACTGGTGATACTTCCTTAAGTGTTGCGCATTCCAAGGACGGGGTAGCTGCTTTCCCTGTAGGGTCTCTATCCAGTATGCCCCCTGCCGATATGTGCGAGTTACCCTATAGGGGCCTTCCCAGTTGGGAGCCAGTTTTCCCATTTTCACAATTTCACGGTTGCTGGTGAATGGGGTGACTTCCCGTAGTACAAGATCTCCTGGCTGAAACCTTCTCTGTTTTACCCGCGCATTGTAATATCGTGACATTGCCTGTTGGTAGACAGAAACCCTCATTTGGGCTTGCTCCCTCTTTTCCTCAATCAAATCTAAGCTGACTGCCAATTCCTTTTCATTATGTTCTGAATCATAGGTCCTGTAACTTTCCAACCCAATTTCAACTGGGGTCACAGCCTCACTACCAAAAGCAAGGAGAAAAGGGGTCTCGCCCGTGGGTGTTTTGGCCGTAGTCCTGTAAGCCCACAGTATAGCGGGCAGTTGTTCAGGCCATAACCCCTTGGCCTTTTCCAGACGTTTTTTTATCATCCCAAGAATCGTTCTGTTGGCAACCTCTGCCTGCCCGTTAGCCTGCGGATGTCCAGGAGAAGAGTAATGGTTTTTATATTCTCAGACCCGAACAAAACTCTCGGAATACACTTCCTTCAAACTGTTTTCTATTGTCAGACACTATGACCCGGGGGACGCCGAATCTGCAAATGATTGACTTCCAGGTGAAGTCTTTGACATTCTTGGCAGTGATTCGGGCTAGTGGTTGTGCTTCTACCCATTTGGTGAAGTAGTCAATCGCTACTATTGCAAATTTGGTTTGACCCTTACCCCGAAGCAATGGGCCAACCAAGTCGATTCCCCACTGAGCAAAAGGCCATGGCCCAGTCATGGGTGTTAATTCTTCTGCTGGAAGTCTGGGGACATTAGCAAATCGCTGACACTTGTCACATTTCTTCACGTATTGTAATGCGTCGTTTTGTATTGTCGGCCAGTAGTACCCTTGTCTTATAGCCTTATGGGCTAGAGATCTACCCCCTGCATGGTTTCCACATAAACCCTCATGAATCTCTTTGAGGATGTAGTTTGCCTCCGCAGTAGAGACACAACGCAAGTAGGGAAGGGAAAGACTCCTCTTATAAAGAATCCCGTTGATGAGAGCATATCTGGTGGCGCGAAGCCTTATCTTTCGGGCTTCCATTCGGTCTTCTGGTAATTCCCCATCCTGGATATACTTGATGATAGGTTGTGCCCATTCCATACCTTGTTCCACTTGCATGATCATTATAGTTTCCTCCTGGTGAATACTTGGTTGATGTAAATGTTCTAAGGGAAATATATCATCATCCGACTCAATAGCTGTAGCTAACCGGGCAAGGGCATCTGCATGACGATTCTCTTCTCTTGGTATCGGGCAGATTACGCATTTTTTGAATTGACCGATCAATTCTTTTACCTTCAGTAGGTAAGCCTTCATTTTTTCTTCTTTCGCTTCATACTCCCTATTGACCTGGCCTGCAACTAGACGGGAGTCGGTGTTGACCCTCAGGTAGGGTGCCTGCAAGGTTTGCGCTATTTGGAGTCCTGCTATTAAAGCTTCATACTCTGCTTCGTTATTGGTAGCTTTAAACTTGAACCGGAGGGCGTAAGGAAATCTTTCTCCCTCAGGAGTGATTAAAAGTAATCCTGCCCCGCTCGCCTGTGAGTTGGATGAACCATCCACATATAATGTCCAGAGCACCTCCGGGTCTATCCGTCATTCTGCCTCAGGAATGAGTATTTCTTCAGCAACTTCAGGGGCTTCTTTTAGAGGATAGGTGAACTCCGCCACAAAATCTGCAAGTGCCTGTCCCTTAATCGCTGCTCTGGGCTTGTAGCGGATGTCGAACTCTCCCAACTCAATCGACCATTTCACTAAGCGACCGGATGTTTTCGGCTTGTGGAGTACCTGCCTGAGTGGTTGATCAGTAAGGACTATTATCGTATGAGCCTGAAAGTATGGCCTTAATCTCCTAGCAGAAATAACGAGGGCGAATGCCAATTTCTCCATTACTAGATACCTTTCTTCTGCTCCCCGTAAGGCTCGACTTGTGTAGTAGATTGGTCTCTGAATAGACCCATCGTCTCTCATTAGGGCAGAACTTATTGTCGTTAAGGAGACAGCTAAGTAAAGTAGAAGTTGTTCCCCTGGTACTGGTCGGGTCAACAGGGGTGGAGAAGCAAGATAATTCTTCAAATCCACAAATGCCTGTTCGCACTCAGGGGTCCACTCAAAGGCCTTTTTAAGCACCTTGAAGAAAGGAAGACATTTGTCAGTAGCTCGAGAAATCAGCCTGTTGAGGGCAGCCACCTTTCCCGTCAACCGCTGCACATCTTTGGTTGACTGGGGAGACCTCATGTCCAGGATGGCCCGAATCTTTTCCGGATTAGCTTCAATGCCTCTTCTACTGACCATGAATCCCAAAAATTTCCTTGATGATACACCGAAAACGCATTTGGTTGGGTTAAGGCGCATTTGGTGTTTTCGAAGCACCTCAAAAACTTCTTCAAGGTCCGCCAGATGATTCTCTTTTTTGACACTTTTCACTAACATGTCATCTACGTAGACCTCTATGTTCCTTCCAATTTGATCTTTGAACATGTTGTTAACCAATCTCTGGTAGGTAGCTCCAGCGTTCTTTAACCCAAAGGGCATGACTTTATAGCAGTAAATGCCTCTATCGGTGATGAAAGATGTTTTCTCACAGTCAAGAGGGTGCATGGGGATTGATTGTAACCCGAATATGCATCCATAAAGCTAAGTAGTTCATTCCCTGAAGTAGCCTCTACCAGCATGTCAATTCTCGGTAGCGGAAAACTATCCTTTGGACATGCTTTGTTCAAATCTGTAAAGTCGACACAGAGCCTCCATTTTCCATTCGCCTTCTTTACTAGGACCACATTCGATAACCAGTCGGGGTAGTGGACCTCTCGAATGAAGTCCGCCTTTAGAAGCTTGTCAACCTCCGACATTATAGCTGCATTCCTTTCTGGGGCAAATGTTCTTTTCTTCTGCTTTACAGGCTTGGCAGTAGAATCCACATTTAGGCGATGTTGCATAACTTGAGGATCAATGCCTGGCATATCTTCATGTGTCCAGGCAAACATGTCTTGATTTTGTTTCAAGAATCGAATAAGTTGATCCTTAACATCATCGGGGAGCAGTGACCCGATGCTTACTATTTTTCGGTTCTCGCCTTCTTCCAGGCTTACCTCTATAAGGTCCTCTACTGGCTCTGGTCGGGGAGTATTTTGACTTGAGACTGATTCGAGACCTTCGATAGTAAGTGATTCCCGTGACCTTCTATCTTTCAGAGCGGCTGCATAGCATTCCCGTGCCATAGCTTGGTCTCCTCTTACTTCTCCTAAACCATGATCAGTTGGGAACTTCATTAGCAAGTGGTAAGTTGAAGTTACTGCTTTCAATGCATTAAGAGTTGTTCTTCCGAGGATGATATTGTAGGTGGAAGGGCAATCCACTACAAAAAAATCTACTATGATGGTAAGCTGTCTTGGAGCCACCCCTACAGTGAGAGGAAGGGTCACTATCCCCAGTGGAGAAACCTTTTCTCCAGAAAAACCGACTAGAGGCGATTTGGATGGCTTTAACTGGTCATTTCCTATACCCATCTTGTCGAAAGCTTCAGAGAATAGCAAATCTGCAGAACTTCCATTGTCGATCAGCACCCGTCGAATAGTAAAATTGGCCACTGCCACGGTAATTACCAGTGGGTCATCATGGGGATGTTGTACTCCCCGTGCATCATCGTCAGTGAAGGTAATGACCTGTTTTTCTAGTCGTGGAGATTTGGAAGGTGGAGCAGAGGTATCCACCCCTTGAACCTCCATCATATTTCTAGCCCTTCTCGCATGAGCTTTTCGGGATGAGCTTGTTTCCCCACCTCCTGCAAACCCTCCAGAAATCACATTGATCACCCGAACCGGCTGTTTATCTGGTGTGCGACTTCTTCGGGGAGCATCTTGTCGGCCTTTTCCTTTATCGCCATTGGTCGTGAACCGGCTCAAACGCCCTCTCTGGATCAAGCTCTCAATCTGATTTTTGAGGTCAATGCATTCATCTGTCGTATGTCCATGATCACGATGAAAGCGACAAAACCTATCGCGCGCCCTTTTTGATGGATCCGACTTCAGCTTGGGTGGCCAGGATAATGAACGATCGTCTTGTATTTGAAAAAGGATCTCACCTATCGGCTTGTTCAATGGAGTGAAGCTAGTGAACTTATCTTGACTCTTTACAGGTCGAGATGACCTGTCCATAGTTGGTTGGGTTCTCTGGCCTTTAGCTTCTCTTTCGTCCCTGGTAGTTATTGCTGGTCTCTTTTTCTCCACCTTCTTTTCTTCAGTCCCTTTTCCTTTTCGGGCATTCATGGCATCCTCAGCATTCATATGCTTCTGGGCTTTAACAAGTAGTTCTGCCATCGTCTCGGGCGGTTCTTTTGATAAGGAAAAAAGAAACCTAGAAGACTGTAATCCTCCCATGAAGGCTGTCACTGCTACGTTATCATTAACCTCATCAACTTGTAGCATCTCATTATTGAACCGGCTTATATAATCTCGAAGCGACTCTCCTTTATCTTGTTTGACATTTAGCAAGTAGGTGGCGGGCTTCCTATGTCTCCGCCCAGCAATAAAGTGTCCGATAAACTTCCTGCTTATCTCATCGAAGTCACGAATAGAACCGGGCCTCAACTTATTGAACCAGACCCGGGCTGACCCCTTTAGGGTGATGGGAAAAGCCCGACACATGATAGCATCTGGGACAGCCTGTAGATGCATGAGTGCCTTAAAGGTCTCCAGGTGGTCAAGAGGGTCCTTGGACCCGTCAAAGTTCTCCAATTGTGGCATTTTGAACTTGTTAGGTAGAGGAACACTCATCACCAAAGCATCAAAGGGGGAATTAGTCTTCTGTAGGAGTTCATCCACAATAGCGGGGCTTTTTCCCTTCATTATCTGTGCCATACCTTCCATCTGTGCTTTCAGGTCTTGGATCTGTTGATCCACACCCATGACTTTTGTAAGACCATCGGGTGTCGTGCCTCGTCGGGTGCTCCTGATTATCGTCCTTCGATCCTGGTTGTGGCTATGCTCTGCCCCCTCTTCCAAATTATTATGTCCTGTCGCATCCGGAGCGGGAGGAATGAGCCCAGCCAATCGTTGAAGAAGCAAAGCATTCTGCTGAATCTGTTGGATCAGTTGGTCCATCCCTTGGGCCAGAGTTTGAACCTGCTGCTCTAATACTGCCACACGTTCTGTAGGATCGTTTTGTCTAACTGGGTCTGAATTTTGGGGACTTTCGGAGTTGTGTGATGACCTGTCATCACCAACTTCTTGGTCTCCCAGAGAAACACGTGCCTCCTCTTGGCCATCATGCCGGGGAGGATGCACTGGAGGTAGACCAGTATGGGTCGGTGGTACTCCCTGGTTGGTTGGGAGCAAGGGATCATTGGGTTGTCCGGAGGCATCACCCACCTTACTTTTGCTTCGTAGTTGGACCATTCTAACGCTTTCTGGAAATAAGAAGCTGTCGCTTCCCACAGACGGCGCCAACTGATGAAGCGTAGAAAGATCGGGTGGAAAACGATGTCGTTCCTGTCAAAAAGAACAAACAGTGACCGGAAGAGGTACCGGTGGGGTACCGGCCAAATAGGCTCCGACGGTCAAGTTAGAACTTCAATCGCTCAGAAAACTATAGCAGGAGTAATGGTGGGTGATTATTGCGTACCTTTTAGGTTGACCCTAACCCTATATTTATAGGGTCTTTAATGCGGTGGTCCTGATAGAGCTGTAGTGTGTCGTATATATCTTGACAGCTACATGTATGTATCCTGATAGGATTCTGATAACTACCCGTAGGTATTCTGTTGAGATGTGTAGAGTCCTGGTAGCAGGTAGTGGTTTACAATCCTTATCTGCACGTGCCGTACAAATTATACCTATCAAGACCCAAGTATGGTCGCATTCCACCAACTCATATTGATTGTGGAATAGAGATTGGTAACTTATCACACTTAAAGAAGCATCTGAAGCAAAAGAGAAGATGAAGATCTGATTAACCCTTTGATACATTTGATATAGTCACTATATATATATATATATATATATATATGTTGGGTCGAAATAAGGATCAAATGCAAACACACACACACAATGGACACCAAATATATAGTGGTTCCCCAAAAATATGGGTACGTCCACTCTGAGAGGTTTCACTAACTTTCGGTTTGAAACACAACCGAGATTGAGGGAGGAGATACAAGTGTTCTCTCGACTCTACCTCTTACAAACTCTCTCACTCAACCTCACCGACCATGCTCTGTGGTTTTCTCTCTTACAATACTCTCGTGTATCACTCTCTGCTCTTTCTTTTCTTTTCACTTATGGCTTATGTCTTCTCACTTCACAAAACCATACACTGCTATATATAGCCGAACGAAGAGAACCGAGACAAAACACTTCAACATGCATGGCTTGAAGTCTTCACGCGTGGGCGGCGCAACCATGCTTGACTTGAGGTTTTCATCCTTCGCATGTGCAACCGAACCATTTGTTTGATACGGCTTGTCTTAACATGCACAGTTGCATGTTGGTTGTATACAGCAGACTTTGATATAGCAGTTGTGTTGGCATGGATATGGAAATTACAATATATACTCACAAGATATAACTCTACCCAATACCCAAACTCAAGTTAATGTAAGAATTGATAACACACAACTCATCAATATATATAATAAAATACAAAATATATCGATGTTTCAGAGGAAAACCTAAGTTTTGTGGACATCAACTTAAGTCTTAAACATTCCTCTATACATTTGAATGTGAGGTGAGGAGCTTTGAATCTTTTAGCAAAGATCATGTTATTTCTTTCCTTCCACAAAAAATAGATGCAGCTTGTAAGACCCATTTGGAAGATGGTTGCTCCAGTCTCTGAAGAGTTCTCCTTCCACATAGTAAAAGCCCAAGCAGTGATCACACTTAGATTCTTATCACCCAAGTAAACACCACACTTGTCTTGAAACCAGTTCCAAACTCTACTAGAGTAGTTGCAGGCAAAGAAGAAATGCTCATGTGTCTCATTTTGAGTGCCACAAAGAGGACAAATCAGAGAGACTCCCATAGGAATACCAGGTTTATCTTGAGTAGAGAGCTTATTGTGAAGAGCAAACCATGCTATGAAGGCTTGTCTATGGATGTGGAACTGGAACCATATTGTATGATGCCATTGGGAGGTGATAGAAGGAGAAATAATGTCATAGTATGTGAGTTTGAAGTTGAAATTACCATTCATAGATAGGGTCCAAACAACACTATCATCAGCATCATGAATAAGGGGTAGAGTAGAGAATCAACCAGTAAGAGATTGAGGTATTCTCCATTCGTTCCTTCTTATGATCCTACTAACTTTTGAACCATCCCCCCACCTAGGATGAACATCCACCAGAGCACATGTTCCACTTCCAACACCATTATCACTCCCATTATTAACAAGAGTGTCAATGGGGCCATTAGGCATCCAGTAATCATGCCAAAGAGAAATAGATTTCCCACTGCCAACTTTGTGCAAAATGAATGATTTAGCTAGATTTTTCATCTTCAAGATCCTTCTCCAATTTCCAGAACTTATAATAGAGGCCTTGATAACCCAAAGGCTTTTACCTCTTATGAGATTGGCATGAGCCCAATCAAACCAAACAGAATGTCCATCATCTCTGAATAAATGCCAAATATGCTTCATTGTAGCAACTCTGTTAATGTGGAGGAGGTTTGTGATCCCAAGACCACCATATTCCTTAGGTTTACAAACAATGTCCCATCTGACTTTAACACCATATTTGCTCAACTCACACCCTTTCCATTAAAACCTTCTCAAAACAGTGGTAATGTCCTTTAGAACATGGATTGGCATGACAAAATGGGAGATCCAGAATGTGTGAATGCTAATCAAGATGGCCTTGATTAATTGAACTCTCCCTACATAAAAAATAAATTTAGTTCAGTTAGAAATCCTTAAGGTGATTCTGTCAATGAGGGTCCTATACTCATTAGCTTTGAGTCTAATTGAAGAAAGAGGAAGACCCAAATATCTAAAAGGGAAATGTCCTGTATCAAAGCCAACAAGCTCCATCATTGAAGAATGATCATTGGCTTCAACATTAGATAAAAAAAAATGAGACTTTTAGAGTGGTTAGGGTAGAGCCCAGACATAGAAGAGAATCTTTGAATGCTGCCCAAAATAATAGAAAGAGAATTAAGATCACCATTACAGAAAATCATAAGATCATTTGTAAAGCAAAGATGGGTGAGGTTTGTTTTACTACATCTCCAGTGATATCTGAATCTAGGATCATTTCTGATTGCAGAATTGATGGATGCAGAGAGGACATCCATAACAATGGTGAAAAGGAAGGGAGAGAAGGGGTTCCCTTGTCTTAACCCTTTAACACCTTTAAAGTATCCCTCAAGCTCACCATTGATAGAAATAGAGTAAGATGGGGTACATATACAAGCTCTAGCTAACCCAATTGATGAAAGTAGGAGGGAAGGAGAGGACAATAAGAGTGTCAAGAATAGGCTTTGTGAATGTCAATTTTGAGAGTGCACTTGGGGATGTTAGATGGAAGATGATAACCATAGAGAAGTTCTTGAGCAATCATAAACCCATCACCAATTCTTTTATTTTTTATGAAAACAGTCTGGTGTTTGTCAATGATGGAAGGGAGGAGAGTTTGCAACTTCTTAGAGAGAAGCTTAAATATAACGTTACGACATGCAATAGGTCTAAAGTCATTCATGGAAGTTGGATTTGGGACCTTGGGTACAAGGGTAACAGAAGTAGAATTTATTTCTTTAGATTAAGCCCATTAGAGAAGAACTCAAAAACAGCCTTATTTTGTTGCAAGTGTTTATGGGCATTTTTCAGTGTCATACAATACAACCGATCCGAACTTGTTGATTAAAACATCATAAACTAATGGTTCAATTTTCCTTTTCTGGAAAAAAAATTGCCTGCTTCTATTTTTTTGTTATCGAAATAAAATTAATTGACAAAAATAAAAGCATTGATTTTTTTTTTGAAAGTTAGCTTTGATTTTATTTGTATCTCGGAAAAACAAGTTACTGTTTTCTGAGTTAATTAAAAACTATTCTAAGACCATAAAATAGTAGTTCTTGAAAATTAGATATTTTTATAACTGTATTTTACTAAAAATAACTTTCAGAAAATTCAACAATCAATTTTTCTATAAAATTTCTCCCTGTCACATGTAAAAATAAAAAACTCATTTTTTTTTTGGAGGAATAGGTTATGATAAAAGTGTATATATATATATATATATATATATGTATGTATATATATATATATGTATGTATAATTGATTAAGAAGAAAAGTAGTTAGCTTACAGAGGAGCAGCTCAAGGAGGAAGCAAAAGAAGGGCAAGGAAGGGAAGGGGAGGAACAGCAGGGAATAATCGGTATGGGGGGTTTTGGAAAGAAGTCTCAATCTATTTCATTTTATACACATATATATATATATATGTATATTTGATTATTTTTCTCCTCCCCAAGTACCCCACACCCATAACTCCCTGTAGATCTATCTCCCTTTCCCTCCTACTCTTTTTATTTTTTGGGTTCACTAACTTCACTCTCTCCCTCTCTCTATATGTATATGTATATGTTCAAACATGGTAGGTAGATGGCATCTATATAAAATCGGATTGAGCAATTGGCACGGTATACTAAAAATACCGTTGTGGAGCTTTCATGAAACCAATAAATTTGTGAGAGGGCATCTTTTGACCACACTTTCTCATATCCATTCATTAAAGTAGGGTTTATCTGATTTCATATGGATCATACTTAATAATAGTTTTTTATTTTTCAATTAATTTCAGAATAATTATCAGCAAATCTCCCTAAGGTTTGTAAATTTAATCAAATAATTTCTCCAAGTTCAAAGAACCCCTCAATTTGTCAATTTTCATCAATTATCCCCTACCATCATATTTCAGTCAAAATAGTTAAGATTAATTTTATTTAAACCCTATAAAATTTATTTTATCTTCAATCAAACATCTGGAAGTTTGAAAAATTACATTTAGATCTCCTAAGTTTAATATATATATATATATTTGAAAAAATATATAAATATTTTGAGAATTTTTTTTCTATATTTCGAAAAAAAATTATGTTTGTGAGAATTTATATATATTAGCAAAATGAGAATTTAAATCGACATAATAGAAAGCATGTATTTATTTATTTTCTTGAATTTAACATAATGGTGACTGAAAAAGAATAATAAAAATTTCTAATAAATTTTGTCTGTGTTTTCTATTTTCATATAGAGAAATAGTTGCACACTTTAATTATGATTTATGTTGATATTGATTAGTGTATAGAGCTACCATCAATGATACACTTTGATTATGATTTTATCATTATAAGAATTATTATTAATTCTTATATTTAACATGGTAATGAATTGATCAAAATATTAGAAAGCTAATATCTTTTGTTGTATTTAACATAAAAATGAATGCTTAAGAATAGAATTTTTTTTCAATATATATATATATATATATATATATTCCGAAATATATACATTTTTTCAAAATATATATTTTTTTCAAATTTAAGTGGTCTGAATGTAGTTTTTCAAACTTGAAGAGGTTTGATTAAAGATAAAACAAATTTTATGGGGTGTAAATAAAATTAATTTTAACTATTTTGACTGAAATGTGAGGACGGGATAATTGATAAAAACTGACAAACTGAGGGGTTCTTTGAAAATAGGGGATTATTTGATTAAATTTGCAAATTTAAGGGGTTTACTGATAATTATCCTAAATTTTATTATATTTGACATCATATTAATTAATTAATTTTTTGTTTTCATTGAGATCCATCATAAATACTTTTTATTTTATAAAAGGTAAATTTAAAAAATGTTAGATTAACATTCCAACAATTATTTTAGTATAATTAAAGGTAACAAATAAATTATTAATATAGGATGAATAAAGTCTTTTTTTTTTTTTTCTTAAGATGAAAAATTCGGACTTGAATCCTTGTGTATAAATAAACGAGCTTAACGTGCTTGAACCCGAGCTTAAACAAAATTTGAATACTAGATAAAAAAAATTACTTAAACAAACCGAACAGAGCCGAGCCCAAATTTTCCAAGTTTAAGACGGGCCCGGGCCTAAGCTCAAATTTTAAAATTCGTCACGAGTTCGAGCCAAACCCGAACAGAGTTTACAAACAAACGAGCCAAACCCGAACAACCCAAAATACGGCTCGGCTCATTTAGAGCCCTATGTCAAAGCTCAAACAAACACATCAAATGCTTCTAAGTTGTTCTGAAATTTCTCCCAACCACCAACTAGCATCATGACATGTATTCTCTTTAACACGTAGATTCACGTTGATGCTGTTGTTTCATTGCTGAGGATAAAGATGCATGTTTAGTCATGCTTGAAGTCATCACAAGAACAATGAGGAAAGATGTGCTATGAAAGATGACAAGTCTTAAGGCTTGGGATACCATCAATCAATTAATCTCTACCTTTGTGAGTCTTGAGGAAGGAGAAGAGATTCTCTAAAAAAATACCCAAACTTACCTAGGGTGTTTGAAATAATAAAAAACTACAGCATGATTTCAAACCCAAATTGAACTGAAATCGTTTTGGCTTCAAGATAGGACTTAAGGTACCTACAGTGGCACACCGAGGAGATCGAAATAGAGGGACAAAGCGAGAGGCAAAATATATACTATGATGTTCCAAAATATGATTTTTTGCATAATAGTATATATTTTTTGCAAAAATATTATTTTTCGAAAAAGATCATATTTTCAAACATAATAGTATATATTTTTTGCAAAAAAATTATTTTTCGAAAAAAAATTCATATTTTGGAACATAATATATATTTTTTCGCAAAAAAAAATATTTTTCGGAAAAAAAATCATATTTTGGAACATAATATATATTTTTCGCAAAAAATTATTTTAAAAAAAAAAATCATATTTTGGAACATAATATATATTTTTCACAAAAAATTATTTTAAAAAAAAAAATCATATTTTGGAACATAATATATATGTTTTGCAAAAAAATTATTTTTTGAAAAAAAAATATTTTGGAATATAATATATACTTTTTCGCAAAAAAAATATTTTTCGAAAAAAAAATTCATATTTTGGAACATAATATATACTTTTTCGCAAAAAAAATATTTTTCGAAAAAAAAATTCATATTTTGGAAAAATTCATATGGACACAGTAGGGGTTAGTTGATTAAATTGGATAGTATAGAGGGCTTTACTGAAATTAATCCTTTATTTATTTTAATCTTAAAAGAAATAACTCTCTTCATACTAAGGGTCCGTTTAGATACGGAAAAACAGTTTTTGTTTTTTTACTGTTCACCGAGTTAAAAAAAAAAAATACGTTTGGCAAACGCGTTTACTGTTCACTTTTTTTTTCCCAAGAAAACTATTTTCTGTGAATAGTATGTAAAAGTGATGAAAACACCAAATACAACTTTTAGTTGTTTTTTGAGTTTTTTCACTATTTAGGGTACCACCTCCGTCACCGCCCCCACTGCCGCCGCCACCAACCACCGCCACCCCCCGCCGCCGCCGGCCCCCACCACCTCCGGTTGCCGCCGCCCGCCGCCAGTCACCCACCACTGCCGGTCACTGCCGGCCACCACCGCCACCCATCAATACCATTTTATTTTTCAATACAAATTTTTATCCAAACAGTTTTTTATTTTTAGTTTTTTGCTGAAAAAAATAAAGACAAATAAAAAAATAATTTTTATATTTGAAGACATAAAACAAATACAAAATACAGGCTTTTCAAACGCACCCTAAATATATGTTAATTATTTAATATGTGTTGTGAAGTCAAATCGTTCGTATGCAATGACGTTTATATAGGTTTTTGGTACTATATAATTAAATACCACCTTTCGTGTCAAATGTTTACCAAAGACTAACAGAAGAATTTGACGATTCTCATAATCTCATTATGACAACCGCAAATGACAATTACTCATATTTATTACTTTAACCTTTATTTAAATATTAGCGAAAATGACTTCTTTCATATTATTTATACTATATTAATTAACATGTATGTGAAAAAAAATATTCCAAGTTAATGGCTTTTATATAAGTTGTACCATGCAGTTATTTATGACGTTCTAGAACCCTAAATGACAATTATTTATTATTTCAATCTTAGAGGAAAAGACTTTTATTCAAAGAAAATGTACAATATTATTCAGGGATAATTACAATTTTATCCCTTGAGATATGTTAAATTACACCCGCACTCCTCTCTTTTGAAAATTTATAGTTTTACTCCCTCTAATTTGTAAGCAGTAACAAATACCCCCTTCTGGCAAACTTCTAATAAGGTCAATGCTTACGTCAGCAGTTTTGTAAGGATGAAATGACTATTGTAACCTCTATTATTTGTAAATACATTGTCGCCCATCCAAAAATACGCATGGGTGTGTAATTTCACATCTTCGGTCACCTTACATTAAGGTTTATCAATGTGAGGGAGTGAAACTGTAACTATCCAAAAGAGAGGGGGTAGGGTTTTAAGCATATCTCGAGATTTTAATATGTCTTAGAAAAAGAGATCATTACGTAAGACACATAAGTAAATATGTATGAACAATTTTGTACTTCCTTCGTCCCAAATTAGTTTTTCACATTTGACTTTTTAATAATTTTTTTGATATTTTGTGTTTTCTATTTTGCCCTTGATAATGTAGTATAGTTGAGGTTTTTAGTGAAACCCATTGCTTTTTTAAGTTAATAAAGAGGAGTAATTTGGAAAAATATATGATTATATTGTATTGTGATTCAAAACTAGACAACTAATTTAAGACGATGAAGTATGAACTAAGAGCATCTGGTGATGAAAAATTGAACAATCACAATAGACACACAAGTAAATGTTTTAAGGGTTAATTTCATTTACATTCCCTGAACTTTGTTCAAAAGGTATTTTGACCCTCCAACTCTGCATAAATGCAATCAGATCCCATAATTAGGTAAACTTTCACCAGTTTGACCCCCTTATGAACTTTTAGTACATTTTCAAATCTGACAGTGTGTGAAATGACTAAAATACCCTTGACCCTATCCCTATTTTAATATATAAATTTGACCCCCTCAATTTAGGGGGTGTAAATGAAATTAACCAAAAAAAAATTTGTTTTCATATTTAACTACCACAAAGTATTCACTAAATTATTTGTATTTTTTTAAAAAAAATACTAAATTGCACACATAAATAGTAATTTTTGGTCCAAAAATAAATTTAATTTTATTATTTATGTAAATGAAAATATTTAATTTATCCATTGTAATATTTATTTATATTTTAATAAGGAAATAAGATATAAAAACACTTTATTTCATAGAGAATTAATAATAAATTTTAAATTTTAATACATTATTCAATTCAATTAATCTAATTTTCTCTCTCCACCACTGCAACCACCACCACTACCACCATCTCCAAAAAATAAAAATATATATTATATTTTTAATCAAAATAAAAATATAAAATATTTCTATTTAAAAAAAAAAAATACTACATCACATACATAAATAGCAATTTTTGATCCAAAATAAATTTAATTTTATTGTTTATATAAATAAAATATTCAATTTGTCCATTGTAATATTCAAATATACAAATTTCTATTTTAATATGAAAATAAAATATAAAAACACATTTATTCATATAAAATTAATGATAAATTAATTTTTTTAATACATTATTTAATTTAATTTATATTCGGAAACACTATCAGTGCCGGCGTAGAGCCCGCCATTGCAGCCGCCGTCGAGCCGGAGACTGCGTCTCTCTCCAGCTTCTGTAATTGGGAGGTTTCCATACGAATTAGGGTTCCCTTGATCGCGATGTCGTCCTCGATCTCCCCGAGGGCCTTGACAGAGAGAAGGAAGCCATGGAGACCTAGGGCACAAAAATAACCGTTATGGAAGGGGTCGCAGCGGATGCAGGAGAAGAATTTTGGCGCGATGTCATATTTGAAGAAGCAGTGGCCGGTGGCAGCGTTGTAGAGGGAAATGATGGAGGGTTCGGAGAGGGCGGCGAGGATCCAAAGGTCGGGTCGAGTCTGGATCCAGCAAAGATCTTGGATTCCAAGCTTGGAGAAGAGAGGATAGGAGTCCAAGAAGATAAAGGGGGACTTGAGGCAGAGGTTGAGGAGGTGGTGGTGGTGGTAGTGGTGGTGGGTGTGTGAAAATTAGGGTTAGGGTTCGGATTGGTTTGGAAGAGGGGTTGAAGAAGATGTGTGTTTGGATATTGGTTTCAACTAAACCCTAAATTGGAATAAGGATATCCTTATTCCAATAATGGATAGATTTAAACTTTAACTAGAACTGTTTGGCAAAGGGTAAAATGGTCTTTTCCTATCTAGTCAACGCCCAAATTTTGTCAGGAGGTCTAAATGCATTTATGCAGAGTTGGGGAGTTAAAATACCTTTTGAACAAAGTTCAGGGGGTGTAAATGAAATTAATCCATGTTTTAATAAAAAAGATATGCATGCTTATATGTCAAATCAGAATTATTTGATCTTGGATGCAATAATTTCTTCAAATTAAAAAGGGCACTTATGCTATTTTTGGTTATGCATGTCCGAGGTCTTCAACCACGCAGGCCTTGCCAATATATCAGTGCACCGCGCGCTCACGTGGGGGCGAGAATCTAACAGCTTCTTGGCCTGAGTTCCCATCAAGTAGCGAATGTGGGGTAGGTGGTGAAGATCTGCGAGGGTGAAGCAGTCACAAGCCAAGTACTTGGACTGAGCCAATCGAGCCTCGTACACGTCCAGGACCTTAGCTAGCTTGGCCTCGTATTCCTCCACTGCGGCTGCATCGCTTGCCATTCCGAGCAACATTGGCTTCACTACAAGCTCCCAGGTGAGCTTCTTCGCTACCGGGTCAAACTGGTGAGCCTCCGCCTCCATCCATACCGACATGATTGCCATCATTTTCGGATCCGGGCAGAGAAGTTGCCTGCCCTTGTCATTGTAACAGTGTGCAATGTATTGAGTGATTGCTCTTGATTCTGCATATATATGTAATTTCAAAGACAGAAAATTGTTCTCATGAGAGAATGTTAGCTTAGATATATAGAGGCATTACCCATGAGACACTCTTTCTATTTACGCAAATTCAAGCTATATAAGCACAAAGCCATTCTTATTCAAATATCAAAAGTTACATATATACTATATATTTGAGCTCTCTAGCTATTTAGAGAATCCTTCTTATTCAAATATCAAAAGTTACATACTATATATTTTAGCTCTCTACTACTTTAGATAATCCTTCTTATTCAAATTCATCACTATGTTTCAATTGAAGGCAATTTTGTATAATTTAGCTCTATATATAGTCTATATACTCCTTTTTCAAATTCGTCACTATTTTTCAGTTGAAAGCAATATTGTATTTAGGCTGCTTGTTAGGAGTGAAGAGGCCAAAAGACTTCTCAGTCACAGCCCCAGTCTTCTGGTTCTCATCAAACATGGCAAACAAATAAGTCTGTATAGCCCCAGAGGGCTTCTTCGGTTTCCCTCCCTTGACATGACTGATCAAATTCTTATAGTAAGTCCTCGCATTGTCCACTGTCGCTGCCGGATCACCAGAAGAAGGCCAGCCACTCTCTGACACCACGATCTCCAAATTCCCTCCGCCTACCTGATCAAGGACGGATACAGAAAATAATGTTAGAGGGGCGGTTTTGGAATGGGAGACAATTTTTAATATATATATATATATATATATATATATATATATTTAATGATAAGTAACTCACACATTCCACATAGCCCTATAAAAAGTAAAATTTAAGAATGATATATATATATGTAATATAAATTATATATACATGGCTCCGTGCCTGATGCCTACCTTTTCAACAGCTGAGTACATTGAGTCCAGCAACGCATCGAAAAGGTTTTTGTATTCTAATGAATCATCGCTGAAGACAGTCCCGGGGGCAGTGAAAAGGGCATAGTCAAGCCGGATATCTTTGGTGTTACCAGTGTAGGCAAAGTAAGGGTATATGTTGGCTAGTAATGGGGCGTTGTTTTTAACAAGGAAGTCGACGATGGGCTGCATGAAGGACGCCTTTGCGTTGTCTTTGAACACAGCATGTGATGGAGGGGATGTGTTGTCCAATATTCCGGAGTACGTCGCTGTTGAAACCTGTCAAAAAATATACTTGATTTTAGTATATATTTAATACTTTTTTGAGGTGAGTGGGAACAGAATATTTATTATTTTAAATTCAACGGGGTTTTTGAAAAAATTTAGCGGGGGCATAATAATAATTATTCCAAATTTAAGAATAAAAATAAAATAATAAAAAATCCAATGAGAGCCACCAACTTCTATTGTAGCGTGTGTTTATAACTCAAAAATTGCTTAGTAGAAAATGCGAGCATGGACTCGTATTAATGTTGTCGAATGGGCCACGGTTTTAGACTATATATATAGTACCTATGTATCACAAATGTTTTTGTGGTATATATATATATATATATATATAAGAGCACAAACCTTAATCTGGTTTAGACCGGCTGCTGCAATGGCGCTTTGGACGTTCTTCATAGCAGGGAGAACAAACGAAACAAACCGGGATGTATCGCCGTTGTTGGGATCTACTTCATTTCCTACAGCAATGTATTTGAATTTGACATCGCCGGAAAACGCTTTCACATTCGTCTGCACCTATCTTGTTGCAGCAGAAGCATCGGAAGCGAGCGATTGAAGTTGGGAATTAGGCACGTCGAGGACGAGTTCTATGTTGCTTCCTCTTAGTGCCTGCAGAGTCGCTTGGTTCGGGTCGTAGATTCGCATCCTCCCTATACCATTCGATTTGAATAAGCTCACTGTTTCTGCCTCTGATGGTAAATTGTTGCCTAGTCGTCCATTACAAACACCTATTTGTGCACCTATACGTATGTATGTAATTAAACTCATTAGTTGTAGATAACTCATACCTTGTATAAGTAAGGAGGACATGTTATGTAGTAATAGAAGTTAAAAGTTTTAGTTAACACAAGGATGATGAACATTTATATATATATATATATATTTATATATATATATGACTGTGTGTGTGTTACTGTGTATATATTAAAAATGATTTAGAGGTAAATGGAAATTCAAAAGAGCCAAACTTTAAGAATTTTCAGGGGAGTTTGAATCTTAGCAAGGATAATAATAATTGGAGAGAGTAATAACTCAAAGATGTAAAATACTAAAAAGGGACTGATTTCTTCCACCATCATCATCATGCATGGGATAGTATTTTCTTTTCACGTAAAATTCGGAGCACTGTAGAAGGGGGCACATATCCTATAGAACAAATATATATATATATATATACATACATTTATATTTCAGGGAGGGATAGCTATGTGCTTGCTAATACGCATAACTATAACTATATATATATATATATATATAGTGGGCATGAATGTACAAGAGTGGAGAGAGAGACCTGCTTTCTGTATGATAGGCAACAATATTAGCAAAACAGCAACGATGGAAAATGTATTATCTGATCGGTAGAAAATAGCCATTAAGAAGAGATGAAGAATTAATAATACACTTAATTCTCTATTTCCTCTTTAATATAGAGAAGATATACATTGAAACACTGCAATCTCTTCATTCCTTTTATAGGCGCAAGAAGCTTGGAAACTGATGAACCAGAGACAATTGTATTGGAGAAAAGTAAACGTAGTGGGACAAAATCAATGAAACAGGTCAAGTACGCCGTGACTAGTAGTGCATGAGTGAGTCAAGTTTGCTAGTTATCATTAAATTGGTTTTTTGGATGTATATATAGGCTTTTTTTTTTTTGGCTAACTTGAAATCAAACGTTGAATGTAGGGATGACACTGGGGGCAGTACGAAACGGTTTGCCTATATCCATTTTAGTTTTATTTAATTTTTTTAAATATCATATTCTTCACGGGTTACTTTTTCATAAATTATACTCGCCCCATTAACACTTTAGTATACCCGTACCCATCTCGTTCCACTCCTCTTAACACTTGATTGTCGGTATCATCTTCATCATTGACAAAAGAGTTTAGTGGATAATATTTAAAAAAAAAAAATTAAACCCTAAATACACAAAAAAGAAAAAATGAAAAAAAAGAATTAACCTATAAACTTCTTTTTAATACTCAACAATCGAATTCACTCCCCATTTCTCTAATCATCCAACAATCTAACTCACTATCTATTTCTCCTTTTTCTTTGAATATATTGAATTACTCATTTCTCCTTGGTTTGAGATGTCGAGTCTCATGAAAAAACAATGAGTAATATCTAATAACGTATTTAAATTAAGTATTATATATATAAAAGTAGCAAAAGAGTAAAGTTAATGTAAATGAGGTGGGGTGGGGCAGGGCAGGTTTCTACCAGTACCCGAACCCGCCCCATAACCCATAACGGATTCAATTTCTTTTATCAAATTCTCTCCTACAAAATAAAATGTGCTCCCGAACCCTTAAATGAAGGGGTGGGTCTCCACCGTGGTGGTACAAATTGTCATCCCTAGTTGAATGGTGTTGAGCTAATTTTTTGAAAAATGAATAAATTTTGAAATAGTGTTGTGAAGAAGATAGAGTATATATATATCGAATTCTTAAAAATACTTCTACTATATACTGTATAAAAACAAAAGGAGAAGTTATGCCAAAAAGACCTAACATACAAAATTGAAAGCTCAGTGACGAAGGAAACGTGTAATGTCCAAGAGTGCCGTGTCCGTTTGTTTCAAAAGCAAAAAATATTAAAATTTGAAATAGCGTTACGAAGAAGATAGAGTATATATATCAAAATCTTAAAAATACTTCTACTATATGCTGTGTAAAAACAAAAGGAGAAGTTCCGCCAAAAAGACCTAACATACAAAATTGAAAGCTCGTTGACTAAGGAAACGTGTAATGTCCAAGAGTACCGTGTCCGTTTGTTTCAAAAGCCATCTCTATATATGATTTATCTTCCACCAAGCACACATTGAATTCCAATTTATGTAGGGGCATGTGTATATTTTCCTCTTTGAAAAGTCTTGAATGTGACTCGTGCCTAACATATTTATGTGCCCCCTTTTAAGGTCATGTGACCAATTCATAGTAGAGTACGGGGGATGCTAGGGGCCGGTGTTCATGGAATCCATCCAACCGGACCGAACCGAAAATCGCAGCTCGTTTCGGTTTCATTTGTGTTCGGTTTCAGTTCTTAATCTCGCAAAATCGAATCTAACCTATTTTGCTTTTTTATCTTTCTTATTCTTAGATTTTTGTTTATAATTATAAATTATATATATATTAATTTTATAAGTTATATGAGAGTCACCGTTTTAAATTAACAAAGGCCCAAGGATTATATATATATAAATTAATAGTATTGTCATTTTATAGTAGGGTTAATATAGCAAAAAAAAACCCTCAACTATACTCTCTCTCTAACTAAACCCCCTAGTGTGCACTAAACCTCCCTGGACTATACTTTTCGTGCCGAAAACCCTCCTAAACTATAGTTTTTCCTGCACAGTTATAACACCGTTAAGTGAAATTGCACTAGAATCCCCTGAAGTTCTTGTTAATTTCGCTCGCCCCCTGAGAATTCATTTTTCTTGCAATGACACCCCCTTAAAGGGGTGAAATGACCGGAATGCCCTTGTTTTGTCTCCTTTATTTCATGAAATAAATATCTAGGTGGTGAAATTACCTCCATGCCCCAAGATTAGAACCTTATAATATTTGGAGATATTTCCAAATATGTTTTTTCAAAATAAAAGTTAAAGAAAAGATGTTGAAAATATTTCAA